>OX276393.1:23254653-24454653 GCA_946251805.1 Cybosia mesomella
CTAGGGAAGGACCTAGGTACCTATTTAATTGAAAAGGCAGTTTCGTTTGTAAGTTATAGACCGTAACTAAGTAGGTATATAGAACTTTGTAAGACGAGAGAAAACTTGAAGCAGAACCTGACATAGACAAAAGTAAGAAAATCTGAGAAGAATTTAAATCACAGTTGTTTAGCTGTAAACTTCATTTAAGTAGGGACGTACCTACAAAATCTATAAGCCTGATTGCTTTATAAAAATTCAAATAGACTCACCTATGTAGTAAGTATTTTTTATACCTAGTATGTTTTATTTTGTAGATGTGGGACAATGAATTGTACACAAAGGCATCGTCTTATGCAGCTACGTTCCCCCGTCAGCATAACCCGAATAAAACAGTCCGTAAGTATTTTTGTGACAATTTCAGATAATGCTGACCGGTCATACAAATGATGGGCTAGTCCTGTAATAGGAATTTTACAGGACAATGATGGGCTTCATTTAATTGCTAATAAAAATATCGATAGTGACGTAAGCAAAAATATCTTTTAAAGAGTGCACAGCTTTCAATGGTGAGCGTCCAGTACCGACAATGATGGGCCACGGCAAGCCACCACCATTGTGTACAAGGGGCAATCCTATACAGTGGCATAATTATGATACCTGCGTGATGATGGCACCCAGTTGCGCTTGCAGACCATGGCCCATCACTGGCCACTGTGTTGACTGTGTACCTACTGAGGTGTCCGTTCATTTTGCCACAGATTTAGCTAAACACGCTATTAAGTAGGTACCTTTTTTTTTTTTTTTTTTTTTTTTATCGTGCGGAAATCCCTTCGGATACCCCCCCGCCGGCCAGGGGGGCGGTTATGTCGGGCTTGCACCGACTAAAACCGCACGCCGTCTCGGGTCTTCAGACGCCGGGGTGTAAGGTTACCCATAGAGCATATCCCTCGCACCCCGGCTGACCCTGGGCCATCTCACCACTAACAGCATCGCTCATCCTGTCTCCTCTGAAAGCAGAGGAGTACGGAGAGCGATGTGTTCCCGCCACGTTGGGTATTGGCCGACGATCAATGCCAACCCTATGAAGGGGTGAAGGGGAAGCCATTGACCGCCGCCCAGGGTGTACCGGCCGCTCCGATTCCGTTCCCCCCGGACTGCAGCGGGATCGGAATCGGAGCGACACTCGAGGAGGTTACCCAACACACACCCCATTAAGTACCCAAGCAGCAAAGGACGTAAAAAATTACGTGAATTTTTGGGCATGTTTAACGTCGAAATCACGTGTGGATGTCACAGATTTCGACGGCTTATATGACGTCAAAAAATTACGTTACATAACGTCATTTAATGACAAAATGGCGACGTCCCTACATTACGTGATATATCACGTCAAGGTAGACGTTAGAAAACGTTAAACATGACGCCACTAATGACGTGAAAAATTTATATGAATTTACTTAATTTTTGACGTCAATATAAAACGTTACTAGACGTTATATATGACGACATCAATGACGTTAAAAATGAATGGAACTTCACGTACTTTTCCACGTCAATAAATGACGTTACCAGACGTTACACGTGACGACACTAATGACGTGGCTACGCTGAAATTAATAACGTCAATAATGACTTTAAAAATACGTTATTATTGACGTACCTAACTACCTAATATTGACGTTATTGAGACGTTTAAAAGTGGTATCTAATAACGTCATTGTTTGGGTTTTAGGTATGTACACGATTTGTTGTATTTACGTTGAAATTTGGGCCCATAATTGTAACGGACAAGTCTTTTGTGTAAATTAAACTATCCAAAATTGCTGGATTTGCACCGACGTCAGCCAGTTACAATATTGGGCATAATCTAAAGATAAATACAAAAAATCGCACTTAACGCCATACGACTTAAAGACATACTTAACAATATTTGTTATTTTATTACGCTAGTAGGTATTCTGAGGGTAGTATTTAACTGCACACATAAAATACTGAAATGCACATATGAAGAAAAAATAACCAACGTAACCTATTAATGCTAGATAATTCAGGAATATTGATGTGCAATCAGTATTTTTAAAGTACAATTAATTCCCTTATCAATAATAAAAGAATCCATACACATATAATGCAATCTTTGTGTAGTATGACGTCACAATATTATTTAAACAAATGATACAAAGTAATAGGTGTAATATTGTTATTTATTAGATAATTAAAAAATTATGAATCTTATGAAGATACACTTAGGTACGACTTATAAGAGACAATCAATGCTGAAAATCACTAACCGATAGTTAAAGAAAATAGCACCAGTAGGTAAGTTAATGTTATTTTATTATACTAGCAGTTAAAGCAGTGATTATAATAGAAGAACGACAATAATAGTAGGTCCTAATTTAATAGTTAACATACTTTTATAGTATGAATGTGCTCATGAAAGTGAACAACTTTTCCAATAAGTCAAATCGCAAATAAAATGTAATTTTATAGTTGATAATAGATCAGCTAATTGTGAATGTATGGAAAGTGGAAATGCTCATACATTCATAAAAATCTATTCAGACGTTTTGCATCTCAAAGTTAAAAGTTAACATTTATAACTTTTAAATTATTTTATTTCAAAAATGTTCAATGAACAAAGAAATACTGAAGTATATAATTACTGTATGTAATCAATCAAGAAGTCTTTTTAAAATATCTTCATGACGTCACAGTTCCTATTCCCCGTCTGAGCGGTTTTCTTGTCTGAGTTTAGAGCACTGGACATAGTTATACAAAATGACACAATTTCTTAAGACTAAAATTGTAATTATTAAAATTTGGCTAACCCACTAGTAATCATTCTTAGACGATATGTCGTCACGGTAACACTACTTCTTTATTGAAAAATGGAAGATGAATACATTTGCTGGCAATATTTTTAAAAGAAATTACTACCATATTCTTCGACAATTCGCTTACTAAAATTATATCTAAACATTTAGAAGAACAAGGATAAGTAAAAAAATCTTCACTTTTGGTATACATTTGAGCACATATAAAAGTATCATCATCTTCACCTTGAATAATATTTACTATTCTTAAAACTGACTTATCTCTTAACATACAGATACAATCAGCAGCAGAATTTGTGCTAAAAATAAAATCTTTAAAAGTAACTTTTTTATATTGCTTTTTGAAATTACCTGGTGGCAAAGGCCCGTCATAATGTTCTTGCGAACAATGTATAGAATTGTTAGTATCTGTAGGAAAACATTTAGCGGTAAGTCTGTTACAGACTTGCTGTAAAGGTTTATGGGGTGTCCTAATCAAACTCTTGAGTTTACCTAAAAAATTTTCAAATTTAAATGCAGATATGTTATCCAATATTCCAAATCGTTCAACATCATCTACAAGATGAATTAGCGAATGGACATTATATACAAGATATTGCCTACCATAAATAGTTACACAGTCCTTTACAAATTCTTTTAGCAAGTATTTAGCATAATCTGAATATTGAGATGTCAAATTATTTGAAACTAATATAGAAATAGCACAATGTAAAATTAAGAAATGTTGATAAACATCATTTTTTAATATTCCATATAAAATTATTGGCCCTATGTATAACAAAAATGTCCTGAATTCAGTCGCTTTCCATCGGTCAAGTTCCTGAATAATACGAGGTTTGCGATTAAATTCAACAGGTATGAACTGACGAACATATATCAACCTATCATTTAATGAGGAAATACTTTTACTATCTAATTTTACATGTTTGACATCTCCTTTAACTGGTTTGACCCAAGAATGTAACAATTTTCTTACAACGCCTAAACAGACACTATGCATATAATCTATTGGAAAAGCAGTTATTAAACCAAATGACAATTCAGTTAAAGGAGATATTCCTAAGTGATAATCCTCATCGTTTTGAAATAAAAACGAATTATCTGTTCTAAGAGAGCAATCTAAATTATCTAAAATAACACGGTTATTAACATAACTGCCATAACAAGTACATTTGTCACAACCAGAATATGCATTATGCGATTTAACATATTTCAAAAATGCTCGAGCTGGCATGTCACACACAAAACAGTTGAGAGATACTTTTATTATAAATCCTTTATAATTTAAACCGTTTTGCATAATATCTTTTAATTCGCGTATAAAATCATCTAAGTACGCTCTAAGTGGATTAGGCTTAGATTTACCACAAAATATACCAATCACGAATACAGTGTTTTTAAACCCTACAACATCTGCTAATATTGGCCAAAATTGAATGTTAGAGCTATGAAAAAGCGGTAAGCCATCAATATTAAACGTAAGTTTAATTTCAGACATATCCGGCTTGTGATACATGTTAACAAAATCTAAAAGGGAATTAACAATTCCTAAATGTATATACTCCCCGTTATCAAGAGTTTTCAGTTGCCATTTACGATTAGTATTTAACAATGTCCTGGCATCCGCCATAAGGTCTGAATCAAACATTTTAAGAAATTTCAACAAAGATGTTAATGCTGCATTGGAAATGTTAAATTTTAAAGTCCACTCTCTTAGAAATGTGGACAAATTTGGAACAGATTCATCAGGCTGAGTTGAATTATTATAGTAACTAGTATCATTCATTACACAGGTAAAATCATCATGAAAAGGAACTAAAAGAACATTATTATTTCTCACCATGTCTATAGATAAAGTTTCATTATCATTCGTTTCAGATATGTTAATATTATCATCTTTATTAAGAACATTATTTAATTGTTGTGCCACTCGTCTGTAGACTTGGCGTTTACCTAAAAGCGACATTATTGCTAAATAAAAAACACAACTTACGACAAAATCAAACAGTCCGCTCGAAAAGAGATATTTTAGCAAGATAAATACAAATTACAATTCACACAGTTCGCTCTAAGCGCGCTTTTATCTTTTTTTCTTCGAGAGTCATACGTTGGGGTGCATGTTTTAGCCAGACTTTGATGTTGTCCTCAATGGGCTTTTCTTGAATTAATTTAAAAATCTTCTTTGTTGCACCTAAAAAAATAATGGATTATATTCCTGATAGTTATCATAGATAACATCTAACTATTGAAGTATTTTCGAGTGTACTATTTCATTTGAAATCATTCTAGCTATTTCTAAGACAATCCTTACATATAAATACCTAATTGTTGTCTCTGGTTAAAAAGAACAAGAATATTTAAATTCATGAAACTTTTGCTATACTAGATTCCTTAAAAATACCTATTCAAACACCCACATGCACACACCCATAATTAATAATCAAACCCCCCCTCAGACACACCAAATAATATGTAAAGGGAATTATATATAAAAATTTCCCATTACATAGGATCGCAAATTTCGGAGCTATTTAAGCACTCTTAGAATGTCCTAATTTAACGGGAATTAAATATTTAGATTTTTTGTATCGTATTTTTGTTGAATAAACAAGATCATTTTTAAGAAAACTTACGGACAATAGCAGTTTTTATATTGAGGTCTTCAAATGGTCGTTTTCCTTTTTTTCCTTTAAAACTATATTTCATAGCCAACTTATTAGCGAAACTGTGTTTCATAATCTGATTTACTGTTCCAGTAACAGTGTGACCAGCAAAAGCACCAAAGTAGTCACACTGAAAAAGATAAGCATAATTTTTTTTATTATTTTATCCAATAAAAACTAATCAAGAGAGTCTAGCTCTTCCAAAATATAATATGAAAATGTACTTTGAACTATTACAATTTTTTATTGTTATGTATAAAATAATCTGTTCTTTAATAATATTATTTACCAAATCTCCAAAATTCTTATCACTAACTAAAAATTCTTCAATTGCTTGAAGCTCTTCATCATTAGTTAATGGGAAATTGGCTGGTAATTCCAACAATGCGTTCTTGGGAGCAAATTCTTTTTGATTTTGTTGTCTTATCCACTCTAGAATAATTTTATTTTGCTCTTGTATTGAAATTAAAATTTGCATAATGTTGTATTCAAAATCTGAAACAACAAGATATAAAATTAGATCAAGTCTACTTGAATGGGTGTATTTTCAATACAAGTACAAAATGTAATAGTAACCCACTTGATCTAGTGCCTTTTAGTTGACTGCCTGATGAGACTGATACATGTGGTGGTGGATCATCATCCAGTCTGATTCTATTTATTTCTGAAACATTGTTAGATGCACAGATGTTTCTAATATTAAACTTTGATTAATTATAATAATACCATCTACACAACAAAATGTAACAAATAAACTCAAAAACTACTGGATCAATTTGCATGGAATTTAATAGACGAGTAGAGAGGCACCGGGAGAAGGACGTAGGATACTTTTTATGGCGGTGGGTCGCTATAGTTTAAAAATTACAGATGAATAAAACAAGTAGGTAAGAAGTTTGAATTTAAAAGTTTAGTAAGTAATTTAAAATTGCTCTGGTGGTCATGTGCTAATTAAAAAACCGGCCAAGTGCGAGTCCGTATGCGAGTATGCGAGTTCCGTACTATACGTAAATACTTTTGATGTATGGAAGCCCCCCTTAAGTATTATTTTTATTTTATTTTTAGTATTTGTTTTTGTAGCCATAATAAAAATACATAATATTTGCAAATTTCAACTGTCTAGCTATTACGACTCTTGAGATCTAGCTCGGCGAGTGAAAATGGGCATGAAAAAGGGCTAAAATATCATATTCTTTGTATGGGAGCCCCCCTTAATTATTATTATTATTTTGTTTTTAGTATTTGTTGTTATAGTGGCAACAGAAATACACAATCTGTGAAAATTTCAACAGTCTAGCTATTACGGTTCTTAAGATACAGTCTGGTGACAGACGGACAGACGGACAGACAGCGAAGTCTTAGTAATAGGGTTCCGTTTTTACCCTTTGGGTATGGAACCCTAATAAGGGCTGATGGGTGTTCTGAAATATTTATAGAAGTTAATCAATCAATCATTTTTTGTCGAACATGTTACATAAAAAATACATCAAAGTATGACTTCAAGTGGGATAATTAAGTGGGTAAGTCAAAAGTAACCTGGTAAGTATACAAATTAGTCTCTAGTAGTCAACTCAAAATTAATGAGATTAAGTTTAAAGTACAAGTACATACTGTCTGCGGATGTTGACAAAGTTGGTATATATGAAGTTGTATGTTTCTCGACCGTTGTATCTTCTGTTCTATTTTCACAGTGATCAGTCATTTTCACATATTCTGAAATATCAAAAACTGTATGACTTCCTTGAAACTTTTGATATTACTCATAATATACAACTTGAAAATGCTGTTTTAGTGAACTATTTATGGGGAAGTATAGATGGAAAATTTTACTACGGAACCAACCCTGGAAAAAAGACAATGAAGTCAGTTAGTTCTGCACATTTTAGGTATGGTTTTTTATTTAATTAAATCTGTTATGATTTAATAAGCCAAGAGATCATTATATGCCAGAAATTATCCATACTAGTATTTATTATTTTATATAAATATATTAAATATAAATAAATAAATACTTGCATGGATATTTTGACTATTACCCAACCCGGCAATAAAGAATTGAGCTTAGTGTAACAATTTAAAAAATATGTAAGTAGCCCTTTATTACATTTAATTAAGAAAATATTATCCATGCTGTAAATATTTGTAATTGAACATGCTTAAATCCCACCCATGAGTAAAAATATTAGTACAAATAATGATGACATGCTGACCACCACCATGCTGACCTATATCTAAATCAAAATAGTATAAATATAATTTAAAAAATAAAAGTCAAGCACACTTCAATCCAACTGCTTTTCACCCATTAGTACCTACAAATATATGTGCAGTTTAAAATACCTATTACTTATGTAAAGTGGGTTGACTTCTATGTGGCATCACAAAACGCTGCCATTGAAACTGAAAATGTGCAAAGGCTTTCAGTCACATTTAAAATATACCTTTTACAGTTTTGATGTTAAGCACTAAAAACCGTTGATATTTATATTGAAATATAGAACTACAATGTTCAGATACTTGGCTCCCGAGGATCTGGACTACAGGTACCGAGAGCTTAGCACCATAGACACTGCCAATAAATATTATAGGGTAACTGTTTTAGTTGGCCTGTTTGTCAGCACAGAACTCTGAAGAATAAAGTAAACATTGAATGCGGAAAACTTACCAGAGTTGCAAAATATGTTGCTTTTTTGATTAATCTGATGAGGCGAGGATTTGCGGCGATGGTAGAAAACATCTCCTTCATCCTCATTATCGCTACTACTATATACACGTTTACGTAGGTTTCTTTTTGTTGAATTGTTTAGTTCTCCATCCGTCAGGTCGCTGGTATTTTCGGCTTCTCGCGCCTTTTTTCTTGCAATCAATATATCGTCTGAAAGAAATCGAACAAGTCACTCCAGAATATTGAATTATGTACTACTCCAGAATGTAAAAATCGTACACGAGCAACGGAAAAAACGGAAACGATGATGAAGAGAGATTGTTTTCAATCATGCTTAGCCGCAAATAATGATACATACCAGATTCAAAAAATTTTCTTTTTAATTTAATTAAGGCCCAATCCTCGGCGGGAGTTTGATGCTTTTGCAGTAATTTGTTGAAAGTTGTGTTATTTTTCGTATTAGGCCAATATGCTTCAGATTTTTTTGGCGTCAGCCATTCCGAACTAAGTATAACAACGGGGCCACAACCATCAGTAGCGTCCCCGCTGTTTTCTTCGGCTACTATATACAGCATTCTGTAGTTGATGCATAAACATTATTATAATTACATAAACATTGCTCAATAAATATATAAAAATTACAATTATTTTCTAAAAAGAATACTTACATATATATGAAATCTCAGCTCATGGGAACCGGGAACCGGGAACCGTTTTATATGATGCAATAACTGACCAGTAACCACAGAGAAAAAAGGCGCAATAAATATTTGGGTATGGAGATCTGATATCGATTAATCGAAGAAGTAGGTACCGATTTTCGTATTAAAATCTTCTTCGACATTTAATTGCTGAATTGATCCAGAGAATCAATATGTCACCCTAGAAAATTGACATTATATTTTTTCTGTTTTAGTACTTAAAACCATAAAATTATTATTTAATAGATAACTCAATCGCCATTATGTATATTATCAGTATTATAGAATCATCTGTTCCTTGTGAGCTCCTTTTTTCAATTGCCGGCAACATCGCAAGTCATCCCAGTAGATTCAATTGTAAGTTTTAAATGTTTGTAGAGAAGATGAAACTTTGTTTTCATTAACTTGAGTTTTATTTTAAGTAGGTATATTTTATTACGGTAGGTAGCTTGGTAGTGGAAAGAAAAGTAGATTACGCACTTTGTTAAAGTGAGTAATTAAAGCATTCATGCTACTTTAGTACCCTTGCATGCGCTCTGGCACCAATCTAAAACTTTTGTATCAACAACTTACTTTGCGCTCGGTGCAACAATCTACTATATGTACTCGTTGAATGTCATCGATACAGGGAAGGAACACAAAAATTATTAAATAATTTTATCAACAGTTTATAAATAAGTTTATCGACAAGTTTTACACCGTGCCTACAAAAAATAGTCTCGTGTCGTTTAATTTTTTTCAGTAAAGACTTACAGTTACTTGCAGTAGTTTTACAGTAAAGCTTGAAAATTATGTAAAAATCATTAGAACAAAAAACTAGCTGTAACGAAACTACATGTTACGTCACAAGAATAATATTATAAAAAAGTTGAATAATGGCTGGTTTTTAGGATTCCGTACCCAAAGGGTATAAATGGGACCCTATTACTATGACTCAGACTGTATCTCATAAGCCGTAATAGTTAGACGCTGCCGCTATAGCAACAAATACTAAAAACCAGAATAAAATAAATATTTATGGAGGCTCTCATACAATAAACGTGATTGACCGCGTAACTTTTTTTTTCATAGAAATACTATCAAATACAAACTTATCTTATATATGCACACTTGTTAGAATTACCTACGCATAGAATATACTATTTACGGAACCCTCAGTGTGCGAGTTCGACTCGCACTTGGCCGGTTTTATTGATTCGAATGAAGAATCGATACCCTAATACGAGGTTATACGATCGTGAACTACGATCAATAACAAGAACAAATATTATAATTATTACTCACACATGGAAGTTGATTCTGACTTTTCGTAAATTCGACGTGTTTGAGCTCTTTTTGCACCATTTTACTTGAAACATTTGACAGTTGACCTCGTTTTTTTATTTGCAATCAGTTCTTCGGGTTACTATTCGTATCGATTTTATGTCGAACTTTTTTGGAAAGTATCGCCATCGCCACTCAGCGCAGTGCTGCCAAGTTTAGCCAGGTTCGAGCAGTGATCATGATTTTTCATTGTTTATTTGCTAATCGATTTTAAATATTTTTATGTTATTAAAATGGACTTACTCGATACTTCGTATTCGATACTTTTACTCATTAAGTACTCTTTGGGAGGTATCCTATCGAATAAAATTAGAAATTACTCATTTTAAACGTGACCTTACGGCTCATGTTTATGGCAAAACCATCTAGTTCAATCGTACTGAACCTTATTTTAACATTGAGCTCGAATTCGTTCCTTCTGTTCTGTTCACAGACATACCTACCTTCCTATCCTTTATTCACTTTACTCATTGACGTTATACCAATATATAGTCTTGCATCTGGCGCGGCCACTTTGTTGTCAGCTAAAAGCATTGAGTATTTGATTTAGGCTAAGAGTGATGTCGCTATCATCAAGTGGAGAAGTCCCTTCATTCACCTGCCATAACACATATTATTATATTATTATGATTAATTTTTGCTATGGTATTTATTGCTTGTTTTCTCGTTGTTTTATTTTTAAAGGTTTAAAATATTACATGTGGAGATAGCATGCCTAATAAATAATATTTTTAATCAGTGGCGAAGTTACAGATGTCTTTTTTTATTATTGTATCAAATTTATGTACCAATATCATTTGCTTTTCTTTTGTTCTACTGAAGTTATACAGTTATGCTATTGAGCTAAACTGACGTCACCATAGACGATGTTTAAATGTACCTACTTCCTATAGATTGGCCCTCATATCCGTTAAACGAGATGATTTTAAATAAATTAAGAATGTGTGAGTTATGTCATTCTGTTGAGGAGGACGGCCAAAGTCAGCTATCCGATGGACAGCTGTTTCGTAGCTATAGTATGATTGAGTTTTGTACAATTCACACAATTCTTTTCCAAAAAGGTGGTTAATGTTGCTTAGATAAAAAATCAGTGGAAAAATAATTTTAAAATTACTGATTAATAAATTGAAATGTGTGTTACAGACTTTGAAAATATCTTGTTACATTACAAGATATTTTCAAAGTCTGTAACACCCATAAGTTACGATTACTTTTCTTTTACTATCTAAATGATTTTTGTATAAGACGAAAATGTATTTTTATTTTATTTTTGACGCTAGCAACACTCGACCATCTTTATGTCATACGCTTGACGTTTACTGCTCCTATCATTTCTCGTTTTTATTTGAATAATTCTGATTCAAAATAGATTGTAATAACTCAACGACGACCTCGGCTTGCACTCGGACCCTGTATCCGCTTTATATGTTGACCCTGGCAATTCTTTGGATATTGTATCCGCTTTACATGGAGACTTACGCTTGGACGTGGATAACCCGAATTCAACTGTTGATATGGAACTTATACATTGTAATAATTGTGGTGCTGATGTGACCCACAGGAGAAGATATATTCTGAACTTAGATGAATTGCGACATGTAATTCTACAATGGATTGCACCACAAGTTGTAAGTATTTTTCATGTGTGATATTTTACGTTAATTAATTATTATCGCCCTTAATAATATAGTTTATTTATTGTCAACAGATTGACACTCACAGCCAGATATGCCACTCTTTTTGGACTGTGGCCAAGATTAAAATATAATGAACTTATATTGCTAGCCTGTGGAACATACCAATTAAAACAGGCAAGATCATATCATGGAGAACATATAAGTGATGGTTCCTATACGGTTGAAGTTTGTGCGGACAGAGCTAGCAACCTCATGCCAAGTTTTCTTTCATCCGGCAACTGCACATTACTAAGAGCTAAAATACAAAGCAGGCATATAAGTAGATAAACATATTTACATTTTATATGACAAAAATATCCAAGATTTAAATGGAATTAAAAGAATATTATTGTAACTGCATTGTTGGCCGAAGGACAGTGGGTTGTTGCTCTCATATTATGTCTGTCATCTGGTACTTAAGTTGGGCAAGGTATGAAACTGTTACTCCACCAGCTAGGTTATTGGATAATATTTTAGTGATGTATGATAGTTTAGTGAAGAAAATTAAATAAAAATATTCACATAAAACCAGAGTTTTATTTTCTTTTTTTTTTTAAGTAAGCCTGAGTACTAAACTATTTATATTATTGATTTCTACATAGCTTCAGCTACTAAATAGCAGTATTTTTATTTAAATTAAAAAATGTCCACGCCTGAGCCGAAGTTCCATACAACGTGGCGAGTGATATGTTATTATTTTAAAAATTGCTGTAAAATGTTTCGATACTACTCATGAGTACTTTCTATTCGATATCGTGTCCCTAAATTTATGTCGTCATATAGTCGTTATGCACCTATCGTCATAAGTACAGAATCACGAAAAATGACGTCATTCTTCTCGTTATTATAGTCGTTACGTACCTGTCGTCATAATAGCTGATAAATAATGACGTAAAATGTCGTTATTGATGTCGTCATTTAGTGGTTATGCATCTGTCGTCTTAAAAGTCGTTAAATAATGACGTAAAATGTCGTAATTGATGTCGGCATATAATCGTTATGCACCTATCGTCATAATAGCGGTACAGAATCACGAAAAATGACGTCATTCTTCTCGTTATTATAGTCGTTGCGTACCTGTCGTCATAATAGTTGATAAATAATGACGTAAAATGTCGTTATTGATGTCGTCATTTAGTCGTTATGCATCTGTCGTCATAATAACGGTACAGAATTACAAAAAATGACGTCATTCTTCTCGTTATTATAGTCGTTACGTAGCTGTCGTCATAATAGTTGATAAATAATGACGTAAAATGTCGTAATTGATGTCGTCATATAGTCGTTATGCATCTGTCGTCATAATAGTCGGTACAGAATCACGTAAAATGACGTCATTCGTGTCGTCATTATAGTCGTTATGCATGTGTCGTGATAATAGTCGTCAAATAATCACGACAAAAATGACGACATTTTCTAACCAATGACGTCATTGAGTTTAAAAATCACGTCGAAATAGACGTGAAAAAACTCCTAAGACGTCATTCGTTCGAACATGTCGTAAAAATCACGTGATTTTCACGTGTGTTTGCTGCTTGGGCGGCTATGGGTCGATATTTGCCCGGGTCTGAGTGATCCCTTTTCTTGGGGATCGGCTGTACATTCGCCTCTTTTCAAGCCGGCGGTGGCGGCACTGTACCCGAGGTGTAAAAGATGCGGTACAAACGCATTTTCGTAGAACCACCGCTGGGATACCGTCGGGACCGCTAGCTTTCCGGACGTCGAGTGATTGTAGCACTGCACGAACATCACGTTGCCTTATATGAATATCAGGCATTGCGTAGTCACAGCTGGGTAGTGCCGATAGCTGCTTGAGATTTGGCTGCAAAGAGGCTAACCAGTAAATCTTCTTTCAAGAAAGCAGTTGGGCCAGGGATCCATCAAGGTTACGCAGCGGGGGCAGCGAAGGCTCGCAAAAGTTTGATTGGACGGCTTTGGCCAGACGCCTGTTGCCCCGGCTACCCGCAGGGTGCGTCACAAGTTCGGCATCCACTCTGATGTAAGCCCTCTTACAGACCTTTGTGGCTTTGTTGTGCGATGCCTTAAAGCAGTCCACGTTGAGATCACGCGTGGCGTGTGCCTTGGCCCAAGCGCGGTATGCCAACTGCTTTTGATGAACAGTCTCTGCGCACTCGCACCCAAACCAGGGACGCATCCCACGTGCACCAGCGACATCAGTGTATTTGATATAGTATTCCTTACCCAAACTGATCTCACTGGCGACCGCAGTGGCAATATCCGACGGGGTCTTATCCTTAAAACAGCGTTCAACCCCACCGGATGGACGCAAAGTAGTCACGAAGTCCATCCCAGTCTGCTTACGAGTAGTGCCAAAGCCGTAGGAGAGCTACAATGGGCGCCATGGAGCAGACCAGACAATGCTCAGAGTTACCTAAAGCGGCACGCACCGAAACACTGTACTGGTCTGGGTGACTGGTCAGCAGAAGCTCTAGCAGGCAGGGCGCTTGATCTGATATTTTTGGTATCCTGGTAGTCTGGCGTACCAATTGGGTCAGGTCATGCGTGAGAGCGAATGTATTGGCGGCTGTTCCCGCATGGTCTGTTTTAGCAGAGCCCAGCCAGTTCTTATGGCTTGTTAAATATTGTTATGTTCATATTTAACAAGCTGCGCGCCCTGGCTTCGCCCCGATGCAATTAAAGTACCTTACCCGTGGATTTTCCAAAAAAATATTTCATTTAAACCTTATCCTAACAATAACGAACACAAAAAAGAAGTATCCAATTTGGTGCAGTCGTTCGGAGGTTATGTGCGTACATAAATTTCGAACATTAATTTTTATTAATAGATTTTCTGACACCAAACTTCGAATAAAAGACAACAAATTTACTGGTAGTAAGGGCCTTTTCACACTAGCGTTTGCTCAATGTAGGCGTACGAATCTGCCTTACCACAACCCTGTTATGACTATTCTACTTATTATCACAGGTATAAAATATAAATTCTGATAGAAGTTAACAATATAAATATTCACCTGAAAGGAGGCGAAGGACTTTATTATGTCAATAATTCACATGACTTTAAAATACGATGTGTACTGTCAAGAAATCATTTTAAACCGCCGCGGGGGCGGTTATGTCGTGCATGAACCGACTAAAACCGCATGGTGTCCTGCCCAAGTGTCCATTGCCGGGCACCTCGTATAAGCCCTCGAAAGGATAACCCCAGGGATAAGTTCTAAATTAACAACTAAGAACTTGTATTTTTACTTATAATAATAAGTACATAGTTCATTTCGTGTCCCTTGTAGGCAACAAAAGATACTCGTACCTACTAGAAATACATCGTTACCAAAACATAATGAAAATTCTCTACTGTAATCTCCATAGCATAGCACTCGTTCAGATGTATGAGAATATTTGAATTACGTTTTCTTTTTTGTAAGCCTGTTTGTTTATAATGAGGGTTCGCTGTAAACAAATATGAGCCGTCATGTTCTTGAAATTATTTCATAAAAAAATACAATGAACGAATAAAAACCTCGGCCTTCAATAGACTTTTTAAGTTTTATTTTTATAAGCTACCTTTTCTTTATGTTAAATGAAGCAGTATGAAATGAGACGTTAACACTGAGAGCATAATAGACAATAATCACAGGCATGCAATCCCTTTTGGAGGTTACGGCGCAGATTTTCCTTTCGATATTGTGAGGTCAGACGGTAGTTGCTCGCGTAAAAGCCAATATAAACTAAATTATATAAAGGAAGACTAGGCGAGCGGAATTCAGACTCCAAAGTGCCAGCTTAAGATTCAAGTGCGATTAGCACTCGTAGAATGATCATGTGGTAAGATAGATAGACTTTTACATAATACAGATTTTGAGAAACCGTTTAGGCATTCTCAGGTTCATTCAAATAATTAATTGGCTTGGAGAAATTTTATATTTGAAGGATACAAAAAATTAAAAAACGCAAAATTAAAAAAAAAAATTAATACAAAAAATTTAAAAATGAAGTAATATCGCTCAAGATAACTCGTTTTTATGGCTCAAGTTTTTATTTGACTCAGTGTGATACTTTAATGCAAAGCCATTACTCTTGAGCAGTGACAAGACACTTGTTGAGCGAATGGCTTTTACATTATCAAGTGTCAGGTCAGTGTCAGGTTACAGCACTAGAAAACATTAGATATACGCGTTACTTTGCAAACAGTTACGTAGAGATGTGTATCTGAACATAATATAAATTAAGTATATTACTATATTGCTTTGGGATTATAAGCAGCTTAAAGAATGATTATTTTCGAAATTTTTAGGGTTCCTTACCTGAAAAGGTAAAAAAGGAACCCTTATAAGATCATTCTCTTGTCCGTCTGTCAGTGTGTCACCACCGATTTTCTCAGAAAAGGGTGGCCCTAGCAAGTTGAAATTTATAGCAGATACTGAGGTCTATAGTCCCTATTAGGTGTAAGATCCTGAGTCAACATGATAAAAAGATATGGCAAATTTAGATTTTCTTGTCTCTTCTTTTTACTTTTCGGAATTTTTAATAAAAAAAAATTTACGTGTGGAAACCCCTACGGGTTTCACCCCATCGGTGCCAGCGATGGGATGGGTGTGTCGGAATCGGACCGAATAAAACCCCGGGTAAGCCCTTATTTTTTTTTTCGTGCGGAAATCCACCTCTCTGGCCAGCGGAGGCGGTTATATCGGGCTTGAACCGACTGAAACCGCACGCCTTCGCACCTTCAGAGGGTGTAAGGTTGCCCATAAGGCATTTCCCTGCCAGCCCCAGGCATGCGCTCATGGAGGACGGAGGTCGTTAAGCGACCTCCGGCGTCTGAGTCGCCTGCGACGCACGACGAGCATGTTGCGGGCTCGGCGGGCCGGGAGTGTTCTTAATCTCTCTCTCTCTCTCTCTCTCTCTCTCTCTCTCTCGATCTATCTCTCGCCATCTCCTTCTCGAGCATTACAAGCTCGCAGAAGGAGGCGGCGGCGGCCCACGCGCTCGCGCTATGCACCATTGCCGCAATCATGCTCATTGTCGCAGTGATGGCACTCAGACGTTGGCTCCTTCCTGATCCGATGCAGGTGGTCTCCGAAGCTCCCCTTACTGGAGATAACCTGCGTCAGTCGGTACGAGAGGCTTCCGTGTCGCCTTCTAGCAAATCCTCCATGATGGGCCTTACCGCCGCTTCGGGCCGAACCTGACCTCGGGCACGTCGTCGTCATCCATGTCGGGCGCCATGTGAGTCCGAGGCGGAGTCGCACTGGGGACAGGGAGCCAACAACCCCTCCGAGCAGCTCCAGCTCGAGACAACGGGTTAAAGGCGGGGCCTTGGGGCGCAGTTTGACCGTTACCATTAGGTGGCACCGCCCCCACGGCTCCCATTCCAGCGTCTTCAGCCGTTCGTGGAAGGCCGTCTGTTTGGCCTGCCTTTTCTCCACTCGGAGGGCGCCTCGGGCCTCCTTTTATCCCTCGTACAAATCCGCCTCTCGGGCCTCTGCATCTGCGGGGTGGCGACGCTTCCTACGGAATCGGGCTCGCTGGCGGTGCGTGATCACGTAGGCCTGTCTCAGCCTCGCGATTTCCGACAATCACCAGTGTAGACCTGACCCCTTAGATTATAGGGCGGAGCCCTAGGCATCGCCGCATTGCAGACACGGGTAATGGCCTCCCGGAACACTCCGCCTCATCGTCTATGTTAACAGGCCTGTCCCCGGATAAGCCCTCGAAAGAGTAAGGGAGGCGCTGGTGTATCACGGATTGCCTCCTTACCTCCGCCGCATTGTCGGAATTTTTCCTTTACTTTTGCTCTAAGACCTTGCTTTTAACCAAAATTGACAATTCTAGGTCAACCAGAAGTACCCTATAGGTTATGGGTTGAAAACCCATATGCCAGTTCCCGTTGACCTTTATTTTTTCAATCGCATGTCCGCCAGTCATTTCATCACGTGTCTCTATGGATAGGCCTTCAAAAATGATATTGAGGTTTCTAATATCATTTTTTTCTAAACTGAATAGTTTTGCGCGAGTGACACTTCCAAAGTGGTAAAATGTGTATGTGGCCCTACCCTATCCCCCTCCTGTAACTTCTAAAATAACAGAATGATAAAACTATTCATATCATTACCATGTAAACTTCCACCAAAAATTGGTTTAAACGAGATCTAGTAACTACCTTTTTTTGTTACAACGAACTACAAAAACTTTTATATTATGTTACTTGCTGCTACGGAACCCTTCTTGGGCGAGTCCAACTCGCACTTCTGGTTGGACTGGTTTTTATTAAAATCTTTAAGTGTAGGTACCTTTTTTTTTTCGCGCGGAAATCCCTTCGGATACCCCCCCGCCGACCAGCAGGGGCGGTTATGTCGGCCTTGCACCGACTAAAACCGCACGCCGTCTCGGGTCTTAAAACGCCGGGGTGTAAGGTTGCCCATAGAGCATATCCCTCGCACCCCGACTGACCCTGGCCAAGGTACCTCAAAGGCAGGTTAGACAGTTATTATATATGGCGCTGTCCTGTAAATCCTGTCACTATAATATTGAAGTTATTGATGTGCGAACGCAATGCGTCTCTATATTGACACCAGATCACGATATTTGATCGGGAGATTTATTGACTGCCACAAAAGTCTACTTACATTTTCTGGTTTATCCTCAATACTCCGATCGGAGCTTCTATTGATAGAAGGAACGGAATTTTCTTTGTTCTGTGCTCAAATTTTGCATGATCTGAGTATGGTGCTATGTAATTAATATCTCTTATTGGTAGGAGAAACGAGATTATTCCTCCCATTTTGGTTTTAAACCTTAAACTATAATTACCTACATAACATCATGTTGGCGATAGAATAAACTCAATCATTGGAACATGAGTCAGCCATAAGACCAGTGTTTTCAGTTACAATAATAGGACGATATTGCAGTCACTGTATGTTCAAAATGGAATAATATAATGACAGCATCTTTTTGGCTGTGAAGGCAACGGATGATTGCTCTATTGTAATAAAACCGATACCCATAGGGAACGAAAATGTTTAAACATAATCAGCAAAATAAAACAGACGCAATCATATTCTTTTTTAATTTAAATAAATAAATAGTCTACGACATAGAAAGCGCTGTATAGAACAGCGCTTTCTAGACCCAAATTAAGCATAGTTTGACTATCTTGTGTTTTACCTTGTGAGTGTATAATACACCTCTGCCTACCCCTTCGGGGATACGGGCGTGATTTTATGTTTATGTTATGTGTTTTAGATTCCAGAATGCGGATAAACATACTTATATATTTTTTGTAAATACATACATGTTATACATAGAAACACCCAGACCAAATAAGCATATTCATGCATATAAATATTTACACTGAGTGGGATTCGAACCCGCGTCCCACTCAGTGTAAATATTTGTATGTTGTAGCAGTCGAATGCACTACCGCTACGTCACAGAGGCCAACAAATAAATACATTCCATAAATCTGATTTGCACTTGTAAACCGGATGAGTTTGTATCCAAATAACCTGAATTATGGCAATCACTATAAATTAGAAAATTCAAAGGTAACAAACACCTTACATATTTATAGATCAGATGTGGTTAGTATTTCTTAGCAGTTCACCGAACACGAGGTGTGAATCAAACGGAACCAGGTATCATCGTCTAAAGAAATATATCTATTAGTTTTCTATTTTGCTCTAGTATTCTGTTGTTTAAAATAGTTATTCTGTTCATGTCACATGAACTGATTTAGTATCGACTTACACTCAATTGCAAGTGCGATCGCTGTATACGTCGTCGGTGGCCATGTATGAGATTTCCAGATCGGGCATTCGTCGAAAATGTCCTAATGGAAATCTAGTAATTATAGTGATTGGGTACCTCAGAAGTAGCTTCAAGAATTCTGAAAAAGCGCTCGATTATTGACAGACTGACTGAAATCGAACCTTAAATTTCTGGCAAAATGTGGGTATGAATAGCTACAGTCAGCGTCAAAATTATCAATCAATCAATCATTTATTTTGCTAAACATGGGTACATAGTAGGGTGTTAGAACTGTGGTTGTCCAATCCATGTTTTACCATGTTGGTGTGCGAAAGTGTTATGGTTAGTATGTTATATTAGATGGGGATTGCGCAGATTTCAGAATAAACAATCTGAATTGACTTTTTGAATGAGATTTCTTTTTTTTTGAGAAAATGACCGAATTTGAATTTGATGAAATGATGATGACATGAAAGACCAAATAAAAGTTTTATAACAAAACTATTTTTATTTTTTCGCTATACTAAATTAAAAACTAAATTTCTGAACCGAGTACCGAAAATACGCCGACAGTACCTGTACTAACCCGAGTGCGTGTAACGGCATAATGTTGATTTCAATTTTGTATGTTAACATTATTACGTCACATTATATCGTCTCGCGCTTGTAGTCACGTGATTTCTTTTTTACTTTATCGAATTGTAATTAACAAAAGAATTGATTGTCCATTTTTCACATCAACTATCAATCTTATTTATGATTAACTTTTAAAATGCATAGAAAAAAATCATAACTTTTTATTCAAAAAGTCAATTAAAATTACTAATTACCATTTAATCAAAATTAAACAATATTTTATAGAGCCTACTTAGTAGAAGAACTCATTAATAAAGTATCAGATATCATCATCTACTTTTGACGCTGACTGTAGGTTTCTAGTATAATAAATTGGCGGCATTCTGATTCCCATTCGTGTAACCCATGGGAACCTATTCCCGAGCTAAAAAGTAGCCTATGTGTTATTCCGGACAATAATCTATCCCTGTACCAAAGTTCAGCCAAATCCATTCAGCGGTTTTCCGTGAAAGAGTAACAAACGCCAAAACATCCTGAGCCTTTGAGGCTGCAGAGGGTAAAAAAAAATTTGATTTACCACTTACCAGCGTAGAAGAGCTCTGCGATCTTTAGTTGCTGTAAGTTTAGTTGCACCAAGGCCGTTAAGTGTGGTGGTAGTGCTGACGAATACTATTTTGGCAAATTATGTCAATTTGAAATTCCAACGCAGCCTCTCAGGCTTCGGTAGTTACGTGACTTTTTTTTGACCAGGATACTCAGTTCTGATAATCCCGATACAGTTCAAGGTCAAACCAATGAAGAAAAACGATAAAAATATGTGCATTTTTTCCACCTAAACTAAATAGAAGATCCACATGTCAGTGTTATTCGTGCAATAAACATCTTTGTTTATAGTGCGCTGACCAAATGTACCAGATTGTGACTAACTTTGTTGTTGGACATTTTATTTGTATTTGAGGCGTACCAAATACTGTTTATTTTTATTTCTTATGGATATAAGCTCAAAGTGTAAAGAAAAGTATTAATTGTGGTTCCTAAGAAGTGAAATTTTTTTAAGATTTTTATTTCGTGTAGTAGTATTTTTTAGTTAAAAACCAGAGTCAAAGAAGTTAAGGCATATAATTTCAGAGTTTAATAAAGTAGATTATTACATTTATGTTTTCTTCAGTTTGCAGATCCATATTAACAATATAATGTATAATTTAATACATATTATACATATTTTGCACAAAATTCAAAGTTGTATTAGTACCGGCAACGGACACTTGGGGAGGACACCGTGCGGTTTTAGTCGATACACGACATAACCACCCCCGCTGGCTGGCGGGGAGGTATCCGAAGGTATTTCCGCACGTAAAAAAAAAACGAGCCCTTGAGCCCGAGATCCCTAGCCCTCAAGATAAAATTGAGCCGAACAACATGACTAAAAGTTTCAAAACAGAAATAGTAAGCCATAATGACTCGTTTACAAATACGTCAAAAACTACGTCAGATAACCACTGACTATAAATCAGATTACTCACTATAGAAAGTGATAAAGAATATTAAAAGACTCATTACACAAATTCCTCCTAAATCGCCTGGTGACGATCTGATGTCATTTGATGTCTAATGAAATCCTGCAAAATTTAAATCACAAAGCGATTGTTAAACTGACAACTCTTCTAAATGCTGCATTTCGATTAAAGTATGTACCTGATCTGTGGAATGTAGCTGAAATAATCATGATAGCAAAACCTGGCAAACCACCACAAGAACCGACATTATTGGCAGTAGACAAATTGGTTTGTATAAAACCAATTTCTCTACTGCCAATAATGCTAAAACTATTTGACAAACTATTATCACAAAGACTGAAAACAATTAAAGTTATTAATAATCTAATACCTGATCACCAGTTTGGCTTTAGAAAAAAACATTCAACTACCAGGTACACAGGATATAGAAGAAAAGCTTTCGATTAAGTTGGAATGATGGCCTCATACACAAACTAAATCTTATGTTGCTGAAACAGTTTAGGAATATTCTCGAATCATACATACTGTAGTGTTCGGAGGCTAAACAGAGCATTTCGCATTCGACACGAAGGCCCATAAAAGTTGGGGTACCACAGAGAAGCGTATTAGGTCCAAGCCGTTGACTGTACACAGTCAACGGCAAAAGTTGATTTACACAAAAATATTTACAAACCTTTTTCATATTGGAATACATGTACCAATAGTAGTTGTATAAGTAATTTTATAATCTCCAAGTTAATAAATTTCATATTTTGTTATTTTATGATAGATTTAATAGCTAAAGCGATTAATAAATTACAATTTGTTGAGCTACTTTTGTCGTTGACTATACTTAGTCTACATCAGTGATATCCCATTTCCCGAAAATAATCCTATTGCCACTTTTGTCGATGACACGGCTATTATGGCGATAAGAGATAACCATGAAGAGGCTGTTGAAAAGTCCAAATAACAGTTAACCTAATTCTTACCTGGACCAAAAAAATGGAGAATTAAGCTTAATGAAAGCAAGTCAATCCACGTTGATTTCAATACAAAAGAGCACATTTTTTTATTAATAGCCAAACAGTTCCATATGCTAATATAGTTAAATACCTTTGTATGACACTTGCCGCTAAGCTGCGCTGGGAAGCAAACATAAGGAAAAAGATCAGATTTGAAATACGCTACCAGAAAATGTACTGGCTACTTGAAAGACACTCTACGCTATTCGTGCACAAAAAAGTACTATTATACAAACAGGTATTGAAGCCAGTATGGAGTTATGGTATCCAGCTCTGGGGCTGTACCAATAAGCAATCGTTAAATCATCCAAAGATTCCAAAAGAAAATGCTCAGGGATATAGTCAATACGCCCTGGTACATCCGGAACTGCGGTCTACGCCGGGACCTAAACATGGACGTCGTAGATCGTGCTATACAAAAATATGTAGAAGCTCTCGATAACAGACTTCATCACCATGTAAATGATGAGGCAATTCAGCTCCTTGACAACACTAATATAGTAAGAAGACTGAAACGGACGAAGCCGTTCGAGTTAGTGTGGTGTTTTAGTGACAAATAAATATTGTGATAAATACTGCGTGCAAAGAACACATGAACAAAGTGCCTTTTTTTTAGCGTGTGGAAACCCCCACGGGCATTACCCCTTCGGTGCCGACGATGGGGTGGGCGTGTCGGAATCGGACTGACTAAAACCACATGGTGTTCTCCCCAAGTGTCCATTACCGGGCCCCCTGGCTAAGCTTTCGAAAGGATAACCCCATCAGGGTTACCGGCGGACCTTGGGCGCCACCGCGGCTTCGCCTGGTGGGGTCTGGTTTTATCCCGCGTCGGTGAGCTGGCAGGCGTGTGTAGGACACACACGACACGCCTCCGCCACGGCCTGTTTCTGTAATTCGTCCCGGGCGTGGACGAGTTTGCGGCGTCCTCACCGCAGACTGCGGAACTCGAGGGGCAGGGTTCTCTCCCGCGCCCTCTCCACCGTCTCTTTCATGCGCATTACCTGCTCTCAGAAAAAGGGGCGTGCCACTTGTTTCCATCGGAGACCACGGCCTTCTCCATGGTCTCCAGCGAGAGAACGTTCACGTCCAGGACCGCAACGAAATCCCGGCCTTGACTCGCCCACGCAGGGCACTCCACCAACGTGTGGAGCGCCGTGTCTTCGCCAGGATCCTCACAGTGCTGGCACTGCGGCGTTGTCTCCCAGTGGATGCACCATAGATACTTACCGAAGCACCCGTGTCCGGTAAATATCTGACACATACGGTAGGAGAGGTCACCGTGGTGCCTCTCCAACCACTCCTTCATGATCGGCCTCACCGCCGCAATGGTGGATTCCCCCCACCTTGGTTACTCAAGTCGCATCCTCCATGTCTCCATGAATTCCTGGCGGAGCTGGGACCACTGAGCCCAGGGTTCTCAGGGCTCCGGCCTATAGCCCCGCTCCAGCGCCTCCTTACGCCATTGGTACAGTACATAAATCTAAGTGCATAAGTGGTAATGGACGCATTCTTAGATTCATGTTTACGTAGTAACTTTGGTGAAATTGATTTAGTTATTAGTCTGCAAGGCTAGATTGTAATATAAATAAAGTTTTGCATACAGCACTTATTAATTAGAAAATAAAATCTTCATATTCTTCGTAGAATATTAATCTAAGTACTTGATTGATATCATTTCAAAGCTTTTGTTTGCGGAAGTACTCAAATTCAAGTTTACTCAGAATTTTTTGTTTCAGTTTATTCACTAACCACTTCACACTTCTTTGTTTCTTGTATCAAAAAACATAATTGGGTCATCCGTCAGTAAGGTACTTTTAGAAGGTAAGATAGTACGACAATATACGTAGGCAAGCACTTATGAACTTTATATTGGACTATTTGATAACTTCACCAATCTTCGCCCATTTATTGTTACCTTGAATTGTTGAATGTCAATATTTTGTAGCCTCAATACTGAATGTATTACTTTCTGTATAATTCTTTATATAATTATCAAAACTTTATATTAAAGTTGTAAATGGTACAACAGAATTTTCTCTCCAAATTTAGAACTCCCCGATTGACGAAGCAGTATCTTCGAGCTATAACCAAGAAGCCACCAATGGGCTGAACTATAAAAACTATTACTCTTTATACTCTTGTAACCTATTCAGAGATAGTGAAGAAGCTCGTCTCTGTTAAGGTATTTTATATCGAGATTTTTGTCTCATTCTAATGCCTTGCTAAAAAGTTTCTGCTAAATCTAAACCTGTTTTCTGTAAAAGTTAAAAACTTAGAGAAAGAATCATGGTTTCTATTTTACTTCTGTCTCAAAGAAGGCAAAATACAGTAGTACAATAAGTGAGCCAGTCCCACCTCTGTGGAACATTAACTGGAACAATCAAACTTCTTGAAAAGGAAAAATATAGAGATATTTTCGTTGCTATAGGTCATTTGTTATAAAACCGATAGATGTTCTTTATTAATTTAACGATATTATTAAAAGGACAAATGAATTCCCCGATTTCTTTTAAGAGCGACAAGATAAATATGGCCTGTGTGGTGTACCGATAGAGCATTCGACTTCAAATTTTGAGGTCCATGGGTTTGATTTCAGCTTAGTACAAATATCTGTATGCATAAAAATGTACTTGTACAGTACAACTAAGTATCCCTACTATTATAAATGCGAATGTAAGTTTGTTTGTTACGCTTTCACGCAAAAACCACTGAACCGATTTTGCTGAAATTTGGTACAGGGGTAGATTAGAACTTGGGAAAGGACATAGGCTATGTTTTGTCGCGATAACCGACATCTACGCGGGCGGAGCCGCGGGCAAAAGCTAGTACTCAATATGTATACTTTTCTGAGTGTTTCTATAATAATATGTATTTAATAAAATGTTTCTAAATATTTTTTTCACGTAACAGAACGGATTTTGAGCTTCAGAAGCAAAGTTCGGAGCTAGTAAAGTTATGCGTATTAGTATTGTAAATATCAATGTGTAAAACCTTATTTGAAACTATCTGTGCCTGCGGCTTCTTCCGTGTGGATCTGGGTTTTTATTGTTGTGGCTTGGAAGCCGAGTAAGTCCGCGTGGTCATAATTGTCTGTCTGTGAAGTATGTCACACAGTTGGTACAACTCTGGTTTAGCGGACATTTATATCCACCGCAGTTGCTTGCTATTAAGCAGGCCGTGCACAATCAACTTTGTGATTAACCAAATAACTGTCGAAACGATTGGCCATAATTCTAAAATATTACATTTAATTGTTTAACAGTTTCTAGGCGAAACCAAATATTGAAGTAAGTATACATTTTATTACCTTTCCGATAACCCATACTGTTTGACGAAATTAAAACACAAGCAAAGGCTTTCCGTGAACTACTTTATTTTGTAATTTAGGTAGTAATAGTGTCATTTACAACGTAATTTTAGGTGTGGTTAACATAATAGCATGTTTCGGTGTTGTTGTGATAATTTGACGTCACTGACTGCCGCGTAAAATTACTATCAGTAAGTATAATACAATGTACAGTAATGAGTCAGTACATGTCCATGTCAAATATCACAGGAATTAATAGAACGAATATTTAGCATATCCGTAGCAGGCCTGTCATTCACTTCAATTTAGATTATTGTTAACGTCGATTCTAAGTTACCGTACGAAATAATAATTTATCTAGAAAGTTATTTCAACCTTCAAATATATTTTAGTATTGTTACAGGGAATGTATAACTAACTTTTGAGTTAAGAATATGATATAATGGGATGAGTTTTGCTGATATGAATAATTCAACAATTTCAACAACAATTCAAAAGGAGTAAGTATTAAATTCCGCTGGTACATTACCTATACTTCTGCTATGGCATGTTTTAGTTTGAAAAAAAAAGAAAAACATTAATAATAATAGATCATCATATTAAATCATCATCACTATATATCATAAAATAAACTCCTCCGACGCGTCTGTTTGTTTGCCTGTTCGCGATAAACACAAAAACTACTGTATCGATTTTCATGTTGTTTTCACCAATGGATGGAACCAGAGTGGTTCTTAAGGAAGGTTTTGGTATATAATTTGTCAAGTTTTTATAACCATCGGCTAAAATATAATGATATTTGCTGGAGGTATCGGAAAAAAAAATAAGCCATCTGAGAGCTTTCAACGAAACTGCTGCCTAAATTCTTTATGATATAACAAAATTATGAATAGTGGAATTGTGTTCCTTATATAGGCTATGGTGGTGGAATAGGGTCCCTTGGGTAGAGTGAACGGGATCAGAATTCCACGCTGGTGAAGCCGCAGGCAACAGCTAGAATTGTATAACAAAGATGTTTACGTTTATTAATAAGGACAGGTGAGCAAGGTAATAGCCCAGGCGATAGCCCAGTGGCGTACGTAACGGACTGCTGAGACGACGTCTCGAGTTCGATCCCCAGTCGCCCCGGGCACACGCCTCTGATTTTTCGTAGTTATGTGTGTATTAATAAATGTTAATTATCGCTCGCTTAATAATGTGCCCGGTAGATGGCAATAGGCTCGCCCCCTATTACATTGGGACCTTAACATAACTGGCGAATCGTGGGTTTGCAATACACCTCTGCCTACCCCTTCGGGGATACAGGCGTGAAGTTATGTATGTATGTATGAGCAAGGTAATTATTTAGCTCTCGATATTTAAACTGAAACTACAGGAGAGCTTGCTGACTGTGCGTGGCTACACTTCAGTCCACGGGACTAACCAATACCGCTTAGTAATAGTAATAGTAATTCAATTGCAGACCTAAATTGAATAGTTTCGTACTCATACCATGGAGTCGTTCAGTGTAATAAACGAAACAAATGTGAACGCGTTTCAGTTTACGCTTGAATAGATCATAGCAATTCAGTTAACATATTTCGTATTGTATTGCTCCGAAACTAAGCTGTTTATAAGTCATCATGGTAAGGCCCCTGATTCCAGAGAGAGTTTGTGGCGTCATGGGCCAGTTTGGTCTTTATTGGCTAGCGCGGGATAGAACACTGGCTTGAGCGCCCGAAGTATCTCAACACTAGCTTGCCTTACTAAACATGTTAGTCAGAGGAAAACAGCTAGAATGTTGTGATTAGAAATGAAAGTATCATTATCATAACTACGGAGAGACTCGCTCTGGGCCCGACCCGTGAAAGTGAAACGGGAGTTGCACTGCTCAACACCCCAACTGCTCACGCGTTTGATGACCCTATTGGGGCTCCATCTAGTGATATTTAATGTCTTTAAGTGCGACCGGTATGATATTTTTGTGAAACGAAATATATTTTCCTCTTTTCCCTTCCATAAATTTGCAATTTAAACAAGTTGCTGATACTATTTAATTTTATTTATATTCCGTCCGCTACTAGGTATTAACATTAACAACTATTATTACTATTTTGGTAAAAATGGTAATCATAAAAAAGTGGCCAAGTGCGAGTCGGACTCGCCCATGAAGGGTACAGTACCAGCAAGTAACATAATAATGTTTTTTTTTTTTCAATTTTTATATTTGAGTTGATTGAATGAAAGGTAAATTGCGCTTTACGTTTATGACGTATTAAAAAAAACTACTCACTAGATCTCGTTCAAACTAATTTTCGGTGGAAGTTTACATAGTAATGTCCATCATATATTTTTTTAGTTTTATCATTCTCTTACTTTAGAAGTTACAGGGGGGGGGGGGACATATTTTACCACTTTGGAAGTGTCTCTCGCGCAAACTATTCAGTTTACAAAAAAATTATATTATAAACCTCAATATTATTTTCGAAGACCTATCCATAGATAGCACACACGTATGGGTTTGAAGAAAAAATAAATTGAGTTTCAGTTCCATGTATAAATTTCAAGTTTTTTTTCTATTTTTGTGTGCAAACCTTAATGCGGTTCACAGAATACATCTACTTACCAAGTTTCAACAGCATAGTTCTTATAGTTTCGGAAAAGAGTGGCTGTGACATACGGACGGACAGACAGACAGACATGACGAATCTATAAGGGTTCCGTTTTTGCCATTTAGCAACGGAACTCTAAAAAGGAATATAAAATGGAATAACATTTCAACTTTATGGCCTTTTTACTTCCAAGACCTAATCAGGTAATTAAAACTGGACATCTAATTTGTGTTTTTACTCGGCCGCAAATTATAAGTTGTATAACTTTAAGACTACTTATCTACTTGTCTTTGTTCGTAAATTTTAATGTGAGAATGATTCTAAATAGTAATATTAATATACTAGTGATTTGTTTTGGTTTAATTCAACACATTAGAAACGGTAACAATACTCGGTTACATTCTGTGTAAAATTTAATATATGTTTTACAACGTAACGATTCTCAGAATGAATTAGTCAGTCAACAGCTTTGTTTCACGTCCCATTTGAAGGTCAATATTAACATATGCAAAGCTTCCATCGGTAAGACGTTAAGTATAACCAAAGGCAGGTAACATAAATACTCAAAAAATAACTTTGATTTGTTTTAGTTATCTGTCTAATTTTACTAGTTATTACGCATCGTGGTAGGTCAACGTATTGAAGCCAAGCACTTAACAAGCCAACGATCAATAATTTTTAGAACTATCTTTGTTTTTATAAGATAAAAAATATAATAATATTTCAATTAAATTTTTAAGCATTTTATATGCTTACTTTTTTCTAAAGATTTAGATCGGAGATTTAGTTCGCAAGAATTACGGTAGATGGCTCCAGGGTCGCCTTAAGACGTATATAATATATCGGAGAATTTCGAATATCTGGGACGTGTCTAGATAGCTCAACTGGTCAGAGCATTCCCCCTGTAAGGGACTTGTCGCGGGTTCAAGTCCCGTTCTAGATGTTCTCTTTTCCCGATCTAAATCTTTAGAAAAAAATATAATAATAATTGAGATGACGGGGTGAATATAATTTTTAGACCCAAACTGTGCGTAACTTGTACTTTTATAGTAAAAAAGGATGGACATTTTTATATAAATAATGGGAACATGGGAATAATGGGAATGGGAAATCCGATAACACGTGTGATGTTGTCTTCTATAGCTTGGCAAAACGAGCGATAAATTTCTTATGTGTGTCATCAGTCTGTCAGGTTACCACGTCCCGTGCACACGTTTCACCGCTCACCATGGGAGTATCACGTATGAATTTATCAAGCTTATGGTAGTTTACCAGCCCAAAATACACTAACTAAATCTGGTTGACATGTGGTTTCAACAAGACGGTTTCACATGCCTCACAGCACACAAAATGGTGGACCTACTAATGAATTATGAAAGTACGTCAAATCTCTTGTTTAAGCGGATAAAGCAGCATTGATTCAAGCACTAGAAGACACGCCCAGACACCACACATGTTATCGGTGATATATTAGCCGATATACCCGAAAAAGTAACTCAAAATTGGACTTCACGTATGGATCACCAAAAACGTAGTCGTGGCCGAAATTTAGATGAAATAAATATATACATATAAATAAAATTGGAGTTTCTGTGTGTAATATTGAAATAACCGTTTTTTACAATTTTTGTCTGTCTGTCTGTCTGTCTTTTTGTTCCGGCTAATCTCTGAAATGGCTGGACCAATTTTGACGGGACTTTCACTGGCAGATAGGTAATGTTACAAGGCGTAACATAAGGTACTTTATTTTAGAAAAAAAATTAGGGTTCCGCGCAAAAGAACCAAAACCATAAAAATTGAAATCGCGGGCACAGCTAGTTTTTAAATATAAATGCGGTAAGGATTGATTTTTATCCCCTAATAATTTCTTATTGTACCTATACAAAAAATAAAAAAATTGTAAATTAAAAACCAAACACAAAAAAATCACCAGTTACTTATCATAGGGCGCACCTTGACAGTCAATATTATTATTATATAAAGATCACATTGACAAAATATTGATATGCCAACGCGGTCCGTGTCTATACTAAATGAATACTATTAAAAAAAGTACTAAACTAGGACGGTTACGAGCTTCGCAATCAACCCAAACTTAAGCGTAGCGAGATTTGCCTATCCAACAATAGGTCAACGTGACCGGTCGACTTTTTCCATTGATTTGGTTTTTCGGTGATGATTCCTCGATGGTAAGACCGATCTGGACATTCGACCCCTTACGACACTCAGTAATGTCTACTTGATCACCGTGGCAAATTTGGTCGAGATCGGTCAAACGGTCTCGGAGGAGTATCATTTGTGTGAAATGCAACTTTGAAACCAAAGACGCTTCGCTCGCCTTCGGCTCGCTACGCTTAATAAAATTGAAGTGTCAGTTTGCAATATTAAAATAATAGTACATTATTGCAAAGGCAGCGAAATAGGCAATTACAGGTCGAGTATGACTTTGAAGGCCGAGCCGCAGGCGAGGACTTCAATGATACGAGACAGGCAATTGCCATTTCGGCCGAGGCATATATAGTGCTTTTCTTAAAAAAATGCAAGGAAATAAAAAAGGGCCTTTTACATAATCAATGCGACAATGGTGTGAAGTGCGAGCGCCTGGGCCGCCGGCCGCCACCTCCTTCTGCGAACATGTAATACTCGCGAAGGAGATGGCAGAGCGCCCGAGAGAGATTTAGAACTCTCCCGGCCCGCCGAGCCCGCCGAACCCGCAACATGCTCGCCGCGCGTCGCAGGCGACTCAGGCGCCGGAGGTCGCTTAACGACCTCCGTCCTCCATGAGCGCAGGTCTGGGGTTGGCAGGTGAGGCCGCTCTGTCACCCCAGCAGAATCAGGCCGGGACGGTGGGGTGACTAGCGCCCCCCCCCCCCAAACCGGGGCAAGACGGGGACACCGTGGTTCCCAAACCCGAGGGGGCCATCTCGAAAACGGAGATGGCCCAGGGTCAGTCGGGGTGCGAGGGATATGCTCTATGGGCAACCTTACACCCCGGCATCTTAAGACCCGAGACGGCGTGCGGTTTTAGTCGGTTCAAGCCCGACATAACCGCCCCCGCTGACCGGCGGGGGAGTATCCGAAGGGACTGTCGCACGAAAAAAAAAAAAGGTTACCTCTGGAACGGCTGGGCTGATTCTGACGGGACTGTCACTGGTAAGTTATAAAAAGAATTAGGGTACCGCGCAAATAAATAACTTCTTGAAAATAGAAATCCACGCGGACGAAGTCGCGGGCACAGCTAGTCGTAAATATTTTTTGCACCCCCTCCCCCTCCAGAAATCCCTAAAGAAAAAGGCAGTTTCCATTACAAACTACCACATTAAAACCAAAGACACAAACGACTTGTAAATAAATTTGTAAATGGTAATGAATTGAAAGAAAATGTATGTAGGTATTTATTACACACTTCAGTTTATGTGATAAGCAGGAATCATTTATATACTAGCTAGCCCACCCTGGCATCGCCCGTGGTGTATTTCAAACTCCCGTTGCACCCCTTTAACCTATAGGAATATGTTCCTGTAGGTTGAAGGGAAGGAAAGAATATGTCCGTAATTGATTACTTTTCATATAAGTTATGGACCGGATTTGTTGACATTTATGTTTACTGCTCCGCTCCCTTGGGTAGTAGCGTGATTATATACAGCCTATGATACTCAAAATTAGTGTGGCTTTTTATTGGTAATAGAATTTTCAAAATCGGTTCAAGGGGGGAGGTTCCGAGGGGATTTCCACACGAAAAATAAGGTACAAAAATATGGATAATAGCATAAAAAAGAAAAGTTTATAAAGCAATAAGCAATAAAAGAAAATAAAGCAATTTTATAAACAACTATGTATTCCTGATAAATATTAGTAATTTCTGTACAAAAAGTGATGATATCCCATCAAAAACATAAATGTGAAATGAGAGCCAAGTACAATATTAAGAATATGCATCATAGTCGTTCTCGCCGATAAAAGAATTGAGACCTATATGGGTGCCAAGTTCTGTGTGTAGTTATAAAAACCTAAAACATTCTAAAGTAAATTGAAATAATAATTTCTTATTTCTTGGTGCTACCACAATATTTTATACTTAATAGGTAATATCAATTCTTAAATTTTAACAGACCATTATTAAAAAATGCAATTATTTCACTTGGTTGGTATAGGTTGGGTACCTACATCTGATTTTCTGTTCTAATTCTTCCAATTTACTTCTGATTCATTTCGATGCGGGTTCCAAGACAGTTTAACTTTCCCTGGGACTTCCCGAGTGAATTCTAGGCGATAGGCAAAGTATGGCTGTGCCACCTACAAAGACTGTCAAGTTGACCAGTTTGTTTCTATTAATCCAGTTGGATTTATATTCAGTGTACTATTTAAAGACGCAGGTGTTGCGGATACATTGCAGACTACTGCCAATGTAAATAAATTGTTGATTTTGTCGCCAGTATGGAGCATAAAATCTGTTGGCAAATACGTTAAAACGAATTCTCCCGAGTAACTAAGAGTGTTTAAAATTTTATTTTTATTATTATTAATTACTAATGTACTACTCTATTTTTTTATTTTAATACTATATAATACAATATATACAAAAATAAAATAAAAGGAAGGGAGAGACTGCAACTTCAGGCATCGAAAAATTCCTCCCCATCGATCTCTACTGGAACCGTGCCCAAAAGGCTGGCGGCATTACCACGCTGAATAGCGATACTAATTCTTTGAGCGAGGTAAAGGCCAGCCCTATGGTCACGGGAAGAGTCGATTAGGCGCTTCGCTATTTCTTTGAATAGCGCGCGCGCGCTTGGACCCCACGGACCCAACGTTTCGACTCCAAACGGCTCAAAAATATAATTACCAGTTAAATTGGTATATTTGCGCCGTTTGAGAGTCTCCGCTGATGCAGCAGCAGCGCATGCGCAATCCATCGTACTTGGAAGATGGGAAGGCGCCAGGGTGTCGACGCAAGTTGCGTCCCACACCAAAGGCCTACCCATCTTCCAAGGCAACAACGACATACCATCCGGTCTCTTGCCATCGTCGCGCGCCAAGCCAACAGGTTCAAGAATAGCTGGCACGCCGGCGGTGACAAGAGCCCGACGGATAATGTCGTTAATATTAGCATGTCGGGATATGCGGCCTGCGCTCCTGCTGCAAGATAATCCGTGGTGTCCAAGGCAATCGACTGCTTCTCCACATAGACATCGATGTGGAGAGACACACGGTGCCCCCAAACGTAGGCAAGTCGCGATGCGGAAGGTCGAGTCGTCCAACATAGTACCAATGTTGGGCGAAGGAAGTGCCTGAAGCCAAACACCAGATTCCCATTCCCCCACAGCCAATAGGCGAGCACGCTCAGCTGCAGTGGTAGCTGTACTGATTAAATGTTTTTTAACGCCAATACAGAGCGGCTCATCCCATTGCCTTTGGGAAGATGGGTTGGCGGGCATGACGGTATTTGGGCAAGCCATTTTCCAAGCATTTAGAGCTTCGGCCTTACCTGGCACATCCGAATCAATCAGTGAAGGAGAAAGAATTTTCCTGACTAATTCTTCAGTGCCGTAGACCGAAGATAGAAACGCTGGCATACTTACATCTGCAATTTTGCGAACGCCGAGGCCGCCAAGGCGAACTGGGAGGGACGCCTGAAGCCACACTCGGTCGCTCAAATTTACATTTAAAATTTTGCATAGAGTGTCTTGCAACACTCTATCCACTCGACCTAAAAGAGACAAACATTTAAAAAGTTGAGATGAACGCAGAGCATGTGTAAATTTAGGTACGAAAAGACAAAACCGAATAATGGTGAAGGCTGAATGAATATTAATTTGGCACAGGCGGTCCGAGACTTCGCAAAAATTTTGTATTTTCTCTTCCACAAATGACTCATAAGCATCTTCTAGAATGGGTGACCCAAGGAGGCGGAGAGAACTTTTTTGTAAAACTTTTAAATTTGGAGCCAAAGCATTGAATTTTGAGAGCACCGAAAGACTGTCAGTTTGAACACAAAGAAAAATTTCGCATTTGGTGGAATTTAATTCTAGGCCAATTGAACTAAATTCTTCTTTTAGAAATGCCAAATCTTTTAATACTGTCTCAACGTCACCACCAAGAGTACCGTCATCTAGATACCAGATGTTAAATTTTGAATTTAGTCGCTGAATAATGGGATGAATAGCCAGGCTAAAAATGACTGGCCCAAGAGGATCACCTTGTTGACACCCTACCGCAGAATCTAAGATATTATCCTTATAAAGTAATTTAGAAGGATGCCTATAGCATTGCCAAAGAAATTTAAAAATTTTGGGGGTTTCTAATTTGGCTTGTGACAACAAAGTGTCCCTGTTAACCGAGTTAAAGGCATTCCTCAAGTCAACTTTGAGGATAACCTCTCCTTCACTGCAGCCAAGGAACGTGGACAGGGCGTGAACAGCAGCCTCACAGCCCCCTTTGGAGCCGAAGCCGAGTTGCAGGGGCTGGAATTTATTTGTGAGAGAGTCTCTATATTCTCTGCAACATAATTTGGCTGCTATTCGCCTGTATGTACAACCTACGGCAATGGGACGAATACCACCATCTTTTTTACGTAAGGCGCATAAATTGGCGCCGTACAGTAAATCGATGATACCTTCGTCCACATTGCCGGACAACATCAGGTTAATTAGGGCCGTTAGTTCTTTCAAGAGTGCGTCGCCAGCTTCTCCAACGCTTACGCTGGTAAGGTCCTTTAAATGTTGAGGAGTTAGGCCATCAAGGCCGCCGGCAGACCCACTCCGGAAAGAGCCAACGGCTGCTAACACGTCCTTGGCTGATACACTAAGACACTCAGCGTCTGTCTCCAGAGGCTCAGGGAAGGAAAGGTTATCAGCAGGAGACGGGTGCTTGCTCTGCAAATCTGCCAGAGTATCTGGAGAGCAAGGCGCCATAACATCACTGCTGAATAAAAGCCTCGCAGCTCCCCTAATATCACCTTCTCTTAACTTGGACTCTACATAGTGGTAAATTGAATTTTTATGGAAAGTTGTGAATTTTGGGTCAAAAGTATGAGATGAAGTACAATTTTCTTTTATTTGTGTTGTTAATGTTTTTTTAGTGGCCTGATCTTTTGAAATATGTAGAATCCTGTAAGGGAAGGTGAGCAATTGTTCCCAGGCGCTTTGAGAGTTCTCCCGGACTACCACGGCTATGCACCGAGTGAGATTCTGAGCTACAGTTGGCCTAGCGCCACGGGGAACTCTCTTCAAAATCGGAACCGAGTTTTTAAATTTGGATAATGTTTGCCATAAGGGAATTTGGGTGCTAGGCAAGGTAGGGATTGGCGAATTTGTTTGGATTGAAAATGCATTTTGGGATTTGTGTACTTTCCCAAAATGCACTTTCAAACCCCGCTTACCTTTAAAAAAACGGGCCTGGGAACAATCCGGACACTGTACAAGTTGACTTGCACAAATATTTTCCGCCTCGCTGCTGCAGTCTCTTTGCATATATACACGCTTAACTTAGAAACTTAAAAATAACTATTATATTACACAACACGATAAAATTATAAAAATAAACAAAATTGACAAAGTTGGCGCCTGCGCCTTCGCATCCTAGCAACGTGAGGGACCGAAGCGCCGCCCTCGCGTTGCACCGGTACTAGAATGGCTTCTAAAATCACTGAACATTTTCAAATATTTGGTAACTAATATATGTGATAGATGTACATGTTATTCTACGTACCGAAATATTCAACCTTCTTTCTGGTATTCAGATGAAGTCTGAAAATCAATTTTTATTATTATAAAACAAGTGGTATATCATTATTTTAGTGATACTATATAGGCAGAAATAAGGTAATCTAAAAAATTTGATCTCTATGTAAACATTTAACTGACTTGCTGCAATTACATGTACATTTACACTGGAGGAACTCATGAGCGCCTCTGAGAACGCATTCAAAGAAGCAGCATACTGAGAAAATATTTGATAGATTCTAACACGCAATCAATACGATCGATAAACAAGAAGTAAAGGAACACTGTCAGGATTTAATTAGATGGTCACCGTCTGATAAAACTTGATTATATCAATGAACACATCGAGTAAACTGAAAGTTTTACCTAGCACAGAATGGAAGCAAGTTATAACATAAGCGAAATATTATTTAGAATTTTTTGCAAAATATTCTCCTTTGGAATTTAAACAATGTTTCATTCGATCGAACCATTTTTGAAAACACAAGAACAACTGATCTGATGGCATGTTTTTCTCGTACTGATCGAAAGCCATCACTGCCTCTTCTACGTACGTAAAAGTGAAACCTCGCATCAACTCTTTGATTCATAGGAAAATAAATAATCGCAGGGTACTAGTCCCGGGTTAGATGCAGATTGAGTCACGAGCTCTACTTTATGGGAGTTTGTTTGTTGAAAACAAGTTTGTTTTCATTGCCGTTTGTGATGAAGCATTGGCATAGTGCAAGAGGATACAGCTTCTTCATCGCTTTTTAGGATTCCGTTGCCAAATGGCAAACACCCTTATAGATTCATCATGTCTGTCTGTCCGTCCGTATGTCACAGCCACTTTTTTTCCTAAACTTTAACAATTATGCTGTTGAAGCTTGGTAAGTAGATGTATACTGTGAACCGCATTAAGATATTCACACAAAAAAAAAACGTAAATTTTGGGGGTTCCCCATACTTAGAACTGAAACTCAAAAAAAATTGTTTTCATCAAATCCATACGTGGATTTCACCGCATCTATGAATAGGTCTGCAAAAATGATATTGAGGTTTCTAATAATTTTATTTTCTAAGTTTAATAGTTTGCGCGAGAGACACTTCCAAAGCGGTAAAAAGTGTACTTCCGAAAATTGGTTTGAACGAGATCTAGTAAATAGTTTTTTTAAAACGTCATAAATCGTAAACCGCAATTTACCTTTCATTCAATCAAATATAAACATTTTACTTGCTGGTACGGAACCCTTCATGGACGAGTCCGACTCACACTTGGCTGGTTTTTAACTTTCTTTACGCACAGTAGCAAACAATAGATGGTGTACCAGTCAGCATGAACACTTCCTTTCCTTAAGTCGAATTTTTTTAATCTGTGGGAACCCCCACGATCTCCGCCCCATCAGTGCAACACCTGCCGTGGCCCGCCCGTATGGAAAAAAAATAGAATCATTTTTCATTCTCTCCTGTCTCAATTTTATTGGTCTCTTCTCGCTTTCAAACACCCTACAAGACTGCTGCTTTTTCTGCGGTGCCAGTTTTAAGTCCAGTATTAGAATGTCCGTGGTCGTACTTAAGTCAAATTTCGAGCACCATTTAACACGAGCCGGTTTTTGCGCTGGTGTCAGATTGTGTGGGTTCCAGGGACAACAAAGTTTCGTATTTTTTAATTTACCTAATAAAAATATTTGCATTTACGAATAAAATACCAATACCTAGATTTTCCCGAATCATTTCATAGGTGATGCCGGTATCGATTTAACAGGTAACCACATTGTCCTTGATGGTCTCAATTGAAAGAAGTGACGAACATGTACTTTAATAAATTTGGTAAATCACCGTCCCACAAAGTATTGTGGGACGCAGTAGCGATAAGGTGCTTCCCTTCCATAATCATTATGCAGTCGAGGGGCATACTTTTGAGAAGAAAGACCACTATTAAAATCATAAAAAATCATCGCCTCGAATCTTTTCACGTTCATTTCATTTTCACTGCCTGAGTAGTAACTAACTTCCAATTGCGACAAAAAATAAATGACAACTAATTTTGCGGTCAATCTTTTTTTTAGGGTTCCGTACGCGTAAAACAGGACCCTATTACTAAGGCTCCGCTATCCGTCCGTCCTGTCACCTCATGGCTGTATCTCATGAACCCTAGCGGTTCATGAGATACAGACAGTTGAAATTTTTTGTTGCCGCTATAATATCAAATACTAGCAACAAACAGCAATAACAAAAATAGCAGTAACCAGACTTGTTCTCATGGATCGTGATAGCCAGATAGTTGAAATTTTTATAGATGATCTATTTCTATTGCCTCTATAACAACAAATACTATTGTAGTACTAACAAAAGTGATTTTTTTGCCATACGGTACCGTAATAGGTAGATGTTTGAAATATTCATAGAATATACATATATTATAGAAATAAATTAAGGGGCTCCCATGGTTTAGATAATGGTACGGAACCCTTCGTGCGCGAGTTCGACTGGTACTTGGCTGATTATTTTAAACAACTAAGAATCTTCTAAAAAATATATGTTTCGAAATTCAAACAATTATAGAATGCCAGGGGCACAAATCTTTCAGCGTGTTTCTAGTATACTCTATGCTAATATTTTACAGAGGAAAGTGTATAGGTATAGGTGTATAAATGTCAATCCCACAAGCTTAAATTATGTAAATCAAACCATCAAAAACAATACCAGGTGGAGTATTTTGATAAGATAGAAGATGTGAAAATGCTCGTTGAACTAAGCGAGGTTTCCAAAAACTTTGACCTGTGTGCCTTTGGCTCTGATTAAAGAAGTAAACATTTCGCGACTGAAGCTCTTAAGATTTTTTTTTATTTAGATAGGATAACCAAGATGATTTGAGCAGTAAATTACGAAGTTTTATAAACCTTTATAAGTCGGACGTCGACCTTTGGTCGTGAAATGAAAAAAAAGTCGGTAAACTGTTTTATAGCTGACAACATATTATGATTATATTGACTAGGGACTAATTTACGTAAAGCTTTCGAGAATTTCACTGAAATAATTTTGATTTAACGAATATCGTGACTTTTTATGTAAAAGTACCTTTTTTTTTTTTTATCGTGCGGAAATCCCTTCGGATACCCCCCCCCCCCCGCGTGCCAGCGGGGGCGGTTATATCGGGCTTGAACCGACTAAAAGATTTTGTTTAATTATTGGATGGTAATACTCTTCATGATAACTATACACTTCAAGATATTCCAAACAGCTCTTCGCCGCATGAAGCACCGGAAAACTGTCGACCCCGATGGAGTCGACTTCAAGATCTGGAAGACGTTGGGACCCTGTGGGGTGGGCATTTTTACAAACTTTTATAACCGTGTGCTCCTCAGCGGTAAGATCCCAAGCCAATGGCTGGAGTCCATTGGCTTGGGATCTTACCGCTGAGGAGCACACGTTCATCAAATGCAAGGGGTCAGTGCAGGAGAGGAGGAGCTACCGTGGTATAAAAGTAATGTCCCACACTATGAAGATAAAAGTGTTGTTTAAAAGCTTGCTAGCTTATAGTCGTAAATAAGGCATGAATGAGAATGTTATGGTCTTAGTATTTACGCAAGTATACACAAGTATAGACGGAGATGGAGGGTCTGTATGGGTTTCGACACGGTCACAGGACCATCGACCCGGTTTATAAAACAAAAAAAATAATTAGTATGCCATAATTGTTTTCATAAAAAAAAACTAATATTCCTAAGACACTTTCCGTGTCTCTCCTATGGTTTCTAGGGACTATTATATCCCAGTTAAAGAAAACACATCGTATAAATCTATACTGGTTTTGGATTATAGTTTTTTTAACACCTATAACATACCTATACCTGGACACCCTCCCAAAAACCTCATTTTGCTATAGCACCCGTAGCCGACGAATGTTTGCAATCTTTTAAAATTTTGTACAAAATCTGTACTCTACACTAAACGAATAAATAAAATTGCAGTATCTGTTTGTAATATAAAAATATTTATCTGTTCAACTTTCTGTCAGTTTGACTGGGCTAATCTTTGAAACAGATCAATTTAACTTTCACGGGCAAACAACAGATGTTAGAAGGCGTAACTTAGGCTACTTTTATTTTAAATTATAGTATTATATTAATAAGAAGTGAGAGCTCAAAGAACTAGGCATCCGTGCAAAAAATTAAAACCCAGATTTAAGTCCACACCGACGAAATCACGCGGCACGGCTTGTTGTAATGTAAATAAGGAATTATTCACACAGAATACAGACACAAATACACGCACACACACACACCATTTTTTTCCTATAATTCTTTACGTTCCAATCAGGCTCTTCTTCTCAATTTTATATTCTATAGTAGGTAGTATACGTTTAAGGTAAGATAGTGTACAATATTGAATTGATTAAAACGTTGATGTAGCTGCTTTAGATTTTCGGGATAAAGCGAGTTGACGACAAAAAAAGGGAATGTACCAACTCGCTCAAATGAGCAAGTTCCACGTGTGCCATTTGACAAATAAATCTGCAAAAGTTATCACCCGATGCTTTTTGGAGCTTATGACATCTTTCGATAGGGTGATCACTTCTGTGCCATCTTGTATAAATTGTATGTATTTACAAAAAAAAAGTAACAATGTATGTTTATCTGAATTCTAGAACAGGCACGAGCTAGTTAAGCTATGCTTATTTTGGGTCTAGATTTATTTATTACATAAAACCATTAAAGTGGCTTCCAGTGGCCACAGAGGCTTATAAAGATGAACTTAGATACAACAAAGAGCAACAGAGGCTTGAGGAACACAGCATAGCAGCCCCTTGAATCATGGCGCCTATCAGTTAAACGCCATCCATTCGACATTTTGACCTAACAAGTCATTTTGTATAGAGTAATATGTGCTTATTAAATAGCTTTATATTTCTAACCAAAACTTTTCGCTCAATATCACAGTCATACTTTCTACTTCTCGTAAACTTTGAATTTGAAATAAAGTATATAAACTCTTTCACTTGTTCTACTGTTTCTCTTTCAATCAGAATTGTACAAATTGTCATACTTTCTTCTCTTTCAAAAACCATCACCTTCACTTTCATTCGCCATCCATCGCCTGCAACTCCTGTTCCGACAATACCAACTTACTTGATCATCGGATGTTTGAATGTTTAGATATTTGAATGTTTGTTAACGGCTGAATGGATCTCGCTAAAATTTGATACAGGGAGGTTATAGTCAGCAAATATACATAGACTACTTTTTATTCCTGGCATAGGTTTCCATGGAAAGCGGGAAAGGATCAGAATTCCACGTGGGCGAAGCCACGGGCAACGGTTAGTAGACTATAAATAAGTTGAACAGTCCCGGTGAAGTTATATCCCTGTCTAACACCTTTTTCGATGTTAAAACATGTTGTGCAAGCTCCATTTGTCTTGGCACAAGCACCAGTTTTTGATACGAGCACTGAGATCTTTCTATCAGGGTTCCAGCTGATAGAAAGATCTCAGTGCTCGTATCAAAATTGCGGCTTATCCCATTCATAAACTATGTTGACCACAATTCAATTGTCATCATTCTCTCATAGGCTTTTTCCAAATCTACGTAAACGTAATATAATTTTTGGTACTATTCATAAGTCTAATTAGTCGCTACAGTCACTAATCGATCGCGTCACAATTAAGTATATATATATCAAATAAAATCATTGGGACATGCTACTTATTCACCTTATTTCTTCTCAGCTTACCAAACGCTGAGAGGAGCATTGCAATGAACAGCAATTTTTTTCAATAATAAAATACAATTTTTTATTTTCACATAAACATAAACATAAACTCAAGCCTATGTCCCCGAAGGGGTAGGCAGAGGTGTTAGCACCCACATTTCGCCAGTTTATGTTTAGGTCCCAATGTAATAGGTGGTGAGCCTATTGCCATTAACCGGGCACTTATAAACCTGCGATAAATACACACATAACTTCGAAAAGCATCGAAAAGTCATTGGTGTGTGCCATGGTAAAATCTGGGATGGACCATGGAACCAGCAGTCCATTACCCATACCGCTAGGCTACCGCGGCTATTTTATTTTCAGTCCAATATATAATCCAATATTTTTCAAAATAGAGTGATACTGATAAGACTATACCAGTGCTCTGTGTATTCTTTCAATTGCAATACCTCACATTTTTAAGATCAGACATGTCTAACTTTTGTGGACTACGAGAAAGTTTTCAATCAAATTGAGACCTGTGCACTTCTGGATGCTTTGCAATTTGCAACAGTATCCTGTCGATGGTTATATATAGAGGTGCTGAGATGCTTGTATGATATCTCCACTATGTCCATTCCGTTCTTATAAGTCTACAGCGTTGAGTGAGACAGGGGGATATTCTGTACTACAAACCATTAATTAATACACTCTAACATCTCTTCAAGACACTGGATTGGATTGGGCGGGAATAAATCTAAACGGGTGCTCACTCTTGCATATTTGGTTCGCTGATGACGACATCGTTATACTTACAGAGTCGCTGTAGCTGCTGGACGAAATGCTGCACACCTTAAATGGATCGTCTCGACGCGTCGGTTTTGATGCAAATTTGGAGAAAACTAAAATTTTGGTCAATGAACATGTCACACCAAGGTCGATTGACGTCGAAGGGTCAATACTCGAAGTGGTCCAAGAATACTTTGGGCAGCTTATCCAGCTCGGTAAAAACAATTTTGAGAAAGAAATCGCTGGAGGGATCCAAATTGGGAATTACAACAGATTTTCTTCTCATCCTCAAAACAATAGTCTTTGACTAATGCGCTTTTCAGAGATAGAAAAATATCTAAATATGAATAGTGATATATATATGAGCCTGCCAGGGTCAGATATTTCACTATACGTGAAACGTACATCGACGTCGACGACGATGTATTCACCTATACATATAGGTGCATTTAAACCAGACCAATAAAGTATGTCACTCCTAAGCATCTCAGACATATAAAAAAATTACCAATCACATATTTTAAACGTTCTATGAGTGATTATTATAACTTCGATAACATTTGCTAATATCTACACATGCTATAATTACACAGAGTGCCACGAGACCGATAACTGATGTAAACTGTTGCTACTAAGTTTTACTGAAAGCCATTTATCTTATCTTCTCATTAGAATCTATAAGCGAATTATTCAACAGTTTCACAGCTGTCATTTGGTTCTCACAATGATGAATAGTTCGCTGTTTTTTCGTTAACACTGGGAGAGTTACGTCACGTGAAACTGTTGCTTAAATTTCGTTTTCATGTCATCTGCTAGCCAAGCTGATAAAGTTTTATGAAATTGACATTTATAATAAAATTTATTTCTAACCCAAAGTAGCCTTTTATTCCAGACTAAAATCTATCTCTGTTACAAATTTCATCCAGATATGTTCGGCTGTTTGAGTGGAACTGGGAAGGACATAGACTACTTTTTATTGCGAAAAAAGTCTCGAAGGGGTTCAAATAGGACATGAAAGTTTGTAAGAATATTCGTAATTTTTAGGGTTCCGTTGCCAAATGGCAAAAAACGTTATTTTATAGATTCGTCATGTCTGTCTGTCCGTCCCTATGTCACAGCCATTTTTTTCAGAAACAAGAACTATGCTGTTGAGACTTGGTAAGTAGATGTATTCTATAAACCGCATTAAGATTTTCAAACAAAAATAGAAAAAAAAAACCAAAAATGTTGGGGTTTCCCCATACTTAGAACTGAAACTCAAAAATCTTTTTTTCATCGAACCCATACGTGAGTTGTATCTATGTATAGTTCTTCAAAAATGGCATTGAGGTTTCTAATATCATTTTAATATATTTTAATAGTTTGCGCGAGAGACACTTCCAAAGTGGTTAAATATGTCCCCCTCCCCCCCTGTACTACTTCTACAATAAGAGAATGATAAAACTAAAAAAATTTATGATGTACATTATTATGTAAACTACCACCGAAAATTGGTTTGAACGAGATCTAGTAAGTAGTTTTTTTTTTAAATGTCATAAATCGTAAACCGCAATTTACCTATCATTCAATCAACTCACATATCAAAATTTTACTTGCTGCTACGGAACCCTTCATGGGCGAGTACGACTCGCACTTGGCTGGTTGTTTTATTTTCTAAACTGAATAGTTTGCGCGAGAGACACTTCCAAAGTGGTAAAATGTGTGTCCCACCTCCCCCTGTAACTTCTAAAATAAGAGAATGATAAAACTAAAAAAAAAAGATGTACATTACCATGTAAACTTCCACCGAACATTGGTTTGTACGAGATAAGTAGTTTTTCTTTAATACGTCATAAATCGTTAACCGCATTTTCCCTTCATTCAATCAACTCAAATATAAATTTTTTAGTTGCTGACCCTTCATGGGCAAGTCCGACTCGCATTTGGTCGGTTTTTTTAAGATAACACAAAGAAATTTTGCATTATTATAGGCATTTGATAACAAATAAATATACCTTAGAGAGGTCTTGAAATTTCGACCCATGTGGGGATGAAATGGGAGGTGATAGTCCGATAACCGACATCCACGCGGACGGAGTCGCGGGAATCCGCTAGTATATATTATATAAGTAGGATAATATTATTAGGATGCTTCAATATATAAATTACATTTCAGAAAATATTATGAGTTGGCATTTATGTGGTCAGCAATACGAAAAATGTATATCCATTCATGTAGATTATTGGAAAAGATCAAAGGGGATTTTCTAAAAGCGAGCAAATTTTATGACATACATTTAGAAAGTCGTCGTACTTTTTTTTAAAACCGCTACGGGCTTCACCCCATCGGTGCCGACGATGAGGTGGGCGTGTCGGAACCGAACCGACTAAAACCACACGGTGTCCTCCCCATGTGTCCATTACCGGGCACCCCGGGTAAGCCCTCGAAAGGATAACCCCAGGGTTACCGACAGACTTTGGCCGCCACCGCGGCCTCGCCTGGTGGGGTCGGGTTTAATCCCGCGAAGGTGAGTTAGCAGGCGTGTGTAGGAAAAACACGACACGCCTCCATCTTGGCCTGCTTCTGCAAGGACTTCAAGTTGGCCAACTGCCGTCCTCTGGCCCCGATCATAGAGGTAGGTAGTCCCGGGCGTAGACGATTCTGCGGCGTCCTCGCCGCACACTGCGGAACTAGGACCGCAACGAGATCCGGGCGTTGACTCGCCCACGCTGGGCACTCCGCCAACGTGTGGAACACCGTGTCTTCCCCAGGATCCTCGCAGTGCTGGCACTGCGGCGTTGTCTCCCGGTGGATGCGCCACAGATACTTACTGAAGCATCTGTGTCCGGTAATTATCTGGCACATCCGGTAGGAGAGTTCACCGTGGTGCCTCTCCAACCACTCCTTCATGACCGGCCTCACCGCCGCAATGGTGGATTCCCCCCACCTTGGTTGCTCAAGTCGCACCCTCCATGTCTCCATGAGTTCCTGGCGGAGCTGGGACCGCTGAGCCCTGATTTCTCGTAGCTCTAGCCTATGTCTCGGCTCCAGCGCCTCCTTGCGACATTGGTACAATGACACAAGGGCTCTCGCTTCCAGGTCCCATGAAGGGGTCCCGGCTTGGATACATGCCACCTCGACGGAGATCGTGCGATACTCACGGATGACTCTGACGGCCATCGCTTTCAACGGACTGTTTAGAACAGCCCCGTTGCGGGCCGCCAGAGTCTCCGCCCATACGTGGGCCCCGTACAGGACCATGCTTCGCACGATCCCCAGGTACAGTCTTCTAGTGGGGGCGTTTTTTTCCCTTAACGTTGGGCATCAGCCGCGATAGTACGGCCGCAGCCCCCCTCAGTTTTGGAAAGTCGTCATACTTAAGTAACCAAATTGTCTAAAAAATAAAATAAATTGTAACGTAATGATAACAGCATATAAATACTAGATCAGACATGACTATTGTCTCGTGTAAAGAGACAAAATAAAATAAAATTAGAAAACCGGCCAAGTGCGAATCGAACTCGCCCATGAAGGGTTCCGTAGCAACAATTAAAATTTATATATTTGAGTTGATTGAATGAAGGGCAAATGCGGTTTACGACTTATGACGTATAAAAAAAACTACTGACTAGATCTCGTACAAACCGATTTTCGGTGGAAGTTTGTATGGTAATGGTAAATGGTTTGTATGGTAACATGGTAATGTACATCATATATTTTTTTAGTTTTATCATTCTCTTATTTTAGAATTACAGAGGGGGGGGGGGGCACACCTTTTACCACTTTGGAAGTGTCTCTCGTGCGAACTATTCGGTTTAGAAAAAAATGATATTAGAAACCTCAATATCATTTTTGAAGACCTATCCATAGTTTTTTTTTTCATCAAACCCATAGGTACGTGTACGGGCACGTAAGGGTTTGATGAAAAAATTTTTTGAGTTTAGTTCCAAGTATCCACAAAATTTATTGATCTTTTTCTATTTTTGTTTGAGAGTCTTAATGCGTTTCATAGAATACATCTACTTACCAAGTTTCAACAGCATAGTTCTTATAGTTTCGGAAAAAAGTGGCTGTGACACGGATGGACAGACAGACAGACATGACGAATCTATAAGGGTTCCGTTTTTTGCCATTTGGCAACGGCAGCCTAATACAAATTTAAAAAAATAAATTTAAAAAAATATTTGATTATGCTTTTCACTTATTGAAGTGAAACTTTTGCGCATTGAGCACTTTTCATATTAGCACTTTTGGGTGAAAAATAATCATGGACACTCGTATTTGTCTTTAAATTTAATAGTCACCGAGACGCCCGCGTCACCCTTTCCTTATATTTTTTTATAACAATAGCATTTTCGTTGTAGCTGGATGGACGAATAGATGGATGGATGGATGGAGGGAGGGAGGAGATGATGATTATGATGATGAACTGAATGAATACTGAAAACTAGAAGACCATACGATGAAATATTTTAAAAACCTTCATCAGAATGTAACAAATGCGCTTTTGATGTAAACCGTTTAAAAATACCGTAAAATATAAAAAATAAAATTGGTTCAACTAATGTCGAAATACTTAATCACGCACAAAGATAATCTCCTTTGTTAAGTATTTTAAGTATACTTAAACCTTCTCCAGAACGTAACAAATACGTTTCTGAAAACAGCATCGAAATCAGTTGAACCAAGCGAGAGAAAATCGTGGACAAATTTACATACAAACATACAGGTCAAACAGTGAACCTCCTTTTGTAGTTGGTTAATGAAGTCGGTTAAAAAAAATTGCAAATACACGATAGAGTCATGCCCGACCAAACTTTAAAATATTTTAAACATACGAACTAATAACCTCCTCATTTTTGAAGTTGGCAAAAATACCTTATCATTAGTCTTACAAAGATTTGGATACTGGAGGGTGGAGGTGCCGGCAACATAAAACCGATTTCTTCAGCAACAAGTCTCATCGGACACTGGGTGTTTGGGCGAGCGTAGAGAACTCGAATCTTACAATCGATAAAAAGAAATCTTGATAGGTAAAAATTCTGAATTAACCATTACAATATATTATTTCCTATATATATCTATATATATATATATATATACAATCAATAATGCTGTATTTATACCCTTATAAATACAGCATTTTTTTTTTCAGATATGTAGGTATTATATCAAACGAGAGAAACAATTTTATAATTACCGATTTGTCGATCGTCAGCCATTGTAATGCCCTTAAAATCTTATAAATTTCTTGTTTGGAGGTAATGTTTTAATTTTGACATATATTCGAAGGTTGACAAATGTTCAGAAAACGACATAGTGGCTTAACAAATTCTAATTTATTAATCACTTTAGCTCCTAAACCTTTTATAAAATAATTAACAAAACATTAAATATATTAACTTTGTCCTCTGGGGATTTTAAAACTACATATATATTCATTATTAGATTCATGTATTCCGAGGTAAAAAAATATTTGGTTTTCTTTTATTATTTTAGTAAACAATAAAATAACACAAAATCCGTTAAAATAGTTTATTTTACTGTTTAATAAATAAAACACATTCAAATGAGAGACCTTTCAATAATATCAAGTCTCCAGTTCTCTCTTATACAATTCCTGCTATATACAGAACGTATACTAGTTTTCAGTAACTAATTCTCTTCATTAGTTTGCCCTGTCAAAAACTGATCTCATCATGCCGTATGTTGCCTTCATGTGCGAACTGACGAGAAAAAACAGGAGTCATAGCAGTCACACAGTAGACTTACATATATTTTTAAATGTTGTGTTACATACACACATATTATACTCACGCTATTTTCCCTCTAAAGTAGGCAGAGAAAAGAGCTTGCAAGAAAGGATTAATGACAGTCGAGGAAGCTCGTGAATTGTGTAAGGACAAAAGCAGATGGTGGGCTGTTGACAATGTTAGCATCAATTTAAATTAGTACTTACTGATCTATTCCTTTGTGTATCATCAAAGTCTAAGAAAAGGAAACTTACATTGCCCTCACATATTTCATCTCATAAAAAGTTCAACGTTCGGCCCAGTTTGATCTGTTATAAATAGTCTTCTATTGGGCGTGCAAATTGACAATACGGTGACGAGGGACGCGCAATTGCGAGTTCACATAGTTTTTAGACAAATGAAAAGTTTATTATTGAGGTGACAAGCCAATCGATTTTATCAATCACTAGATTTATTCAACTGATCTGATATTCAATGGCTGAGACCGTTGATATCTGAGCCACAGTTTATGCCACTGTAGACATCATCGTTAAATTGTACCGTATAAAACTGTTATTTATCCAAAATAAAATGAATTATGATTTTTTTTTTAACTAAGGTATACTTATTGGTATTATCCTTATCCAGAAACAGTAAATAATTTAGCACGAACAATAAAAGAAAAAATAATAAATACTAGCTGTTGCTCGCGACTTCGTCCGCGTTAAATTCGGAATAGATCAAGGTATGTTTACTTCACTCTAATCAACTATCTTTTACACGTAAGTAACTCTGTAGTTTCAAGATTTAATATTTTACTGCCTTTTAGCTATAGCGTGATGATTTATAGTCCGAATGTTGACCATGTCCGAGTTCTCTCGAACTGCAGAATTTCGTGATGATCTGCTTTGTAATAATGAAGGAATGATCAATAATAGATTTGATAGATTTTATCCTGCTGCTCTTATCACACTTATAATAGCGTGGTGATATATAGTGCAGTTTATGACCATACCCTAGAAGAATGTTCATACCAAATTTCAGCTGAATTTTTTCAGCGGTTTTCATATGATGCTCGGACATCAATAATAAAAAGCAGACAAACAGACAAAAATTCTAAAAAGTAATCACATTTTGGCAAAGGTATCATTCCTGGAACACATAGCAATTATTTTTTTGAAAAAATATTTAATGTACGGTTTTCACCTCGTTACGATTTTATTATATGTATTGATAGATAACAGTAAACTAAGAAATAAGGGCAAATGTATCTGAGAATTGTTTTCGAATTCTGGTCCAGAATTTTATTATTAGGGAAGTATATTGATACATCAATCTTGAAAAAGTGGTGCAGTTTTATAACTATTCCTTTAATAGTATTTGGTTTACCGTCAATCGATATTCCTGCGAGATAAAATTAACGAAAGTAATCATTACTACTCAACATCCATGCGGTGATTTGTCTGTTTGGATGTGGTCTACACCGCGTGAGGCCGTAGTCGTAACACTACACGCTGTATACGCATCGAGTGTAAACTAGCCACATTACACACATTTATAAATGTGTGTGTTTTATGTCCATTTCTATTATTCTTTTTATACATAAACAATTTTAAAGTTATGTTGAATTTCATTCATGGCAATAAATCGCAAGAATTCTTAAAAATAGAATCACCCTCCTCTGAGCTTTGAAAGCTTTAAAGCTCAGAGGTTAATGTTGGAGTATTCTCGATGTTCATCCCAATTCATCGGAATGTACTACAATATAGGTATATTGTCTCAGTGGCAAAAGGGCGCTCGTCTTTGTGTTAAGGCGAGGGTATTCGGGGACTTTAGGTATTTTCGGTATAGCAAAGCTGCCACTTTACGCCGCAGCGAGGCGCTACCTGTCCGCAGTCTGTTTCGCGCGCCAAAGTGTAGAAAAATAAGAATGTTTACTTAAGCTTTTGTGTTATAGTGGTATTTATAAAAAATATTAAACAACTATTAATTACATAGAATATCTTCTAGTCATACAGTTTACGTTAGTCACTTTTAATATTTTGAAATCCTTATTTTGGTTCTCCGTTCAAAATATCATTGTTTTAAAATAGAATGTATCCATTATGAATAAACATTTTATGTTTCAACAACATACCTAGATAGGCCTACATAGGACCACTATTTTTATAGTATTGCAAAAAGAGGAAGAAAGAGAAGAGAGAGAAGAGAAGAAAGGAAAAATTCTCAATGGGATACGTACCGTTTTTTTTTTTTTCGTGCGGAAATCCCCTCGGATACCCCCCCGCCGGCCAGCGGGGGCGGTTATGTCGGGCTTGAACCGACTAAAACCGCACGCCGTCTCGGGTCTGCAGACGCCGGGGTGTAAGGTTGCCCATAGAGCATATCCCTCGCACCCCGACTGACCCTGGGCCATCTCCGGTTTCGAGGTGGCCCCCTCGGGTTTGGGGACCACGGTGTCCCCGTCTTGCCCCGGTTTGGGGGAGGGGCGTTAGTCGCCCCACCGTCCCGGCCTGCTTCTGCTGGGGTGACAGGCAGCCTCACCTGCCACCCCCAGGCCTGCGCTCATGGAGAACGGAGGTCGTTAAGCGACCTCCGGCGCCTGAGTCGCCTGCGACGCGCGGCGAGCATGTTGCGGGCTCGGCGGGCCGGGAGAGTTCTGAACCTCTCCCGGGCGCGCTCCGCCATCTCCTTCGCGAGCATCACATGTTCGCAGAAGGAGGTGGCGGCGGCCCACGCGCTCGCGCTCCGCACCATTGCCGCAATCATGCTGCCGAGCGAGAGGACTCCCACCCCGATGGCTGCCACGAGGTCACGCCTCGGCACCTCCTACGCCGGGCAGTCCGCCAGCGTGTGCAGAATGCGATACGTACCTATGTAATTTTAATGGAACTGTTCACATAATATTTGATAAATTATGAATAAATTGATAATAACCTAAAATGCTTGAGACTGAATTGACTCTGTTGGGGTCACAGTTTTAACCTAACCAAACCCACTTTAGTAGCAATAGGAAAAGTAAATTTTTATTTTGAGAAAGATTTGAGAGAATGACCAATCTGCGCAATTCGGGTTATGATAGGAACGAGACGTCGCGTCAGGTTAGGAAGAGGGTTACGTTCGGAACAAATATTACATTTTTTTTCAAGTTTCTAACCTAACCCGCGACTGGGTCAGGTTTTCGGGTCAGGTTCGGAATAATCAGATTCAAATCTGATCATGCATTGCAATATTTTTTTTATTTTATCCTCCACCTAGGTACTTACCAAAGTTTCATTGCAATTGGATGAATGAAAGAAATAGATAAAAGACAAGTATTTAGGTACTCTCGCGTTAATTTCCGTTGTTATCAACTTTTCATTGGTGAAAAACGGAATATTCAACGTTACAACAATAATATATATATATATTTTTTTTATAAAGAATATTAGTAACCGAAATTACTAATATTCCCCTTAACCCCTCCAGCTAAGCTAAATTGCTTGTGTTAGGAGTGGGTTAACGTCGCTAGTGTAGTGGCCAGGATTCGAACCCGTGACCTCTCGATCGTGAGGTTAACTCCTTAACCACTAAGCTACCGACGCTATGTGCCATCCTACAACACCACTGCGGCTCCACCTACCGGTTTCCATTCTGAACATAAAACATACACTTAGAAACCCATTTAAACACAATGTAGAATTATATATACGTTTATCTAATATGTATTAACACAATATGAAAATAATAATGCACGATAATTACGTAACTTCATTTAAAAAACGGATTACTCGACTGTGCGTCTAGCACAAAGTGACACACCTCCTGCCTCGAACACGTTCCTCTCGGGACTGATTGACTCTCTGAAAGCTTCATAAAGGTAGAAAACGTAGATATTTTGAATTTTTATGATATATTACAAATTTATTGCATATTTTAATAACCGTTTTTCATTCTTCTATAAATGAACTTCATTTTGGTATCATTTTTATTTTTCTAACTTGAAGACAACTCAAATAAAACCGGAATTCGTTTTTGGTTAGACCAAACTTTGAGTGCAAATTCTATCGAGGAAAGTAAAAGTCATCTTGTATCGGATAACTGAAAATACTAGTTTGTATAGTCTAGAATAACATATATGATGTTTTAAATACAGGGACTTCTCATTTTCGAAAACTCTTAATCTAAATACACGCTTGCTCAGGGACCTCCACCATAAGTGCAATTAAATTTCCACTATCTTTTTGAATGATTTCAAAGTCAATTCGTTTGTTTATTGTTTTTCTAGAGCGCTCTAAACCACAGATATGGGTGCGTGTGGTACTACTACTGCGTGTGGCGCTCATACATATTTTATTCAGAAGACAGCGGCTGACGTTTACAGCTTTAAAGAAAATACGGCGCCGGCGATGCGAAACTGAGAGTCAATAAGAAACTTTATCAGATGTGTGAACGTGCGTATATAAACACGATAAAAGGCTTAGTGATCGATCACTACATGGTTTGATACTCGAGATAATCATACTTACTTAATTATACGGTTTGTGAAATTCAACCGAGGTTTACGCGCAAACACTTACCCAATCTCAGTGAAATATTTTTAGTATATAAATAAGGGTAACTATGGAAATTATAGTCTATTTATATACTATTATACAATTGTAATTTAGTTGTATCTGTACATTGGAGATACTGGAAAAAATACTTGGGTTATTTTAAATGAACGATTCTGAAAACAAAAATATCATTTTTGGTGTTCTTGTCTGTTTGTTTGCGATGGACGCAAAAACTACTAAGTTTGTAACTCATATTTTGAAAATGTGAGTCATTACAAGGCATGCAATGTGTCTACTTCCCCGCACAAGTGCTGAAGTTCGTTATATGACACTTCAAACACAGCTGAAAAATTCAACTGAAATCCTGGTAAAAACTAGTTTTTTTTTTAATACGTAAATGATAAAGTTCAGGTATATTTCTTTCAACTACTCGCATGACGAACGTTTCCGCGCGCTGAAATTTAAAAAAACACTGTCATAGAATTTCTACTAAACACAAGCGCCTAAATAAAATTATAATTTATATTGCACTTCAACTGTCACGAATACAAGATTACAAGATTCCATTATTATTTATAGTAACACTTAGTCTTTAAACATACCTAACATGTATCTAAATTTTACAGAAATTACATATAACTTTAAAAACATTGTTTGAATATTGATGGAATTACTACAAATTAAATTTTTGTGTTGAAAGATATTTGAAATTTAATAATTGTTAGAAAATATCTACGTAGTGCTTTGAAATTTTCTTCAAACAATAAATCATAACAATTCAAATGAGTAGCGCACGGGTAAAATACGTTCACGGTCAAACAATAAGGTACAGGCACGTTCAATAGTGACATAACATTGGAACAACCCACAGCATAGGAAAGGCCACGCAGCATCTCTATCTCTAGCGTCTACGTAACGTATACGAGATCGGACGCCTCGCGGGGTGAAAACCCTTTTGCGCTTGTGCAAAAACATAAGAGACTCGACGTGAACAAGGTAAATAGGAATCAAGAGAGAAGGTTCAAGGGCTAGAATCGTAGATGAAGCGTTTGAGCGGCGAGTATGTTCGTCCTGCTCGCTCGGCGCCCTAGGCTGCGACGCGCAGTGACGCTCCAGTCGCGGTCTGCCGGCCGTCGCGACGCTCGGGGCCGCTCGACAGCCGCGCCGCCTCGCCGCGTATGTAGCCAACGTGTGAGATGTACTAATGAGCAGCACCCTTGTGTGTGCTTGGTGTGAACTCCGGCTACCAGCAACTGCTCCAGGCCACGCGGTCGGTGTCTTACACTTCGTCGCCCTCGTGTGCCAGTCAACGTAGTGTAGTGTGCCACTAGTGGATTGTTTTATGATTGTATATTTGGATAAACGTCTCATCAGTGATAAATATCACCCAGCAGTGATTCAGTTTTGTTATCTAACGTGCTGGAATTCACCTAATTTCGGTATGCTATCAAACCACTCATGAGATACTTAACACTGTTACGGTCCAGAAGTACATAATAGTCTCTCTACGCGATTTTTGTAACGAGTTACGACACACAAGATAACGAATTAATCTGCATATCACGTCGTAAAATACACGCATTAGTCCTTTGCGGAACATTCTTCACGATTTAATAATATGTAAAATATAATTTCACGAAAGGGTAAGGCTCCTTATCAAACACGCAACGGTACTGTGAATAACCTTTTGTTGTTTACTCGTAGTAAAACGACGACTTTATCATCATAATACTGTATTTAGAGTCACACAGCAGTTTGTGGACAGATTTTTTTTTCAATAACCCACGTCTTTTTTAAAAGTCAACACAATAGATAGATAGAAGCAGTTACAAATTAATTTAATTTTCAGATTTCAGCCTCGGCAAAGTTACATTGTACATATTGATTTTACAAACAACTTGTTGAATGTTTGTAGAACGATTGCGAAATAATAAGCAACAATATATAGCTATGCTGTGCTCTTAATTTCTTAAATCAATAATTAACGCTGAATTTCAATAAAAAATAAAATACACTACAATACCTAGAGTGTTACCTGTTATCATATAGCATATTATATATTATGATATCTTAACTTTTGCACTGCTTCTACGGTAATTAACCTTAATTTAAGAGCAAACAAATTATTGAAGACTACGCATGAACAGCATGCTATCATAATTTGAAAATGTTTTATATTTATCACTTCCTGTCATCAACTCTTTCCAACATCGTGGTTGCTTCGTTTATTTTTAGAAAAAATCGTGGTATGTTTTGCACGTTTCGTGAATATTTTATTTATTTTAAAATTAAAATATAACTGATCGGCCGTGAAACGGTAAAACGCTACTCTACACCAATGTCACAGGAAACAGCGTAACCGTACTAATCAATACATAGTGAACTGCAGTTTATATTTTATCATTCATTCATCAATTTTTTGTTTCATATTTGAACCACGATAACAATCAATTTATGTTGAATAGTTTCTAAGCATAATAAAGCAATGTCAGTTAGTAAAACAATATAATTTCCACACCGCTACGGCTGATAAAAGATTAGACGGTGATAATGTTAATGCAGTAATTAGATTGTACGTATGACGATATTAAGACAAATGAAACATTTTTGCTATTAAGTTGATAACAGTTGTATCAAAGGTGCTATTCCGCGACTGACTGCAGACCGTAACCGTATCACCGCGACAGCAAGCGCCAGTGTCGCTACTCTTGGAAAAAGTGGAATAGAAATACATAGAAACCAGTAGTGTCACTGTGGTCGACCGCAGGGACCAACGGTAATGGCGCCCGCGGTTGTAGTCTGCGATTGGTCGTGCAATGACGCCTTTAGTGTACCAACATTTTATTAAATGTTAATATATTAAAATATATAAAATACTTTATATAAAACACATAGCTGTTGTCCCGGTGCGAACTAACCACATCTTGCATTATATTACACAAATTTCTCAATGTATAATATGTATCTATCTTCTATGTATGATATGTATGTGTTTATATAAAAAAAGGACATAAGTATGTTAATCCGCATCCTAGAACCAATAACACAAGCTAGTTAAACTATGCTTACTTTAGGTCTAGACAGCGCTGTGTAGAATGTCGCAGAATATTTAAAAAAAAATTGTGTGTGATACATAATAGAATTTTTATAGTTTTCGAACATGTCATAATATGCATAAATTAAACGACATAGATCTTTAATTTCGAAGTTTCTGTAATACAGAGCATATCAATATTATTAAACAGCAGTAATTTATTGTAGAGTCATTTTACCCTCATATTAATTATGCCTACGATGTTGTCTATAATGGCCATTGTAGCTAACTAGCTAACGTATCTAATTCACGTTCCATATTTATCTAATATATACATTTTTCATTAGGGTCATTATGAAAATGATGACAAATAATCCGGCGGTATAAAGTGCATAGGTGATCACTCTTTAAAACGTATAAACTAACTCACAGATTATACAATGTATCATTTAGATATAACTGCAATTACCTATCTACCAACCATGGTAATTATGGTAAACCTCATCACAATGATACGAATTAAGATGATGGTGGTAATGTATTTCTTGTTGTAGTTTGTAGAGTTTACTACTATTTACTGTATATTCACAATCTAACGCAACTAACGTTACTTTGAAGTTCTAATGAATTACTAAAGCCATCCAATTAGCATCAAATAGATCTCGAGAGCGGTTTTTCAGCAAACCATGACGCACTAAATATCAGGTATATCTCCGTTTAGTTACCGATGACGTGTAAAGTGACTACACAATTGAACCGCCGACCGGTCAATGAGTAGTAATTGATTGTGCGGATCGCTATTGGTGCCAGCAATTGCTTACACTGCCCATAATAATATCAATTATTCGTGTTGACCAGGCCTCATTGCGAAAATGATAACGTTTCTTGATCAATGCATTGTATTTCAAACTACAATAGAAGAAGGAAGTTATATAGCGCGCTATTGGCATCGTCATAATATGTTCTTTAATTATTTCTACTTCAGCCTTGACATCCCTAATATCATTTAAATTAATTGATGCCGTAGTTATGCCGTATTCGGAAATTTCTAAAGCTAAGACTGCAATTATTACAGTAGTAATAGTGTTTTTCTTTGACTATAAACAACAAATATCTTGAAAGTTTGACTAATATTTCTAATTCTAAACATCAATAGTATTAGTAAATTGGACTTGTTGATTACAATAAACATGATTAACTCAACCCGCGTAAAATACTAAAATAGTCGTTAAGTTTTCTGAAATTTTCTAATTTATTGTGCACTTTTAGCGAATTATGTGTAGAGTAGGTATTACACTGCACAATATTTTTCATAGGTCTCTCGCTCGGCAGCATGATTGCGGCAATGGTGCGGAGTGCGAGCGCGTGGGTCGCCGCCACTTCCTTCTGCGAGTATGTAATGCTCGCGAAGGAGATGGCGGAGCGCGCCCGGGAGAGATTTAGGACTCTCCCGGCCCGCCGAGCCCGCAACATACTCGCCGCGCGTCGCAGGCGACTCAGGCGCTGGAGGTCGCTTAACGACCTCCGTCCTCCATGAGCGCAGGCCCGGGGGTTGCAGGTGAGGCCGCCAGTTACCCCAGCAGAAGCAGGCCGGGACGGCGGGGCGACTAGTGCCCCTCCCCCAAACCGGGACAAGACCGGGAAACCGTGGTTCCCAAACCCATCTCTAAAACGGAGGTGGCTCAGGATCCGTCGGGGTGCTCTATGGGCAACCTTACACCCCGGCGTCTGAAGACCCGAGAGGGAAAGCGGTTTTAGTCGGTTCAAGCCCGACATAACCACCCCCGCTGGCCGCTTTTTTAACCGAAGGGATTTCCGCACGAAAAATAAAAGGTATAATTACATATAAAAAAGTATAATTCACTTATTACACATCCATTTATAATATATTGTTAGGTGATGCCTTCAAAGTAAAATTTTAACCGAATTAATTTTAAATTAATTATTTTATTGGAAAAGAAAAATTATAATTTGCGATCAGCACCTATTATCACCATTTTGTCCAATTAATAAATACGAGTACTTACATAAAAACTCGTATGAACAGGCGCATCATAATTTTACAATTCCAATTCTGCGAATGAAATTGAAATATTAATATACCCCTTAATGTCACAATTGAAATCTTGTAACTCAGTATTAGTATAGGCTTTGTAAATTAGGTATCGCTTCAATAAAAAATTCTTGGTGATAGAATAAGTTTTTAAAGGTTTTTATCAGCTTTTAGAGACCTAGAGTTGAAGAAAACTGTTATTACAATAATTGTAAAAGTCTTTGAGATGCAAGAGGAAACGACTTTTCATTGTAATAGCAGTATTTCTAGTGTAGCCAAACTATAGAAAATGCCAAAACTACAAGCAACGGTGAGTCTATAAGTGGATTTGCACTCACACTAACAAGTGGTGCGAGAGCAAAACAATATACCTAATAATTTACACATTCTACATTTTTTAAATATGATTGCTTCGATTAATGATATAAGAATTGAGTATAGGTGACATCTTGTTGAAGTTAAATCTCTTACAGCTAACATCAGGAAATAATAAAATTAGTTAAAAGAAACCTTAATCCTTTCGTAATGATCGGTAATGAATTGGTCTAAACTTTCAAATTTTGTAGAAATTTCTGTAAGCATTCATTTGTATTCTGAATACGATGTTTAATAGGAAATTCTCGCCCGAACGTGCGGGTTCGATAGGTGTATTTGACAATATAATATTACTATTTCAATGGGCTCGCGGGCTACTCCGCGCTATATTGTGTGGGATAGCTTGTGACCTTTTGACCTTTTTCGGACATAATATTTATAATTACATAAAAATTAGACTTTTTGAAATGATAAAAGACTATCATGTTTTAAATTTGGTGGTAATATGAAAATTCTTATATTGCCTTGGGATGTCTTGAAAAAGAAACCGTATTTTTAGTATTTTTCTATGTAAAATTTAAAACTTTGAATTATTATTCCACAGCAATCTGACTAACCAGAATATATATTGGTGGCAATATCCTGTACCTATACAAAATTTCTTTGCTTAAAATAATAGGTATCTCCACTTGGTATAGACCACGCTGCTGGTAATATCCTCCCTTTTACGTGTGTCACTGATTAATATGTAGAATTACAAGTTCATAAAATGAATACGTTGCTTTTTTGTAAACTTCAGTATCTGGATGTGAAGTAGGTATGCTAAAACGATAACCTATGAGAAACTCCAATGGAACTCTCTTCTGGCAGTCTCCCAATACGAAAATGCAGTAGGTACGATACGTTCTTATACACACTTTAATCTACGTCTTATTTAAATGCAGTACTTAGTAATATTTTGACGCATTCATACGAGGATGATTAAAATTCTGTAGTGTTGATTTACATTTAAATTGTCTGTATATTCATTTCCAGTTTATTTAAAATATAGTTCTGTTAATAAAAATAATTTATTATAATCAAATTAATCAACAAAAAATCATTATAATATAGAAATTGACTATAAGTGAGTCATTTACAATATCAGTACCGATTTGTTCAGTATAACATGTGTGATTCGATAGCACTGACATTTATTAAAAAAACATAATTCACCATTATAGGTTTTATTAATAAATTTAATAATGGGCTATGTGACTTAAATAAATAACATACAATCATATGAATATTACAATGATGCCCAGATAATCATAATAACTTATACTCTGTACAAGAAAAGACTTAAAGTGAACACACCCTCCAAGCAATATTTTGTCACTCATTTTCTTTCCTTCCCTTCCTTACTACAATTGTGTAAAATTTTCATACTAACCTAACATATCGATATCTTAAATTATCTTAACTTCTAAGCCAACTTTAAAGACTGAACTAGATCTTTCTCGTAATAAATTACTTTATTTCCCTTGTTATCAAATGTGCCAATAAAAAAAATCAGTGTTCATGAACCACTTTGGTGAAAACGGAGATAAGTGTTTGGCTGACAGTGTACAGTGACGTGGTGACATCGCATGTGTGAGTTACACTCGTACGCATGTTCTTGTGGTGTTTGTGTTAGTGCGTGGAGCGGCGCAGGTGCGTTGGCTCGGGGGCACGCACGGCACCAAGGTGGTCGGAGGCGGGGTGTTCCGTTGCTGCGTGCCCTGGTGTGGGGCGCGCGCGGCGGCTCCCGTTGACGACGCCATCTATGCCCTACGGGAGGGCAGCCCGCAACTGGACCATGATGAATACGGTAAGCATATTTTTCTAAGAAACACGCTAGTAATTAACGTAGCCCATCAATAGTTGCATATATGCATTTGTAAAATATTCAATAGCGTTTACATCATAATCTTTTGTTCAGAAACTACTGAATTCTTTAGTATTTGTATGAAATGGTACCTTATTTTTTTTTTTCGTGCGGAAATCCCTTCGGATAACCCCCCGCGTGCCAGCGGGGGCGGTTATGTCGGGCTTGAACCGACTAAAACCGCACGCCGTCTCGGGTCTACAGACGCCGGGGTGTAAGGTTGCCCATAGAGCATATCCCTCGCACCCCGACTGACCCAGGGCCATCTTAAGTGACTGTATTCGAGCGTATGAGACAGTGAAAATGTTATTCGAAACAGCGTCTTTCGCGACTATTTCATTCGAGTCCATGAGCTTTCGAACCTGTGAGGCAATGGAAAAATAATTCGCAGCAGCGTGCGTCGCAAGGACGGCATTCGAAACTACATACGACTAGGGCCACCCTGGCCTGTTTCTGCTACGGTGACAGGCCGTTCCACCTGTCACCTGGTGGTAGCAGGTGCGCTCATGGAGGACGGAGGTCGTTGAGCGACCTCCGACGTCTGACTCGACTCAGCGCCTTACGGGCTAAAGTTTAAGACGTATATGAAACATTTGAGATTTTAATTTTCAAGGGTGTTTCTGGAATACAATATTTCTTATTTTAAAGGCTGTTTTGCTGTCGTGAGCACCGTGCTTCATCGAAGTTTACTAAACGACACTAAATTATCTGCCTAAGTCAAAGGTTACGGCTATTAATTAACTAAGTAACAACAGTTTTGGCTGTTTCTGATCTTGTTTCGTAATGTCTGTTAATAATAGTTTGTATAAACAGTGACTAGCCTATGATGTTGTAAATATCTGACGACTGAACTTAGTAAACTTAAACTAATAGTTTTCTCAGCGAATGGACTAATAGTAAAGTTCCAATCGTTGCCTTGAGAAACTAAGAGGAGTGTGTGGTTTATGAATCAAGGCCTTGTTCAGTTCCGAAGGTTGCCGTTATGGGCATGGATCTTATTAGTGAAGAGGTGCTAGTAATGTCTTTTATTTAATAGCTGCATGTTCTTAATTATATGTGTGAACCAAAAGTATTTGATAAGTAACAATTACAACACAGTATGTTAGGTAGTAAAACTGGAGAAGAAACGTATTAATGCGTTACTTAATTGTTGTGATTTGCCATTTCTCATAAGTATAAATAATGATCATTCCTTTCCCCTTAAGTAGAAAAATATAAGTAATTATAGCAACTGCTAGCATTGCTTACCTGTTGATAAATATTTAATTAATTACATTATGTGAGGAAGTACATTACAAGAAAAGATAATGAATAAAAAACAATGAGTGAGAATATAGAACAGTTGAAAGTACAAGTTAATTGCAACTGGTTAAAGTAGGTATAGTTTATTTTGTAAATATATTCAAATTTCAGAGAAATGTAGAGAAATGGTGAACAAGTTAATTAATAAACCAGTATCTTTATACAAGAATCATACTTTGATTAATCCTTCTCCAGAAAGTCCATATTATTTACCGATTGTTTAGTATATAATTTAATCCATTCACGTCGTCTACTTTTCTGGAATGAGAGATTGAGTGAAAAAAGAGAACTTAAAATTAGTAATTCCTGGGCATTCTACTCTTTTTGTTGAGTCCTTCTCCTTTCAATTGGTTTTAGGTGGAATTCTTTGCTTTATAGTTACACGTATAAACTCCTTGAGTGCCTTGAGCACCGGCCACGTTTCACAGTTGTGTAAAAATCAATTAATCTAAAGTTCATGTTGTTTCGATACCAAGATGCAAATCCCTGAGAACTCAGATAGACCTCATTCGTATGTTGATTTGATGGGTAGACCTAGCTGTGTAGTGAAAGATGATATACGATAAGACAATATCTTCTTGTTAGAACTCTGAGTTGCTCTCCATTACCCGTTGCGCCTTTGCCGAAGAGAAAATGCTAATCCTCTGTCTGTCTCTTTCAGTTACTACTTTGGCCTAGATCATGAAAGCACAAGAACGTGCTTTCTTAGAATAATGGAATATTCATTTAAATTTTATTAAATTTATCATTATTTAATTAAAAATTGAATTTGAATTTTTGCAACTAATACCCTCGTTCTATGATTCTAGTGAATAAAAGTACAATAGCGCCCGCTACTTTCCCTTGTATTAAGAAATTAAATCAATCTGGTTTTGCCGATTAATTACGGGTTATCGTTCGATATTATTGTACCCTTATACCCTTGTACCTATTCTCCTTCTGTTTTTTGTCTTCCTTCCTTTTTCTTTTTACAAGAAGTAACTTGTAAGTGACACCTCTGTGGTTGAAAAGTTCTTTTTTTACCAAGAATGATCTCACTTAAACTGGTACGTAGTGTTCTGGTTCAGTTCCACAAATACTAACTTTCGATTGTCAGACTGAAATAGCATCTGTCCCAATTTATCTTCTGCAATTTAAGAGCCAAGTGACAACCAGAACTATTTAAAAAAATACTTTAAATTTCAAAACATAATTGTTAGAAAGCATATGTTTCGTTATCGATTCTTCGCAGACTTATTTGAATAATTGAACATTGTATCAGAGGGTCGCCGCACCGCTCAGCTTTGACCTTTAGTTCCTCAGATGGTTAACTTGTATGGTCACCAATCACAGTACAGAGTTCAGCCACGCATAGTCTTAATATGTCTAAAACTGAATGTTGTCATCGTTTCCTTCAAAAAATTACATATTTAAAACATTGATTTTATAATTTCTATACCACATGGTATACAGGTGTGGCACATGTATAAGTGTGTGGATATTCTAGTGTTTTTTTTTTAAATTAAATCTTGTTGTAGAAAAATATGTGATTTTTGGTAGATTGATTACCTTCTTTCTCTTAGGTTCGATATAGGTGATTTCGTACAAAAACAGTTAAAACTTCTTTTTGAGTCTATATCATTATGTAATCAACGCAATATTATACATTATTTAGATATTGAGACCAATCTCTAATTAAATTTCTCAATACATCCAAAACGAGTGAGTACTCGTTAACACTTCTGGGTGTGAATCAAGAACCGCCGGTATTTGATTTCATGTACCTACATATCAATCAATCACTCAATAACCTAAAATAACTTTAATTTGTATTTATTAAGGTATTTAAAAAAAAAAGAGTTTTACCTATGAATCAGATTGTGTATCGACAATTTCGTTTTACCTCAAAACATGCTAAACTAGGCTTTTCATTATTTACCGCTTACTTGACAAATAGGTATTGGTGTTGGGGAATGAGGATAATTAATTTAGAAAAAATAGGGAATGAGGATAATATACAATTTAGAAACAGCCCATTCTATTTGAAGTAATATTGATTGCAGAGCCGTTTAGCAAAACTCGCTTCAACAGCATTAAAGCTAGTATTTCCAATTCTCATTGAGTTGTGTTTATTCAGGTCTTTTATTGCTTGTTTGCAGTCGCCCCAGAGCCAGTAATCAGCTCACCGCGTCCGATCGGTCAACAGTCTCCCTTGCCGGGGATTGAAGAGGAGGACGATTCCGATTGGCCTCTCGAAGACGCGACGGACGCCACACTCACACCCTCATACAAGAGTACAAAAAGCAGTACAGATACTGCTTATACGTCATCAAGAAGTTCAAGTAAAAAGAGAAGTTTTGGTAGCCCGTCGTCTGTGAAGATATGTTTGTCGGCGACGGCTAGGAAGAGTAACAAAGCGCGTAAGCGTGGCTCGGGTACGGTTAGCTCGTCGCCTTTACAGGCTGGCGAAGAGGCTGCAGCACTCACGCCGCAGACACTGCTCGGCAAAATGCAGGCCGAACAAGGCAGTATCGGTGAGCTGCAGAAATACCACGGCAGATATCTTAAGAGTCGACGTCACACTCTTGCTAATGTTCGGTGAGTTGCACTCAATTAATGATTTCCATAATTTAATAATTATTATAAACGATTTAATTATATTTAGAAGTGAATATATTTTGCGATTGTTATTAAATTGATATAATCTGTGGACTGCACCAGCTTAATACCGTCATGGTATAGGTTCATATTTGAAATATTATGTAATTTTACTCTCATTTAACAGGGTATTGATTGTGATTCAACGGGTTGAACTAAGATGGATGTGTTCTCCTCATATATCTATTTCTCAAATTGTAATAATAAAACCTTTCGATTTTATTTAAATATTATAATAGTACACTTTGAATTCCATTTTAAAAAGTTTTTTTTTCGTGCGGAAATCCCCCGTATTCCCCCCCCCCCCCGCCGGCCAGCGGGGGTAGTTATGTCGGATTCGAACCGACTAAAGCCGCATGCCGTCTCGGGTGTAAGGTGGCCCATAAAGCATTTCCCTCGCACTCCGGCTGACTCAGGGTCATCTCCGGTTTCGAGATGGACCCCTCGGGTTTGGGAACCACGGTGTCCCCATCTTGCCCCGGAAAGGGAGGGCGCTTTTCGCCTCGCCACTCCGGCCTGCTTCTGCTGGGGTGACAGGCGGCCTCACCTGCTACCCCCAGGCCTTCGCTCATGGAGGATGGAGGTCGTTAAGCAACCTCCGGCGTCTGAGTCGCCTGCGTCGCGCAGCGAACATGATGATGCAGGCTCGGCGGGCCGGGAGTGTTCTAAATCTGACCCGGGCTCGCTCCGTCGCCTCTTTCTCGAGCATTACTTTCTCGAAGAAGGAGGCGGCGACGGCCCACGAACTCACGCTCCGCACCATTGCCGTCATCATGTTGCCGAGCGAGAGGACTCCCACCCCGATTGCTGCCACTATGTCACGCCCCGGCACCCCCGGGCACTCTGCCAGCGTGTGCAGCCCTGAGTCCTCGCTCGCGTCGCACTGATGGCACTCAGACGTTGGCTCCTTCCTGATCCGAAGCAGGTGTTCCCCGTAACTACCTTTACCGAAGAAACCTCTGCGTCAGCCGGTACGAGAGGCTTCCGTGTCGCCTCTCGAGCCATTTCTCCATGACGGGTCTTACCGCCTCTATAACGGCGTGCCCTGCGCTTGGTTGCCCAAGTTGTTCCTTCCACCCCACCAGGATCCAGGATGAGGCCATCACCCGCTGAAGGAGCCCCACGTGGAGCCGCCTGTCACCCTAGCAGAAGCAGGCCGGGGCGGCGGCCCTTAGCTCTCTCCCCCTTTTCCAGAGGCAAGACGGGGACACCGTGATTTCCAAACCCGAGGGGCCATCTTGAAATCGGAGATGGCCCTGAGTCAATCGGGGTGTGAGAGAAATGCCTTTTGAGCCACCTTACACCCCGGCGTCTGAAGACCTAAGACGGCGTGCGGTTTTAATCGGTTCGAGCCCGTCATAACCTCCCCCACTGGCCGGGGGTATTCGAAGGGATTTTCGCACGAAAAAAAAGAGTCAATTTGTCATGCCGATGCTAAAATTGTTTTCTTCTGAAAATTGGTAGTCCATTGAAATGTTACAATTTAAGGACCTAATATTGCATTTGTTAGAGGACGCAATTTTATTTTTGGGACATTGTTTACTTTGTGGGGTTGCCACCCTTGTCCCCCGGCCGCCTTCTTGGAAAAAGGGGTGAAGACATCTTTTTCGCGATATCTCGGAAACTATGCGTCCTACAAAAACGCATAGTTCCCGAGATATCCCGAAAAAGGTGTTAGCACCCCTTCTTCGGGGCGGCCGGGGGACAAGGGCGGCAACCCCACAAACTTGGGTTTAAGCTTCTATTGACATGTTCCACACATGCCCTAAAAATAAAATTAAGTCCTCTAAAAAATGCAAAGCTCATGTAACATTTCAATGGACTATGGGGCTTAAATAAAATGAATGCCCAAATAAGGCCGAACAGAATTGGAATTTTGTTTTGAATATTAAATTACTCAGGGGTGTCAAAAAGTATTGAATTATATTAGTAAATTGAGTTTACTTAGCTTCATTGGGACGGGCCATATCGGCTTGCGACCATCCCATTCTAATCCATTATGCCTTTAGTTTTTTTATTGGAAAACAACCAACCTGTGGCCCGTTGTTTCAAGAATACTTTTCTTATAAGATTTTTTTGAAGTGAAAACTTCTTTACCGGCGTTATGCACTTTTTTTGTAATGGGTAAAAAAGGTTAAACTCGCGTCAGTGAACACGTGCCTGATCGTAAGAAAAAAAATTTAGAAACGATAATTTCACACAGTACTTAACAACCTTGGTGGCGCGTTCGTCTAATGAGTGGTCGTTGACTTCGTCAAAGCTGAGATCGATTCCGACAGAAGCCCAAGAAACACTTTTTGTCATTATAGAACTTTTTGTTATTTATTTATTATTCTATTATTATATTTATTCTATTTTGTGCCATAAATCTATTGATATAAAATGGAAATTAAACAAAGTGCATCTATTAATGAAAAAAGTGACGAAGAAATAGCGAAAGAAAATGAGTGAGTACTTTAAAAATATATTAGCGATGATGGTTCTGGTAATAACGATGGTGAAAAAGTCGTTGAAATTATGGATAGAAGTAGATTTTTCTGAGATAAACTTTTTTATGTAAATAATTGTAATAGTTCTGAAGTGTTAAATTTTTAATGTAATATAAATTGTCTATTGTCTCAATATGTTTCCACATAAATTATAGTACGTTTATACTGATAATTAAAGCAATTCGTGCAAAATTATTCCCTAACCATTCCAAAATATCAAAAATGCACAACGTTAATATTCAAGTTTTCACTTCTGCCGGCAGTCCTCCTCCTCTTAATATTCCAGCTAAACCCTCCAGCTAAGCTAAATTGCTTGTGATAGGACTGGGTTCACGTCGGTATTGTAATGGCCAGGATTCGAACCTGGAATTTCGCGATCGTCAGGCTAACTTCATAACCATTAAGCTACCGACACCTTTTTTTTAAAGTGTGGAAATCCCCATATGCTTCACCTCAGCGGTGACAACGATGGGGTGGGCGTGTCGGAATCGGACCGACTAAAATCACACGGTGTCCTCCCCAAGTGTCCATTGCCGGGCACCCCGGGAAAGCCCTCGAAAGGATAAACCCAGGGTTACTGGCGGACTTTGGCCGCCACTGCGGCCTCACCTGTTCGGTCGGGTTTTATCCCGCGACGCATCGGTGAGATGGCAGGCGTGTGTAGGACACACACGACATGCCTCTGTCTTGGCCTGCTTCTGTAAGGATGGCAAGTCGGCCAACTGCCGTCCTCAGGCCCTGATCATGGAGGTCGGTAGTCCAGGGCGTAGACGAGTCTGCGGCGTCCTCGCCGAAATTGCGAAATTCAGGAGGCAGGGTTCTCTCCCGCTCCCTCTCCGCCATCTATTTCGCGCGCATTACCTACTCGCAGAAAGAGACAGCGGCGTGCCACTTGCTCCCATCGCAGACCACGGCTCTCACCAAGGTCTCCAGCGAGAGAACGTCCACGCCGAAGACCGCAACGAGATCCCGGCGTTAACTCACCCACGCTGGGCACTCCACCAACGTGTGGAGCGCCGTGTCTTCGCCTGGATCCTCGCAGTGCTGGCACTGCGGCGTTGTCTGCCGTTACTTACCGAAGCACTCATGTCCGGTAATTATCTGGCACACCCGATATTAGGTCCCCGTAGTGTCTCTCCAACCACTCCTTCATGACTAGCCTCACCGCCGCAATGGTGGATTCCCCCCACCTTGGTTGCTCAAGTCGCACCCTCTATGTCTCCGTGAGATCCCGGCGGAGCTGGGACCGCAGAGCCCTGATTTCTCGGGGCTCCGGCCTATGGCCCCGCTCCAGCGCCTCCTTGTGCCATTATTACAACGACGCAAGAGCTCCCGCTTTCAGGTCCCATGGAGGGGTCCCGGCTAGGAGACATGCTGCCTCGATGGAGATCGTGCGATACCCCCTGATGACTCTGACGGCCATCGCTTTTAACGGGCTGTTTAGAACAGCCACGTTGCGGGGCGTCTCCGCCCATACGGGGGCCCCATACAGGGCCATGCTTCGCATGATCCCCAGGTAAAGTCTCCTAGTGGGGGCGTTGGGTCTCTTTACGTTGGGCATCAGCCGCTATAGCGCGGCCGCAGCCCACCTCAGTTTCGGGACCAGACTTCGGAGATGTGGTCCGATGTCCCATCGGCTATCGAGTACGAGCACCAGGTACTTCATCGTGGCCTCGATGCCGATGCTTATGCCCCCTACGGTTATGCTAGTTCCCGCAGATGGCCCCCTCCGAGGCCCTTGAAAACACATAGCCTCGGATTTGCCACCTCGAATCCCAGCCGCCGTATTCGACCCACGACTTGAGCAACCCCTGCCGTGTCCTTCAGTGCCGCTCTTCGGTGCGTTGCTCCCCGCGCCATAACGAGGATGTCGTCAGCATAACAAGTTATGCTGACACCCTCGAGCAACGGACCGCTCAACACCCAGTCGTATCTGATGTTCCACAGGAGTGGCCCTAGCACCGACCACTGTGGAACACCGCACGACACTTCTGGCCGCCCTGGCCCTATAAAGCTCGGGTAGACTATGGCCCTCTCATATCGGTATACTTTGACAATGCGGCGGAGGTAAGGAGGCACTCCGTAATACACGAGCGCCTCCCTAACGCAGCCCCAGGGTAGGATGTTGAAGGCGTTGGCGATGTCGAGAGACACCGCCACTACCACCCCACCCCGCGAGACTACCTCCTCCGCCAGGCGCCTAACGCGCATGATTGCTTCCACAGTGGACCACCCCGGCAGACACCAAATCATGCCAGATTTGGTTCTGATTGGGTTAGTAGTTTAGGAGGAGACCTGTGACAAAGAAAATCCTGAAGTCTGGTATGAGGAGCTTTCGCTCGACTTCGTCTCATTCAGCTCAAAAAGTTGGGAACTATTATTTTTCAAAGATGAAGAGTAAACCAATTTATAGTATTTCACATTTACGATTCGATAACGAGGGTATTAGATGTCCGAATGTAGGGTAATATATATATAAAGTTCCTCTTCCGACCCATAGCAGTAGTGGGATGGGACTACAGAAATCCTAATTATATTTTGTACTTCAACAAAACTGCGTTGATCGAAGACCGAATTCAGAACATTAGCGGTGAGAATCGTTTTAACACTTAATTTGGATAGATATAACATAACATGATAGTTATCTTATGTCTACTTAGCATATTGTTATTATTTCATTGTAGTGAGTTTTAGGCTTTCATAACGAAAAATAATTTATATTATTTGAAGTCTTAATAGAATTAACTGCTTGCATATCTATGCCACTATACTATCAAGTATATTCAGGTTATCATCGCAGACATCCCGTCTATGAAGGTTTTATGCCTTATGAATGAGCTGATGATAAAAATTAGGTTTAGAAACAACTATATTTTAACAAAGTTTCTAGGCAAAGAAACGATTCTGCAAGCGTTCTCCGACAGTCGTTTCTCCTTTGGACTGATCACCGACAGGACGTTTCGTTTTTGAGAGATTCGTCGACAGAACCTTTCACCTATGGATGTTCCGCCGACAGAATGGTTCGCATTTGTTTGTTTCGACGACAGGACTTTTCAATTATGGAATATTCGCCGTCAGGTCGTTTTCTCTACGATGTCTCGACATGGCTTTTTCACTATTTAACTACAAAGCCACCAAAAAGCTACTAGCTTGCTATCGAAATCCAACTTTCCGGACTAATGGTTCCGTCGCTTCTAGGTTAGGTTAGGTTAGACCTGTGACCCCAACAGAGCGCAAACATGACAATTTATATGACATTAAAAATTAAAACTTCAGAACTATTACAATTATTTTACATTAAAAAGTTTATCTCTCAGAAAAATCACCTTCCATAAATAATTTCAACGACTTTTTCACCATTAGTATTACCAGAACCATCATCGCCAATATATTTATACAGTACTCACTCATTTTCTTTCGCTATTTCTTCGTCACTTCTTTCACTAATAGATGCATTTGGTTTAATTTCCATTTTATATCAATAGATTCATGGCACAAAATAGAATAAATATTACAAAAAGTTATATGATGCCAAAAAGTGTTTCTTGGGCCTCGGTCGGAATCGATCTCAGTCTTGACGAAGTCAACGACCACTCATTAGACGAACGCACCACCAACTAAAAATAAATATTGGATCTAAGTATTCTTAAGAACGTAGTTTTCAATGATAGATATTATTAGTTTAGTGTAATTTTCATAACTGAAATCTCAGCATACACATGGTATGGTATGGCCTTAGATTATTAATATAATATACTAAGGGTATGGCATATGCAGCAGGCAAGTTATGCTTGAAGCTTCATAAACATAGCTCGTAGACTAAGCAAGCTTAAAAGGCAATGCGCTGGTCACATTTGCCGAAGGGATGATGGTCGTTGGAACAAACGAGTTATAGAGTGTAGACCGCCTACAACTAGATGAACTAACGATCTAAAAATGCCACCGAACTGAATGCGGCGAAGGATCGTGTGCAATGGCGCACGTTAAGGGGGCCTATATCCAGCATAGGACTGTAGAAGGTCTTAACAATAAAAGAGTAAGCACAAAAAGTAAGATTGAGAATAGAGTAAACATAATTGACAAAAATAAAATACATATTCTACTTTTGCGTATCATTAATTTTTTTTATATTCAAATTAGATGCTGTATTAACATAATAGTATTATAGCCATAATAGTATATGAAAGACTTGTCGACCAGTCAGAAATAGATGCGAGTTGAAATGATGGATGGACGACATACAATGATGATTAATTGTATCTGTCAGCGGTTACCTTACGCAAAGGCGCATTTATTCGAATATAATTTAAATACGGTAGTCGCCATCCCTTTATCAACCTATTTTTGATGAAGTTATCAAATACGAGTAATTTTTAGTACTCAAAAGGTAAAAATTATGTGATTGATTTTATTTTTTCTTGCTCTGTCCTGCTCATACTTCACTCTTCTTTTCCTATTTAACCTGTGCTTCTTTGGAACGCGCTACCCATCGAGATCTGGTTGGCCACTAGCCGTCATATGTTCAAGATGAAGGTTCGCAAACTCATGTTAAATAAATCGGTAGAATCTTCACAGTATATGCTTATGCTTATGTCTTTATATTTTATATACCTGCGTATATTCATGTATGTATTGTTTTTTATGTATGCGTATATTTTTATGATGTAGTTATGTATACCTACTTTAATAATTTTACCTTTTATAATGTACTTACTTTTTAGGGTTCTGTAGTTCAAAAGTTGAAAAAGGAAGCCCTATAAGATCACTCTCTTTTCAGTATGTCCGTCTGTCCGTATGTCACCGATTTTCTCAGGAATGGGTAGACCTACTAAGTTAAAATTTATACCAGATACTGAGGTCCATAGTCCGTAGTAGGTATAAATCAAGCTCCTGAGTCAACACGATAAAAAGATATGGGCAAAATTTAGATTTTTGTGAAAACTTATAAATACCAAAATTTACCTTAATTTTTAACGTTTTTTTTTGTAATTCACAATACTTGTGCTGTAAGACCTTGCTTTTAACGAAAATTGACTGTTATAGGCGAACCGGAAGTACCCTATACGTTTTGGGTCCAAAATCTATATGGTAGTTTTCTAGACCCAAGGTAAGCATAGTTTAACTAGCTTGTGTTATGGGTTCCAGAATGTGGATAAACATATTTATATACTTTTTTTTTGTAAATACATACATATTATACATAGAAATACCCAAACCAATGCAAATAGACATATTGATAAATACAAATATTTGCACGGAGCGGGAATCGAACTCGCGCCCCTTTTTTTTTTTTTACGTGCAGAAATCCCTTCGGATACCCCCACGCTAGCCAGCGGGGGTGGTTATGTCGTGTCTCGACTAAAACCGCACGGTGTCCTCCCCAGGCGTGTGTAGGGCACACATGACACGCCTCCGCCACGGCCTGCTTCTGTAAGGACGGCGAGTCGGCCAACTGCCGTCCTCAGGCCCCGATCATGGAGGTCGGTAGTCCCGGGCGTAGATGAGTCTGCGGCGTCCTCGCCGCAGACTGCGAAACTCGGGGGGCAGGGTTCTCTCCCGCTCCCTCTCCGCCGTCTCTTTCGCGCGCATTACCTGCTCGCAGAAAGAGGCGGCGGCGTGCCACTTGCTTCCGTCAGAGACCACGGCGCCCCTGTCGTAGCAGTCGAATGCACTACCGCTACGCCATAGAGGCCGTCAAAATTCAATTTTACTTACAACACATTACATAAGCTGTGCTACATAGTAAAAGCTACATTACCAGCTATAAACGAAACGTGATGTCGGGTTTTATTCGTGCTTGAATTATTCCAGAAAGTAAACAAGCTCGCGGTCATAAGAAATATATATTATGTCTATCGTGAAATAATTAGTTTAACGATTTGTATTGTGTTGCTGTACTCATTTTATGGTTTGTTTTCAAAGATAAAATATATAGTGGGAATTTATCACTACTCTTAAGTATTTTGGTTCTTCGTAGGTACAAAATTCCTTTTTCATTTATGTAATCTTTTTTTTTTATATTTAGGACACGTCAATTTGACTTCACCTCGCCTGGTGGTAAGCTGAAGGTAAAGTCTCAGGAAAGAGGGTCACCATTACATACACGTACTATGTTAACAATGCTGACACTCAGCTTGACGGCCTCATCAACAGAGGATTGTCGTTGCAGCACCGCGTGACACCCACCGGTCCCACTAGTGCTGCGACCACAATCCCCCAGTCCGGCTATGCACTTGCTGACCCCTGAACGCAATCAAACCGAAATTGGATTACTATGGAGGGTTTTTCGCAATCGTGCACGGTGGTACCCACCCGGCCGAATTTTGTGACAAATTTGTGTCATCAAATTTCTACCACCAGTTCTACTTACGAAGTATAAGTGAAAAAAGTCTCCCCGTGACCATGGCTGCTGAAAAGCAACCGAAACGTCGGGATCAATGTAAAATATAAAATAACATCAAAATAAATCGCGATAGAATCCGTTAAAATAGTTATATTTCAACTTACGAGGTAAGTAAATATTAAGTCTAATCCTACGGTACTATCTTTTTACAGTTTTTAAGTTTTCAATGAATTACGAATATCTATTACATTTATTTCAAAATGACATGCAATCACGAAATATTACCCCATAGTAATCAACAAAGTAGCAGATATTAATTTGGATATTTTATGAATACTGTTTTATAGGTCCATCGTATACTTTATCAGTTGCATATTAGTAGCAGTTGGTTCCCTCTGCTAGCAGTGTTAATATCCAAGGATTTTTTTTAAACATCGTTGATTTTTCCTGCTCCGGCTTTGGTGGAGTATTAAAGTACATAAAAGAATTACATTACATGTACCCGGTTTCGTCACAGATTTCAGCTACAGACCACTATTCAAAACTTTTTTACTACTGTCATACTGTACAAAAGATCACTGACAATATTCGAGTCGGTTTAAGATGGAGATGACTCGTTTGAAGTAGCAATGTCGCATTTTTTTGTAAACAGTTTCAAAGTGCTGTTCGTACTTGTTTAGAAAGTAAATATTTTTCAGTGAAGTGTGTTTTAAGAAGATCGTATCATCGCTTGCCTTAGATTTTTTTTTAAATCAAAGCGTTACACTTGGGTTGTTTTTGTTGTTGTGAGTGAATTACGATAATTGGGAGATCATGTGTATGTAAACTATGTATGATAAAGTACAGGATTTATTAATACATGCCTTATTATCTTCTAACTGATGCCCGCAGCTCCGCTCGCGCGGAGGTTGGTCATCAAACATACGGCAGATTTCAAGTCTGACCAAGACCTTTCTAGTAGAAAAAACCGCATCGATATTCGTTCAGTCGTTTTTGCGTCGATCGCGAACAAACAGACAAATGGATAAACAGACAAGAATACAAATAAAAATTGTGTTGAGAATCGTTCATTTAACATAACCCACGTATTTTTTTAAATATCTCTAATGTACAAGCATAACTAATTCAAAATTGTATACTCGTAACATTATCTAAGTTCCTAGTTCTGGAAACACGGACTAAAACTGTATACATACTTACTTACTTACTACTATTGTATACACATATTAATAATATATATAACTACTTACCTCTATATCTTCTTCTCTATCTAATTTCTTGTCTTGAAAAATGTTTGTTCCTACATTCTCTACCTAGCTGGGCAAATGATGACTGCGGCTAAAAAACCGGTCAAGTATGAATTCAACTCATTCAAATCCGTATAAAAGTGGTTTGAAGGAACTGATGATGGAAATCTGTTGTACCCACACATCGACAAAGGGCGTGATCAGTTTATCAACTGACAAAAGTTTCTACCATCAGTGCGTGTTGCCTGTTATATCTTACTGTGCCGAGACGTGGGGTTCACAGTTCCACCTACGTATGAGATGTTATATTTTTGGCCTATGCTTATTTATAGCTTTCGTTTGATGCTCATACGACACACAAGCCAACAGATATTTACAGTTTCAGCATACTCTATGTTAAAAATACTAGTAAAATGAATAAATAAATAATGTATTGTCTCAAAAATAAAAAAAACAATGAAAATCTTAAAACTAAGGTTTTTTTTTTATTTTCACATGAAGTGCTGTAACTGGTTCCCAAACTAGGCTGTCAATATTATTCTAATGTGGTTGAAACTTATCAAATATTTGTCTGAGTCCCTATATCGACTAAGACAAATATATTAAATTGAAACTGGCAAAGTATTTTGAACATATATGAAACACTCTCATTTGCGAATAATAGATTGATTGATAGTAACATAATGTAAGATATAGGCATTCGTTATTTCATATAAAAATATCCCTCAGTATTCACCACGTGTACTGGGGATACTAATAACATAATGGAGTTCATTATAAAAAACGGCAGGGGTTTTAAACAAAAAAATGTAGGTGCCTATTTTTTAATATTTCATGAAACGAACGATGCTCTAGCCGTGGCTTTTGTTCTTTTCTCCAAGTCACTCACTTTTTAATGAAACGCATGTCGTCGGCGAGGGAACGGATGCGGTAGTCTTTCAAAGAAATTGTGGACATCCGTCCAAAATTTCTTTGCATGATACGTGTATAATGAACCGCTCTTAATGTATCGACTGTGGATACATATCTACTTTCGTCTACTGAATTTAATAGGTAAAGTCAGTGGTGTTATCAGATATGTGATCATCATCAAATATAGTTTTACAACAACTAGAAATTATTATTTTTATTATAACTATTTTTTTATTTCTGCATTATTTTAGAGATTTTTTTCTGTAATCGCCGAACGCAATGCATAACGTAAGTTAATAGTGTAGTAAAGGTAGTATAAGTAAAGATTCGTTAGTTAATTTTTATTATTTTTATTTTTTAATATTTAGGACACGTCAATTTGACTTCACCTCGCCTGATGGTAAGCTGAAGGTAAAGTCTCAGGAAAGAGGGTCACCATTACATACACGTACTATGTTAACAATGGTGGCACTCAGCTTGACGGCCTCATCATAAGAGGATTGTCGTCGCAGCACCGCGTGACACCCACCGGTCCCACTATTGCTGCGATCACAGTCCCCCTGCCCGGCTATGCACTTGCTGACCCCTGAAGGCAATCAAACCGAAATTGGATTACTATGGAGCATTTTTCGCAATCGTGCACGGTGGAGGTACCAAGCGGCCGAATTTTGTGACAAATTTGTGTCATCAAATTTCTACCACCAGCATCTCGCTTTTCTTTAATTTTTTGCACGTTTATTACTCTGAATATTTGAATAGACAAAGGAATAAAATAATAATTGGAGTACATTCTAATATAGGTAATATAAAAATTGTCTGCAAAACATTGCGACTGGTGATGAGACTTAGTATATCACGTAAAATATTCTTAGTATCTTATAAGAGACCAACGAATTTCTTATTGTTTTAAAAATTCCAAGTAACGTTCTATATACGAAGATGACACTTCGGTTTTGATTAGTGTTCTCCATGATATTGCGAGAGCCTCAAAAGACGATGAATAAAGCAAACTAGAGGTGAACCAGTTTGAAAAACTCGTAAAACAAAACTAAAAATCTTTTGCTTAGCAGAATGAATAACGTGGATTTATTTGTAGTGACAATACATGTATTGTAGTTGCATCCGCAACCGATCACGGCACAGGAGAGGGGGACTCTGTATCACTGGTAATTATTCACGGTAGGGTACCGCGGACTATAATGGGGCACGGAACATTGCGAACGGTATTTACAAAATGTCAACATAAATCTTCCTTTAACGAGGCCGGAACAAAAATAGTGTGAAAATGTACAGTTTGCCTACTGACACAAATCCATACGTTGTTTTTATCCAGGGGATTATCTGTTTCATTGCCCGTTGAACATGTTCAGTTTTTTGTTATTATATTTGGATTAACTGTAAAGTATGACTAGGTAGTAGCAAAATTTCAACAAGTCAAGGCTAGCATTTATTATAACTGATACATTTAGCAATTGAATCTTCAACCATCAATATGCATGTACGAGATACTGTAGCGAATATGGTCGTACAAGCTGTCAACGCCGAATTTCTATACCGTTTGCCGAGAGTAAAATAGAATGAATGACATGGTTAGACTATTTTTGTTGAACTTGCGTTGTGGCATGAGTAGAATATCTACAAAAATGTTAAGTAGATATTAATAATAATAGATAGATATGATTGATAATGTATTTTTGAATTCTATGGTTTACAGTTATTTCGTCTTTTAATTTAATATTAATACGGTTAATGGGTAGAGTCACTAATAGCCAACTCTGAAATTATAAACCATTTTTTTTTAAATCCTCTTTATACCTTTCTTTGATATGAACGACAATTAATGTTAAGACCATGATAATGCTACTTTTTTTTAAAAACCAACATTACCCAGTAGCACTTGTCTCATCAAACTTAAGTTTTTACTCACGGAGTCGGTTTTCTATGTAACACTAGTTTTTATATTCAATTTTGAAGAAGAACTTTTACACATTCGCAATCGGACAATTCGCGGCGTCTACTTCCATGTATAATGAAGTCTTGGAACGCCACAGTATTAAGGGTTATACTAAATACTATAACTTATTCAGTGGTAATATTCCTGTGAACTCTAACTAAACGCTTCCTGAATATTTCAAGTGAAGATTTGATCTATATCAACATTAAACACCATATATTATAATCCTTTGAACTTGGTTATACCCACCACATTTCTTTTCATATCTCTTACTAAATCTGAAGATAGATGTTATATATCCAGGTACGTATATAGCCAGTCGGGGTGCGAGGAATATGCTCTATGGGCAACCTTACACTGTCGTTCTGTAGACCCGAGACGGCGTGCGGTTTTAGTCGGTTCAAGCCCGACATAACCGCCCCCGCTGGCCGGCGTGGGGGAATCCGAAGGAATTTCCGCACGAAAAAAAAAAAGTACGTATATAGCAAGGGAACACTTGATAAGCATATCTAGTATTTTATCATAATTCATTCAGTTGCCAATCCTTCAGTTTTAATTACTATTCACTACCATCTATTAAAGTTGGCATTCTATCAAGTCAAACTACAATGTATAATAACTTAAACTGAATGGCTTTAGGTTTAATGTAAATTAAATTTCATATATAGTTTTATATTGATAACTAGCTGTTCGTCCCCGGCGTCACCCAGGTATTTTTATGTGACTTGCATGTATATGAACCTTGTCCTGACAATTAGGAACACAACAAAAAGAAATCATCCGAATCAGTCAAGCCCTTTCGCGGGAAGCAATAAATTTAGCGACCCATTTATATTTATATAGATATACTCGTAAAGAGAGAACGCTAGTGACATCAAAAATTAAATATTCCAATTGTCTATAATTATGTACGTACTTAACTAATAGTGCTTCAATTGGCTTCAAAGTATATTTAATAGTTACAATCACCACCAAAATGACCGTAAAAATATCACGTACTTACCTACTTGTTCAGAACATTAATAAAATAAAATGTGATATTAATTCTTATATACTTACTAGCTATTGCCCGCGACGTCGCTTGCTAGGAATTCTAATCGCATTCCCGCCACGATTTATCCATGGGAACCTATTCCAGGGATAAAAATAACCTATGACCTATTCCAGACCGTAATCTATCTCTATGGCAAATTTCATCCAGATCTGTTCAGCCGTTTTTGCGTGAAAAAGTAACAAACATATTTATTTATCTATTCAAACAATGTTTCATGTTTATATAATAATTATGTGATTAATGTGATGTGATGTAAAAAGCGTTAAATGAGTTTTGAAACATTACATTCAAACAGGATTACATTCAGGAACTATACATGTTACTATTAGTAAACAGACTAAACAATGACCACAAAAAAAATGATTAGTACAGCTGAACATAGAATCTTTTTGAAGTCGGTTAAAATTATGTAATCAAATCAATTCAATGCTCAAAAGAAGCGGGCGTTTGTACTCCATGAGGACGTTCGCGACTGAATCAAAATATACTGAGGTTTTTCTCTTTAACATTACTAATCTATAGTCAGTTTAATAAATCAAAAGAACACAAAAAGATTGCATTCCATTTTGACGGGGTTTCAATTAATTCTCAATTTTTATAAATAGACTAACGAATATTAAGAATGATTGAGATATGAGAGAGAGATGAAAGAAAATTCAGTATTATACCGCGTAACTATAAATCTAGGAGTTCCGTGTTTGAGGTAAGGCAGCCTGAAAATAAATAATATGTACAAAGTGAAGACTACTCGGTCCACAAATTTAACTTACACACATCTACAAAACCACATTGTGTACCTTGGTATGGTTACATTTACATACAATTTTGTATCAGCAAGTATAATGATCATCAAAAATCCATCAGTCCGTAAAGACACTAATATATTAAAATAAGATAAACACATTTCATAATACATACGCAATAGTAATTATTACAGCTTTATTATTTCGGTCTTGCAGTTTTTATTCATATTGTCACATATAAAATAATGTAGGTATATAGTGAACTCTGCTACCTTTTCTGTTTGAAGGTAATCTCGTTTGTTTCTAATGTGACACCTTTTTTTTTTCTAATGTGACACCTAAGATATATCTGGCTAAATTTAATTGAAATAGAGTCGTATTAGTTACATAATATCTTATGTAACCTTGCCTAAATATTTAGCAAGAGTTGGACATATGTCTTTCTTTCCGCTCAATCAACTAAAGGGTACATTTTCAAGTTGATATAAATATTCTACAATATAATAATAAATATTCTACAACATTCTACACAGCGCTTTCTAGACCCTAAGTAAGCATAGTTTAACTAGCTTGTGTTATGGGTTCCAGAATGCGGATAAACATACTTATATACTTTTTTTTTTGTAAATACATACATATTATACATAGAAACACCTAGACCAATGCAAATAGACATATTCATGCATACAAATATTTGCACTGAGCGGGAATCGAACCCGCGCCCCCTGACGTAGCAGTCGAATGCACTACCGCTACGCCACAGAGGCCGTCGATACTTCTTTTAAAAATGTTGGTTATTGTGATAAAGATATTTATTCAAGGTAGTACCTTGATTACATATAGTAAAAAACCGGCCAAGTGCGAGTCGGACTCGTCCTTGAAGGGTTCCGTAGCAGCAAGTAAATTTTTTATATGTGAGTTGATTGAATCAAAGATAAATTGCGGTTAAAGATTTATGACGTTTTAAAAAAAGCTACTTACTAGATCTCGTTCAAACCAATTTTCGGTGGAAGTTTACATGGTAATTAATGTACATCATATATATTTTTTAGTTCTCTTGTTTTAGAACTTACAGTTGCACACAAATTTTACCTCAAAGTGTCTCTCGCGCTGTAACCAATTTTCCTATTATGGTTACTCACCGGCTAGACCAGGTGAGCTGATGAGGTCTTAATCCCAGGGCGCCTTGTCAGAGAGGTTCTAGGTGGTGCATAGGTCAGCGGATCTCCTTTGAAAAACACTCACAAGTTGGCATACATATATTTAGAAGCCACGATATAGAAACAATACAGATATATACACTCAGAGGAAACAGAGACACATAGATAATAGAGATACGGAATAAATATAAGTTTAGGTACACAGAGATAGGCTTGAGAGTAGTGACAGATTACATCATACAGACAGATATATAGTAATAAGTTACACAGAAGGATATAACATAGAATACACAGGTACAGGTACACTCATATGTAGATAGTTAATTAATTTAGTACACAGGAGCTAGTCACGGAGTGGTTCTCTCCAGGTGCCAGTCAGTTGTGGTCTAGCTCAATAATAACAAATCAGCTTTGCGCCGGTCAGCAGTAATACAATATAATAATAATAATAAAAGATTGCTTGACCTTATTGATCCAGAGACTCCGCGGGCACCAGTGGTGCTCCGGCAGGACAGATCCCGGAGCGTCCCTTGCTATCTGCGTCCCAATAGATATCCGCCCTGACCTCAGATATGGTTAGCCTCAGAGCCAATGCCGTTTGAACTGAATTCCTAACGATCTTAACTTGAGCAAACGACCCTGCGATCAAGATATACAACTTTTATCAATAACAAATCCCCATTACGAGAGTACACTGACAGCAATGGAATAAAATCGCTCACCAGTTTATGGCTGGGTACACAAACAACTATATAACCTTTAAATAAGGTAGTAACTTTTTCACAATAAATATCACAATAAATATGGAGTATGGACACTAATTAGTGACCTCTCAAACAAAAAATTAATCATAGAGCACTGCGAACATCCTTATATATGAAATTAATTCTGGATACTGCTAGAATGCTTCCCATACGAACAAAGACTTGAAAGACCTACGCCTGCGGATACCACATAACTCACGCCACCTGACGTGGATTAGCCGAATCAACGACTACAGTTCCTACTGTGTCCACAGACGGCGCTAACTACAATTACACTCGTTTTATAATCTAATGTTACAGCGCAAACTATTCAGTTTAGAAAAAAAATATATTAGAAACCTTAATATAATTTTTGAAGACCTATCTATAGATGGTATACACGTATGGTTTAGATTTAAAAAAAATGTTGAGTTTTAGTTCTAAGTATGGGGATAAATTTATTGTTTTTTTTTTCTATTTTTGAGTGAAAATATTAATGCAGTTCACAGAATACATCTACTAACCAAGTTTCAACAGCATACTTCTAATAGATTCGGAAAAAGTGACTGTGACATACGGACGGACAGACAGACATGACGAATCTATAAGGGTTCCGTGTTTAGCCATTTGGCTACAGAACCCTAAAACGATGTAAGTAGTAGGTAGGTAGTATAACATACCTGCTTTTTCCCTTCGGTAGGCAGAGATAAAATCCCACCATCTACTTGTATCCTTATAAACTTCATGAGCTTCCTCTAGTCTCATTACACCATTCACGCAAGCCCGCCGGTTTCGAGTGCTTTAACACTCGAAACCGGCGGGATCTATCTTTTTTCAATACAACATTGATTTGATCAGTAAATATTCTTCGAGGTCGACCCTGGTCTGCCTGCTCACTTACACGGAGTAAGTGGGCAGGCAGACCGTAGTATTGTTACATAGTAGTAGTACGTATTGCCGTTCTAGAAGTATTATGTAAGAGAAACGGCAGTGGCACTCCGAGAGTGCCGACAGAAGTGAAAACTTGAACGATTACGTGTGTATTTTTTGAATCGTCATCATTCATCCATGCTTGCCTCCCTCCCAGCCCCATCCAGCTACAACAGAGATGACGTGTTTATAAGAAAAGAAAACGATAGGTTGCACTCCGGGAGTGCTGGCAGAAGTGAAAACTTGAATATTAACATTGTGCATTTTTGATATTTTGGTATGGTTAGGGAATAATTTTGCACGAATTGTTTTAATTATCAGCATAAAAGTACTATCATTTATGTGGTAACATACAATATTCATTTATTGCGCTATCGTACACAAACATGACAATTTATATTACATTAAAAATTTAACATTAATTAAAAGTTTATCTCTGAAAAATCACCTTCCATCAGTAATTTCAACGACTTTTTCACCATTATTATTACCAGAACTATCATCGCCAATATATTTATACAGTACTAACTCATTTTCTTTCGCTGTTTCTTAGTCACTTTTTTCCTTAATAGATGCACTTTGTTTAATTTTCATTTTATATCAATAGATTTATGGCACAAAATAGAATAAATATTACAAAAAGTTATATGATGACAAAAAGTGTTTCTTGGGCCTCGGTCGGAATCAATCTCAGTCTTCACGAAGTCAACGACCACTCATTAGAAGGTTGTTAAGTACAGTGTGAAATTAGCGCTTCTATAATTTGTTGTCTTACGTTCAGGTCACGTGTTTTACTGAAGCGAATTTAACTTTTTTTACCCATTACAAAAAAAGTGCACAACGCCGCTAAAGAAGTTTTCACTTCAAAAATGGAAAGGGAATCTCTGGCACGATTGCTGCCTCAGTGACGAATACTGAGATTAAAAAAAATGCGAGTTTCATGATTTTTCATAACCTAAAAAATGCTTATATGGAAAGTGCTCAACGCCCCACATGGCTTTAAGAACACATTTTTCTCGAGTTCTGAAAAATAAATAAATCATAATATCATGCTCGCCTAATTTGTTCGAGTAACTTAATCCACAGGTGCCACGGTAATTCAGCGTTATTTAACACATAATTATACATACACGCGAACGGCGCGGCGAGTAGGTGACCGGTAAGGTAATCTGTGCGATCGTTATTCGCATCGCGACTCACCTCGTCAGTCAGCCAGATGTTCATGGCGCGTGTCAAAGGGATGAGTGCCAACACTCATCCCTTTGACATGCGCGTGGTAATTAAGCAACACGTGGTTCAAGACAAAATTATAATGGAATGGACAATGAGTTAAAAAAAATTATAAGCTTAAAATTGAAGCTTATTTTTATTATTATTCTTTTAATTAATAACTAACTAATTATAACCACAGTTCATATTTTAAACGTACTAGTACTGTAGCAAAAAATCAATTCCAGATTCAAAAATATGTGAGAATTGGCATCTTTCAAGTCAAAGTTACATGAAAAATGTAAACGCTTCGACGAACTTTTCTTTTAGTACTGTGGCAATAAGCTTTTTCAGTACTAGGGTTAATCCTTCTTCATAAATTAACAAATATTTGCAATGAACAGGAATCGAACCTGCGACCTTCAACTTAGCAGGCTCCACCGCTTTGCCAAAGAGGTCGTGAACTTCGTCCAATGTGTATTCTATTTAATTCTATAGAAATTCATGTATTATAACCGTTAATTTATATTTCTTTGTTTGGAGTGCCAAAAACACACACTATTACAACTTCATCAGATATAACGGTGATATCGATTTCAACCTACCCAAGGTTGAAATCGAACCGACGAAAAGATGCGGCCTGTAGCGTCTACGAAGAAGTTTCTTCTTCGTAGACGCTACAGGCCGCTACGAGTTGTAGAGGGCCTCTACAACAGTAGCTACAAGTAGCGAATACGTGAATACATAAAATATACTATCTATATGTAAATAAAATTATACAAAGTATGAATTCATATGAATGATATAATACATCAAGTTCATTTTTTACATCATTTTAATTAACAATCAATACAAATGCATTACTAATTGAGCGTATTTTTTGGTATGTGGAATTAGTTCATCGTCCTTAAAATATTGCTTGATCTCTGTGCTGTGACGCTTGCGACGTAATCTATTTTTTTTGTCGATTAAGCTCTGTATTTTTTAAATAGTGATTACAAACCAAGATTGTAATTGACTATTTTATGAATAAACATGTTTATGTTATTACTTAGAATTATGATTTATTTTAAGACATAAATATTATAAGTGGTTTTTATACTAAATTATCTACGTAACTGTGTGATGTAAACGTAAAAAAAAATTGAAAGTTTATATAGGTACTGTATTAAGGTTTTAGTTTTGGTTATCGATCTACCTTTAACGATTGTCATATCTCTACCTTATTCTCAGTTCAGTATGACCTTGTACGTGCGTTTCCTACCTATATTTTTACCTGTAACCTATTTTTAAAAACAATTACTAAGTATTTCAGAAGTTACGAAATACATATTAAGTTTAAATTTTTATATCCTAATACGGTTTCGTAGCCATCTGTTACAGAGATCAAGCTATATTTTAAGACTATAAGTAATATTAATATCGGTCGGACTATACTAGTCGGACTGTAAGTATATACTTTTAGAGCTCCAAGTACCCGTAATGAATCCCACAGATGTTCATACGGTAACCGGAACCGACAGCTTAACGTGCTCTTAGAGGCACCGAGGGGTTAGTTAGTTAGGGATATGTTAATAATGGTGACCGGGTTAGTATTACTTAACCATGCAAAGTGCTAACCTACTCGGTTACCACTTAACCACAGGTAGTGCCATGCTGAAATCCTGGTACATTACATTCTGTACAGTAAACAAGTAATATTGTAGTTGTTAGATCCTTAAACGAGGCGCGGGAGCAGGGACGGAACTCCGGGCTGTAAGGCCCATAATGGAGGATTGGCTAGAGAGGTGACACGGAAGCCTCTCGTCCCGACTGACGCAGGTGATCTCCGGTAAGGGGAGCTTCAGGGACCACCTGCATCGGATCAGGAAGGAGCCAACGCCTGAGTGCCAGCACTGCGACGCGGGCGAGGACTCAGGGCTGCACACGCTGGTGGACCGCCCGGCGTGGGAGGCGCCGAGTCGTGACCTCATGGCAGCCATCGGGGTTGAGTCCACTCGCTCGGCTGCAGGATTGTGGCAATGGTGCGGAGCGAGAGCGCGTGAACCGCCGCCACCTCCTTCTGCGAGCATGTAAAGCTCGCGAAGGAGATGGCGGAGGACGCCCGGGAGAGATTTAGAACTCTCCCGGCCCGCCGCGCATCGCAGGCAACTCAGGCGCCGGAGGTCACTTAAAGACCTCCGTCCTCCATGAGCGCAGGCCTGGGGATGGCAGGTGAGGCCGCCGGACACCGTGGTTCCCAAACCCGAGGGGGCCATCTCGAAACCGGAGAAGGCCCAGTGTCAGTCGGGGTGCGAGGTATATGCTCTATGGGCAACCTTACTCCCCGGCGTCTGAAGACCCGAGACGGCGTGAGGTTTTAGTCGCTTCAAGCCCGACATCGTCCCCGCTGGGCGGCCCGAAGGGATTTCCGCACGAAAAATTTTTTTTTCAAAATATGTGGCCGTTGGCCTTTTTACAACCAGCCAGCGGTCCATGGATCTGCCTCCAAACAAGTTTCTTAATAGCGCTCTTGCTTATCTGCGTAGTCACGTTCATCAGTGGAATTTCCAAACTTCCACAAATTAAGAATGTCTTGTTTGGAAAAATAGGTACTAACTTAATGTTTCGCAAGCAATATTGCTTGTTTAGTTTCATTTAAGAAGCATGACATTAAAGTGTAAAGTTCGTAAAATTAGGTGTGTGTAGGTGCTTGAGTAGGTCTAATTAGTAGTCCTAAATAAAACATTTAGGAACATAGAAAATTATAAATTTGTGGTGGATAGCGTTGCGGATTTGGAATATACAACGGCCTTTTTCCCCTCAATCTGGTCAAAACAGACATAGAAAATAGTAATTCCCACACAACTGACAATTGGTGGAGGTCTAGAGTAAACTGTTATAAACATAATGTCAAAAGTGCACGTCGTCTCAAGTCGTGCAACAAAATAAATATATGAGACAAATATAAAGATCATGCGATTTTTTACAAAAATAGTTCCTATATTTTCTTTCTACTACTCACCAGTCGTGAGATACAGAGATTCTAAAAGTTTTAAAATTGGATTTTTTTTTGGAACTTGTAAGAACAATTAAAATGTAATGTAAAAAATTCTTATTATTTATCTGTGCAAAATTTTATTCACCATTGATACACCCATTAAACACTTTTCTTTACCAAAATTATAGGATTTAAACCAATAGCCTTTTAATTTATTCTAACAAGTTAACAGGGGTGGAAGAGAGGGGTCTGACCACAATAGCGACTGGCAACATCGGTCATTTCTTTTTCTTTTAAACAGCAATGTAATGCCCGAATAGTCTGGCCCCAAGTTCGTGAGATGCTCGACGAGGCGCTCTGCAATAATCCGCTCAAAGAGCTTGCACACCTCGTCGAGCAACACGATCGGCCGGTAACCGGATGGCTGGTCCGCCGGCCCCCCCGCCTTCCGGATAAGGACCAGTTTCTCCATCTTCCAAGGCTTTGGAAACTGGCCCCTCTCGAGGCATGCGCCAAAGAGCGCCACCAGTCGCCCTAGTTCCTCCAGGGCCAGGATCCATGCTCGGCCTGGAATAACGTCGGGTCCGGGGGCAGTGCATTTCCGAGCTTTAAGTCGGAGCACTGCTACCCCGAGTTCACTCTCCCTGACTTCGGGCAAATCGCTCTCGCTTTTATCAGCGTCAGGCGCCTGAGGCGGAGCCATACGCGGAGGGACATGCTCCTCCGCTCTCGCTGGGAACAAGGAGCCCAGTATCCCCTCCAGCCGCTCCGGCTGTAGGCTCTGGGTCAGTAGGGGCGCCCTTGGGCGGATTTTGCTCCTGACCGCAAGGTAAGGACGCCCCCATGGGTTCTGCTCCAGAGACTCCAGCAGCTCTTCGCGGGCCTGCCGTTTGGCCTGCTTTATGGCTTCCTGGAGGGTCCTCTTGGCCCCCTCGTACGCCTCATACAGCTCCGCCTCTCGGGCTGCCGCATCGTCTGGGCGGCGACGCCTCCGGCGAAACCTGGTGTACTGGCGGCGAGCGGTCACGCACGCTGCTCGCAGCTGTGCGATCTCCGCTGACCACCAGTTTCTTCTACACCTGTTTCTTTGCCGGGCTGGGCTTAACCCTGGGCATCGCCGCATTGCAGATATGCGACATGGCTCTCCTGAACCATTACGCCTCTGCGTCGACATCGGCAGGCCTGGTCAGTGACGGAATCCAGGCCTGCACTATTGATGCCTCCAGGAGAGCCTCCCGATCCAGGCGACTGAGCGCCCAACGTGGATCCGGGGGATTCGCGATTGCCGGCGGCAGGTTAGTTGGAGGGGAGACGTTGAACCGAATATACTTATGGTCGGAATCCGTCTCCTCCTCCTCCACCACGCGCCAACCCTGGACGCGGCGGGCGAGAGCAGGGGTCGCGAATGCGACATCCACGACCGAACTGAGCCCCCGCCGCTTCCAGGTGGCGACAATCCCCCGGTTGAGGACCTCTAGACCACGGGTGTTGGCCCAGTCCTCCAGTACTCGCCCCTTGTCATTGGTTTCCCGGGAGCCCCAAGCCTGAGACAAGGAGTTGAAGTCTCCCAGGACCAAGACAGGACGAAGACGGCACGCAGCGAGAACAATGTCCAGTTCAGCGAGCCTTAGCTCAAGCTCGTACTGGTCAAGGCTTGGCGAGAAGTAGACGGCCACGACAGCCAAGCCCTCATAGTCCGCCGTGAGACAGCCTCTGCACCTTGCAATGAGTGCAAGGCGCGAGGTGTCCGCGGCCCCCCCCCCCCCGTTGACGGTCGCTACGCCGTCCAGGTCCACCGGGCTTCCGGGGTGGACCCAATACGGCTCAGCGACCACGACCACATTGATAGACCACTCCACGATGCTCTGGTACAGAAGATCCTGAGCACCGGTGCAGTGGTTTATGTTCGCCTGCGGGATGCGGATTGGTGTGTCCATTATTGGACGTCCATCTCCGCATCCCGCCGCGAATGTGGCCGCTCTTGAGCGGCACCCCCACTACCCGTTGTGGACGAACGGGGCTTTGACCTCGAGGCGGCGCAGGTTCTGCTGTCCGCCCGGTGCTCCGCCGCTTTGCCCTCCGCTACGCATTTGTAGCAGTGCGGCGGAGCATCACAAGCACTGGCCTTGTGCCCGGGCTGACTGCAGCGGAAGCACCGATCCCCCACGGTGTCTCCCGCTGTGCACTGCACTCCCACATGCTCCACGACCAGGCACCTGAAGCACCTGGTCTCGCGGGGCTGCAGGAGTTGCACCCGCGCCTTTAGGAAGCCCCCGTCCACGAGGAGGCTCCGTTCGTCCGCAATTTTCTGCGCCGCTGCGACGGGGCAGTTGACGACGGCCGTGCCATGGCCGGTGGAGCTGAAGCGGATTTCTCCAGCTCTCATCTGATCACGGGGGCAGCCGACCGCCTCCACGACGGTGGAGATGACTTCCTCCGTCGCGGCCGCGTCATCCAGACCCGAAATACGCTAAACTACGCATTTGTTGGGTCTGGTGACGCGGACGGCTTCGGTATCCAGCGAATCCCTCAGCTTGGCCGCTAGGGCGTCGGCTTTGGGGCCGCTGGTGGCGCCGGAGACCTCGAGGAGGCGAGCTCTGGTGCGAGTTGTTTTGCACCGGAGCCCCCCCTCTATCTCGAGGGCCTTGAGGTCCACCTCACCTGCCTCAGGACCTGGGCGTACCCCACGCCTTTCTCCACACCCTCCGTCGTCACCGTCAGGACGACGGCTGTGGAGCGTGGGGCACGGAGCCTCTTCGGCGCCTTCGCCGCAGTGGCTTTTGCCGCCTTCTTAGCCGCCTTTTTGGCGGCTTTTTTCGCCTTTTTGGCGGCTCGCGCTACCACCCATTCCTCCCCTCTAGAGGAACGCTCGGGTGCAGTGGGAGTGGCGGGTATGGCGGGGGTGGGGATGCCGCGCTTTTTCCCCTTCCCTTGTGGCGTTGGGGCCACTGGGGTGGCGGGGCCGTTCTTACCACCGGCAGCAGCTGCGAAAGACGCAGGCCGTGCCAGTGGGGGACGGTAAGCCCGGTCCTCCAGAACACCGAGTCGCCTCTCGATAGTCGCCAAGAGCTGCACCACACTAGGCGCAGGCTCTGGCGGCGGATTGGGCGCCGGCCTAGGCGCTGATTTCGGCGCCGGCTTAGGTGCTGACTTTGGCGCCGGCTTTTGCGCTGAATTTGGCGCCGACGTTGACATAGGCGCCCCCCCTGGCGGCGCAAGAGCCCTCGGGTGGTCCGCCACCTCCTGGGCTCTTGGGGCCTTTGGGCCTCCGGGGATCCCCTGACCATCTGGGTCAGTTGCCGGACCTCCTCCCGGAGGACCCGCTGTTGCTCCAAGGAGTTGGCCAGCTCAGTTTCCAGGCTTGTGACCCGGGCCCTGAGCTTCGCCTCCTCCTCGGAGACGCTCCTACCGAGGAGCTCCTCCAGCGCCGTCCTGGCGACGGCGACGTTTTCCGCCACCGTCTTCTTTTTGCCGGACACATTTTTGGACTCCTTAATGGTGTCCGTAATGCGGGCAAGCGCTGCGAGGAGTTCCCTCGCCGCGGGGACGCCTTGGTCCCTGCCACTGGGTAGTGGAGGGACGTGCACCGGCTGCTTCAGCGTTCTGGTCGCCGTGGTGGCCAATATTTTAGCCGGCCGATCATCCTCACTCGAGGAGACCGTCCGTTGTCCGGAGCTTCTGCTCCGGTTAAGGGACGGTCCACCCGAGCGAGGCCGCTTACGTCAGAGACCCTCCTCAGTCTCCATACGGCTGGATACTGACTCGTTGTCAGTACCCGCCGTCGACGCCGCAGACGCAATGCGTGCGTCCGTTTCCCCACCTGTTGGTAACGGAGTAGCGGGTCTGGTGAAGACGGCCTTGACAGACCGCGAGTGAGGCCCCCGTCTCACCTCCTCTTCACCCCCCGCTACCGTCTCGGTCGTTGTTAGTTGTATCGTCCGATAAGTTTTTAAAGGTTTCATTATTTGCCATAATATATCCCACGAGTATGGGGGAAAGATGGTCCGTCCAGGCGGAGCCCCCTGCACCTGGATAAGCCTATATACTATGGAGATCGCCTCGAGGAGGTTACCCAACACACACCCCTCCTTGAAGGCCATGAAGTCATCGTTGTCGCAATCCCGTCCTCTTGGGCGTTAGGATCGTTGGTATACATAAGTAGGAGGGGTGGGCTGTTCTGCCTATTCTAGAATTCTTCAAAACTACACTGAACAGAGAAACGTCCGCACAACACCATGACGAAATGTGTATCAAATTGTAGCCTAGGATCATTACGACCCATATCAGAAGCCAGAACGCGGCCTGCATACTTTCGAGAGGATCACCTCTTGACGCCTCCTCTATATAGGCTTCTTATTTATTTTGCAAATCTAAAACAAAGCATACGACCAACTTCAGTTCATACATAATTGAAAAAGTATGTGTAAAAAGGAAGTCATACAAGAAAGTTTGAAAATAAATTGCGTGTGCTTACTTTACGAGTATAAAAAAGTTCTCTAAATTCTATAAGGTACTTTTTCGTTTACAGTCGTCGTTAGTTTGTGCGTCAAAAGGAAAAAACAGAACCCCTATAGGATTACTTTATTGTCCGTCTGTCCGTCTGTTAAGTCACTTTTGTCAGAAACGCGTACAGGCATAAAGTTGAAATTTATACCTAATATTCAGATCTGTGACGCTTTGAAGCTGTGAAAAATCAATTTCTCGGTCAATGCAATCAAAATCTACTGGCTACTTCCCGTTGAGCTAGAATCATGATGTTTTGCAGAAAGTGAAGTCTTATAGCGTAAACAAAAGTAACCTACATCACGAAAAGAAACAGTGGCAATCCGGGAGTGCCAACAAAAGTGACCATGGTTGCTGAAAAGCAACCGAAACGTCGGGTTTAATATACAAAATAAAATAACATCAAATAAACTGCGATAGAATCCGTATAAAAATAGTTTTATTTGAATTACGTATACATGAAAATCTCAAGAACCCCACGAAAATCTCAAGAACCCCACGAAAAACTAAAGAACCCTCAAAAACACCACGATAAACTCAAGAACCTCGATAACAGATGATTTAAAAAAAATGTCGGTAACATTCTGTCTGTCACAGTGCCTCAAATTAAATTATTTGTTTCCCCTCTCAAAAATGCCCAACGCACCTAAAGAAGTTTTCACTTCAAAATATGTATGTCTCTCTGTCAAGACTAGTATTTAGAATTTTGAAAGTAATACAGATTGTTACTTTCAAAATTTTGACCGAAATACAGACTGGTCCAATCCCGAATCTGTCTAACACCGAACAAGTGGTAATAAAAATAAATAATTCTAACTTAATTTTACGTTGTTTAAAACACAAAGTTGTCCATAATATGTATCCATACTTGTAACTACTGCAATCGTTAATTTATCTACCAGCTATACCGCATTGAATTGACTTTAATAATAATAATAATATATCTCTTTATTGTATGTACACAAGAACAGTATTACAGAAGCATAAAGTTAGTACAGTTTTGCGGCATATACAATTGGCAGTTTAAGTCGTTCAAATATGATTAATACTCTCCCACAGCGGCATTCAACTAGCGGATACTAATCGAAAGCTTAATTCGCCCGAGCCATGCAGATTACCACCGCTCGCTCCTTAGATTGTATTATATACTTATAAATCAAGCTTTTGCTAGAATCATGTAAAGTGGCTCAAGGAATTTCCATTATTGTGACATAAAATTCCAAATTTGATTTTAATATTAGATAGGGTAGTTCTTGACTTATACGATAATATTCTTGTTGATCTATTTTATTAGGCAAAGTGATCGAGAGAGATTGATAAACCTAGGGTCTTCATACTGGCAAGTGAACCCTAGGTACGCATAGGCCCGCGGGGGGGCGTGGTCGCTCCAGGTACCCCTCTGCTGTTATCACAGGGGACACTGCGAATGGCCCAGGGTCAGTCGGAGTGCGAGGGATATGCTCTATGAGTAACCTTACACCCCGGCGTCTGTAGACCCGAGACGGCGTGTGATTTTAGTCGGTTCAAGCCCGACATAACCGCCCCCGCTAGCCGGCGGGGGGGTATCCGAAGGGATTTCAGCACAAAAAAAAAAAAAAGGTACGCATAGGTAATGGGTGCTTACAAAAGATTTAAAAATAACTATTATGTGATATCGCATTTAGACCAGCGAATTCATTCATCAAATAATTGAAAGGAGTTCTGTGACCTTATTTCCAACACGAGAACTAAAATTCTCTACATTTTTTTTTGCTGTCCCATCAGTCTTTTGTCTTTTTGTCACTGTCAAACGTTAGTTGTTACATTTTGTCGTATTTCGATTTCAATGAAACTGTTTTTAATCCTTTATGGTACATTACATAGCATTATAAACGTAAAGTGATCTTAAGCTCTTTTCTGGATCACGATGACGGTTTGGAAATCTTTTCATCATAACGATGGGTAAATTTTTTAACTCCACACCCTTTAATAATATATTAGCCATCTCATAGCGATGTCCCATTTTATGCAAGATTTCTATTTATTATTATATCCATTGAAAATATAATGTTACATGTATCATGTAAGCACGCTGTTGGAAGTAATTACTTAAAGAGCCAACGTGAGCTGAATGTGTAAATTTAGTGGTACGTGCTTGTGGGACAACTTACCTCCAAGTTTTACAATTGTAATAAATAAATTGTAACAAATCAGGTAGTAGTAGTAGGTAGTTCGGGCCAGAGCCCTCACTGAATCGCTTGTCCATGTTGGTGAAGGGGGCACACTTGCGCCTATTCCGGCGAGTCTGGCACCATTCACGAATGGTTAGTGGTATATAGAAAGAACAGAGGTCCGTGACCTCACTGAAGACCTCTCGTCTCAACCCGGCACTATTAGTAGCCACGACATGTAACAATGCGCCTATGGCGACGCTCAACACAGTCAGGTTTCTACAGAACCCACAACCAACCATTTAAGGAACATCTGTAAGAAATTTCAATATGAGTGACAAGTAGATCCGTTCTCACGTATTTTTCAACTCTGCTATTTAATTAGCGCATTACTTGTTTTAGTAACAATTCAAATCACATACCATAAGTTTAAATACACCAAACAGCAAAAAAATAATTAAAATTTGTACTCCTACCGTTTGGCATACCTGACCAATCTAATCATTACAAATTGTTCAACTCAAGTACACTATTTCAGTAGTAAGAATTTTATAAGTACCTACTTTTCAAGGTTATATTGGACTACACTAGTCAAAGTTAATAGAAGTTAACGTAATGATAGTTCTGTAACCGTCAACGGTTACGGTATTGCTATGCAACAATGTGCACTGCTGTGCACCGTGGCACTAACCGTAAACAACAACAATTGGCAAATTCCATCCAAACAAACCCATCAACCTAATCTGAAGACGTCCCTGCATTTGAATACTTATAGATTAATGTATTTGATACATTCGTATCACTACTAGGTCATAGTGTTCGTCACACATTAGATTAGATTAATTAGAAACATTAATAGGTATGTGCATTTTGTAGGTAATTAAGTTCATTGCGGTTGTTCTGAAACAGGTTCAATTAATTATAAAATTTTCGACCCACTGTTTATGGGCGTGTTAACTATATCAATTAGATCATGACAAAAATGAACTTCGCTAAACACTTTTGTAAAACAAATCTTTGACTTCATTATACTCGTATCATTTCACATTCCACAAACAATACAAGGAACTTCGGTACGCATTTAACAGAACATCAATCGAAACTATTCTCATTAACACTTGAAATGAACATGTAAGCTCACGGTAGATTAACACCTATCGCGAGCTTACATGTTCATTTTAAGAGTTAAAAAGTTAACGCTATCCATCAGACACATTAACAAACTCAATTGGCAGTTAGTGATAATCACCCAGTTCTTTTGCATGGGGTTAGAACTACACTTTTGCTACAGTGATTCTTTCTCCTTTCTCAGTACTATGTAGGAAGGATGAAACATAGCTAGTAGACTAAAACTTTCCAATATCACACGAGCGCCTTCATAATGCGACTTAAGAATACAATGAACTACATCGATAACTAGCGGCTCTGAGGGCGTAAAGCACATTTTGGCCTTTTTGCTTTACATAATTCTCACTCAGTTTTTGATTCTCTATGAATCTATATACTCCACGTATATACAATATTCGCAAAAAAATGTCGAATATGACCTTTTAATTTTCGTTACATAAACATAATTTATTTGAAGACTTAGGGCGTAAGTAACATATTGTTGCCACTATTATAATTGGCTAGCTGGTATAAATCAATGTTAGTTGAAAAATAAAGAAATATAGTTTTTTACCACCTATCATAGTAGTAGTATAGTAGTCATAGCAATAGTACTAGTTATTATAATACAGTTGTGTTATGTGACCTACAGTGAAAACAGCTTCAGCGTGACTAATATGTACCTTTTTTTTATCGTGCGGAAATCCCTTCGGATACCCCCCCGCCGGCCAGCGGGGGCGGTTATGTCGGGCTTGCACCGACTAAAACCGCACGCCGTCTCGGGTCTTCAGACGCCGGGGTGTAAGGTTACCCATAGAGCATATCCCTCGCACCCCGGCTGACCCTGGGCCACCTCACCACTAACAGCATCGCTCATCCTGTCTCCTCTGAAAGCAGAGGAGTACGGAGAGCGATGTGTTCCCGCCACGTTGGGTATTGGCCGACGATCAATGCCAACCCTATGAAGGGGTGAAGGGGAAGCCATTGACCGCCGCCCAGGGTGTACCGGCCGCTCCGATTCCGTTCCCCCCGGACTGCAGCGGGATCGGAATCGGAGCGACACTCGAGGAGGTTACCCAACACACACCCCTGACTAATATGTACCTTTTTTTTTTTTTATCGTGCGGAAATCCCTTCGGATACCCCCCCGCGTGCCAGCGGGGGCGGTTATGTCGGGCTTGAACCGACTAAAACCGCACGCCGTCTCGGGTCTGCAGACGCCGGGGTGTAAGGTTGCCCATAGAGCATATCCCTCGCACCCCGACTGACCCTGGGCCATCTCCGGTTTCGAGATGGCCCCCTCGGGTTTGGGAACCACGGTGTCCCCGTCTTGCCCCGGTTTGGGGGAGGGGTGACTAATATGTACCTAATATATAAAAAAAAAAAAAAAAAAAAAATTACAGCTCTGTAGCAACTGCTGCACTTCACAGTCGTATAAAAGGACAGGCCTAATTTTATGGTTTTATACACCTGCTCCGTCAACTAAATCGGAATTTATGATTCACAAATAATACCTACCGACTCACGCAATGATTAGAATATTTAGAAATTTCTGATATGATCTTCATAATTAATTATTAGGAGACATCAAGTCTCCGGTGCACAAAAACTGAGATTATGAAGCACATTAGAAAATTTAAAACTGACCTAGAAAATGTAAATTAATAGTTTTTGTAGTGTTATTGTTCAATTGAAAAGCGAAGGGAACATTTTTTGCTCACCGCAATTATTTCAGTTTCTTTCAGTAACCTAAGTAATAAACTAAAAAGGTACATACATACATACATAAACTCACGCCTATATCCCCGAAGGGGTAGGCAGAGGTGCTAGCACCCACATTTGGCCAGCTTATGTTTAGGTCCCAATGTAATAGGAGGCGAGCCTATTGCCATTAACCGGGCACTTATAAACCTGCGATAAATACACACATAACTTCGAAAAGCATCGAAAAGTCATTGGTGTGTGCCATGGTAAAACCTGGGATCGAACCCGAGATCTCGTCTTAGCAGTCCATTACCCATACCACTAGGCTACCGCGGTTCTTTTTCCTAGTAAAAAGGTGTATACTAATTAACGTAAATACTACGGTCATAAATCGATATTGTAAAAATATACCGACCTAAATTTTGTCCTTTACTACTTTGAATGACTCTTCATGTGATTTATACGCCCCGTTTTTTTGCAATATTTAGTGGAAGTAGGAAGTAGGTACATAAAAGTTACACTTTTATGTACCAGCTTAGACTTTATTTTTAAGGGGTGCATAGGACATATATTTGTATTTTTAGGTCAAAAAGCACCCGCTATCTGGGTCAATTTAAGACCAGGGCTATCTTTGAAAAAACCTTCAGAATCTCCTCAGAAATCTAATAACTTTTTCTTTTGGATGTTTTATGTAACTCTAAAAATGAGAGAGAATTTCTTTTTTCGTTTTTTGGTCTGCTGAAATCCCGTGTTTTGTGCTTTACGCCCTTTGAGCCCCAAGGTATCGAATGTCAGCATTATCAAAATCTATTTGAATCACATAATGACTAACGTAACTTGTGATGTAAAGTAATGTCACTTCTTGATATAAACAACTCAACACAAATCCGACGCATTATTCAGTAATTCACTGAATCTTTACATATATTTTCATATTCTGCATGTGTAAGGTAGCTATAAAAATGTTATCTTCATATCAAACTGCATACCCGCTTATTCGATCAACTATCTCACTAGTTACCAAGGAATATAAAATCAAGAGAAGTACCCTTAATTCTCGTTAGAAAACTAGTATCGCCAAATTTACTATTTCCAATCACGTCTCACAAAACAGTGATCCGGTAGGGCATACATTTTCAATGATAATCTAGTCTAGAGCTAAACGTCAGCTAGAAGCTTAGTGATAGCGTTACTTACTACAGTATGTATTATTTATTTACATCATAAACTAAAATATTTTTTTCTCTATTATCTTCACAAACGTAGAATAACGCGAAGGATGAATTTTTTAGAAAGATTCTTCGAAAGATTTTTATCTTGTTACACCAAAGAACTATAACTTCTTAAGTGCGTACAGAGTACACACACATTTTTCTTTTCTCCATTTTGGCAAAAAGCAATATCTTACAGCACAAATAAAGGATATTTTATGTCGTAAGAATTCGAATTTTTGTGACGGCAATAATTATGCTGTATTAAGTAAGTGCTGTTAGACTATAACGTCAGGAAATAAAAGGTACTTTAGCTTAAAAGTCACTACTGTTAACGAACAAGGTCGAAATGAGATTACTATCAGTTTTTACGTACATAGTAGTATTCATTCCGACTATTTCAAGTAAACAGAACGAGTCCAAGGCTGGATCCTCATCGGTAGTATAATGGATTAGAATCTACCTGCAACCTGTAGACTATAGAACGCGACGTTGCGGATTCGATTCGGATTAAGTGCAAATTTAATGTACAGTCAACGATCTTCTCTTCTTAATCGGTATCTTCATTACTGAAGGTCGTGTCTAGCTTGAAGTGTTGATCACTCGATGCACTATGCTTCTCCACGTCTTTCTGTCTTCAGCAGTCTTCATTGCTTCGGTTATTGGCAGGCCGGTAAGCGTCTTTACCAGGTCTGACCAGCGGGTAGGTGAGCGACCGCGTGATCTTTTCCCGTCGACCTGACCAACTACCATCAGCTTCTCTAGGCTGTCAGGGTTTCTACGAGCGATGTGACCGAAGTATTTAAGAATGCGCTGGTAGCATATGGTGGACAGCCTTGTGGTGATTCCGAGCTCTTTCAGAATGGAAACGTTGGTTCGGCGTGCAGTCCATGGGATTCTTAACATTCGCCTCCAGCACCACATCTCAAAAGCGTCAATCTTTGCCCTTTCACTCTGTCTTATCGTCCACGATTCGGCACCATAAAAGAAAATTGAAAAGACCAAAGTCCGCACAAGCCTCACTTTGGTTTTGCGGGATATATTGCGATCTTTCCATATCCTAGTGAGTATAGTCATCGCCGCTTTGGACATTTGAATTCTTCTGGCTATTTCGTTTCCACTGCCTCCCTCGTTGCTAAGAAGAGATCCAAGGTATACAAAGTGGTCAATAAATTCCAGGTCTCGGAGTTCGTTAGAGCGAATGAGCGTACCAGGTCTGTCTACTACCAACACCTTGGTCTTTGCCTTGTTAATAGTAAGGCCCACTAATTCGCTCTCCTTTTCCACTCTAGATATGAGTTGAGCTAGTTCTTCTTTTGACGATGCAAATAGTGTGGTGTCATCTGCATATCGAAGGTTGCTGATTCTCTTACCCCCAATGGACACTCCACCATCCCAACCATCTAAGGTTCGTCTCATAATGTATTCCCCGTAAATTTTAAAGAGAATTGGAGACAGTATACACCCTTGTCTCACACCTTTCTGCGGCTTAAAGGGCTTGGATAGAACATTGTTTACCCTCACTACTGTGGTCCCATCCTGATACAGGTTGGAAATGAGAACAACAAGGTGCCTCGGTACCCCCATCTCCGAAAGGATGTTCCACAGGCATTCCACAATCAAACGCTTTTGAGTAGTCAACGAAACACATCAGTACTGGAATGTTGAATTCCCGGCATTTTTCTATGATCTGACTGACATTAACGATTTGTTCCCTTGTACCCCGTCCCTTTACAAATCCCGCTTGCTCCACTGGTATCTGCCACTGCAAGAATGCTTTAAGGCGTTCGTTTATCACGTACAGTAGAATCTTGCTAGCATGGGATATGAGCGCTACAGTCCTGTAATTGCCATAGGACTTAGTTGATCCTTTCTTGTGCAGAGGTATTAAAATGGATTCTTGCCACTCACTGATTCATTCGCCGCTTCTCCATATTTGATTGCAAAGGTTTTGTAGGATGCATATATCTTCGACCCCAACAAGCTTCAAATTCTCTGCAATAATACAGTCACTTCCGGCCGACTTGTTACTTTTGAGCTTCTTCATCGCAAATTCGATTTCAGATCTTAAGATTACGGGCTCATGAGGAATATCGGTCATGCTATGTGGCAGGTTTATTGCTGTTGCTGTGGCGTCTGCGTATAAGTCTTCGCAATAACCTCACCACCTGTCTACAAACTTATCAATCTCTGTGAGCAACCTTCCCCTTGCGTCCTCCACAGGCCACGTTTTATCCTTGAAATCCCGCGTTTTAGTCTTCATTTTCATAGATAGATCTCGAGTATGCAACTCAGAACAAATATTATTGAAATACCTGTTTTTATCAACCTTAGACCGACGCTGTACTTCCGTTGAGAGATCCTTGTATTGTTCGCGACTATTCGGATTTGATAGGTTTTTCAGTATATCTTTCTTTTTATGTATGATGTTCCATGTCTCATCCGATAACCATGAACTGCGGGGTGAATCACGTATTTCAATTTGACTTTCTTGGTGAGCTGTAAGTACCATTTCTTTAAACTTCCTCCAATTCTCGTTCACATCAGAGTTATTACCTATCTGTACTCCTGTTGTCAGATGTTGCTGAAACCGAGCTTTAAAATTCATCTGTTCTCCAGGTGTAAGCCTTCGTTTCTGCTTACTGACTAGTCGAAAGCATCTCTTAAGCTTGATGACCATTTTTGCAACCAGCAGCGAATGATCACTGCCACAGTCAGCACCTGGGTAGGTGTTGGTGTTGGTTACGCTTGATCTCCATCTTTTCGGAACTGCAATGTAGTCGATTTGGTTTCTGGTGTGGTCTCCTGACGATGTCCACGTATAAAGTCGTCGAGGATGGTGTTGGAACCAGGTGTTCATTATGGACAGAGAGCTCGCCGCACAGAATTGTAGCCATCGGTCTCCTCTGTCATTCCGGACGCCTAGCCCAAATCGACCAACATCTCTCAGATCGTCATCGTACTCCGTGCATCCAACTTTAGCATTAAGGTCTCCTATCAAGATATTCACTTCTCTCTTAGGCAACGAGTTGAAAGTGTCATCTAACTGCTGATAGAATGCTTCAATTTCCTCCTCATTAGCATTACCTTTGCTTGTAGGCGCATATACCTGAACAACGTTCATACGACATGGCTTGGTGTTGAGCTTCAGAGTTATTATACGGTCGCTGATAGGATTATATCCCAGAACACATTTATCGACCTCGGGTGTAACAGATATTGCAACGCCTTTGCTACTCTCATTATCAGGACCAGAAAAGTACACAGTATGCCCTCTGCTCGTTTTATAAAACCCTGCACCTCTCATGTGAGTTTCGCTGAGGCCTAGAATATCTAGTTTGTAAGCCAGCTGCTCTTTGCCAATCGTTTCCTTCTTCACGATTGTTATCATGCCACGGACATTCCACGTTGCAATGCAATCATCTTCCTCAGTGATCGGTGTTTTGAAGGCATACTGCAGTCACCAGTAGCATGTTGTCCACTCTGAGCCTGGCGGGCCGCCACAGCGTGGCCAGTAGCATACTTCACACCACGCGACCTGGAATCGACGCGGCGCCGGGTGGTGGCCGGATCACATGCCATATCATCTCTCTGTGTACTCATTTCATGCTAGATTTCTTGGGAAAGTAGTGCAGTGGTTTCCCCTTGCCTTCTGCACCAGACCTTAAACGTATGATTGCCAATGATTGCATGAACAATAATACAAAATATTATCACTAGGATTATTATTATCATAAACGCTTTTGGTAGTTCCCCATCTACCAGTTTGTTGACACCCCTCACATCACATTACAAACTCGTAACATCACTTGAGTGCTATTACATCTAGCTCTTTCGCCAACTGGTGGCTATTAAAGCGAGGTGTTGATAATTTAATATTTAAAACACATGGTATGCTGCCCAATATGCAGTGTGTCTTTTTTAACCGGGTGATCCGAAACTACAACAGAAGAAGGAAATCGTCTGAAAAGCAATTAACTTGAATGGTCAAGCGTGAATTCTTCATAAAAATGAATCAATGGTTTACGTTACGAGGGTGAGTCTATTAACATTGCTATTAACTTTCTCCTGACTCCTTACAATATCTGAAAAATATTAAGTGTGACCTGGAAATTGAACCTGGGACCCCTCTTGCGCAGTAATCACTGCGTTAAGGTGTCTAAATAAAAGACAATGGGAGATTTCTCAGTGTAGAATATAAAGTATTTTATTTAAAGACGAGGTTTCAGACTAATAGCCATCCTCCGTATCCCTTGTTTGGCAAATTTACGATGTACTAAACCACAAGCGTTTGCATTCACCAGAATCTTTTTTCACTGATAATATTAAAATGTACTGTAATATTGACGATTGAGGGATTTACGCATAATGCAAACTAAATGTCAGAGCACTGATATAATTTTATTTAGTCCTGTACGCTTCAGTCAAATACAATAATTTTGATGTGACAGTACCTTTTTTTTTTTCGTGCGGAAATTAATTTGGATACCCCCCGCCGGCCAGCGGGGGCGGTTATGTCGGGCTTGAACCGACTAAAACCGCACGCCGTCTCGGGTCTACAGGCGCCGGGGTGTAAGGTTGCCCATAGAGCATATCCCTCGCACCCCGACTGACCCTGGCCCATCTCCGGTTTCGAGATGGCCCCCTAGGGTTTGGGAACCACGGTGTCCCCGTCTTGCCCCGGTTTGGGGGAGGGGCGCTAGTCGTGCCACCGTCCCGGCTTGCTTCTGCTGGGGTGACAGGTGGCCTCACCCGCCACCCCCAGGCCTGCGCTCATGGAGGACGGAGGTCGTTAAGTGACCTCCGGCGCCTGAGTCGCCTGCGAGATGTGACAGTACCTACGTTATAAATCGTGAGATTATACTTACAATTTATGTAATTTCTTTTCTCTTTATGTAACCTCGAGCCTATTTCTTATAAAATGGTGGGTTGTGAACTATTTAAAAAGCTATAACGAAAAAGCGGAAGCAGCCACACGTTGGAGGCGCGTCGCGTTCCCGCGCGCGCCTTTCTATGGAGTGGCGATAAGATCCCCCAACAACAAGTCGGGGTCTTCAACATTGGCGGCAGTTGGTGTCTCAGAGATTTCCTTTCTAGGCTACACCTGATGTCCCGTACCATATGGCTGATGCGAGAGACACCGTACCGTTTTATTCGGTTCAAACCCGGCGTACCCACTTTACCGTTATCTCCAGTGAAGAGCTTCGAGGGGATTTCCGCATGTAGAAAAATGAAATGCTTATATCCTATTATGCCTACTAATATGCCAATTATACTGGAGGGGTCAGGGGGAATATTAGTAATTTCAGTTACTGATATTCTTGTTTAAAACATAAATTAGGCTATTGAGCACTCTTAAACACATAAGGTTACGCCTTAGTGACAGCGCCTATTGTTATGAAATGTTACCTAAAATATATACCATTCGTCACTGATAGCTATGAAAAAGTAGAATGGCACGAGTGACAGTTTCGGAAAAAAATTGCAGCTATGGATACTGTTCAATTCCGGGCCAGGAGGTATAGTGCGCAGTGGAAGTTCGCCCTCCTAGCTACAATGTGAAGTGAGCAGTCTGCGGTTCACAGAGCAATTGTTAGTAAAATAGGTTTCACTTACCAACTTAGAAGGCGCCCGAAACACGACGCTGTTACCTGTCTGTGTCTGTATTTAAGTATTTATGAAGTGTAGGGTGTATGAGGTTTGTGTGGACAGATCAGAGCGCGTGGTACAAGTGGAACCCTTCTAGACAAATATATGATTCGGTCGAACAACTCCCAACCGATCACGTTAATTAGTCCAAAATATAACCAATCCAACACTGGCCAAATAGGATATTCACGGATTATACTTATTAGAACAAAACTTATTTCAACAAACGTTTTCTCAAGACAATTCTTTCAACAAGTTGACAACAAGTGACAGTCGTAGATCTGTCAACGCAAATTATGGTTTTTTTTTTTTTTTACTTCGTTTAGGAACGCAACATCTACCCCCTCCGGACGGGCCTTCCCGTCCGCTAATCAATTGGCAATCTTGATAAGGTTGCGACCGCTCTCCTCATCACCGATCCGTCAACCAAAACCTCAGCAAATCGAGGAACCCCATCGGTGCCAGCCACTAGATTGAGAATGCGCCCCCGGCGCCAATACAACGGCATTAGGTTGGCATCATTAATCAGGACGAGGTCTCCGACCTTGGGAGGATGAGTTTTATCCGTCCACTTGACGCGCTGCTGGAGGATGTGCAAGTACTCCAAGCTCCAACGCTTCCAAAAGCTCTGAGCGAGCTGTTGCACTAACTGGAACCGCGATAGCCGATTTCGGCTCACATCGACAAGGGGGTGCTCCGGCAGGGCGACAAGTGGTTGTCCTATCAAAAAATGGCCCGGGGTTAGGGCCTCCAAATCATTAGGGTCCGAAGAGAGCGGGCACAATGGACGCGAGTTTAGTACGGCCTCAATGCGGCAAAATACCGTAGCTAATTCCTCAAAGGTGAGAACTGTGTCTCCCAATAATCTCCGCCAGAGTCCCTTGGCCGCTTTCACCGCGGCTTCAAAAATACCCCCCCAATGGGGGCAGGCTGGCGGGTCAAACGCCAAAGCCAAGTGACCCCCTTGCGGGCTAATTTGTTGCCTATGTCAACCCGGTTCTCCGCAAGGAAGGCGTAAACTTCCTTCAAATAGTTACTTGTACCTCTGTAATTGGTACCGCAATCAGATCTAATTAAAGAAGGCAACCCACGGCGAGACACGAATCTATCCAAAGTTGCCACAAAGGCCTCCGTCGAGAGCGAGGTTACTAGCTCCAAGTGTACTGCCTTCGTTGACAGGCAGACAAACACACACAAATAAGCCTTAAGGATTTTACTGTTACGAAGAGTAGACGTCTTCACCAAAAGGGGACCGGCAAAGTCCGTTCCGACGCCTGCAAAAGGCCTTGCCTCATTGACACGATCAGCCGGCAAGTCTCCCATCATGGGCTGCATAGTGGGGGCCTTAGTCCGGTAGCATGGCATGCAACGAAAGACAATGCTGCGGATAGTACGACGGGCCGACAAAATCCAAAAGTCCCGCTGCAGAATGGCCAACAGCGTATTACAACCGGCATGCGAGTTCTTAATGTGACGATCAGTCACCAACAACTTGACCAAATGGCCTTCCTTGGGCAACAAAAGGGGGTGACGAGCTTCGTAGGGGAGGCTAGAATGCCTCAAACGTCCTCCAACACGCAAGAAACCCGCATCATCCAAAAAGGGGCTCAGCTTACTGATAGCTCCCGACAACTTAGCCATACCGGACTTCAAGATTTCAATCTCCTTCTCAAAGTGTGCAGCCTGCACAGAGCGGACCCAAAGGAGGAGAGACTCCTGGAGCTCTTGAGGAGAAAGGACCGGCGACAGGCGTTTGTCCCCACGGTTCCTACAATTGTGACGAAAGCGCCTGATCCAAGATGTGACATTCAACAGTTTATCGAGGGAGCTGTACCGATTCAACAAAAGGTCGGGATCAAACGGCGGGTCCTTCGTCTCAACAGCGAGCACCCTTAGCCCGGGCAAAGGATCCGTCATCAAGACTGGCATTCGAGGCCAAGCATCCTCGGACCGAGTCAGCCATTCTGGCCCCCACCAGAGGGGGTGATCAATCAAGTGAGGGGCCGTGCACCCACGTGAGGCCACGTCGCCGGGGTTCAGGTCCCCAGGGACATGCCTCCAAGTTAAAGGTGTTGCAGAATTTTGTATCTGTGACACTCGGTTCGCCACAAAGACCTCCAAAGTGTGGACGGACGTCTTCAACCAACACAAAACAATTTGACTGTCCGTCCAGGCGTAAGAGGATCGAATGTCCACAGTTTCACCCAAGGTATTAACAACGTGATTCAATAGACGCACAAGAAGAGCTGCCCCTGACAACTCCAATTTGGGAATGGTCAATGCTGTTCGAAGAGGGGCTACCTTGCTCTTGGCCATGACCAGCGAGAGCTTCCCCTGGCCTGTCGCGCTGACAGTGCGCAGATAAACAACGGCTGCGTAACCGTGCGACGACGCGTCACAAAACCCGTGGAGGGTAGCAGTGTAACTCCCAGGGGGGAGGATGGCGCGGGGCAACACGACCTCATTGACCGCAGGGAGTGTGGACACAAAGTGGATCCAATCCTTCAACAGGGTTTCCCGAAGCGGCTCGTCCCAACCAAGTCCCGCGGTCCAGAGGCGCTGGAGAAAGCATTTCGCCCAAAACAGTACCGGACAAATCCAACCATTAGGATCAAAAGTCCTTGCGACAGTAGACAACACAAGTCGTTTAGTCCAAGTGTGGGGCGACTCTAGGTCGACATCGTATGTAAAGATGTCTTGGACAGGTCTGTACTGAACACCGAGGACGGCCATCATGGCGAGGTTGTCAACGTCTTCAAACAAATGCGGGTCCTGTCTATGATCCTCCGGCAAACCTTCCAATAGAGCTGGAGAGTTGGACACCCATTTACGCAACTCGTATCCTGCGGAAGCCAGGATCCCAATCAACTCGTCACGCAATAAAATGGCTTCCCCAACCGTGGAAGCCCCAGTACAGACGTCATCGACGTACAGGTCCGTTTTCAAGATGGCGGACGCCCGAGGGAACTTCAAACGCTCTCGGTCCGCGAGCTCCCAAAGCGAACGAATGGCAACAAAGGGGCTAGAACGAAGGCCGTATGTATTCGTATTGAGCTCGTACACAATCATGGGGTCCTGGGGGTTCTCGCGCCACAGGATTAACTGATAACGTCTGTCATCCTGGTGAATGACCGTTTGTCGGAACATCATCTTGATGTCGGCCACAAAGACAACCTGATGTCGACGGAAAGACGTGATGACGTCACAAAGGTCCTTTAACAATTTGGGGCCTGAATGTAAGCAATCATTCAATGAGACACCCGAAGAAGTTCGCGCAGACCCATCAAACACCGTGCGCAGCTTGCCAGTGGACGGCTTGAGGACCGCATGATGGGGCAGGAAGTAATGTTCAACTGAGCGCCAATCCAACCTTGACACCGACATGTGTCCCAAATCCGCGTACTCCTGCATGAAATCCAAGTACTTCTGCCTCAACACAGGGTCCCTGCCCATGCGGCGCTCCATTGCCAACAATCTCTTCTCGGCCGTAGGTCTAGATTCACCGAGAGGTGGTCGCACTGCGACAAAGGGCAACCTGGTAACAATCCGACCGGAACGGAGTCGACCCGTGTTGTTCTGATAGAACAATTCGCAATCCTGGTGTTCCGGGTTCAAACGGGCTACCTGAGGGGGCTCCTCAACCTCCCAAAACCTCTGAACGGCGTCAGAGAGAGCGGAGCCAGACACCAATGCAACATCAAGCTCAGGTGGAGGGGGGACCTTCAACACCGGTCCCATCATTGCAAAGCCAAAAATGGTCGAGACAGCCACCAAACCGTTCGGCTGCAAGATCTGTTTACCATCCAAAATTATCCTCCCGAGTACGTCGGAACCTAACAACAAATGCGCTGTGGTAGGGGAATCAAACCGAGGGTCAGCCAAATCCAGGCCTGACGTCAACCGGACAACTTCGGAAGACAGCTGAACTTGGGGATGCCTTCCCAAAATATTCTTCATCACAATGGCCGAGGTAGCAATTTTAGGGGCCAAACAATTCACTGGAGTGAGCCCAAACCAAGTCTGTCCCTCAACAGTGGTGACGGCTGCGTTGCCAACTCCCCTAATCGTGTCTGAATAGCCACGTATGTCTAGGCCTACCTGTCCCACCAACCATGACGACAAAATGCAACCCTGGGATCCCGTGTCCAGAATGGCACGGACCACAACAGAGGACCCCGTTGGTCCCCAGACCCTAACCGATGCCGTAGGCAACAAAACCGTGTCGATCTGGGAGGTTGCAGTGGTGGGGCAGGCGCCAACTTCCTAATTTCTGGGCGGCGACCGATCGCCGCACCCAGGCTGTAATCTCTCCCGAAGAGGATAGAACGCAAACTCCTCATCCGCGCGGTGTCCCGAGCCGCGTGCCATGGCTGGAGGGGCATATCCCACCGGATGCCTGAATGGCGGAGGGCGCGACTCCAACCTGGGGCGCTCCGCCAACGGAGGGGAGTGCAGGCGGTGCTGGTCCGGCCATTGCCGGCGAGCAGCGGCTGCATAGTCGCCTTCATGTGGGGAGACCTGGCGGCCGTCCCGCGGCGCGGGGGGTGGCGAGCGGTGCTCGAAAGTGCGGGCCCCTTGCCGGTTTGGAACCGGCGAGCGGACCTGGTGCTCGTCTCCGCGATCCCCGCCCGTGCGCGAACCCACATCAGAGGCTGGACTGCCAGCGCGGTTCGCGTTAGCGCACAAAACGTCCACATGGGACCCCCTGCAAATTCTACAAGGGCGGGAGTCGGGGCATTCCCGTTGAAGATGAGCCCCCAAACAAGAATAGCACAGTCGGCGTGCCTTGGCAATTCGGCGGCGGGCACTGACGTGCAAGTCCAAAAAGGCCGCACAAGAAATGATGCCATGTCCCGTGACCCTGCAGTAGTCACAACTGGGACGACTCTGGGTGCCGGCGAAACGGGGGGCGGGGCGACCCTCAAGGGGCCCCCGAGCCCCGGTCCGTCCCTGGACTCTGGGCCGGGGAGGCGGTTGGCGTGACCCCGAGGCAAGGCCAGAGTTGTCGAGGATCCTACATTCATCCTCCAAAAACTTGACTAGGTCATCAAAGCGGGGGAGATGGGTGGCACTATCCCCACCATACTTCTGCTCAAAGCGAGACCTCAAGTCTGCAGGCAGTCGTTGCAGCACTATGTGCACCAATAAATAGGACCAATGGTCCACCGGCAGCTCCAGTCGCTTGAGGGCATTGGTGGCTGCCACCAATGGGTTCAAAAGGTCGGTACGCAGTGTCGACACTCCCGTAATAAAGGGCAACCCCAAAATATGGCTAATGTGAGCGTCAGCCAAACACCGTTTATTGTGGTACCGCCGGGAGAGCAGCTCCAGAGCAGTAGGGTAAGCCGCATCCGTCACCGGCAAGTGCTGCACCAAGGCTCGGGCCTCTCCCTTGAGGACGGACATCAAATAGGCCAACTTTTGGGCGGGTCCAAGGTCCGAGCGCGAGTCGACCAGACTCACAAATAAATTTTGAAAGCCCAGCCAGTGGTCCATCTGACCATCAAAATGTGGCAGTTCAAGCGTGGGCAGCTTGCTTAAAAGTCCCGGGCCAGCGACAGAGGTCTCCGGCTTGACCTGGACAGACTCCCGGCTCTTCAATATTTCCCTAGCACGTAGGGAAATCGTGTCTGCCAACGCCAGGATCTGGTCGTAGTCGCCAACAACCTTGTCCCGCGCTGCCTGACTCAGCTGGTCCAACCCGAGGTCCTCAGCCAGGTGGCTAAAGCGGGTGAACAGGGCATCTACAGCCCCAAGCCTGTTCTCCATACCGCCGAACCTGGTAAGAGTGGTCTCTGCCAGCTCTGGTCGAGTAGTGGTGGCCGCCGCCGACGTGAACCACCTCAATTGTGTGGTTATACCGGCTATGGCCTCCTTCGCTGCACTTAAATGAGACATTCCAACAAAATTCAAGAGATTACCCAAACAAATAATTATTTAAACAATGTTAGTTCAATTTATTTTATCCAACACTGATACAAAACACCAATACAATATAATTCAATATAGCTTAAAGATTAAATCAAATGCCTTAACAAGAGATTGCCAATTAATTAGTCATAATGGTTCCCCAGCAATGACTCCAAATCAGCACACCAAACTGATATTAACTTGTTTACAACTAATAACCAATACAAATAAGGTTATGAGACCCGAGACTGCGGTTTTAGTCGGTTCTAATCCGACACAACCACGCTCTTGCTACCAAAATGTTCAATTCCGGGCCAGGAGGTATAGTGCGCAGTGGAAGTTCGCCCTCCTAGCTACAATGTGAAGTGAGCAGTCTGCGGTTCACAGAGCAATTGTTAGTAAAATAGGTTTCACTTACCAACTTAGAAGGCGCCCGAAACACGACGCTGTTACCTGTCTGTGTCTGTATTTAAGTATTTATGAAGTGTAGGGTGTATGAGGTTTGTGTGGACAGATCAGAGCGCGTGGTACAAGTGGAACCCTTCTAGACAAATATATGATTCGGTCGAACAACTCCCAACCGATCACGTTAATTAGTCCAAAATATAACCAATCCAACACTGGCCAAATAGGATATTCACGGATTATACTTATTAGAACAAAACTTATTTCAACAAACGTTTTCTCAAGACAATTCTTTCAACAAGTTGACAACAAGTGACAGTCGTAGATCTGTCAACGCAAATTATGGTTTTTTTTTTTTTTACTTCGTTTAGGAACGCAACAGATACAATAGCTCATTTCGATTTTTTGTGAATGTGTTCAAGCCCTGTACTTCTCCCTCCCAATTTTAACATCAATGACGAAGTACGGAATACGATAAGATATGATGACTTACGCGTTGCTAATGCTGCTGCTTTTGTAATTGTGTTTGTTTGTCATGTTTGGCATTTATAGTCTTACATAAATCTCACTAACATTGTATAATCACATATATGACATATAATGCTTGCAAAATATTTAGGATAATGTTATATTTGGTTTTTCAACGACATTTAGTCTAACTGCTCTCACTTAGAGCAGCTTACTCTCCTGTAAGTATCAATATTCTAACATTTTAGTCGATACATTTACGTAATGTACATAGAACTGTTTGCTTGTTATTAGAAGTAATATCGATGAAACATAACCGATAGCTCTAGTTTATTCATGCGAATAATTCAAACCAACAACTCCTGGCATAACAATAACTTAAAAACAGTAAACTAGAGACTGCCAATATCAGCCTTTTTTTTTTTTTTTTTTTTTTTTTTTACGTGCGGAAATCCCTTCGGATACCCCCCCGCTGGCCAGCGGGGGTGGTTATGTCGTGTCTCGACTAAAACCGCACGGTGTCCTCCCCAAGTGTCCGTTGCCGGGCACCCCGGGTAAGCCCAATGAATCTTTGATGTTTTAGACGCTCGAAAATGTGGCTCAATTACTCCATACATTAGAGATCACAGTGACAATAATATTTTTTAAACTTAACGCTTTTAATCTTAAAATAATCTGAGAGAGGATATTTTTATCCTACCTACATTAGTGAATGTAACTCAACATCCTAAATTTGTTCCTGATACTATCCCAAGCTGTCACCTCGGAGTCCGGGGATTAGTTATCCTCCTTCTTATAATTTGGCTTATACGGCTTTTAAAGAAGCGTCTGCTGTCTGACCTTCCAACCCCGAGGATAAAACCTGCACCAGAGTTTCGTCTTTCAATCAGTAGGAGTACCAGCGTGCATGTGAAATGGACTTTCTAGCTTAGTTAATGATGAAGACAGTGCCCCGCCTCACAGGGCTCTCATTCCTTCGTGCTTTATCACAAGTAACCTTACACGAAGGCCTTATAATAAGAATACAGAAGCAGGCCGTGGCGGAGGCGTGTCGTGTGTGTCCTACACACGCCTGCCAACTCACCGACGCGACGCGAGATAAATCCCGACCCCACCAAGCGAGGCCGCAGTGGCGGCCAAAGTCCGCCAGTAACCCTGGGGTTATCCTTTCGAGTGCTTGCCCGGGGTGCTCGGCAATGGACACTTGGGCAGGACACCGTGCGGTTTTAGTCGGTCCCTGCACGACATAGCCCTCCCCGCTGGACGGCGGGGGGGTATCCGAAGGAATTGCAACAAAACAACCGAACGTAAAAAAAACCTACATTGGGACCTAAATATAACTGGCGAATCATGGGTGTATAATACACCTCTGCCTACCTCTTCAGGGATACAGGCGTGAAGTTATGTTTCTTTATCCTTATCGTTGAATGTGCAGTAAATTTTAAACTACCTTTAATAATAGTTTGACAGGGAACTTGCGCTCAAACTTAAATGATCCGTTCTATCTAGTCTTTGAAGTCGTTAAATTTGAAATGAGTTGTGTTTTAAACCGAATTCATAAAGTAGGAGCTTCTATGTTCATCTCTATCTATTTTTTTTATATATTCATTGATATTTCCCTCGTTAAGATAAGATAAGATAAAATATTCATTACCAAAGCGATTTAAAAAATATTTTTGCTTTCGGTTTAGTTTAACTCCAAGTTGGTCCCATATGAATTGTATTAGTATTGGACCTAGAACTCCGGAAATGCAGCAGGAATCTCCTCAAAATTAAACAGAAGATGTGAAATTATCGAGACATAGCAGGCATATGATCAAACATGACGTCAAATGTCAAATGCCTTTTGATTGAAACTTTGGAATACATAGATTTCAAAAAGCCATATATGAAATTCGTTGTATGCCATATATGGTCGTTATATATGAAATTGCCGTTTTTCTTGAAGAAATCGGAGGAAACCCAATTTTCAGTACTAACATTTTTGCATTTTTTTTAGGAATGACAAATCCAAATTTAATGTTTTTTTTTTTAGTATGAATGAGACAACATGCTAACAAACAGCAACTTTTATTACATTTCTGAAAAGTGACAGCTGTTAAGTATAACGAAATTTATCATCAAAATGGATAGCATTTATGAAGTACTGTTTTTGAAGATCGAATTAATTTATCAAGCGGCCAGTAAAAACATTTAATACAGAGTTGTAAAATCTTGAAATCAACTTTCAAACAAAATATAAATAATGGAAATAGCTATTAAATTAATACATAATATAAATAACGAACTCATGAATTTGTAACAAAATTTCGGCAATATCATAGGTAAAGACCTACTATAATATATTTGTGCCAATTCTGCTGTTATAAAACTCTCTAAACTAGACTACCTCTTTAATAAAGTTTAGATTTAATCCGACGGCACATTAAACAAAATTTCGAAATTTAAATAAAATAGTTTTGGAGACAGTTTAGTTTAATGATATGGCCAATAGAATTAACGCCATTTTATGAATACAATAATCAAAGTTCCTACCGCGCGGGCATTCGCCTGTAATTTAACATAACAAATTCAAACATTCGATACATCAGTGAGGGATAGGTGATTGAAAAATGGAGTTTAGAGTGGAGTGGAGTACAGCGGAGCAGATTGGAGCGTTGCAGATTGGAGCGGAGTGGAGTGGAGAGGAGAGTGGAGAGAAGTGGGTAGTGGAGTGAAGAATGGAGTGCAGAGTGGACAGTGGAGTGCAGAGTGGAGTGGAAAGGAGTGTAGAGTGGAAAGTGGAGTGGAGAGGAGTGGAGTGGAGAGTGGAATGGAGAGGATATTGGGATGGAGAGTGGAGTGGAAAGGAGAGTGGAGTAAAAGTGGAGTGGAGTTACCGAAACAGCGTATTCAGACACAAAAAGATTAGGTTAGAAATGTGTAAGGTCTTTTATGAAGTGAAAACTTCTTTAGCGGCATTGTGCACTTTTTTTGTAATATAACATAACATAGCATAACATCACGCCTGTATCCCCGAAGGGGTAGACAGAGGTGTATTACACACCCACGATCACGTGTCCTAATTCGAAAATTACACTACAAGAATAGAAGTGCTAATTTCACACTGTACGTAACAACCTTGGTGGTGCGTTCGTCTAATGAGTGGTCGTTGACTTCGTCAACACTGAGATCGATTCCAACCGAGGCCCAAGAAACACTTTTTGTCATCATATAACTTTTTGTAATATTAATTCTATTTAATCTATTCATATAAAATGGAAATTAAACAAAGTGCATCTATTAATAAAAAAAGTGATGAAGCAATAGCGAAGGAAAATGAGTTAGTACTTTATAAATATATTGGCGATGATGGTTCTGGTAATAATGATGCTGAAAAAGTCGTTGAAATTATGGATGGAAGTTGATTTTTCTGAGAGATACACTTTTTAATGTAAAATAATTGTAATAGTTCTGAAGTGTTAAATTTTTAATGTAAATATAAATTGACATGTAATTTTTTTTTTTTTTAATATTTAGGACACGTCAATTTGACTTCACCTCGCCTGATGGTAAGCTGAAGGTAAAGTCTCAGGAAAGAGGGTTACCATTACATACACGTACCATGTTAACAATGGTGGCACTCAGCTTGACGGCCTCATCAAAAGAGGATTGTGGTCGCAGCACCGCGTGACACCCACCGGTCCCGACCACAATCCCCCTGCCCGGCTATGCACTTGCTGACCCCTGAACGCAATCAAACCGAAATTGGATTACTATGGAGGGTTTTACGCAATCGTGCACGGTGGTACCCACCCGGCCGAATTTTGTGCCAATTTGTGTCATCAAATTTCTACCACCAGTAAAAAAAACTAAAGTGTTTGTGTACCACGCCGTGTGTGTTGATAGCGCAATAAATGAATATTGTATGTTACCACATAAATAATAGTACTTTTATACTGATAATTAAAGCAATTCGTGCAAAATTATTTCCTAACCATTTCAAAATATCAAAAATATACTACGTTACTATTCAAGTTTTCATTTCTGCTGGTACTCCCAGAGTGCAACCCGTCATTTTTTTTAATGTGTGGAAACCCCCACGGGCTTCACCCCATCGGTGCCGACGTTGGGGTAGGCGTGTCGGAATCGAACCGAATAAAACCACACGGTGTCCTCCCTAAGTGTCCATTGCCGGGCACCCCGGGTAAGCCCTCGAAAGTATAACCCCAGGGTTACTGGCGGACTTTGGCCGCCACGGCGGCCTCGCCTGATGGGGTCGGGTTTAATCTCGCGTCGGTGAGTTGGCAGGCGTGTGTAGGATACACACGACACGCCTCCGCCACGGCCTGCTTCTGTATTATTATTATAAGGCCTTCGTCTAAGGTTACTTGTGATAAAGCACGAAGGAATAAGAGCCCTGTGATGCGGGGCACCGTCTACATCATTAACTAAGCCAGAAAGTCAATCTCACATGCAAGCTGGTACTCTTACTGATTGAGAGACGAGGCTCTGGTGCAAGTTTTAGTCTCGGGGTTGGAAGGTCCGACGGCAGACACTTCTTTAAAAGCCGTATAAGCCAAATTATAAGGAGGAGGATAACTGATCCCCGGACTCCGAGGTGACAGCTTGGGATAGTATTAGGAACAAATTTAGGATGTTGAGTTACATTCACTAAAAAAGCGGCCAAGTGCGAGTCGGACTCGCCCATGAAGGGTTCCGAAGTAGCAAGTAAGATAATAATGCTTTTTTTTAGATTTTACATTTGAGTTGATTGAATGCAAGTTACGATTGATGGCGTATTAAAAAAAACTACTTACTAGATCTCGTTCAAACCAATTTTCGGTGGAAGTTTACATGGCAATGTGCATCATATATTTTTTTTAATTTTATCATTCTCTTATTTTAGAAATTACAGGGGGGAGGGGGACACACATTTTACCACTTTGGAAGTGTCTCTCGCGCAAACTATTCAGTTTATAGAAAAATGATATTAGAAACCTCAATATCATTTTTGAAGACCTATCCATAGAACCACAAGTGTATGGGTTTGACGAAAAAAAAAATTTTGAGTTTCAGTTATAAGTATGGGGAGCCCCCAAAAAGTTTATTGTTTTTTTTTTCTATTTTTGTGTAAAAATCTTAATGCGGTTCACAGAATACATCTACTAACCAAGTTTCAACAGCATAGTTCTTATAGTTTTGGAAAAAAGTGGCTGTGACATATGGACGGACAGACAAACATGAAAAATAAACCAATTTCAATGACCAAGAAGGCACCGAAAAGTGTAAAATTACTGAATTACAGATTGAATTCTAAAGATTAAAAAAAACACAAGACTTTTCTGTTGAAGCCGCGCCAAGGCCGAAACACAACGTTATAAAGCATCACAAGTTCTATAGGGTCGTCTACCCGTATGAACGCACAATATACCCGCACGTGATCGGTTGCTTTTTGCCGAAGACGTGGTGACCTCACTCACGCTTACACATTTTTATCGCTTGAACGGAGAGACTCATGATGTGACGGAAGTGAAACCACCCTATTAACACCCTATTAACACAAACTAACTAATTCATATTTCGCACTGACTTGAACTGAAATGTCTTACGTGTTTATAATCTTTAGAAATTAATCAAAAATTCCGTTATTTTACACTTTCAGTGCCTTTATGATTATTGATGTCGGTTTTATTTTTTATTAAAACAGTTTATAATTCTTCTCAATCAAAATCATATGTATATGCAGTTGTTTTAACTTGCAATATCACTAAATAAACGTTGAATTCTGTTTGAAAGAAGAAAGAAAAGCAAAAAACATTTTATTTTATAGCAACACAAAATAAAAGAATACAGTAATGAACAATCAATATATTTATATCATAAATCATATCTCATATATCGTATATCATATATCACGTCACGTCACGCCACGTCAAGTCACGTCACGTCATGTCACGTCACGTCACGTCACGTCACATCACATCACATCACATCACATCACATATTATTTTATATTTATATTTATATGTCGCATAAAATGCTGCACCTAACAGTGTTTCGTAAATGCTAAGCTGCTAGTAATTTACAGATTTTGCCACTTAGAATATTGAAAACAGAACCCAGTATTTGAATCAACTTCAAAACTGTCAAGTTGATCCATAGGAAATTACCTACTCCCATGAAAATATTTATGGGCATTATGACAACTTGATTTATTGCTGCGAGCTTTGCTTGTTTACAGTCGTAGTGAAAACCTATAAAATCGGTTCTATTATTATAATTGAAGCTGTAACGGCATCTCAAGAAATGAAACCAACACGTTATTAAAAATAGATATCACACGACACGTGTGGGCATCAATAAATTCCTGAAATCGCTGTCCTGTGAACTCCATTATTTTTTCATACAATTGCAAAAAGTAGTTGCAGAAAACTATAAGCATGGAATTAATAAAATTAGAAATTCTGTATTTTCCATTAATTTTCACTAAGTACATAGATAGTATAAAGCATCTACTGCATGTGAGCACGCGCAACAGGGAACCAACCATTACTTAAGATTCGATAAACCACGAACACATACAAACAACTCGCTAAAAACACATCGATTCCAACCTGGGATGATGCGAAGCTATTGAAATTAAAAATAAACCGGTTAAGGGCAAGTTGTACTCGCGCACTCAGGCTTCCGTACAAAACTGGATTGAGGGGCGAATTTAATCTTGCTGCAGAGCTTCTAATCTTGACAGACAGACATACAGATTTTGGTTTTGATTCCTTTGTGATTGTCTAAATATGCTTAAACGGCAACATCTTTTGATTGTGTTGACCTAGAAGTTTGATTTTTTCACAGTTTCAAAATGTTACAGATAAGAAGTATTTCATATTAATTTCAATAAGATACTTCCACGCGTATATACAGATATTTTTTTAGTGATGTACATATACGGTTTTCGGATTTTCCCATTACTCACTTGTGCTATAAAATATTGCTTCTTATCAATCCTACAGGTTTTGATGTCCTTGCATTTGGTAAAATTTGCTACTTGAATGACTGTACTTTTTCAGATAGATTTTGTTCGGAAAAGTGAACATCCAGAAGGGGACTTGAATCCGCTCCCAGTCCCTTACAGGTGGTATACTCTATACGGCATTGAAGATCCTAATTCCATTTCTCATTCCTCCCATTTCTCCTTTTTAGGTACGCAACCCTAAAACATTCTAATGTTAATAAAGAAGACGGTTGGAATGTACCACCAGTTTGGGATCCAGTCATTCACTTATCAAACCCAAAAAAGCGAAATACGACGAGACTTCACAACACTATCATATATCATTCTGGGTAATACCTACAATTCAACATGGTTCGGGTACTTTGAGACAACATACACTTCAATTTGTGAAACAATCTTCATATTTAGTCTCCCCAAGTCCATGGCTGCTAAAAAGCATCCAAAGCGTCGGGATCAGAGTACATCATTACAAAACACTAAATAAATCGCTATAGATATCGTTAAAAAAGTAATAGACGTTTTATTTAAATCCAAGCAATAAAGTAATAGTAGTTTATGCAACTGTCATATAAGAAGGGGTATTAAAACACGAGAGTCTGTTTATCGATAATAGGTTGACTCGAGTGTTTTAATACCTAAGTTATATGCAGTTTCATACACTACTTTATCTTCACTCATAGGAAAAAATTAAATTAAACAAAGTAGCGTGCGCCATTTTTTTCACAGTTCGAACTGCGCATGCGTGCGCCTTTTTTTCATTTTCAGCCTAAAACCTTAGACTAGTTTAATGAATAAAAAAAGATAGCGGTGCTATAATGAGTTTAATGATACAGTTGGCGGTACTATAATAAGTTCAATTTTTAATTTTATGTATATGCGTTTATAAAGTGCGTATGTATAAAATCGTCTTTGAATTCGTAATTCGAATTTTTCGACTTGAGTGTAGATAAAATACCATTGACGTTTGTATTCTAACAAAAGTACACTAAAATTCGTCTTAATCTTAAATAATAAAATCTATAAAGCACTCATAGGATTTTTTTTTAGATAAAGCCCAAGGCTATTTACATTGCACCGGTCACCACAGGCAGGCAGGACTACTACTCCTACTCTAAAACCATGAATGATCTCCATGTCATTATTTTCCGAAGTGTCTTAAAAAAAAGTGTCTTACAAATGGGCATGAAAAATGTTGATTAAAAGAATGTAAAAATGTTGTTATGATAAAATAAAATTCAGTTTTGTGTATGTAGCGAAATGTCAAAGAACCAGAGTTCTAAAATTGGGTATTGAGGAACAGTAACCTGTCTGAATTGATTTTATTCTCAAATTGCTCTGTATCAAGATATCCTTTAGTAACCTAACTCATTTATTTATGTAGCGAATTATTTCCCATGGGAGTATTTCACTCGGAATAAATAAAATACCAAACACAAATGGTATACTGATTGCACCATTAACTCTATTTTTGTAACCGTTTATTCGTTTAAAAAACCACAATAATTGTTTAGGAATTAAATAGAGCGACCGTGTGTCCTTGGTTTATTTTTAGAAGCTACCTACAGCTGTATATGAGTGAACTAAAAATCTTCAAATGTTTTGCTTCTTGTTAATCTAAGCACATAAATTGGGGTAAGAGATGTAATGCGTATTAAAAGCTTCATTTCAATCAGCAAATAAGAAAATCACTAATTTGTTGTACTGGCAATGAGAATATAATATTCTTCTTTCTGCTCCTATTTATAACCATGAAATGCACCAGGGTTACCCTTTTTGCGCGTGAAAAGTTCAAAGATACCAACTTCACCGGTGTAAATATTAAAGTGCAGCCGGGGTGGGCACCCTGGCAGCACTTTAATATTTACACCGTTTGCGTGTGGAAACCTCCAAGATACTACTTCACCAGGTTAAGTGGTAAAGTACTGCCAGAGCTGCCCTTCTTACGTAAGATTTTAGTCGGAATATAATCCCATGGCGTTTCGTCACAAGAGCCGGCCCCCATCCATTATCTGGGGGCCCCGGACAATCCAGAAAGAAAGTCCCCTGGGATCCTGGCAGGTATTAACCGTAACAATAACAAATGGCCACACCATAAAGTGCGAGAAGTCTTGTGCCCCTCCGTTGGGAATCCCACCTCAAACTCAGGCTCATGGAGGACGGAGATCGGTTAAAATTCTCCGGCGCCCAGTGAGTCAACTGCGAGAAGAGAGAGTACTAGTTCTTTCCACCGTCTATTTTGCACACCTCGCAAAACGAAAGGACCGATTCCACACACGCCGGGGCAGTCATGGTGTACATATTAAATAATATGTACACTATTAAATAATATGTACAGGCTTTCTCGTAGTCCACAAAAGCCATAGACGTCGGCTGATTGTACTCCTCGGTCTTCTGTACAACTTGCCTAACAGTATGGATGTCGTCTACGGTGCTGTAGCCCTTTCGAAACCCGGTTTGTTCCTGTGGCTGTAACATAACATAACATAACATAAACTCACGCCTATGTCCCCGAAGGGGTAGGCAGAGGTGCTAGCACCCACATTTCGCCAGTTTATGTTTAGGTCCCAATGTAAAAGGTGGCGAGCCTATTGCCATTAACCGGGCACTTATAAACCTGCGATAAATACACACATAACTTCGAAAAGCATCGAAAAGTCATTGGTGTGTGCCATGGTAAAACCTGGGATCGAACCCGAGACCTCGTCTCAACAGTCCATTACCCATACCACTAGGCTACTGCGGCTTCCTGTGGCTGTAACTCATCGAGCTTACTCGCGAGGCGTTTTGTGACGACTCTCGAGAACAACTTGTAGACATTAATCACAGGACTGAGATGGGTCTGTTGTTCTTGAGCAAGTCCTTGTCGCCTTTTTTTGAAGAACAGCTTCACCGCACTCCCGCTCCATGGCCAAGGTGTTAAGCCCTGCTGAAAAACGGAATTAAAAAGGCTCATTAGCTCATTCAGGATTGGGGTCTAAACTCTAAGCAGGCGGGTGCTTTTAGGAGGTAGTAATTCTGATCACCTCCTTTGAAGTAGAGTGGGTTGCCTGATATAATGGTTATCATATCCTCCCCCTGTCTTCGGATGTCAAGCTCAATATATGCCAGTTTATACAACTTAGCTCTACCTCGAGTTCGGTGAGGTGTCGGTTCAGCCGTAGGGTGTTGCTATTAAAAGTTGCCGGCTATAGTCGTTGATAGTAGCCTACCGTAGCCCGGAGATTCTTCGCACCCCCTGCCCCACCGTTATCACGACCGCTACCATTGCCGGAAATAGCAGAACCGCCAGGAACTGGAGGCCTTTTTTGTGACTTATCTCCATTGTGAGGATATTGACCTACTGTTGCCACGCTGCCGTCTGGGCAGCGTGGCAACAGTAGGTCAATATCCTTGGATTGGTAAAGGGTTTTGTTTCGAGTTTTTCTTTTCTTTGGCCATATCGACCTTGGCAGAATATCAGCCGGAAGTGGCAACTCCTCCCCCAAAAGACGGGGGAGTAGTTACCGCTTCCGTTGCCCATGGTGTATCACATGGCTTTCAGGTCTTCAGCATCACCACCTTCATTCAATTAATTAAAATAATTAATGCAATGTAAGCTTACGTTCTTTATATGTATATATATAATTATGTTCGATACTAATGTTATAACATCAGTATTTTCTTTCTTGTATATTTCGTTACCGCATTTTCGACACGTTATTGTCGTTTTACAGAAATCCGGACTCCAACCCTGAACTATACTTCTTATTATTTCTTTCCCTTATCACCTTTCGTCCCTTTCTCTTGTACGTGCCGTTTTCACAAAATTAAATATCTTTTCGATATTCGACCTTTTTCAGTCAGTAACCGTATTCTGAAAAAAAAACCATATAATGAATGTCAACAAAGCGAAAATGAAAGTAACATTTTATTAGATTAAATTAGAAAAAGATTAGAATCTCTCTACAACAGCCCACATGGTCTTATTATTTCTACTTTTTTTGTGCTGTATGTCCAAATTTTGCAAAAAGCCACAACAATTTTAAAGTAAAGGTATATAAAAAATATATTTATCTTATTACTTGCCTCTTCGTATCATCTGCACAAACAAAAAGTATTGTTACTGTTTGAAGTATAGACCAACTTGCGCTTAGTTTGTATGAAAACTAACATTAGCACTATAGTAATGAATACAAGTCAAGCGAGACGTATATATTATATTATGTGTTACAATTAAACATTTAAAGTAACATTATACTATAAATAAATATATCATTATATTAGGTACCTATCTTTTCGTTTTATTTATCACCTGCAAAAATAATAATACTGATAGATAAAATCTGACTCGCAGTAAGACAATTTTTATCTGATTATTTTGGGTATACTGTGCGCGATCGTATTTGACAAAACAAGACGGTAGCTAAGGCAACGCGCGGCGTCAACGCGAATGTAGCAACATACGTATTCTTGCCGATGCAATGGGCGAGAGCTGCGAGAGAGGTGTGAGGCGCGCGGGTGAAATCGGATATTTTTTTAGGTTTATGCGCGCTCTTAATATGCTTATTAGTATTAATATTTTGGACGCCTTTCATTATCGTATCGATTTAACACATAAATTATTTTATTGCTAGATAACAATAAATTAATTTAACACTGTCGAACTGAGCTAATGATGGAGTCAGAGTGTAGATAGTGGAACTCCTGAACTTGATACCCCTATTACTATTAACCTATCGAACTGATTTGGATTGTTTAACGACTTCCATATATCGTCACCTGTATGGTAAAGTTACGAATGTGTATAATTACAAGTTTTACAAGAGACTCGAACAACTCCTTTTTCTTATTTTTCAAATGGCGCGCCTAATTAAACCGATATCTTATTCAGCTTTATTTTATAAAAATGTATGCGGGATACAAGTCTAACGCAGTTGGCTGTGATAACATAAGCCGTCGCATGATTGTGACAATTCTCGATCAATTGCTTCCGGCCATCTCCCATATAATTAATTACTGTCTCTATTCTGGATCGTTCCCAGCTCTTTGGCGTAAAGCCTACATAATTCCATTGCCTAAAAAAAGCAATGCTTTACTCCCCAGCCACTTTCGTCCTATTTCCATTCTTCCTTTCTTATCAAAAGTGCTTGAGGCCTGTGTGCAGAAACAACTTGCTTTGTTTATCCATCAAAACAACTTGATAAGCAATCGGGCTTCAGACCGGGCCATAGCACCACAACTGTTCTTCTAAAAGTGACTGGAGATATAAGGACTGGTATGGAGGCTACTAAGGTAACAGTGCTTGTCTTAGTCGACTTTTCCAACGCCTTCAACACAGTTAGTCACGATATCTTGCTATCGATCCTTTCCTATCTTAAAATCTCCCCGGAAGCACTGGAATTTTTCTCAAATTATCTTCAGGGACGCCAGCAATCTATTTGCATGGGTGATTCCTCATCGAACTGGTGTGTTCTAGATTCTGGTGTTCCTCAAGGCGGTATTCTCTCACCCTTGTTATTCTCTATTTTTATTAATCTCGTTACCTACAACCTTCGATGTACGTATCATCTGTATGCAGATGACCTGCAGATTTATGCTCAAGCACCTGCAGACGACATAACTGCAGCGATCCGGAATGTTAACAGGGATCTGGAAACTTTAAAAAATTGCTCCACTAAATTCGAGTTAACCGTGAACCCATCCAAGTGTCAGGCTGTCCTGGTAGGTAGAAGTAGGATAACCAGCAAAATTAACATTACAGCATTGCCAGCAGTAATGTATAACGGCACAATAATTACGTTCAGTGCATCGGTGAAGGATCTGGGGCTCCACCTCGACTCCTCCCTTGACTGGCGAGTGCAAGTCACGAACTTGAGCCAAAAGGTAACGAGTAGACTTCGTGTTCTGTACCGTTTAAAGACCTTTCTACCAATGAAGACGAAAGATACATTGGTCCAAAGCTTAATCTATATGGTATGGTAATGTGTGCTATTTTGACCTGAATGCAGACCTTCTCGACAAGTTAGACCGTCTTCTTAATAACTGCATTCGATTCATCTGCAATCTTCGAAAATATGACCATGTGTGTTCTTTCCGTTCCCAGCTTAACTGGTTGCCTATCCGTCATCGCCGTAAGTTACGCTTACTTACTTCTCTTTTTAACATTCTCTACTCTCCTACATCTCCTACTTACTTAACTTCTTCCTTCCAACTGTTATGTTCAAGCCATAATAGAAATCTTCGCTCTTCGAATAACCGTCTCCTATTATGCCCTTCCCATACAACTGGCTTCTTAGGCTCCTCTTTCTTCGTTCAGTCTGTACTTCTGTGGAACCCTCTCCCTCTTGAGATCAGGATGAGCACGAGCCGGGATGTGTTTAAGTCTAGAGTGCGGCTGTTGCTTTTCAAAGAGTTAGCAGAGTCATCTCAAAGGTAATTGTAAATTGTATATTGATTATGTATGTATGTTTATTTTATATATGTATATGTGTCTTGTATATATATATCAGTATCTATTTTTATATATGTATTATCTGTGTGGATGTAATTGTTTTGGATTAGTTCTATGTAGATTTCTTTCTTATGCCTGCCTCGTTCTGGCTCTGCACCACCCTATGGTTGACTGGTAGAGAATGCCTGTGGCATTAAGTCCGCCATTGTATTTTGTGCATAAAGTTAAATAAAATAAATAAAAAATAAAAAATACAGCTAATTAATCTAAAAGTGATATAAATAAAAATGTAATATAAAATCGAAATGACCAAGTAATTTTTTTTTTCGTCCATAGTCAATTCACGTATGTGATACGTATGTGAAATGACTATATTCCAACATGAACAATAATAATTAAATTTAAAACTTGAATATTTTTTGATCTTAAATGTTAATGTAGTTTGATTTCAATTTGATTAATTTTAATTGTATGAAATAAAAAAATGATTAAAATTAGAATGATAAACGGGATATTTACCATGTTTAGTATCTTTTTCGAGAATCCGATATTTCGGCACTGTTACAAGTACCATGATCACGGATGTACTGCCAACAGTGCCGAAATATCGGATTCTCGAAAAAGATACTAAACATGGTAAATATCCCGTTTATCATTCTAATTTTAATGTAAATGACCATGTCAATCTAAAATCATATAAAAAAATGATTATTCTACCGGTAAGTGTAATTAAAGCAGATTCGACATGTTTTAGTTTATAAATTCTTTTTTCAACCAATATTAAAATATGATTCTAAATATCAAAAAAAAAAATAAGGTACCTACATGAATAGCTAGCACAAAGAGGTGCAGCCTCCGAATTTCCCTCCGAATCTAGGACTACAAGTCATTCTGTGCTACTGATAACGCCTGTAGAAATCCAGTCGGCTCTTCGCACAAAAATCGGCAAGCTGAAAGGCGATAGGTCCCCGTAGTGTAGGTATTCTTACAGAACTCCGGATATAACGATGTTATCCTTCTTCTTCATAGGCAAGGGACCTGTATCATATTTTTTGCGTAATTGATACCATATACATATACGCAAATTAACGAATATAAATAAATTTACCATAGTGTATTTGATTATTTACAAAGAGTTTTATACCATGGTAATTATGCGAATTACGCACATAGATAACTTGACCATGGTCTGTTTAACATTGTGAGCGTCAGCAATACTTAGTAAAAATACAAATCAACTAATATTCACATGTTTACTTCAGACGTTTTGATAAAAATATCGTAAAATATATCACCTACACTTATTTAATTTGTCATGGTGACTGACAACAAATGTTTGAGATACGTAAATATACTGCTATGATATCTCATAGACTATTATAGATATAGAACTGACTCTTTGTGGCATTGCGTATTACTATACTGGGATTACGTTATATCAAATACAGATTTTCACAAAAACAGTAGATACGCAACTTTGCCATACATTGTATTTGGTAAAAAGTATGAGCTTTCATTCGACTTAAGTGAATTTCTATACAGATATTAAAGGCAATTAATGCCTACGAAGTTGTTTATATTATTGAAACTTTAATTCATGTATAATTAGATAACTTAGGTTTCAAATCACCCGCCATAATCCTCACAATATAAAAGGCGGGGACTCAAACAGTGAGTCAAAAGTTCAAAACATCCTCCGGGTATCTCTTCTATATTACTAACAACACTACCTTGCCGTGAAGCCACAGAAAGTGCTCAAAGCTTATATAAGGTGTCACCAAATTAGGTCTCTGAATTTGGTGAGATCACTTGGTATCGACAAAATATGTATTTGAAACAAAAAAAATATCGGGTAAAATAAAAAATAAAAATATATAAAAAATATAAAAATAAAATAAAAACCACCAGTGTGCATTGTGAATATTAAACAAGCCCACTCTTGTAAAAGTGGACTCGTCTGTCCACAAAATTTCACAAAATCTTCCACTAACCACCTACAAAATCTTAAGCGAGGAGCTCTTGCACCCGCAGAAAGTGGTTGGCGTGCAGTCCTTCTCCTCGCAGTATTCTCCAAGCGGATGTGTGGGAAATACCTTAAATCGCGACCAGCGTGACGTGACTGGTCGCTGGTGGTGTTTTTTATTTTATTTTTTTTATTTTTATTTTTTTATTTTACCCGGTATTTTTTTTTGTTTCAAATACATATTTTGTCGATACCAAGTCATCTCACCAAATTCAGAGACCTAATTTGGTGACACCTTATATTTGCCTAGTACTCGTATACCTATAGAATTTGTTTTTAGGTATATTTTCAGGGACTTTCTTATTATTCATAGAATGTAACTGTCGGTGGTAAAATGACACAGTTCTAGTTAAGGACTGCTGTATAACCTTCCTTGGTTCGTATAAGATACCAACCTCTTAAGAAGAAGAAGTAGAGATGCTCCCAATTTATGACTGTCAAAAATATTAATCACAATATCTTTGCACAACAATATTTAAAAAAGTTGTTGATGTTGCCAGCGTTCGAATGGTCCAAGTCATCTCACCAAATTCAGAGACCTAATTTGGTGACACCTTATATTTGCCTAGTACTCGTATACCTATAGAATTTGTTTTTAGGTATATTTTCAGGGACTTTCTTATTATTCATAGAATGTAACTGTCGGTGGTAAAATGACACAGTTCTAGTTAAGGACTGCTGTATAACCTTCCTTGGTTCGTATAAGATACCAACCTCTTAAGAAGAAGAAGTAGAGATGCTCCCAATTTATGACTGTCAAAAATATTAATCACAATATCTTTGCACAACAATATTTAAAAAAGTTGTTGATGTTGCCAGCGTTCGAATGTGCTACTAATAAATAGGTGACCGTTAATGGCCACTGTTGACGTGTTTATTATTGGTTGACATAGAGTAGCAATGTATATAAGAGTTTGCTACAACCACTTAATTACAATATTAGTTATCGTCACACTATTTGAACCAATAAAACATATGTAATACGCTTAACAAGATATTCATAGCAGGCCTTTTATTTAATTAGTAATGAACTATGTTTTACAATACATAATTTCTAAGACGTATTTCTGATATATATTATCTACATTCTGCGGCGTGATTTTATTGTGCTCTCCCTAAAAAGCGTTATTGGTGTCGGTATATACATCTGAACAAATACAATGGGTGCGGCGCGGCAGAGTAATATTCTGTGAAAATTCATGTAGATTGCTTTCAAAGTTCGTGTACGAGAAAACATGGCCAAATCGATATAATTCTTTTCCAAACTTTGGCTACGGTATTAGCTTAAATTTTTTCACATGTTACGAACTGATCATGGAATTAAAATTATTATAATCCCTTTCGGGTAGGAGTAGAAATAGCATCACGTGTTATCACAATAGTTAATTTTGAGCACGTATTTTATATTATACTAGCTGTGCCGCTCGGCTTTGCTTGTGGCATTCTTCGATCCTCGTGGCACCCATTTAACCCGTACATCTCCATAATTTTATTGCTTTTTCAATAATGTATGAAAATTCGCCTGATTTGTTGACATTTATTATTACTGCTCCGCTCTCCTGGGTAATAGCGTGATGATATATAGCCTATAAAATACATGCATATAATCACGGGGTAGGTAGAGACAACAGACCGCCATCTTTATCTGTCCTTATATACTTTACGGGCTTCCTCTACTGTCATTAAACCTTACATGCAACCCCGCCGGTTTCGAGTGGTTATGACTTGCCCTTTTTTCAATACCTTTTTTTTTTTTTTTTTTTTTATCGTGCGGAAATCCCTTCGGATACCCCCCCGCCGGCTAGCGGGGGCGGTTATGTCGGGCTTGCACCGACTAAAACCGCACGCCGTCTCGGGTCTTCAGACGCCGGGGTGTAAGGTTACCCATAGAGCATATCCCTCGCACCTCGACTGACCCTGGGCCATCTCACCACTAACAGCATGGCTCATCCTGTCTCCTCTGAAAGCAGAGGAGTACGGAGAGCGATGTGTTCCCGCCACGTTGGGTATTGGCCGACGATCAATGCCAACCCTATGAAGGGGTGAAGGGGAAGCCATTGACCGCCGCCCAGGGTGTACCGGCCGCTCCGATTCCGCTCCCCCCGGACTGCAGCGGGATCGGAATCGGAGCGACACTCGAGGAGGTTACCCAACACACACCCCCCTTTTTTCAATACCTCATTAATTTCATCAGTGTATATTCTGCGAGGTCAACCCAGGTTTGCCCGCCCACTTACATGTACCGTACATATTTAGTGTGCTCAGTACTCATTCATTCTAAGTATCCAAACCACCTTAGCATATCGTTTCAAATGTCGTTACAACATTCATTTTCAAGCCACACAATTCCCGTATATCTGTATTCGTTTTCCTATTAGCCAACCTTACTACTTACATCTGCATTCGCTCTACGTTCATGGTTTTTCTGCCATACCATGCATTAATCAAATCGACAAAATGCTCTTCTTAACATCACAAGCGGTCAATTGGTTGAAGACAAAAGCTTTATGATCAGGAGTTGGAATAGATGAAAGATATTGCAGTGTGTTGGTTTTAGTAGTTCCATTAAAATTGGACGAAGCTGAGAAATGTACAGTAAGTCTTGACGAGACTTTCCAACTCCTAATGTATTCCGAAATTTCTGGATCCCCGATATGGCGTTTTGCTTTCCTACGTTTTCCTAATGTATAATGACTTCAGAGCCCGTATTAAGATACCGTTCACTTCATACACCTTTTCCAAGTCTACTAATACCCAAAACACTTTCTGGTTTTTGACCAGGTATGTTTCCGCAATGCAGTGCAAGGGTTTTGTGTGTCTTGGTTTCCCAACCACACTTAAAAGGCTGATGCCGCGATAATTATGATAGTCTTGCTTTGATCTTATACATTTATATATGGGAATTTACCTAAGTAGGTAGTGGAAGTGGTGTTGCCGTTAGGCCCACGGTAAGCTTTAGTGCCCACCACTTTCATCATCATGCTTTCATCCACTATCACGAAGCCAATTATGCTCTTTTCAATACATTTGCATCCTTTCTCCAGAAAGTATACATATGGAACAGCGTATGCTGAAATTTGTTCATCACAGCCATTCCCATCCCTACAAATATCTCTAATAGATACACATCATTGTCATTCACGGTTTTATCTCCAAACACTCCCAGTACATTCTCGTATCCATCACGTTTTTCTCTAACTCTAGTAATTAAATCTCTAAGCCTGACAATTCATTCATTCGACGAACGCACTACCAGAAACTCAGAACTCTGTCTGCCTTGTTTGGCTCATAGGCCATAGACTTATAGGACATAGACACCTATAAGATATATAGTTGTTAGCCTCATTTTCAGCCGTATCCAGAGAATTTGGGAAGTCAGTCGCTCGGAAAAAATAAAACCAACACCTTTACTGCTATGTTCGCTGTCACACACACCGGACCATAATTCCGTGAACGGCCCGTGTGTTAGTATTTCCTTCCCCTATCACTTTATCTCATTAATAAACAGTACATCTATATTCGTTCTTCATTTCCTACACATCACCCAGTGTTTTTCATTCATAGCGCCTTCTAAATTAAGAGTAGCTAATCGACAGTCTGCTGGCCTCTTGTCGCCCCATCGAGAAAGGTCTCAGCGTGACGTCTAGCAAGTACCGTCACTACCTCCCCATGTAGATTTGTCCCCCCAAGATTCATGGGACTGCCTCTTTTTGTGAGGAAGAGAGGAGGACGTATCTCACTGGGGTAGCTTTTGATATGCAATATTTAAAAAAAAATTTAAACAAGAAAAACAGTAAAGTGGTTTTAAGAAAAAAATAATTCATAAGTTACAATCATACTTGCTCAAATAAAGAATTGTATAATATAAGAACTGTTAGAATAAGTTAGAATAAGATGGTAAGAATATTTATAAATACATAGAAATAAATTGCATGCACCACTTAATAACTTTTTTTGGTGGGTAGTAGTAAAGTGAGATCAGAAAATTTTATACTCCACAAATATCATTAATTAAAATAAATAATAATACATTTTAATATGTATCAAATATTAAGCTATCAAATAATAGTTAAGGTGTCTACCTGCCGGGAGCAATAATATCCTTTCTTAATATCTTCTCTCTTTTCACTCAACTTCTCAAAATTATTTTCACCCACAACATGGACACTATGCAAGCCACTATTGATGTCATGAGCAGTGCAATCAATAAGAGGATGGAAGAATTTGAGTTAAAACTGCAAAAGACTCCAAATGCATCTACTATTCTTCCCAGTTTAGCAGCTGAATTCAATGAATTTAGAGTGTTCGTCACTCAAGTTCTAAAGAACTTGCAGCGGCAAGTTGATGCCTTAGCAGTTACCGTGGATGGGATGGAGATGCAGACACGCCGCAAAATCCTTTTGCTTCATGGTGTAGACGAAGTGAACGAGGAAAATCCCATGCACACAGTGTTAAACATCATCAACCAATAGCTCGGCCTAGCAGATTTTTCAGCTTGCAGTATAAGGCGTTGCCAAAGGATGGGACGCGCGACTTCTTCCAAAAAACCCAGACCCCTATTATTTAAACTGCAGGATTTGGGCAGTCGGGACAAACTGTGGCTGAATAAGACCAAGCTCAAGGGTTCGGGAATCACTATGTCGGAGTTCTTGACAAAATCCAGACACGACGTATTCATGGCCGCTCGAGAACGTTTCGGCATCACTAAGAGCTGGACCAAGGACGGCAACGTTTATATTATCGGTCCTGATGAAGTGAGGCATCGAGTGGCGTCCTTGGCTGAATTAAATAGTCTTGCTGAAATCAAGTCGAAGTCTAACACTGTCGCTCCGAAGGCAACAAAATTCAAACGAGCAGCGACTGTGAAAAAGTGAAGTTACAATATTTTCATACAAGAATGCAGTCCAGGTACAACTCACTGTTTACATTTTATACCTCCAATTATCTAAGAATCATAAATAACTTGTCTTTCTACACCCGAAGGTATTTAACTTAAACTTTTCTTTATAATACACACATTTGTAACTTGTTTTAGTCGTACAGAATACAGAATACAGTTTTAATTAATGGCTTCTGCAGTAGAATCACCGCAGTTTCGCCAATGTCAAGTGAAATATAATAAATGTTTATAAAATTATTAATGGCGAAGACGCCAATGTCAAGTTTTTTGGTATCACCACCAGTATCTTGCGCCAGAGCCTCGTACGTTGTTTAGCAGGTGCACCGACTTGCAGGTGAGGTTGGCTTGGGCCTCGAGGATGTTGATGGGCCCTATACACCCTGTTTTAGTCGTAAACGACAAATAATATGACATATGACGTTGACATGACAGTGACGGAAGAATGGCAGCGTCGAATGAGTTGCGTTCCATTTGCATGTGTCAACATGTGACTTATATCTGCAGCTAGTCAATCTTTGTTACGCATTATAAATATTATTAATGATTTATTATGTAATTGTTATTATAATTAATGATTGATGAAAAAATGTACCTGGACTAATGGCATAATTTTCCCTTTCTCGTGAATCTTTTCTATTTATTCCTGTACTTCTTTCTCTGTTCACTAAAGTTTATTACTATTGTTATTTTTTTTGTCTTAAATTGAAATTTTAATGTATTATTCGCCACCGGCAGATGGAGCTTAACGTTGCGGTATTATTCAAATTAGTATTATAATATTTATATCTTGGTTTTAAATAGAAACACTGTAAACATTTATCAATTTAATGGCATTTTCCAACTGATGATAGTAATGATAGTGATAGCGAGTATTATTCTATAATGCAAGCTTTGAGAGAAGTCCAACTCTTGCTGAATTTCTTGCCTCTCAATTTTCTGACGTTCCCAGGAATTTTAACGCAGTCCACATAAATACACAAAGCATTCCGGCTGGGAGCCCCTTATTTCGCAGAAAGAAATTTCATAGAATTTCGTTTCACAGAAAATGTTTCATATAATATTTGGTCCTTATATTTTTAATTCGAATATTATTGTTTCAAAACAATTTACTACAATGAAACATATTTCACAGAAACACAATTGAATGAATTTTTAATCACATTTTTTTGTTAACAAACTTATCAAACTGTAGAATTATTTTCAAAAGAATATTAAACCACCTTTATAATTTTCCAAATCACATTTATTTTTAACTGTAACATTTACAATTTTAAGTTTTTTCCGATTACTTGTAGTAATTTAATTTCTGAATAATTTCATATCAATATAGAATTTTTTATCTTTCGCATATTTTGTTGCAAATTTGTTTGCTTGAATTCTTCTGTAAAATAAAATAAAATCAATTTGTTATTAAATTGTTAATAAAACGTCATTATAGTTAACACCCCGACTCAGATTACCCCGACTCGGATAGGTTAGGTTAGAAGGCTGAGGCGGGAGCTAAGCGGAGCGGAGCTCCCGCCTTAGCCTTCGTGGTTATTTTTTTTTTAATCACCCAGAAATATTACCACCCAGAATCGTTTATTGTATTAACTTATCGTTATATTAAAAAAAAGTATAGCTTCACCTTTAAATTATTTGACTGAAATGAACGGTACGAATAGAAACGTTTAGAAACTCTCACTTTGATAATATGTTATTCTTGGTAATAAGTTTTATATTAAATAAACAATATAATGATAAAGAACATTTGATTTGTTATTCTATGATATAATTATTCTAATGTTAAACTTTATGTGAAACAAAAATCAATGATTTAAAAATCTTTAAAGTAAGTATTCTGTATATTGATTATTCTATGAAACGAAATTATGCGAAACATTTTCTGTAAAACGAAATTATGCGAAACATTTTCTGTAAAACGAAATTATTTAAAACAATTGTCTATAAAACAACGCACACCCATTCCGGCTCACTTCCTAGATATACTGGCAACTTTTGACTGTACACATATACACGCTATTCTTATCTCGGAGTCATGGCTGCACCCATGCCTACTCACTGCTCCATATTCTATACCTTTTTTTTTTTTTTTTTTATCGTGCGGAAATCCCTTCGGATACCCCCCCCGCCGGCCAGCGGGGGCGGTTATGTCGGGCTTGCACCGACTAAAACCGCACGCCGTCTCGGGTCTTCAGACGCCGGGGTGTAAGGTTACCCATAGAGCATATCCCTCGCACCCCGGCTGACCCTGGGCCATCCCACCACCAACAGCACCGCCCATCCCGCCTCCTCCGAAAGCAGAGGAGCACGGAGAGTGATGTGTTCCCGCCACGTTGGGTATTGGCCGACGATCAATGCCAACCCTATGAAGGGGTGAAGGGGAAGCCATTGACCGCCACCCAGGGTGTACCGGCCGCTCCGATTCCGTTCCCCCCGGACTGCAGCGGGATCGGAATCGGAGCGACACTCGAGGAGGTTACCCAACACACACCCCCCCCCCCCCATATTCTATACCTGGCATTCATCTTATCAGAAACGATCGCGCGGTTGTTCAAGGCGGAGGTGTTGTCATATATCTACGGACACAAATCCCTGTAATGTTATTAGTATATCTCCACAGCCACCTGTCTGTGGGGAACATCTCTTCCTAGAAATTGAGCTCCTTCACTCTAAAACTCTGCTAGGTGTCTTTTACTGTCCTTCATCTACTATAAACTACTTCTCCTCCTTCGAACTCATCTTAGAAAACTTGGTACCTTCGTACAGTCAAAGCATAATCATGGGTGACTTTAACACCTGTCTGATAAGAAACGACTCACGTTCTTCTACCTTACACTCTATTATTATTATCTAATAATTTATCTATTATTCCTACTAATGCTACTCATCACATTCCAAATCGTGTGCCTTCTCTGCTTGACCTCATGATTGTCTCTTCTCCAAATCGTGTTGTGAAGCATGATCAACGCTCTGCTACTTAGTTTTCCTACCACCACTTGTTGTATCTACCTTACCGACTTCGCCCACCTAAATCTAAACCTAGAATACTTTCGCACCGCAATTTTCGTGCTATGGATCTCGGCTCCCTACGCAGGGACGCCTGTACCATTGATTGGGGTTCACTTATTAGTTCTAGTTGTATAAACGAAAAAGTTGAACTGTTGTTTTACGATCTGTATGCACCTATACGTAACATCAAAGTGAAACATCCACCATCACCTTGGCTAACTGATGAAATAAAAGTGCTCATATCAAAAAAAGCTGCAGCCAAGTCAAAATACCAAAGTCGTTCCACGGAATTGAATCGAGAGAAATACGTAGCAATTCGAAATCACTGTAGTAAGGTGTGTAGGAATGGTCAACGCCAACATATCCATAATTCGGTTGAAAATGGTGATCCAGCTCACGTCTGGAAGTTTCTAAGGTCACTGGGAGTCGGTAAATCTCGGCAAAGTGCGATTTCTAAAAATATTTATATAAATTCCCTTAACCTACACTTCTCTGCTCTGTCAACTTTTGACGCGGCAACTAAACTTAGTACTCTTAACCATCTTTCATCAATTGCCACTCCCGACTGTTCTCCGTTTGTTTTCACTCAATTCACTGGCTGTGATGTTAAGAAGAGCATAATGTCGATCACTTCGAATGCGGTGGGAATCGACACTATCAGTCGCAATATGATCGTTCCTATCATTGACGAAATCCTCCCTATTATCTGCCATATCTTCAACTACTCGGCAGCTAGCAGCACGTTTCCATCAGCATGGAAAGATGCTCAAATAATTCCTGTGCCTAAGAAGAGTAATCCTTCATCCTTCTCCGAATATCGGCCTATTTCTATACTTTCCTTCGTTTCCAAAGTCCTTGAGCGCTTGATCTATTCTCAGTTAATTAGTTTTCTCTCTAAAAATTCTTAAACCCCCTTCAATCTGGATTTCGTCAAGGACATAGTACCACGACTACTCTTGTTCATATTGCGGAGGATATTACATCTGGTTTGGAGAACCGCAAGCTAACAGTGCTAGCGTTGTTCGACTTTATCAACGCCTTCAATAACGTTGACTTCGACGTATTACTCAAGATATTGTGCTCTCTTAATATATCTCCAGCAGTGATTGACTGATTTCAGACTTACCCGTATGGTCGCCGGTAACGTATCCGTATAGAAGACACCTTTTCTTCTTGGTGCCTAACGTCTGCTGGCGTACCTCAGGGTGGCGTTTTATCTCCTCTACTCTTCGCTATTTTCATAAACTCCATCTCTGATCAACTCACTTCTTCCTACCACCTATACGCAGATGATCTTCAGATATACTCGAGAGCTACTCCAGATAAACTGACGGATGCCATCAGCATCATTAATAGGGACATGGTCCAAATATGCAACTGGAGTAAATCGTATGGTCTGAAAGTCAACCCATGTAAGACCCAGGTCTTATTATTGGTAGCTCATATGTTATTTCTAAAATTGACTGGTCACTACTTCCTCAAGTCTCCTGTGATGGGACAATCATACCATACAGTGAAAAAGTAAAAAATCTGAGGATACATATTGACAGAAATTTGACTTGGGGCCCTCAGCTCCAAGAGATTAGCCGCAGAATGTTTGCCACAGTGGGGTCCTTGCGTAGGCTTCAAAATTTTCTACCCATTGCCACGAAAACTGCGCTTGCACAATCTCTTTTCTTTCCCATCCTTGATTATGCCGATGCCAGTTATCCAGATCTCACTGAAGACCAACTTAATAAACTTGAGAGACTCCAATATCTTTGCATACGATTTATATTTGGACTACGCAAATATGATAACATATCCGAAGTTCGCGCAAATCTCAAGTGGTTACCTATACGCCTTCGCCGGAATGCTCACATTCTTTATCTATTATATAACATTTTATTTAATCCTCTAACTCCAGTATACTTAAAAGAACGCTTTCCATACCTTCATGACTCTCATTCTAGGGTCCTGAGATCGTCAGAGAATCTGAGGCTGAAAATGCCTGGGCATTCCACGAGATTCATGGATAAGTCTTTCACTGTCCAAGCTGTCCGGTTGTGGAATGCCTTACCCGTAACGATAAGAAGCGCGCAATCTCTGCCCGTCCTCAAAAAATTAGTGACCGCCTACTATTTACGGGAATAGTCATTATTTTTGTCTCTTAGTCTTCCTGTCTCCTTTATTCATGTCTGTGCTGTGTTTCTATTATGTTATGTATAAATTATGTACCTAATAGTAGGTATTGTATCATTGTAAATTATATGTGTAGTAAGTATAATATATCTGAGTATAAATGAAAAATATGCCTCCAATAAGGCCTCCAATTGTATATGCCGCATAACTATGTATACCAACTTTATGTTTCTGTAATCTTATTCTTGTGTACATACAATAAAGAGATATATTATTATTATTATTAATATATAAGTAATACTTATATATTAAGTGGTGCATGTAATTTTTACTTGTCAGGAAACTTCGGTACTAGCTAAGAGTCCAATGTTATTCTTAATTTACCTACGAGATATGTATCATAGCTGTTAAATTCCTAAATAAATATATGAGGGATGGCGTTTATAATTAAAGAAATTTTAGTAAATATTAAGATTTTATATTTTTTAAAGATAACAACTTATTCCGCACACACAATCGTTTCAACGTCCGCCATACCTCTCTTGTCCCTTTCATACATCCCACCTCTCTTTCTTCATTCACGTTCCGTTTCCCACATTCGGCCGTCCTGATACAATGTCTGTCCTCAGGCATTCTTCTGCTTTCATGATGTTTCTTCTTTCAATACAATACATCACACACTCATTCCACTTTTCCATCATACTTAACAAACCGAATCAATCTTAGCACTACATGGTTTTTCTTTTTAACAACAATTTAGTCGACAAGAATAAATACAACTATAATCTACTCTATGTATTATCACTTACTTAGGTCAACAACTAAAAGAAACTTCTTAAAAGTTTTCAAACTTGTATAAAAATAACAAAACACATCTTAGTTTTTATCAAGTAAACAAAAGAAATATGTAACCATAACCCATGATAATGATCAAAGTACACAGTGATCAATCACAAAACAAAATAAAACCCAGTATTTTATTTAAACAACAAAAAAAAAAAAAAGAAAATTCATTCCTCACCTTGCATAGGCCAACATTTCATGTTATCTGCTGAACTGGAGGTTCTAATAGGCCCCTCTGTGGCACTATCAATTTTTTCCAGGTCATAACGATCGTTTCTCTTTACCTTTATAACTTTGTAGGGTCCTAGGTATTTAGGCTTCAATTTAAAACCTGAACCAAATTGTGTCCTTTTGATAGCCACAGAGTCTCCAATTTTATACTGTGAACTCATTTTCCTTCTTCTATTAAAATTTATTGAATTTTCTTCTTGGACTTTGAGTATCTGTTCTTTGGCCTTTCTTCTAAGCTCTTCTCTATTTTCATTAAATGTTTGTATATATTCTTCCTGTAATAACTCTTGTATTTCTAAGTCCTCTTTTACTCGCATTTTAGTACCTGTTAGTAGTTCATATGGTGTACAGCTTATGCTCCTTTGAAATGTGCTATTAATGGCCCTTTGCACTCTACTTATGTGTTTGTACCAAAGGCTAGAATTCTCTAGACAAAGCTTTGTAAGTAATGGGATCAATATTTTATGTATTCTCTCAACTTGCCCATTGCCTCGTGGAACACCGGTTGTTATAGTCACATGAAGAATATTCTCCTTCTTACAGTATTCACCAAAATCAACACTAGTGAAAGCGGTACCTTTATCTGTCACAAATCTTCGTGGGTTTCCAAATGACTGCTGATGGATCTCCAATTTGTTTAGGGTCTCCCTGCTTGATGTGCTCTTTGTTGGAAATAACCAAACAAACTTTGTGAAGGCATCTACTACTGTCAGTATATAATTATACTGCTTACTTGTTTGAGTTAAAGGTCCCACATGATCTAAATGAATGGTATCCAATGGAATACTTTCCTTTTCAATAGGATTGAGGAATCCTTCCTGCTTCCCTTCTTTCTTTGTAGCTAACAAGCACGGAATGCATGTCACTATAAACTCTTCTATTTTTTATCTATACCCTTTATGTAATATTCTTTTTCAATAACTTCTTTCATCTTCCTCTTAAAAAATGTCCATTACTATGCACTCTATTCAGTACTTCTCTTTCCATAGCTTTCGGTATAACCAATAACTTCTTATCTCCTTTAAATAATATTTCATTCTGTGTCCAAAAATCTTGGTATGTCTTTTATTTTAGAATCTCTTTTATGGCTCTGAGCCCTTCATCCTGGTCTTGTGCTTGCTTCACTTGATCGTGCAGCGTTGTAACTCCAATATAAGGGTAACGGCTTAAAGCATCAACATGCTGCATCTTTGAGCCCTTTCGATGCTCGACTTCAAAGTCATAATCATTAAGAAATAGTACCCACCTGGCTATTTTGGCAGATAAATCTTTTTTTTTCAATGTTAATTCAAAAGCTTTACAATCTGTTACTATCTCAAAGCGTATTCCGTACAAGTACTGGCGAAACTTTTTGATACCTTCAACAACAGCTGTTGCTTCAAGTTCATAGCTTGAATACTTGCTTTGGGCATCATTCGTCTTCCGGCTCAGATAGTGGACCGGATGCAGTCCTGTATCAGGGTGATGTTGTATGAGTATAGCCGAGTAGGCGACACTTGAAGCGTCGGTATGTAATTCCGTCTTCAACTTTGGATTGAATATTTTCAAAACAGGACTGGATGCCAACTTCTCCTTTAGAACTTGAAAAGCTTGTCTTTGTACATCTTGAAATATGAATTCCTCATCTTTTCTTAATAAATCTGTTAGCGGCTTTGCAATCAAAGCATAATTTTCAATATACTTTCGGAAATAAGATGTTAACCCAATAAAACTGTGCAATTGCTTAGTATCTTGTGGTTCTGGGAACTTACGGACAGCATCTGTTTTTTCTGGACTTGGTTTTATTGCTCCATCTTTCACAATGTGACCTAAATACTCAATTTCATTCTTGATCAGGTCAGCCTTCTTCCAGTTTATCTTTAGTCCGTATTCTGAAGCCACCTTTAGTACAAGCTGAAGTCGTTCCACTGCTTGCTCCTCAATTTGCTGCTCGTTTGCTGCTATAATTAAAATATCGTCTATAAAAATCATCATAACCCCTTGTGAAATCAGTTCTCTGAAGATAATGCTTACAAATCGCATGAAATACTTCGGACAGATTGATAGACCGAAGGGAGCTCTGAGAAACTCGAACTGACCATTGTGTGTCACAAATGATGTGTATGGAATGGACTCCTTAGATACTTTCAAATGAAAGAAACCATTTTTTAAATCCAGCACGCTGAATACTTTGGCTTCACACAGCTTATCTATCATATCGTCAATGACAGGTAAGGGAAATTCATCTTTAAATATCTTTTTATTTAGCTGCCTGTAGTCAATGCATATTCTAGTTGAACCATCTTTTTTTCTCACTAACACCAAAGGACTTGAGTACTCAGAAAAACTCACCTGTATAATTCCATCATCCAGCCACTCTTTTACTTGTTTGTCAACTATCTTCTGCTCAGTCAAGGACAATCGTCGTGGTCTCTGCGCGACAGGTAAGTCATCTTTAAGAATTATCCTCAATTCAATAGGTGCTTCTTTCAACTGGACAGGGTTATAATTTTTTACACATTGTAGAACTTTTTCCTTCACTAAATGATCTGAAATGTGATTAATATCGATGTTGGAACCTGAAAAACAACACAATTTAGACATCCATTCATCACTTTCAGACAAAAACTTCACTTTGTACCCGTTCATTATCATGGTTATTTTTTGTAACAATTCTTGACCTAAAATCATGTGAAATGGAACTACATCTTTGTTTACAATATGAAATAACACCTTTTGATAGTCCTTGCCCTCGATAGTAATGTTTACAAACACCTTTCCCATGGAATTCACCTTCACGCGTCCTAGTCCCGTTAAGCACAAGTTGTCGTCGTATTTCTCCACTCCAATCGCATTGAAACAATCATACGTCATTAAGTTAACGTCGCTACCAGAGTCAATTAGCGCGTTTACTTCTAACTCCTTGATTTTCACCTTAATCATCGGCTTGGTTGAATAATTTTCTTGTTTATTTTCGATCTGCATAACCTCTTTACTCTCGGTTGACGTCTGGCTGTCACAATTGTCACTTGTCGCTGTTGTCGCGGCCATGTTGAAGTTCGAAGCATGCTGTTTTGCCGACTGCGGCGGCTGACCGACGGTAGCGCCTCCGGTCGAAGATCCGCTTGAAGATCTATGATACTGTTTTACCGACAAACCTGCGCCTGCTGCTACGTTTTCCGAACAATGTCTGCCGATATGCCCAAACTTATTACTACGAAAACACTTTATTCCACTCTTACATGTACTTGCCACATGATTTAAATCGCCACAATTGTAACATCTCTGTTTACTAGTAGTAGGCTTACTTTCTTTCTTGTTATGCATTTCTCTCGCTTCCGTCTTCGATTTATTCTTGATTTTCTCGTACAATAACAATTTTTCCTTCAACGCCGAATATGAAGTAGCTCCATACAAAATTGACTTGTTAGGTTCATAATCAATGATTCCATCGATAATATATTGCACTGAGACATAATCCGGAAACTTCGCCTTGCGACCTAACTCCTTCATAACGAGCATGTACTCATAATACGATTCATTCTTTTGTTTCTTGCGGGATGCCATGATTTCATGCATTTCTTTTGTATTCGCACTGTCAGGAAATTCTTTTTGTAGGGCCGTCTTCAAGTCTTCATAAGTTTTGAACGTCTTTTCACTTCTTAGCCACAACTCCGCCGTGCCCACCAAAGATCTACGAGCCAAGATGAGTTTCTGCTGTGCCGTCCAACTGAATATTTCAGCGTTGTCTTCTATGTCTTGAGCCCACTTCGTTGACGAAACTGTTTTGTCGTCTCCGCTGAATTTTGAAATGCCGTCGACGGACAACGCCGCCATCATCGTATCGCTGGGCGAGGGCTTGCACCCATCTGCTGAAATCATTGTCGTCGTAAAAAGTCTTCTTAATTTTTCCCGTCGTAAAATCAAAGTACTCCGTCGTTAAGTACTTTGAACGTCGTTTAGCTTCGTTCGTCGTAATCGTTTGTATGTGCACCTCGCGAGCACGCGGCTGCCCGGCACACTTACGCCGTCTTTTGTGCGGAATCGTCGTTACGTCGTCACACTTATTAATTTTATCCCGGACGAGCCCCCAAAATGAGGGATGGCGTTTATAATTAAAGAAATTTTAGTAAATATTAAGATTTTATATTTTTTAAAGATAACAAGTTATTCCGCACACACAATTGTTTCAACGTCCGCCATACCTCTCCTGTCCCTTTCATACATCCCACCTCTCTTTCTTCATTCACGTTCCGTTTCCCACATATATAAATAAACAAACTCTTCAGCTATTAGTGTAGATAACTAGCTGTCCCCCGTGGCTTCATCCGTGACATACTTCGATCCCCCGTAGTACCTATTTAACCCATACCTACATGCCTGCACTTCATTATTTTTTAATAATGTATGGAAATTTGCCCGAATCGTTGATATATATGGTTACTGCCCCGCTTCCCTGGATAGTAGCGTGATGATATATAGACCTAATGGATGAATAGGCTTTCCAACACGAAAATTTTCTTTCAAAACGAACCAATAGTTCCTGAGATTAGCGAGTGCAACCAAACAAACAAACTTTTCAGCTTTATAATACGAGTATTAGTATAAATAAGTATAGATTTGAATGTCATGATGTCGGCTTTGTCGCTTATAGTCACTTCAGCGCTAAGAAAATATTGACAGTACAACCTTCTTGAAGCTCTTTTAAAACCCATACTGATAGCCTCAATATAAGAATCACGGAGCCTGGTAAGTTTTTAGAAATACAATTTCCTTAAAGATAAAAAATATTTAGAAACATAATTCATATTTCAAGCAATTAAACTTTTGATAATACTTTCTTCTTCGTCTGAGCCCCAATCCCAGTCGCATCCAAAGCTCGTGCCTTGCATGCGAGCGTCTGCCGTCTAACCTCCCAACCCCTAGAGGAAAGCCTGCACCATAGCAGTAAGTGCAAACTGCAATTACCGAGTGCCTGCAAACTGTAGCCGAGTGAGGTTGGCTTGCGCCCTAAAGCTCTTGGAGGGACCTCATATACATACATTTTTAAGATTCTCGAACTCTTTGTCCATGTATGTAACTTGTGATAATATATATGACGAAAGTCGCTAAGCTATCCCACCTGTCCGGTAACTAGATATCAAAATGTTCCGTTTACTTAGTTTGATGACGCAAGTAATGCTTAATTACGTAGACCTTTTAAGTAATCGAGCTTGAAGTACCAGTTCATTTATTGAACGTAATCAGTCCGTTAATAAAGGTTATAAATGGTAAGTAGTTAACTTTAATATAGTGCTTCAATAAGCATAATAGAGATCATAATCGGTAGAAAGAGTCGATAGTCAATGACATAACTATTATTCTATGTTTATATCTATGTATTTATCTATGTTTATATTTTGTGTATTGAAATAAAAATGTTTGTATGTATATATATTGTAATAGGTATGCTCACACATAGGTGTTACCTAAGTATATTCGGTTTTGTGTAACTTGACTAAACTTTCTCTTTCCTAATTTGTCATTTCCGCTCTGTTGTTCACTTGGCTCTGTCTCTATTTTATTCTCTTTTATCACTATAAGGTTTGCTGGACGAACACTCAACATTGAGTTTTTCGCCTTTATACCACAATAACTTTTTGGTTGTTTAAAAAATGTGTAGAATAAAGAAAGAAAGAAAGAATTTAAGTATATAAGTGCAGTTCAGAATCACGTCCCTGAATATAATATAATTATAATACTTTCTAGCCTAGTGGTAGCCTAGTGGTATGGGTAATGGACTGCTGAGACGAGGTCTCGGGTTCAATCCAAGGTTTTACCATGGCACACACCAATGACTTTTTGAAGTTATGTGTGTATTTATCGCAGGCTTATAAGTGCCCGGTTAATGGCAATAGGCTCGCCACCTATTACATTGGGACCTAAACATAAACTGGCGAAATGTGGGTGCTAGCACCTCTGCCTACCCCTTCGGGGATATAGGCGTGAGTTTATGTTATGTTTATAATACTTTCTGTAAAGAAAGTACCGGAATACATTCATTTAAAAACCTCACACGAAGGGATTTTTGAAATCACCTTTGCCTTTAACTTGGCAACACTGTCCTCTATACCGAAGTTCAGTTTGAGCGTCACTTATCATTTAGTTTGTTTATATAGTATACCATTTTGTCACTTCATATCAAGTATGTTTTGCGATTGTCCGTCAAAGTAGGGACCACCATTTTAGGATCTTCAGCATCTGGAATGGTGACCCGTATCTTTTGGACTTCATCCTAGTAATGGTAAGAAACCATACAGTGGGGTGCAGTCAATTGAAGGACTGAATATAATAAGAACTTGCTACTTGAAGAAATTAGTATCTAACAAGTACTTTGGTGAGATTTACAAAAGTACTTGTTAGATACTAATTTTAATGAAACTAATTTTATGGAACGAATTGATTAATGCAAAACTATAATAGATCAAAACTTAGTAGACCAAAAAATTACACAGATCGACATCGACAGATCATTTACCAATATCTCTACATTCCGACTTACTCTTCGGACGAATTTCTAAACATCGCTGGATGATTACGGAACAGGTTACATGAATTAACAAACATCACAACGGTTTTACAATTAGTTTGTAAAAATCAGGCAACCCAATTTCAATGTTTTAATCGTAAATTAAATTACGAATGCGCTAATGCGCCTAACCCTTACAGCACCTAAGTAGGTATCAATTATTAATAAAATTTTGCAGGGCATGGTTGATTGGTTGCAATTTTCTAACTAGAAATGTCACTGGTCAGTATAATTATTATAGGGTCATTTGACTAAAAAGTATACTTGCCAATTATATTGTTAGGTACCATCATTACAAACATTCTTGAAATCGTCTGTCTAAAAAGTATCGCGAAGTTTGAATTTCCGCGGGCTACGTATATTTGATTTTTTTGTAGCCTTATGTTGGTACTCATGTCCCTTATTTAGGCTGACAAGGTCGGCCATTTTGAATATTTAGTTAATTTTTGATAGCTGTTTTGCTTGGATGTGTTTTGGCTCGTCTTTGATTTTTGTCTATTCTAAAAAATGGATCAAAGAATCTGTTGTAAATTTTGCGTGAAAAACAAACTAAAGTTTGCGGACGCATTCTGAATGTTGACTGTGGCATATGGTGAAGCTACCTTGGACCAAAGCAATATTTATCGGTGTTACAAAATTTTCTCAGACGGCCGAGAAGATGTGAACGACTAACAGCGTGCCGGACGCCCGAGCACGTCAACAACAGACGATAACGTTAATAAACTGAAGAAAATATTATTGGCCAATCGTCGAATCACCGTTAGAGAAGTTGTTGAGGACCTAAACATATCAATTAGCTCGTGCCATTCGATTGTAAGTAATGATTTGGGCATGAGTCGGGTCGCCGCGAAATTCGTGCCAAAATTGCTCTATTTCGACCAAAAATAGGATCGCATTAAAATTGCTCAGGAGATGTTGGTCTCGGTCCGTGATGACCCAAATGTGCTCTAGAGGGTCATAACTGGTGACGCATCATGGGTTTATGGTTATGACGTGGAAACCAAAGCTCAATCATCCCAATGGAAGCTACCACATGAGCCCAGACCGAAAGTTCGGTCGAACGTGAAGATTTAGCTCACAGTTTTCTTCTGCAGGGCCGTGGTGCATCATGAGTTCTTGTGATAGGGTACTGCGGTCAATAAGGAATATTACCTGCAAGCTATGTGTAATTTGCGCGAAGCAATCCTCCAGAAACGCCCAGATTTGTGGAAGAACAAAAACTGTTTTTTGCACCATTATAACGCCCCTGCTCACACATCGTTGCTTCTGCGCGAATATTTATCTAAAAACAGTAATGGTCCCACAGCCACCGTATTCCCCAGACCTGGCCCCCTGGGCCTTTTTCCTGTTCCCAAAACTGAAGAGGCCCATGAAAGGACGACGCTACGCCACGATTGAGAAGACAAAGACGGCATCGAAGGAGGAGCTGAAGAAAATCACGAAAAATGATTTTTTTAAGTGCTTCGAACATTAAAAATAAAGTTGGCACAGGTGCATTATATCCGAAGGGAATTACTTTGAAGGAGACAAAATAGATATTCATGAATAAATAAATTTAAAAAAAAAACGAAATTCGCGACACTTTTTGAATAGACTGTGTATGTTAGAAAGATTAGTCGATGATTGTCTTCCTTCCTTACCACCCAGATATACGCTGACTCACACAAGTAAATGGTGGTGTTAATGGTATTGATAAAATATATAAAATCGAAATAATAGGAGAAAAGCAGATAAGAAGATAGTTGTAGTCTTTTCTTTCATTTGAAAATGGTCATTCGCAGCCAAGTTAAATCTTGAGCTTGAATTACATCTCAAGTGAAATCATTGCATTTTTTTAATAATTGTCTCTTGTGAAATATTGTGAAAGCACCAAGAAACAAGATATTGTTATATCAATTTATTTTGGAATGTTTTAGCTTCTAGTGACTAATATTTTAGGATTTTCTACACAGAACTTGGCACCCATATAAATTTCAATAATTTTTTTGGCGAAGTCAGCAACGCCACATATTCTTTAATATTGAACTTTACTCTCATTTCGCTGTTATGTTTTTGATGAGAATTATTTTAACATGGAGTAGTAGCGTGGCACACTTCATTGATATCGCGTGAACGTCGAAATTAAGCAATTAAAACCTAGAACCACACCGTAGTTATCTTTTTTATTTATTTATATAATAGAAAAAAAAATACATTTATCTTCGTACAGTAGAAGTGTAACCCAAACCAAAAACTTTTATTCATTTAACGAAATAAATTAATATCTATAAACCAGGTACCTACTTATTCTAATAAGAAATTATACAATCCGCAGAACAAAAGTATTCTATTAAGATATATAATTTTATAGTGAAACAGAATATGAGTAGTTTTTGTTCTGTGACAGTGAGTGCATTTTACGTTCAAAGTAAATAATTTGCAGGTAGGTTGCTAAAACTGTTACGATACATCAATGGCTTACAACGTTAGCCAAACAAGTTTGCAACAAAGACTTGTTATAGGTACTGCGCTGCGTACAGGATATTTCATTTTCTTTTTATTTTACTTGTTATTTAATAAATTATGTTTTAATGTATATATGAAATAAGGTAAAATGTTAATGTGATTTACTATTAGTTTATTTTTACTATTTATTTTATTTTTTATATGCTCAGTTAACTTTTTTTTCAAATTAGGAACAATTGAATTCAGTATCCGTTTTCCATGAAGGTTATTAAATCTCGGTGTTATACATTTTTTATTGGCCACACTTCTAGTTAATTTGTTGTGTGATGTAACTCTCCCATTAGAATATTATATTTAATTTTATCGTGGATCGCTAGCAAAAAATAGTATGAGAACAATTATCACGCCCTTACCTTACGAGGAAAAATGCTTTTTAAAAGATGCAACTGTAGTTTATAGATTCGGTCTAATTTTGATTTAAAAGTGCGCCCATAACTTCTAAGCCCGTTGGAGATTACTGATTCCCTAGTGCTTTATATCACTTTTCAAGCGCAATTTATCACAATTTTGAATGTGATTAGAATATGATAATCTGTCATTACTGATCACAACTTTTTTTTAACGTGTGGAAACCCCCGCGGGCTTCACTCCATCGGTGCTATGTAAGTTTGTCTATCAATCTACAATTTCCATGGCCTCGCCGTTGCAATTTGTTTTTTTTTAAACAACTGTGGCTATGCGATATTAGTGTTATAGGCGATGTTTTTCTATTTTGACTTGTACTTATGTACATTACTTGGCTTTCATTACTATTCAGAATGAAACCATTGCATTGTCATGGGACCATTTTGAAAGTAAAGTAGAATCATTTTGTAATTTACTAAGAGCCACATTATCATCTGAGCCAGCTGAGAGTAAACATGTATCGTTAGCAAATTGATACACCTCGCAATTATTTATGTTAGACTGTTTACATAAGATATGTAGGGTCTAATGGGTCCAAGCATTGAACATTGTGCTATCCATTCAGCAACGTGAACCCGATCACTGAAAGCGATACCAACCTTCACGTTGAAAGTTCGGTCAAATAGCTTTTGCACCATTCCAATAAGGAACCAGTATAGTCCCTCTTTATTCAACGTAAACAATATAATGCTGTCAGCAAGCATATAATAAACCAATTGCTTTTAAATCGATAGGTAAATATCGAATTTTTGTGTATAACACTTTGGTTACCCCTCACTGTGTGTGACAGTGCAAAATTGGGGCATGTGATTTTCGCAATACAGTGGAGTTGGATCAAAGGAGAACGCTTCCTCAACGGATGGGTTATTTTCGTAACCAAATCTATGTATCAATAATCTAGACATACTTACAAAACAGTTTTAAAATGATGTTGGTACTATCGAAGTGCTTAGTTATGAGCTCATAATATGTTAGGAATTCTTCATATCGATGAGAAATCGTGCTACGGTGTTTCTATAAATTCATCCAATTCATTCAGTTTGTGCACATGTTGGAGACGAGGTGGATGTTTGATATTTTTTATTCTAATAGGAACTATAATTAAAATAATTAAAGTACCCTTGAAATACAATATTTCATATTTATACACAATTTACTCGAATTTTAGCCATTTGTAAGTTGAACAAAAGCTTATATCAAAAACTAATCCATATTGAATGAAATAAATTTTAAGAAAAAAATTAAACCGACTTCAAGAAACAGAAAAAAGATACTGAAAGACCCGGTCTAATGCAAAGATGATCATGACGACAGAGCAAGCAGTCAATATCTTCATCGATTTGACTCAGTTTCCACAACAACTTTTGTATACTATAAGGTAAAATTAAAAAGTTAAGATATTATCTACGTCAGTACACTGTATGTTCACACAACAGTCCGTTTTACAGGCTGTTGGCCAAGTTTTATCGTATGCGTTTTTTAATCAGCGTTGGCGGATGTAGTTGTAAGTCCGAGTTTACACACATGACAGGATCCCAGATCCAGTAAAATTAACAATCCGCTGAAATATATATATATTTCATCAGATCGTTAATTTTAACAACAATGATGTAGCATTGTTGTTGAATTTCAAGCTTAATAATGATTGTTAGTAATTTTTAGGTAAACTTTATGTTGAACTGAATCTTAATTCTAGGATGAGGATAAACTTTTTATAACTTCGAAACAACTGAGTTGCTTAAGTTGCAAGTAGTTCAGGTTAAAGCATTGGGATCCACTTCAACAAACTAATGTCTAGAAAGTATTAAATTGAATTTAGGAATAGCGATATTTATTTATAGCCCGGTAATTTTTCTCAATTAACTTATGTATTACGTGAGAGAATGAAATCACGTCTATAAATAACTACTAGTATTTTCGTCCCTCGAGTTGAAATTTCTTTGTAGACTGACAATAGATACGACCGTGCCACTTACCCTCTCACCATCTCGGCTACTTGTAATTAACGATGTTGACATTGTGTACTTGAAAAAGATCGCATATCGTTAATGTATCTGTTTATTAACTGGTAAACCAATGATTATTTTGGAACTATGGTAGGCTATTCCTATATGACCTTTAATGACGTGGGCGAGAAGAACAAAATATATATTTTTGAAGTGAAAACTTCTTTACCGGCGTTGTGCACTTTTTTGTAATGGATAAAAAAGGTTAAACTCGTGTCACTAAACACGTGACCTGAACGTAAGACAACAAATATAGAAGCGCTAATTTCACACTGTACTTAACAACCTTGGTGGCGCATTCGTCTAATGAGTGGTCGTTGACTTCATCAAGATAGAGATCGATTCCGACCGAGGCGCAAGGAACACTTTTTGTAATACTTATCCTATTTTGTGCCATAAATCCATTAAAAAAAACGGAAATTAAACAAAGTGCATCAATTAATGAAAAAAGTGACGAAGAAATAGCGAAAGAAAATGAGTGAGTACTTTATAAATATATTGGCGATGATGGTTCTGGTAATAATGATGGTGAAAAAGTCGTTGAAATTATGGATGGAAGTTGATTTTTCTGAGAGATAAACTTTTTAATGTAAAATAATTGTTAACACTTCAGCACTAGAAGTGTTCTGAACGCAGAGCTCTGAGCTGAACTTTATCAGAGACCAGAATGGAAGTATTTTAAAAGGTGAAGAATGTGTGTTAAAAAGATGGCAGGAATATTTTGAAAGCTTGTTTGAAAGAGAGGATGGTGTACATGTACTAACCTCGGTGATGGATGACCAGGTTGATAATGATGAAAGTGGTATTAGTATGAATGAAGTTGTGAATGCATTAAGAAGTATGAAAGCTGGAAAAGCAGCGGGATATGATAAGGTGACAGTCGAGATGCTGAAGGCTGGACATGGCCTCGTAGCAAGTCAGTTGTGCCGCCTTTTCAACATGTGTTGGGTTAGCGGTCGAGTACCAAATGATTGGTGTAAGGCCGTTATAGTTCCACTCTACAAAGGAAAAGGCTCGCATCAGGACTGCAAAAACTACAGGGGCATTAGCCTACTCAGCATCGTCGGCAAGCTGTATGCGAAAGTGTTGATTGAGAGAGTTATGAAAGAAACCGATGAGAAAATATGGGATGCACAAGCGGGTTTTAGAAAGGGAATGGGATGTACGGATCAGGTCTTTTCCTTGCGAAGCATAGCCGAGAAATTTTTGGCCAAGAGTCAAAAGGTCTATTGCGCATTCGTGGATTTGGAAAAGGCCTATGACAAAGTGATGAGGAATGAACTTTGGTCGGTACTGTCTATGTATGGGGTGAGCAGCAACCTTATTCGAGCTCTGAAGTCTCTCTATGAGGACTCCAGTGCTTGCGTGAGGATACATGGGTCATACACTGAATGGTTTAGCATCCAAAAGGGTGTAAGACAGGGATGTGTAGCGTCACCATGGCTGTTTAACTTATTCATGGACAGTTGTTTGCAAGATTTGAAAGATAAAGAATGTGGTTTAAGAATGAATGAGTTACTCGTCAAATGTTTCCTTTATGCTGATGATCAGGTTTTACTTGCGTCATCGGCAGATGAGTTGCAGGAGATGGTAACAACTATGCATGGAGCTTTTGAGAGGAGAGGAATGAAAGTGAATGTTAGTAAGACAAAAGTTATGGTTTTTGAAAGAGATGAATGCGTGACAGAGTGTAGGATTTGTATAGATGGAGAAAGAGTGGAACAAGTGAATGAGTTCATATATTTGGGAACATTGTTTACGAGAGATGGAAAGCATGAAGAAGATGTTGAAAGGAGAGTGACAGCTGGAAATAGAGTGAATGGGGCACTACACAACTTTATGAGCAGCCGGAAAGTGTCCGAAAAGGCACGACTGGCTGTACATGGAGGAGTATTAGTGCCGACTCTTATGTATGGTAGTGAAAGTTGGGTGTGGCAGAAAAAGCATCAAAGTGGAGTGAATGCAGTAGAAATGCGTGCGTTGCGAAGTATGTGTGGATTGACTTTGAGAGATAGAGTGAGAAATAGCGTGATAAGAGAGCGATGTGGATTGACAGAAGATGTAGTGACGAGAATTGAGAAAGGTATGTTAAGATGGTTCGGTCATGTTGAGAGAATGAATGAAAGAAGACTAACGAAACAGGTGTATGAGGCGAGTGTGGATGGTACCGTCGGAAGGGGAAGACCTAGGCGCACATACCTGGACCAAATCGGGGAAGTTTTAGAAAAGGGGCAGGTCAGGAGTACCCTAAACCGACGAGCATGCATGAAGAATGTTATGAGAGTGAATGAGGCGAGAGAAGTGTGTCAGGATCGTGGCAAATGGAGATCCGTGATCTCTGCCTACCCCTGTGGGAAACAGGCGTGATTTTATGTATGTATGTATGTATGTACTAGAAGTGTTAAATTTTTAATGTAATATCAATTGTCATGTTTGTGTACGATAGCGCACTAAATGAATATTGTATGTTACCACATAAATGATAGTACTTTTATACTGATAATTAAAGCAATTCGTGCAAAATTATTCCCTAACCATTCCAAAATTTCAAAAAAGCACAACGTTAATATTCAAGTTTCCCCTTCTGCCGGCTCTCCTGGAATGCAACCCGTCGTTTTTTTTCAGTTATTGTCTTCCTTGTCTGACATACACTGGACAATATAAGGTACTATTAAATTATGCTTGTAGTTATGGGATCGTGTTAACATTCTTGGGGCCCAAGTCAATCTCATCTGCTTATTTTATTGGTACACCGTCTGCCTATCAACGGATGAAGTTCTCGCACAAGCTCTCCTGTACAAATTGGGGTACCATGGAGTTGGTCTGATGAGGGACTAGGAAAGTGACCAGAGGAACTTCTAAACTAAACAAGATGAACGTATCGAGTTTGGTTTTTTTTTTTTTTTTAAGAATGATAGGCTCACTTTTGACCTCTATCTCATTTGGTCGTAAGTGACGATGTGGTCTAAAATGGAACACGTTTGCCTAGAAGGAACCTATTCGCTCGAGACTTGAAGATTCCGATATTCATTTATTTGTTCTTGTCAAATACTGTGGTTTTACATAGTATTCAGGGTCTAAGATGGAGTCGGTAGGTTGTAATTCATACAAACTATGAAACATTAATACAAAACTAATAAATGTCTCAATAAAGTAATCACTATAATGATTTCAACACTCTCTTTCCCAACGTGTCGTATGATACCACTTGTACACTGTGTAAAATCTCAAACAATACCGACCACCCACATATATAACCCTTGCATTCCGAGGCCCTGTTATTTCAAAGGCCCCGGAGCGTACCACCTGAGGGATTAACGCCTCACAGTAGGAGGCATTTGCATCGGTATCAGGCCCCAAAGGAAATATTTGGGGGTCGTGCTCGAAGCCGATGTAACTTCGGGGACCATCTCCGAAGTCTGGCCCCGAAATTGAAGGGCACAGGTACCGCTCTGGCGCGGCTAATTGCCTCCACCAGCCGGGAGGGGGAAAGGGCGAGGGTAGTCCGAGGGTATTTCCGCACAGAAAAAAGGTACCCCACGTATTGATGTATATATTACTAAAGTACCACGGCAGAGTTGTAAATTGAAAATTTAATACATGGAACGCCCAAAAATTCCAACAAGAACTGATATTAATCTATTGAAATGAAATCTAAATGAGGGAAATGTATATATCGAAAATATTATATGTGAAACATGCTTTCATTAACATACCGCAAAAGTCTCCCAGTAAGGCAGAGTGTCATACTTTGTTAGTGCAATTTTTGAACTACCTGCCTAAAGGTTGAAATGCAAGGCGATCTTCTGCAACTTTTCAGATTTGTACGATGGGCAGTGTGCGACGCAAGGAAAATGACAAGCGGCTTTTCAAAATAATGGCAATAAATAAGTATAATATGAACCTTTATATGAATTAGTAGAAAAATACAAATGTAAAAGAAATTAAGCAAACATATTCTCTTTTTGTGTAGGAAATAAAGCTAAATTTAACAGTAGATGTTTGTATTTTAGGTTAGAGATTATCTCTTCGACAGCTCTGGGCGTGCTTCAGATGAAACAGTTATGTAAATATCAACTCGCTAATTGCGCCACCGTTATACTTCAGTCTTAACTCGCAAATTCTGCATGTATTTGATATCCATTACTATGCTAATGCCATTACTTAAGGAAAACATTCTTTTGAAAAAGAGAAATAGTTTATTTCTAAGTGCTCTTTAACAGATTGTTTATTAATCAGATATTAGGGAAACTTAATTATCCAATACTATAAATTTAGAGTGCAGAAATAACTTAAACACGAAAAATTCAATTCAAGACTCTCCTCTATAATCTATCTTCTTTCATCTGAGTTACGGTTCATCCAGTTACATCCCAAGAACGCACTTTGGGGCCCAGGGGCCAATCTACTCATTTACATACAGGTTTAGTTGTTGGCTTTCACAGGAACGACTGACGATTGTCCCATAATCCCAAGAAGAAAGCCTGTGCCAGCGCATTGCCCTTTAATCAGCAGGTATACCGAATTGCAAGTGTAGTTGGATTGCACTCCGAATATGTAGGTGGGCCAATTTACAACCAACCGATTCCTGGCTCTTCTATATAATCAAAATATAATAGACTTTTAAATTACAGTATTCATGATGATACTGTAATTTAAACTAAAATAAAATCGTGTCGTATTGACACGATTTTATTATTAGGCGAGACATAAGTTTCACCTATTAATAAAAGTGTCATATTCTTTTGCAGCTCAGCATTATTCGTTTTGTAGTCACATTTCATAAAATTGACTACAATTTATTTAGTCATGGTGGTACGATGCTCTTTGTCGCAGCTCTGTATTGCCAGCCCCTTCTTACGGTTTGACTTGTAAGCACGGTGGTCTTCAGCGTCAAACTTGCAGTTTTTGAGCTTGTTTTTGAATTGAAATAAATTGAAATTGAACTTAATGTAGTAGTAACTTATAACTTAGTAACTTAGTAGTAGCTTAACCGCTTTAGAACGAATTCGCAGATGGCAAAGTAGACTGTCCCACCTAGGGTGATTTTTATAGAAGTTTTATTACTCACAGGACCGAAGATTCACACTTCTATCTGATAGACAGACCATGTTAACCGCTATTAAAAAAATCGAACAGCAATTCCGAGTTCATACGAAGTAAAAGAGCGGGCCCTTGCAAAAACCAAATTCGCGACACTTTTTGAATAGACTGTATTTCAATTTAATTTTTAAGCATTTTGTATGCTTACTTTTTTCTAAAGATTTAGCTCGGAAAAAGAGAACATCTAGGACGGGACTTGAACCCGCGACCTGTCCCTTACAGGGGGAATGCTCTGACCAACTGAGCCACCTAGACACGTCCCAGATATTCGAAATTCTCCGATACATTATTACGTCTTAAGGCGACGTTGGAGCCATCTACCGTAATTCTTGCGAACTACGGAAACAAGTTCTCTCTCTCAAAATCTTTAGAAAAAAGTAAGCATACAAAATGCTTAAAAATTAAATTGAATTAATTAGGCGGAGTCATCAAAAAACAATGTTTAAAAATGACTGAAAATTTGTTCATTGTTTCCGTAGTTCGCAAGAATTACGGTAGATGGCTCCAACGTCGCCTTAAGACGTAATAATGTATCGGAGAATTTCGAATATCTGGGACGTGTCTAGGTGGCTCAGTTGGTCAGAGCATTCCCCCTGTAAGGGACTGGTCGCGGGTTCAAGTCCCGTCCTAGATGTTCTCTTTTTCCGAGCTAAATCTTTAGACTGTGTATGTTAGTAAGATTAGTCGATGATTGTCTTCCTTCCTTACCACCCAGATATACGCTGACTCACACAAGTAAATGGTGGTGTTAATCGTATTGATAAAATATATAAAATCGAAATAATAGGAGAAAAGCAGATAAGAAGATAGTTGTAGTCTTTTCTTTCATTTGAAAATGGTCATTCGCAGCCAAGTTAAATCTTGAGCTTGAATTACTTCCCAAGTGAAATCATTGCATTTTTTTAATAATTGTCTCTTGTAAAAGCACAAAATATTGTGAAAGCACCAAGAAACAAGATATTGTTATATCAATTTATTTTGGAATGTTTTAGCTTCTAGTGACTAATATTTTAGGATTTTCTACACAGAACTTGGCACCCATATAAATTTCAATTCTTTTTTTGGCGAAGTCAGCAACGCCACATATTCTTTAATATTGAACTTTACTCTCATTTCGCTGTTATGTTTTTGATGAGAATTATTTTAACATGGAGTAGTAGCGTGGCACATTTCATTGATATCGCGTGAACGTCGAAATTAAGCAATTAAAACCTAGAACCACACCGTAGTTATCTTTTTTATTTATTTATATAATAGAAAAAAATACATTTACCCAAACCAAAAACTTTTATTAGACCCGAGACGGCGTGCTGTTTTAGTCGGTTCAAGCCCGACATAACCGCCCCCGCTGGCACGCGGGTGGGTATCCGAAGGAATTTCCGCACGATAAAAAAAAAAAAAAAAGAAAGGTACACTACGTTAGTGCTGTTAGTGGTGAGATGGCCCAGGGTCAGTCGAGGTGCGAGGGATATGCTCTATGTAACCTATGTAACCTTACACCCCGGCGTCTGAAGACCCGAGACGGCGTGCGGTTTTAGTCGGTGCAAGCCCGACATAACCGCCCCCGCTGACCGGCGGGGGGGTATCCGAAAGGATTTCCGCACGATAAAAAAAAAAAAAAAAAAGGTACACTACGTTCGTCGCTCAGTCGTTGTACTTTAACGAAATAAATTAATATCTATAAACCAGGTACCTACTTATTCTAATAAGAAATTATACAATCCGCAGAACAAAAGTATTCTATTATAGTTATTTATGCAACTGTGGTATAATGAGGGGTATTAAAACATGAATGTGGGTTTATCACACGAAGCGAATAAATAAATAAATAAATAAATACACCCATGATAAACTAATAATACATCTTCAGAGAATGATGTACTGCCCTTTGATATTTTCCAATTCATGAAAGCTTGGTACGCCTTTTCATACTGTTTTCTAGATTTTTCCGGTAGTAATTTGTTAGAAATGTCCTTTGCTGCATTCGAAATATCTGGAGGTGTGTTATCAAAACTTGAATCGCTCATTTTCGTAAGTAAACAAAACAATTTGCAAAAATAATAGCGAAGAAAAATAGCGGGAATTTGAATTCGAACGAATAAGCTTTAATTATTTTTTTACGGCGCGCCGCGCGCCGCTGTGGTAGTGCAATGCAACGCCCGTGAATGACAGTTCTTTTTTTGAAACTCATACAGATTCCACGCATCGAGCGCTAAGAATTTGGCTGTCTGATGAGTAACCCTTTGCGCGGAAGAGATTGAAAAAGCGAAAGGAGTGTTATTATGAAATTTCATACAACATTATAACACCCGTTCGGATGATATTATGGTTATTATGACATTGGATGTATTAATGTTGGCAATAAGCTAACTGTTTCAGAATTTTTAATAGAGGATTTAAAGCATTGGTGTAGATAAAGATATATAATTTTATAGTGAAACAGAATATGAGTAGTTTTTGTTCTGTGACAGTGAGTGCATTTTACGTTCAAAGTAAATAATTTGCAGGTAGGTTGCTAAAACTGTTACGATACATCAATGGCTTACAACGTTAGCCAAACAAGTTTGCAACAAAGACTTGTTATAGGTACTGCGCTGCGTACAGGATATTTCATTTTCTTTTACTTGTTATTTAATAAATTATGTTTTAATGTATATATGAAAAAAGGTAAAATGTTAATGTGATTTACTATTAGTTTAGTTTTACTATTTATTTTATTTTCTATATGCTCAGTTAACTTTTTTCTCAAATTACGAACAATTGAATTCAGTATCCGTTTTTCATGAAGGCTATTAAATCTTGGTGTTATACATTTTTTATTGGCCACACTTCTAGTTAATTTGTTGTGTGATGTAACTCTCCCATTAGAATATTATTTTTAATTTTATCGTGGATCGCTAGCAAAGAATAGTATGAGAACAATTATCACGCCCTTACCTTACGTGGAAAAATGATTTTTAAAAGGTGCAACTGTAGTTCATAGATTCGGTCTAATTTTGATTTAAAAGTGCGCCCATAACTTCTAAGCCCGTTGGAGATTACTGATTCCCTAGTGCTTTATATCGCTTTTCAAGCGCAATTTATCACAATTTTGAATGTGATTAGAATATGATAATCTGTCATTAGTGATCACAACTTTATTTTAACGTGTGGAAACCCCCACGGGCTTCACTCCATCGGTGCTATGTAAGTTTGTCTATCAATCTACAATTTCCATGGCCTCGCCGTTGCAATTTGTTTTTTTTTTTTAAACAATTGTGGCTTTGCGATATTAGTGTTATGGGCGATGTTTTTTTATTTTGACTTGTACTTATGTACATTACTTGGCTTTCATTACTATTCAGAATGAAACCATTGCATTGTCATGGGACCATTTTGAAAGTAAAGTAGAATCATTTTGTAATTTACTAAGAGCCACATTATCATCTGAGCCAGCTGAGAGTAAACATGTATCGTTAGCAAATTGATACACCTCGCAATTATTTATGTTAGACTGTTTACATTAGATATGTAGGGTCCAATGGGTCCAAGCATTGAACATTGTGCTATCCATTCAGTAACCTGAACCCGATCACTGAAAGCGATACCAACCTTCACGTTGAAAGTTCGGTCAAATAGCTTTTGCACCATTCCAATAAGGAACCAGTATAGTTACTCTTTATTCAACGTAAACAATATAATGCTGTCAGCAAGCATATAATAAACCAATTGCTTTTAAATCGATAGGTAAATATCGACTTTTTGTGTATAACACTTTGGTTACATGTATCCCCTCACTGTGTGTGACAGTGCAAAATTGGGGCATGTGATTTTCGCAATACAGTGGAGTTGGATCAAAGGAGAACGCTTCCTCAACGGATGGGTTATTTTCGTAACCAAATCTATGTATCAATAATCTAGACATACTTACAAAACAGTTTTAAAATGATGTTGGTACTATCGAAGTGCTTAGTTATGAGCTCATAATATGTTAGGAATTCTTCATATCGATGAGAAATCGTGCTACAGTGTTTCTATAAATTCATCCAATTCATTCAGTTTGTGCACATGTTGGAGACGAGGTGGATGTTTGATATTTTTTATTCTAATAGGAACTATAAATAAAATGATTTAAGTACCCTTGAAATACAATATTGCATATTTATACACAATTTACTCGAATTTTAGCCATTTGTAAGTTGAACAAAAGCTTATATCAAAAGTTACTAACTAATCCATATTGAATGAAATAAATTTTAAGAAAAAAATTAAACCGCCTTCAAGAAACAGAAAAACGATACTGAAAGACCCGGTCTAATGCAAAGATGATGATGACGACAGAGCAAGCAGTCAATATCTTCATCGACTTGACTCAGTTTCCACAACAACTTTTGTATACTATAAGGTAAAATTAAAAAGTAAAGATATTATCTACGTCAGTACACTGTATGTTCACACAACAGTCCGTTTTACAGGCTGTTGGCCAAGTTTTATCGTATGCGTTTTTTAATCAGCGTTGGCGGATGTAGTTGTAAGTCCGAGTTTACACAAATGACAGGATCCCAGATCCAGTAAAATTAACAATCCGCTAAAATATATATACATATTTCATCAGATCGTTAATTTTAACAACAATGATGTAGCATTGTTGTTGAATTTCAAGCTTAATAATGATTGTTAGTAATTTTTAGGTAAACTTTATGTTGAGCTGAATCTTAATTCTAGGATGAGGATAAACTTTTTATAACTTCGAAACAACTGAGTTGCTTAAGTTGCAAGTAGTTCAGGTTAAAGCATTGGGATCCACTCCAACAAACTAATGTCTAGAAAGTATTAAATTGAATTTAGGAATAGCGATATTTATTTATAGCCCGGTAATTTTTCTCAATTAACTTTTGTATTACGTGAGAGAATGAAATCACGTCTATAAATAACTACTAGTATTTTCGTCCCTCGATTTGAAATTTCTTTGTAGACTGACAATAGATACGGCCGTGCCACTTACCCTCTCACCATCTCGGCTACTTGTAATTAACGATGTTGACATTGTGTACTTGAAAAAGATCGCATATCGTTAATGTATCTGTTTATTAACTGGTAAACCAATGATTATTTTGGAACTATGGTAGGCTATTCCTATATGACCTTTAATGACGTGGGCGAGAAGAACAAAATATATATTTTTGAAGTGAAAACTTCTTTAGCGGCGTTGTGCACTTTTTTGTAATGGGTAAAAAAGGTTAAACTTGCGTCAGTAAACACGTGACCTGAACGTAAGACAACAAATATAGAAGCGATAATTTCACACTGTACGAGTGATCGTTGACCTCCTCAAGACAGAGATCGATTCCGACCGAGGCCCAAGGAACACTTTTTGTAATACTTATCCTATTTTGTGCCATAAATCCATAAAAAAAAACGGAAATTAAACAAAGTGCATCTATTAATGAAAAAAGTGACGAAGAAATAGCGAAAGAAAATGAGTGAGTACTTTATAAATATATTGGCGATGATGGTTCTGGTAATAATGATGGTGAAAAAGTCGTTGAAATTATGGATGGAAGTTGATTTTTCTGAGAGATAAACTTTTTAATGTAAAATAATTGTTAACACTTCAGCACTAGAAGTGTTAAATTTTTAATGTAATATCAATTGTCATGTTTGTGTACGATAGCGCACTAAATGAATATTGTATGTTACCACATAAATGATAGTACTTTTATACTGATAATTAAAGCAATTCGTGCAAAATTATTCCCTAACCATTCCAAAATTTCAAAAAAGCACAACGTTAATATTCAAGTTTCCCCTTCTGCCGGCTCTCCTGGAATGCAAACCGTCGTTTTTTTTCAGTTATTGTCTTCCTTGTCTGACATACACTGGACAATATAAGGTACTATTAAATTATGCTTGTAGTTATGGGATCGTGTTAACATTCTTGGGGCCCAAGTCAATCTCATCTGCTTATTTTATTGGTACACCGTCTGCCTATCAACGGATGAAGTTCTCGCACAAGCTCTCCTGTACAAATTGGGGTACCATGGAGTTGGTCTGATGAGGGACTAGGAAAGTGACCAGAGGAACTTCTAAACTAAACAAGATGAACGTATCGAGTTTGGTTTTTTTTTTTTTTTTAAGAATGATAGGCTCACTTTTGACCTCTATCTCATTTGGTCGTAAGTGACGATGTGGTCTAAAATGGAACACGTTTGCCTAGAAGGAACCTATTCGCTCGAGACTTGAAGATTCCGATATTCATTTATTTGTTGTTGTCAAATACTGTGGTTTTACATAGTATTCAGGGTCTAAGATGGAGTCGGTAGGTTGTAATTCATACAAACTATGAAACATTAATACAAAACTAATAAATGTCTCAATAAAGTAATCACTATAATGATTTCAACACTCTCTTTCCCAACGTGTCGTATGATACCACTTGTACACTGTGTAAAATCTCAAACAATACCGACCACCCACATATATAACCCTTGCATTCCGAGGCCCTGTTATTTCAAAGGCCCCGGAGCGTACCACCTGAGGGATTAACGCCTCACAGTAGGAGGCATTTGCATCGGTATCAGGCCCCAAAGGAAATATTTGGGGGTCGTGCTCGAAGCCGATGTAACTTCGGGGACCATCTCCGAAGTCTGGCCCCGAAATTGAAGGGCACAGGTACCGCTCTGGCGCGGCTAATTGCCTCCACCAGCCGGGAGGGGGAAAGGGCGAGGGTAGTCCGAGGGTATTTCCGCACAGAAAAAAGGTACCCCACGTATTGATGTATATATTACTAAAGTACCACGGCAGAGTTGTAAATTGAAAATTTAATACATGGAACGCCCAAAAATTCCAACAAGAACTGATATTAATCTATTGAAATGAAATCTAAATGAGGGAAATGTATATATCGAAAATATTATATGTGAAACATGCTTTCATTAACATACCGCAAAAGTCTCCCAGTAAGGCAGAGTGTCATACTTTGTTAGTGCAATTTTTGAACTACCTGCCTAAAGGTTGAAATGCAAGGCGATCTTCTGCAACTTTTCAGATTTGTACGATGGGCAGTGTGCGACGCAAGGAAAATGACAAGCGGCTTTTCAAAATAATGGCAATAAATAAGTATAATATGAACCTTTATATGAATTAGTAGAAAAATACAAATGTAAAAGAAATTAAGCAAACATATTCTCTTTTTGTGTAGGAAATAAAGCTAAATTTAACAGTAGATGTTTGTATTTTAGGTTAGAGATTATCTCTTCGACAGCTCTGGGCGTGCTTCAGATGAAACAGTTATGTAAATATCAACTCGCTAATTGCGCCACCGTTATACTTCAGTCTTAACTCGCAAATTCTGCATGTATTTGATATCCATTACTATGCTAATGCCATTACTTAAGGAAAACATTCTTTTGAAAAAGAGAAATAGTTTATTTCTAAGTGCTCTTTAACAGATTGTTTATTAATCAGATATTAGGGAAACTTAATTATCCAATACTATAAATTTAGAGTGCAGAAATAACTTAAACACGAAAAATTCAATTCAAGACTCTCCTCTATAATCTATCTTCTTTCATCTGAGTTACGGTTCATCCAGTTACATCCCAAGAACGCACTTTGGGGCCCAGGGGCCAATCTACTCATTTACATACAGGTTTAGTTGTTGGCTTTCACAGGAACGACTGACGATTGTCCCATAATCCCAAGAAGAAAGCCTGTGCCAGCGCATTGCCCTTTAATCAGCAGGTATACCGAATTGCAAGTGTAGTTGGATTGCACTCCGAATATGTAGGTGGGCCAATTTACAACCAACCGATTCCTGGCTCTTCTATATAATCAAAATATAATAGACTTTTAAATTACAGTATTCATGATGATACTGTAATTTAAACTAAAATAAAATCGTGTCGTATTGACACGATTTTATTATTAGGCGAGACATATGTTTCACCTATTAATAAAAGTGTCATATTCTTTTGGAGCTCAGCATTATTCGTTTTGTAGTCACATTTCATAAAATTGACTACAATTTATTTAGTCATGGTGGTACGATGCTCTTTGTCGCAGCTCTGTATTGCCAGCCCCTTCTTACGGTTTGACTTGTAAGCACGGTGGTCTTCAGCGTCAAACTCGCAGTTTTTGAGCTTGTTTTTGAATTGAAATAAATTGAAATTGAACTTAATGTAGTAGTAACTTATAACTTAGTAACTTAGTAGTAGCTTAACCGCTTTAGAACGAATTCGCAGATGGCAAAGTAGACTGTCCCACCTAGGGTGATTTTTATAGAAGTTTTATTACTCACAGGACCGAAGATTCACACTTCTATCTGATAGACAGACCATGTTAACCGCTATTAAAAAAATCGAACAGCAATTCCGAGTTCATACGAAGTAAAAGAGCGGGCCACTTGCCATTCTTTCTTGTATCTAATAAAGATTTTGTAGTTATAAATGATACGATTAACAAAATTCTATGAACTAAATGGACATTAGATTACAATAACAAACATTCATTTTCATATATTGTTATTCAAATAGACCACCTCAGTGGCGTCTCATTACATGCTTTGTTTACTCTGTAAATGAACGACATAATCACATTTCAAACATTAATATTTGTTCAAATAAATAGTCGATACTAGTTGTGCTATCCAGTTTCACTCCCGCTGGTCTTAAAATTTACTCTTTTCCTATGAGTCATACTTTGGCACTCAACCAACTAGTGTTGTGAAAATGATCCATTTTGTTCTAAAGTATAGAGTTTGTTAATAATTTGTAAGCTTTACAAATTGAAATAAGGCATAGAACTGAACTATCATCACGTCAAAACTAATATACCTATTGGTTAAATACGAGTCCAACATTATCATCTCAGAAGCATTGAGCAAAATAGACTTTTTTTTTGTAAATACATACATATACCCAGACCAATGCAAATAGACATACAACAAATATTTGCACTGAGCGGGAATCGAACCCGCGCCCCCTGTCGTAGCAGTCGAATGCACTAACATCTGCGCTACAGAGGCCGTCTTTATCATATTGTCAGTGCGCGTATGTGAAGTATTTTTTATATCACTTGGGTGGCAGACAAGTACACGGCCCTCCTGGTGAGAAGCGGTTACTGTGGCCTATGGACGTATGCAACACCAGGGACGTCATACTAAAGGTCACGGAGCTAAGATGCGGACAGACGGACATATCGAAACTATAAGGATTCCCTGTTTACTAAATAATCTCAAAAACGGTTGTATGAGTGACGTACGATTGGTAGAACGATATCTTTACCATTTACGTAGAGAGCACCATTTAGGGATTTAACAATCCCAAAATGTATATTGTGAACAAAATTGTATGGACGGCTCAAACAGTGAGTAGGATTTTTAAGTTCTCTGAGAAAGAATTTTACTCTTACATTTTTTTTATTAGAGTACGGTTATGGTTTCCAAATAGACTTGTATGGAATACCATTTTCAAAGTAATTAGTATGCTATCTTTTGCTATAGATATTAGAATTAAAAATATTATTCTAACTAACTGAGCTGCCTGGACACATCCTATATATTCGAAACTTCAACTAGATTCAAGTCCTGTCCTGGATGTTCTCTTTTTCCGAGCTAAATCTATAGAACTGTACCTATTGGTTTTCAGATTAGCATTTTTCACTTAAATGAAGAGACTGTGTTGTGAGCTGTATTTTCTTGCTGAATTTATTATGGAACTTGCTGTTACCTACGACTTCGTATGCGTATAAGTTCGGTTTAGGTCAAGGTATGTTTTCTTCTGCAGTCTCGATACTAACGCGTTTTTTACAATTGACAATTTGTTCGAAATAGATAGAGAAATATGTAACATCGAAATCAATTCTACCCGATTCCTTGATATAATAGCGTGATGATATTCATTATGAAATGTTTATGGGTCTCTAATCAACTATCTTTTATACGTGGGTAATTCTGTGGAGTTTGGAGATTTTACATTTTACTACTTATTACCTTTCAGGTATAGCATGATTTTGACCGTGTCTGAGTACTGCTGAACTACCAAATTTCGTAAAGATCTACCTTTTAATAATAAAGTTGTCATCAATAATAGTTAAGACCGATTTTGCTCTACTGTTCCTATCATACCTATAACAACGCGATGATATATAGCGTAGTATATGACCATGCCCTAGTAGAATGTGCATGCAAAATTTTAGCTGAACTAGTTCAGCGGTTTTCAAGTGATGTTCGAACATAGATATTAAAAGCAGACAATTGACAAACCGACCATATTTCTAAAAATTACATTTTCGGTATTGGTGTCGCTCCTAGAACAACAATTATCTTTTGGAAAAACATTCACTGTATAGTTTTCACCTCGTTACGATGTTATTTAGATAGATGTATAGATTAAATATTCACAGTGCACTTGAAGATATTCAAATATTACAAGACCACATTATTTACTAGACTGCAAAAAAGTATTTTGTATGTTCCTATCACTTGCCTGATGGCTTATTGCGATTGTTTTCATCACGAGATTTTCCTTGAAACATCGACACACGTGTGAATTTTTGTGTAACCAATAATAGTTACACGACATTTCGTGTTTCGCACTTTCAAAATGACGTATTTCCATGCCACTGTTCATCAGTTATTATATCGTAATATCCCTTAGGGTTGAAATTCTGTAGAACACTGATATTTACGTATATATTTATAGCAGTAGGTTTATGACATTTTATACTTCTTACTTTGAAAATGAAGAACATTCATACAACCGTTCATCCCTTATTTTACCGCCTTAGAGGTGAAAGTTTAAAAAATCCTTACTTATAAAATTTAATATCATACAGCTGTGAAGCTGTAAGCTCTGCGTTGATGAATCAGCCAGGCAGTCTGAACAAATAATTACGTATCTATGTATTCCAATTCCTGAGTCCTTTTAATCTCCATTATAAAACAGCCGCGGTAGCCTAGTGGTATGGGTAAAGGACTGCTGAGACGAGGTCTCGGGTTCGATCCAGGTATTACCATGGCACACACCAATAACTTTTCGATGCTTTTCGAAGTTATGTGTGTATTTATCGCAGGTTTATAAGTGCCCGGTTAATGGCAATAGGCTCGCCACCTCTTACATTGGGACCTAAACATAAACTGGCGAAATGTGGGTGCTAGCACCTCTGTCTACCCCTTCGGGGATATAGGCGTGAGTTTATGTCAGTGTTGTTATGGATATCCATAACCGTAACCGAAACTATCGGATATCCGAAATAAAAAAATATCCGTAACCGTAACCGAATCCGAAATAAAAGTTTCGGATAGGGCGGAGTCTAACTAAATAAAATACTACAACTCGTACGAATTAACTATGCGCTTCGCTGGAATGCGACACCTCCCCCGCTACCTTTTTTTTTTTTTTATCGTGCGGAAATCCCTTCGGATACCCCCCCGCCAGCGCCAGCGGGGGCGGTTATGTCGGGCTTGCACCGACTAAAACCGCACGCCGTCTCGGGTCTTCAGACGCCGGGGTGTAAGGTTACCCATAGCATAGAGCATATCCCTCGCTGGGCTATCTCACCACTAACAGCATCGCTCATCCTGTCTCCTCTGAAAGCAGAGGAGTACGGAGAGCGATGTGTTCCCGCCAGGTTGGGTATTGGCCGACGATCAATGCCAACCCTATGAAGGGGTGAAGGGGAAGCCATTGACCGCCACCCAGGGTGTACCGGCCGCTCCGATTCCGTTCCCCCCGGACTGCAGCGGGATCGGAATCGGAGCGACACTCGAGGAGGTTACCCAACACACACCCCACCTCTCCCGCTACCTAATGACGACACAGCGCGAGGTGCACAGCTAATTCGTACGGGTTATACTTTCTTTATAGTAAATATGACACGTCTTCGTGACAAGTTTTTGTTTTTGCCCGGCCGGCAGACCATCGCGCGCCGGTTTAGTCGTCGTAACTTTAGAGGTTATTGTGGGATTACGTTACCTACGTACGATGTAATTTATTTTACGATTACTTATTAAAGGTGTGGTTTCTTGTTAAATAGTAAACAAATTGTCAGTGACTGGAAAAATGCGTCCTAAATCTAGTTTAATTTGGTCATTTTATGATGAAGTGAATCTAAATTTTGCAAAATGTAAACAGTGTGGGAAACAATTTTCACGCAAAGGAGGTGGCACTACTTCACTCAAATTTCACCTTAAATCTCAACACAAAGATAAGTATGAAGAATTGTTGTTGCTAGAAAAAGATAACCCACAAAAACTGACAAATTCCCAACAGCTGACACTGACACAAAAATTAATATCCGTAACCGAAACTATCGCATAATCCGAAATAATTTAATATCCATAACCGTAACCGAAACCGATATAATATTTTACCAATATCCATATCCGTATCCGTATCCGAAATTATACATCCATAACATCCGTGGTTTATGTTATGTTAAAACAGATTAATAAATAACTCTTAAATTATACTTGGGCGTTGTTGTTGTAACTTTAATATTATTTTTGTTATTATTGGTTGCTTAGTATGAATTATCTGTTGTGTACATACCAACTTTATGGTATTTTGACTAGTTGTACTCTATGTAACTTTACAACTCTTGTACTTTTGATATTTCGACTTTCGGCATTTGGTGTTCTACTTTCCGCTAGAATGAATGAATGTGTAACTGATTTTGATCTTTGGGTGAAGTTGAAGATTGCTCTTACTTGCATCGTCATTTTAGGGGTGTATGCCGCCCCACAAGATGCGTGTTGGCAACGATCCTCGAGAGCCCAAAGTGAGAGGCAGGCGTTTTGGGAAATTATGAAAGATGTTCTAAATGCAAGTAAAAAAGAGAATTATAATGCTAGGTGATTCTAATAGCTGGGTTGGAGTGAAGCGGGATGGATATGTGAGTGTACTAGGAAAGTTTGGCGATGATAGATCGAATGAAAATGGAGAACGTCTGCTTGAAGTATGTTTTGAGAGGAATCTTGTGGTAACGGACACAACATTTGAGCACAAGAAGATCCATTTATATACTAGAGAGGAAAAAGCCAAAGAAGCACTATTGATTTCATGAATTGGGAATGTAAGTTTGAGAAAGAAAGTATTAGACACTCGGGCATACCGCAGTACTGGCATTGACTCAGACTACTTCCTGGTAGTCAGCCGAATAAGTGATCTCTTAAGGGATGTCGGCACCGAGTGCATGAATAAATATAAAAGTTGAGAATTTGCTAGAGGAAGGGATGAAAGTGAAATTTACGAGTAAATTGAGTGAGAAATTTAATAGTCGAAATGAAGTATGTGAGGTAGAAAATTTCTAGAAGCTATGTAAGGAAGGACTTCTTGTGGAAGTTGCTATTGAAATATGTGGTGTATGTAAAGTGTAAAGAGAAAAACAAAGATGGATGACTTCCAACAGAATATCAAGTTCTTTGGGAAGTCAAATGCCTCCTGTACACTGATGATCAAGTAAAACTGGCATCATCGAAGGAGGTGCTGCAGGCGATGGTTAATATTATGCATGGTGCCCTAAAAAGCAAAGGTATGAAAGTGACTCTAAGTAAGATGAAAGTGATGGTTTTTGAAAGAGAATAAAGTATGACAAATTGCAAGATTGAAGGAGAAAGAGTAGAACAAGTGAAAGAGTTTGTGTATTTGGGTTCTAAGTTTACGAGAGATGGAAAGTATGACAATGATGTTAAACGGAGAGTTTTGACAGGATTCAAGTAAACAGGGCGATGCAGGAAGACGGGGAAATAGGTCCTGGTCCAAAAGGTGGGGCGGCCGGCGGATACGCTATCTGGTTACCGGCCAATCGTTTTGCTCGACGAGGTGTGCAAGTTCTTTGAGCGGATCATTGCAGAGCGCCTCGTCGAGCATCTCACGAACGTGGGGCCAGATCTGGCGGACAAGCCGTTCGGCTTCCGCCGGGGGCGCTCCATCGAGGAAGCGAGGGTGGGTGGTGGTGGTGGTGTCTCTCGACTGCGCCAACGCCTTGAACACCCTACCGTGGAGCTGCGTATCACGGAGTGTCTTCTTACCTCCGCCACATTATCGAGGCGTATCTATCCGAGACGACCATAGTTTACCCGAGCTGACTAGGGTCAGGGCGGCGAGAAGCGTCGTGTGGTGTTCCACAGGGGTCGGTCCTAGGGCCACTCCTATGGAACATCGGATACGATTGGGTGCTGCGCGTTCCGTTGCTTGAGGGCTTCAGCATAACGTGTTATGCTGACGATACGCTCGTTATGGCGTGGGGAGCAACACACCGATGCACGGCCCTAAAGGCCACGGCAAAGGTTGCTTAAGTCGTGGGTCGAATACGGCGCTTGGACTCGATGTGGCCCTCCACAAATCCGAAGCTATGTGTTTTCACGAGCCTCGGAAGGGGCCACCTGCGGGAACCACCATAACCGTAGGGGGCGTAAGCATCGGCATTGAGCCCTCGATGAAGTACCTGGGGCTCGTACTCGATAGCCGATGGGACTTCGGGCCACATCTCCGAATTCTGATCCAACGCGGGATCCAACGCCCTCATTAGGAGACTGCATCTGAGGATCATCCGAGGCATGGCCCTGTACGGGACCCCCGTACGGGCCCCCGTATGGGCAGAGACTCTGGCGGCCCGCAACGTGGCCATTCTAAACAACCCGCTAAACGTGATGTCCTTCAGTGTCATCAGGAGGTATCGCACGATCTCCATCGAGGTGACATGTATCCTAGCCGGGACCCCTCCATGGGACCTGGAAGCGAGGGCCCTTGCGTCCTTGTACCACTGGCGCAAGGAGGCGCTGGAGCGGGGCCATAGGCCGAAGCCCTGAGAACTCTAGACTCAGCTCCGCCAGGAATTCATGGAGACATGGAGGGTGCGACTTGAGCAACCAAAGTGGGGGAATCCACCATTGCGGCGGTGAGGCCGGTGATGAAGGAGTAGTTGAAGAGGCACCACGGTGACCTCTTCTACCGGATGTGCCAGATATTTACCGGACCAGATATTTATCTGTGGCGCATCCACCGGGAGACAACGCCGCAGTGCCAGTGGTGAAGACACGGCCTTCCACAAGTTGGTGGAGTGCCAAGCGCGGGCGAGTCAACGTCGGGATCTCGTTGCGGTCCTGGGCGTGGACGTTATCTCGCTGGAGACCATGGTGAGAGCCGTGATCTCCGACGGGAGCAAGTGGTACGCCACCGCGAGCAGGTAATGCGCGCGGAAGAGAGGGCGGAGAGGGAGCGCGAGAGAACCTTGCTCCGCTGCCAAGTCCCGCAGTCTACGCCGTTCTCTATGCCCGGGACTACTGACCTCCATGATCGGGGCCTGAGGACGGTAGTTGGCCGACTCGCCGTCCTTATAGAAGCAGGCCAAGACGGAGGCGTGTTACTGTGACGTCTGGGGTCTGGCGTCACAATTCCTCGTGTTAATGAAATGATAAACACAAGTATTTATATTTATAATGGCATTTATTTTTCATATAAAACTTCTACATCGAGTTTTAGGGGATTTTACGCGAGTTTATTAGACTTTAAGCGAACTGAACAGGGTCACGGATTCTGCTCAGAGATTGAGCCTACAATCACTTTTCTTGGAACTCTCTTCGTACGGCGGGTCGAGGCCGGAGCCCCCGGTCACCCGCTGTCACCAACTTGTCCGCCAAGCCAATTGTTTTCCTATTCTACATTTTATATTTTAAAACAAATTTATTTTTAATCTCTGACGCATGATGGCCAGGTAACAATCTGTAGTACTCGAACGAGGTCGGACGCTACATCAGCTGCGCCCCATGGACTTCATGCGACAGTTCTACGCCAAGGCCCTAGTTAAATTAATCTGACGCAAAAAAAAGTCGTTATGTGAGCTGTCCCTTACAATGGGAAAAACGAAGCAATCTTTGTTTGCCACTTAATCGAGTTATAGCAATTAAACTGTAATAAATACTGAATAATACGAATAATAAGATTACTTCATTCTTGGACGGGCAAAACGTCAGCAAAGGATCCGTCCACAACACACCTATTCAAAGAAAAGGTGTTGTTATCACTTGTCGATACATTTTATTGTTTGTCCGAAAGGGACCTAAAGTACAAAGTACTTTTAAGACCTACCTAAATAAAAAATAAAAGATGACATAAAGTGATTTATCCTTACAATTATAAACCTCTTACATCGCCTACGAATTACTAAATTACTTTTTAATCAACATTAAAGAGAATGAAAACTTCACCCCATAATGAGTCTGGTGAAAATCAACTTTCACCATCGCAGGCAACTATGTCCTTAGCGATTTGACTCTCTTACAAAGTTTAGATCTCCACTCCCAACATTAGACGAAAAAATAATTACCTAATCCCTACGCTAGGACGTAATGAATATAAAAAAAATGTATTTATCTTCGACAGCGCACCAACATAGAATAAACAGGAAAAACACAATATTAATAACACATATTACACAACACATTATTAACTACATGGATTATAATTCTATTAAAACTTATGGTCCTTATTGGCCCTATTGACCCGCAGATACCTATTAATGGCGAAAATAACACTAAAATCTCTTGCAAAAATCTGGAACAAGCCACCATCATAGCCATTGCACCTCTTTGTATCAGCCATCTTCTAGTAATAATAAGGCACATAAAAGCAAATAAATGAAAAGGTTATCTGATAAGTGCGTTGCTCCAATGTCTTCCTTCTCAAGGTACGGGATCGATCAATCCACTGCAAACTTTAAAACTTTGGCCCTTCCACCAAACCTGTGTAGACTGCAGAATGCTAGCGCTCCAACTAGCGCGTCCACCAAGACCTGTGGAAACCGGCGCTCCACCAAATTTGTGAACCGGCGCTCCACCAACTACTGTGGATAAGGCGCCTCCACCACCTGTGACGTCTGGGGTCTGGCGTCACAATTCCTCTTGATAATGAAATGATAAACACAAGTATTTATATTTATAATGGCATTTAATTTGCACATAAAACTTCTACATCGAGTTTAAGGGGATTTTACGCGAGTTTATTAGACCTTAAGCGAACTGAAGAGGGTCGCGGATTCTGCTCAGAGATTGAGCCTACAATCACTTTTTTTGGAACTCTCTTCGTACGGCGGGTCGAGGCCGGAGCCCCCGGTCACCCGCTGTCACCAATTTGTCCGCCAAGCCAATTGTTTTCCTATTCTACATTTTATATTTTAAAACAAATTTATTTTTAATCTCTGACACATGATGGCCAGGTAACAATCTATAGTGCTCGAACGAGGTCGGACGCTACATTACACACGCCTGACAACTCACCGACGCGGGATAAACCAGACGAGGTCAAAATCCGCCGGTAACCCTGGGGTTATCCTTTCGAGGGCTTACTCGGGGTGCCCGGCAATGGAATACTTTAGATACATAATAGGACACGAATTACAATAATTATTATATGTAATTTATTATATACTTAAATGTGGTCTCAGTATTTGATCAAAGATCGGATAACTCGCCTGCGGACGAGATCTAGGCGACATAAATACCATAATATTCCGATTTACTTTATATAGCGTAGCTGCTTATTTGCGTATATTACAGTCATGTTAGATTGTTATGGTATTTAATTACTTATCCAAGAAAATAACATTTTATCTTATACACAAAACATTCAAATCAAATTGAATTTACCCATTTCTTGTGTAACATATTTGTGTGACATAAACGTTATTCTCAATTTATTATTCTTATTGCTACCGGTGCTTAACTAGTAAGTAGATATGACATTTTACCCATACATTTTCATATTCGGGTCTACATACAAAATTTATAATTTATCATCGCAAATATCAATAGGATTAACATGTTAACCGTACATTTTATTCATGCCATGGACCATGGTCTTGAAATTCGTATTTTGTGTAAATAGTATAGTATTTTATACTATAAAAGTTAGTAAAAATTACATTTGATATTAATATCATTGTAAATTACTAACGGGTACCCTGTGCTAGATTAGATTACGATTACATGGTAGGCACCTAAAGATTGTTAAGAAGTGTTTTAAAATATTATTATTGTTTTATCTTATTAAGACCAGCGCAGACGAGGAGCAATATCCGGCGTAGATTTCGTCCTTCAAAATATAATTAATTCAAAATTCTTATAACTGTATTTAATAACGCACACAACGGATTAAAAGTACCGCGTACCGAAAAACTGAGGGCAGTTACATTGACGAGACAAAAGTATGGCGAAGTGACCGAAAATAATTAACTAACGTGACTAGGCGCAGCAATGCAAACAGCGAATATTAATCTGCGTTGAGCGCTCGAGAATGATCAACATCGAATTAAAGCGATGGACTCAGTATTTTTCTTAAGCTTCATGTAAATAACAACACAACGTAATCTCAGAATATTTGTTTCCATAGCATGCCCTTTACTACAGTACCTAGCAACAAAAATCATTTGTCTGCGCAGGCCTTTACTGATTCTTAACACGCCAGGCATAATAACGGCGATATTTTGATGACTTATTAGAATTATGAGGCCTCTATCTATATTATTTTAGTAGTTTGAATCGGTACACAGCTAAATTTTAAGAACTGTCGTTGAACCTAACACGTCGTGTTTTCTGTCCCTTGTATATTATTACTTTATATTCGGAGAAATTGGATGGGCCTTTACTCATCATTATTACTTGAATATCAAACTTAAGGATAGAATAGAAAAGAAAAGAATATTTAAGGATAAGAACATTTAATTTAAGGATAGAAAAGAATTTTTTTTTGGTCGAACATAGATCATCGAACTTGCGTCATCATCACCGAACGCTCCGACACCTCTATTAATATTTGAATACAGTGCCATCTAGCCCGTCAATGTTGTATCACGTAGTAGCTACTAACGTCACTTTGTAAACTCTGAAATAGGTGGTAATAGCAGCGTGTTAACTTAGTGTTTTGAAATTTAATTCACTAGTTGACACTTTTCGAAGTTTCAGTACTATTGCTGAAAGGGGCGATTTCTATGAATATTTTGTCACGCTATTTTTTATCAGATAATATATACTGACGCTTGTACGTATATCCCTGATAGTATAGTAGTAGTATAGTAAGTAGATGTGTATTAACATATTTCCTGATGATTTAAAAACTACCCACGTAATTGTTCAAGTTTTCAATTCTATCAGCACTGTTTTTTATCTGCAGGGCTTGCAGAAAAAAACAGTGCTAAATGCAAAGCTACGTCTCTCGAAAGACTGTTAAGTATACTGAAATCTTCATCTTTTGTGAAGATAAAGGATCTCTTTCCAAACGGTATACATTTTTTACCGAGTGAAAAAAGCGTAAAAAGAGTAAAAAGCGGCCAAGAGCGAGTCGGACTCGCCCATTAAAGGGTTCCGTAGCAGCAAGTAACATACTAATGTTTTTCTTTAATTTTTATATTTGAGTTGATTAAATGAAAGAAAAGAAATAGAAGTTACAGGGGGGAGGGGACACATTTTACCACTTTGGAAGTGTCTCTCGCGCAAACTATTCAGTTTAGAAAAAAATGATATTAGAAAGCTCAGTATCATTTTTGAAGACCACACACGTTATGGGTTTGATGAAATTTTTTTTTTTAGTTTCAGTTCTAAGTACCCCAAAATTTATTGTTTTTTTTTCTATTTTTGTGTGAAAATCTAAAAGCGGTTCTCAGAATACTCTACTTACCAAGTTTCAACAGCATAGTTCTTATAGTTTCGGAAAAAGTGGCTGTGACATACGGACGGACAGACAGACAGACATGACGAATCTATAAGGGCTCCGTTTTTTTGCCGTTTGGCAACGGAACCCTAAAAAGGTAAAAATAAATATGAAAAAAGTCACATATTTTAACAATTATTTTTACCATTTCAGTTGGTCCTATCTTAAAGCATGTTTTTTAGTTTTTTAAACAACCTTTTATTTGAAGAATATACTGCTTCCGGGCATGCAACGCCGGCCGTGAAAGCCTTATGATTTATAACCTTTTATTTATTTTTGATTTCTTAGTTTTTTTTTTCTTATTTATTGTATGGTCATCGGTATGTACCTTGATAAGTGTAAAATTTAAAATCAATCTGGCGTTTGACAGTACTCGAAAATCGAGTACAAAAATTCCATTATATACAAACTTACAAACATAAATTTTTAAAAGTGTGTTAAAAGGCCAGGTTAAAAGCACTTGAAACCGCTAGGTTTGCATTAAAGGTTTAATGATAGTAGCGTGTTTAGTTTTAATCGTTAAGTATTTATATTTTGATATTTTCACCGCGTATTGAAGTGTCGGTGTTTGTGTATTATTTTTTCTTTCTATTATGAGTGGGTACTCATAATGATTAAGATTCGTAGTACGAGCGCAACGACGCCTGTACCGGACGAAGTGGGCGTGCTACGCTAGCAGTATCGCGAGTTGAGCGCGGAGTTGAGCGCGACGTCACTTTGTGAGGGTCAAGCTCTTTGGCTCGTTGTTGGACTCTGTGCTCGTGAGTTTTTAGTTGGGTCGGGCTCGTCAGCTCGTTGGTAGACCCTGGGCTCGCGCCTTTTTGGGTTGGACTTGCCACGCGCTTTGAGGGAGCATTATTGTGATTTTGTTTGTTGAATGTTGATTAATTGGTGAAAATTAATTATAGCTAGTTCTCTTTTTGTTAAATAAAGTGAATACGCCCATCGCGTTCGTTGGACTTGGAAATTTGCTGCGGTTGAAACCACATTCTATGGGAAGTAAATCTCACATTTTATTTTATTGCATAATTAGTTTATTGTATATTCAATTACACGTACATTCATGTCACATATAGTTAGATACACTAAATAGGCACACTTTTCAATCTTTGCTACTTTCCCGGCTGAATCCCGTTCCATTGAAGGTCAGTGACCCATTTCTTAATATATTTTATGTATTGTTGATAATAAATAACGGATTGGTTTAATTTTGGTTTGCAATTTGAAACTTAACACGAGGTTAGAGTTCGCCATTTTTTATTGTTAATTTCTCATTACTATTTTGCCTTTTGGTGCAATTGACTCTGACTATTTTCAACTTTAAAACTTGGAATTGTTATTGTAATTAAAATATTTACTGGTCGATTTCGATCGGGTGTCAATTTCAGCTTAATTTGATTATTGAAACAAGTACGTGCTAAAAATCTGTTTAAATTTGATTTGTTGTTTATTCATGTGTTTGATTGGACACGACGGGAGGTCTGAATAGATAATTATCTATGTTTACTTGCTATAAAATTGAAAGTAATATATAATTTGATTTGTTTGTATCCGAGCGTTTAAAATAGCTAATTTTATAGTTTAATATTTCTCGGGATTTCCGGGTAATTTTTGGTGGTCGTTTCTGACCGAACTAACTACTTTTGTTTGATTTGTTCTAAGTTCGGGGCGGTTCCTCGAATGCCTTTTGACCGTTTTGAGTATTTGTCGGTTAACCGGTTTTTATAAAATTACGGTGTTTTTTGTTGTTTGAACCGTTTTATATTCGTACCGACTTTTTGATTAATGATTTTGTATCGTTTGTTGACTGCACATTGGTGTAGGATCCGGATCATTAGACACTTTATTTTAGTTAGATATTAAGTTTTAGTTTTATTTGCGTTTATACTGTCGCGCTTTAGATCACGCTTCGGAACGTGCTCAAGTCGTGGGTCGAATACGGCGGCTGGGACTCGAGGTGGCTCTCCACAAATCCGAGGCTATGTGTTTTCACGGGCCTCGGAGTGGGCCACCTGCGGGAACCAGCATAACCGTAGGGGGCGTAAGCATCGGCATCGAGCCCACGATCAAGTACCTTAGGCTCGTACTCGATAGCGGATGGGACTTCGGACCTCATCTCCGAAGTCTGGTCCCGAAACTGAGGGGGGCTGCGGCCGCGCCATCGCGGCTGATGCCCAACGTTAAGGGACTCAACGCCCCCACTAGGAGACTGTACCTGGGGATCGTGCGAACCCTATACGGGGCCCCCGTATGGGCGGAGACTCTGGCGGCCAGCAACGTGGCTGTTCTAAATAGCCTGTTAAAGGCGATGGCCGTCAGAATCATCAGGGGGTATCGCACGATCTCCGTCGAGGCGGTATGTCTCCTAGCCGGGACTCCTCCATGGGACCTGGAAGCGAGAGCCCTTGCGCTGCTGTACCAGTGGCGCAAGGAGGCTCAGCGGTCCCTGCTCCGCCAGGAACTCATGGAGACATGGAGGGTGCGACTTGAGCATGCAAGGTGGGGGGAATCCCGATTATGAAGGAGTGGTTGGAGAGTGACCATGGGGACCTCTCCTACCGGATGTGCCAGATATTTACCGGACACGAGTGTTTCGGTAAGTATCTATGGCGCATCCTCCGGGAGACAGTGCCAGCACTGCGAGGTTCCTGGCGAAGACATGGCGCTCCACACGTTGGTGGAGTGCCCTGCGTGGGCGAGTCGTTGCGGTCCTGGGCGTGGATGTTCTCTCGTTGGAGACCATGGTGAGGGCCGTAGTATCCGACGGGAGCAAGTGGCACGCCGCCGCCTCTTTCTGCGAGCAGGAAATGCGCGCGAAAGAGACGACGGAGAGGGCGCGGGAGAGAACCCTCGAGTTTCGCAGTCTGCGGCGAGGACGCCGCAGACTCATCTACGCCCGGGACTACCGACCTCCATGATCGGTGCCCGAGGACGGCAGTTGGCCGACTCGATGTCCTTACAGAAGCAGGCCGTGGCGGAGGCATGTCGTGTGTGCCCTACACACGCCTGCCAACTCACCGAAGCGGGATAAAACCCGACCACACCAGGTGAGGCCGCGGTGGCAGCCAAAGTCCGCCGGCAACCCTGGGGTTATCATTCCGAGGGCTTACCCGGGGTGCCCGGCAACGGACACTTGGGGAGGTCAACGTGTGGTTTTAGTCGATACACGACATAACCACCCCCGCTGGCCGGCGGGGGGGTATCCGAAGGGATTTCCGCACGTAAAAAAAATAATTAAAATAACGCTTCGGAACGAAGTAGTGATTGCGTGAAAGTGAGTGGTGGGGCTACGGCTTGAATACTACCTGCACGTGGTCTCACTCCTCACCCTTGTCTCCGGGTTAAAAGAGACTGGTAGCAGAGCTGTTTTTTTTCTATTACTGCGCTCGCTCGGTTCACGCACTGAACATAGGGGAAGCTCGTGAAGTGTGTAAGGATAGAAGCAGATGGCGGGCTGTTGTCCCTACCTACCCGCGAGGGAAAATACCATGAGTATATGTATGTATGTATCTTCTAATATACAAAAATCTCGTGTCAGTGTTTCCTATTGAACTTCGTCGTAATGGCTTGACCGATTCTTATGATTTTTTTTTTGTTTATATTTGGTAGGTCTAGGAACTGGAGCCCCGAGCACCAGCTCGTATAAATAAGTTTACACTACTTAACTGAATGTTATGTTTCAAATAGGCAATCTACAATTGATGTCACAATCTATGGGCACGTTATACTTATGTAAGATTACGTTCGCATGGTAGAGAGAAATTGATTGAACGATATTATAATGTTCATTAAAGAAATTTTTCATAATATTAGGTATTGCGTCACCTTTACCCTACGATAGTCGCAGCATGGTGAGCCAGATTATCGGTCTAGTCTATTTAGTACGTAGATAAGTCTAATTAGTTAGAAAGTTTCACGTTTTATAACTGCCTCTATATTGCCAGCTTCAGCAATAAGTGTTTATAAATATTAATGGCAAGATTTTGCACTTCGCCTATAATTTATCAAACTACGTCAAGGTTAATTCATTAAATTTACGTTGACATAACGATTTAAAGGAGCACGTATTTAAAAGGTATTATGTTTAGCAAGTTAGCTTCTTTATTAAAAGCCGCCGTATCGGCGGCTCTGCAATGGAATTGTCCTTCATTATGCCCTTGATGAAGGTCGTTATATAATAAAACTGTGATCGAGTTAGGCTATTGAAACTGTGGTAATACAAATAACGATTCTTCTAAAAGTATTAGGCATTGATAAAACCAATGTAAACGCTACAAAGACGCCTAATATTTTTATAGTAAAATAAATTTGGGATGGGCAGGAGTAGAATTGACATTAGAAGGTTTTCTAGAACGTAGCGATAATATAATTATAGGCATAAGTGTAACGTTGTGTTTTAATCCATATAAAATTTTGTTTATATCAAATTACAGAATAAAGTTTTCAATAAATACAAAGACTGAAGTTGTAAAAAAGTCCGATAAACTGATTACAGCGCCATTTACCCGAATGAATGTGTGAATATCATTCATCCAGGGGTAAACCCTGGATGAATGATACAAACACACGAAATTTCATCAGCAGAGTGACAAGACCTTTGAAGAACCGTCAGATAATCTAGATAATTTTATGAAACTGAAACCAAGCACACGGGCATCGCAAGTAACCTTGCTGATGAAAATATCGCAATATTTGCAAGTGCATGATGTAGGTGGTGGTGTAAATCTACACTGGAGACATTTCTAAAACTACAATTCATAAGAGACTTACAGAAATTCGTACTAAAAATTTACAAGACAAACAAACAACGTTATTCTGCGCATTAGTACATACGGCTACAGAGCCCTCGAGGCAGCCCTCGCAGTTTTGCTCACAGCGATGGTGCGGAGCGGAAGTGCGTGGGCTGCCGCTGCCTCTTCTGCCAAATTTGAGACAAATACGTGGGGCGCACTATAAGTTTCCGGAATGAATATGAAAAAATACTATTAAAGGTACAAAATTAATTTATTGTTTTTCAAAATAATCTCCCTTGGCGTCTATGCACTTTTTCATTCGATCAAACCAGTTTTGAAAACTTTTGTGCCACTCCTCTGTGGTGACCTCTGAAACGTGTTTTTCATACTCCTCGACAGCCTCTTCTGGTGATGAAAATCGTTGGCCACGTAATTGGTTCTTAATTTTTGGGAACAGATAAAAGTCACAAGGTGCCAGGTCGGGACTGTATGCAGGATGACTCATGAGTTCTACATTTTTCGCCTTCAAAAAGTCGTTTGTCTGTCTGGCCGTGTGAGAACTAGCATTGTCGTGGTGCAGGATGATACGGCGTTTACGGTTATTTTTACGGAGTTCGTCAATAACTTCCGGCAAACAAATGGTCGTGTACCAGTCACTATTCACAGTACGACGATTTTCTAAAGCAACAGTAGCCACGTGTCCAGTTTTATTAAAAAAAGAAGCAATCATCCGCTTAGATGCACTTTTCACGCGCGCCACTTTGGTTGGTTTCGGCTCATCTTGAAAGACCCATACGCTCGATTGCTGCTTTGTTTTGGGATCGTAGCAATAAATCCATGTTTCGTCACCTGTTACTATGTCCCACACCAAATTTGACGCACCTTCGTTGAATCTGGTAAGCATGGCACTGCACCAAGTGACGCGGTCCGTTTTTTGATCCTCGGTCAAGTTATGTGGGATCCACCGCGAGCACAGCTTTCTCACACCCAAATGTTTGTGTAGGATTGATTGTATTTGACTCATGCCTATTTCTAAGGATGCGCGAATTTCATGGTAGGTCACATGCCTGTCTGTTTCAATCATACGGCGCACAGCATCGATGTTTTTGTTGGTCACAGCGGTGGACGGCCGACCATCGCGAGATTCGTCACTGAGATTGATACGACCACGCTTGAATTCTGCAAACCAGCTATAAACAGTTGTCTTGCATGGAGCTTCATCGCCAAAAGCTGTTTCAAGCCGAGCGATGCTCTGTTGAGCCGTCAAATTACACTTAAAATCGTAGAAAATCATACTACGAAAATTTTCCCGAGTTAAATCCATGTTGATGCAGACACACAATTTTTAAATGGCGCCACAAGGTAAAAACAAAAGACAGTCAGATGAAACAAACTGTATTCTACAGCCAAAGAGTTCTATTTTCAAATGTTGTAATAAATTTTTAAATATTGTTTATGTAAGTGGCCAGTTCCGGAAACTTTTAGTGTAACCTATGTACCTAAGAACAATTGACATTGAAGGCAAAAAATGTAATATGGAATTTGATAATGGTCACTTTCGACAGTTCCATCTGAAAATTACAAGAAACTTATATAAATTATAAATATAAATATATAAATTGATTCTCTCCATCCAATCGTTACCTGTAAGAGATTGCCCTGAGCGATAAGGCTACCAAATGTATATATAGCATAATTGGGCCAACTGTTTGTTCTGTATTCGTCTTCTTATGTATTATTATTATTATAAGATCCCAAGATAATGGAGGCTGCGTATCATTATTCCAGTCTTCAAAGGCAAGAGGTCGGTGCAGGAGTATGGCAACTATCGCGGTATAAAGGTAATGTCACACAACATTCGTTGTGAGTTGATTTAAACTCTTTAAAAGGGCAAATTGACTCCCAGATTCAACAGGAGTGTGCACTCTCGGTGTCGCCCAAGCCACAGGAACTTGGATCCTATTTTTGCACGATGGATCGTTGCAAATAAATACGTGTGCAATCGGGACACAGTGCTGAGATGATGATGATGATTATAATGATTATTATGAAACAATAACTGTTTTGCAAAATTTTCAGTAAATAGTTGTATATTAACTTCTTTTATTTTGGTCATACTTACCATTACATACAATTTTCCAGCTCAGGTGAACAAGACCAAGTATTGCTGGCGTTTTGTTTTCCTCAATTTCAGTTGGTAATATCCCAAAACAAAAAAAAAAGTTCATGTTGATATTCACCTTTATCAAAGAAATGTTCGCATTTCATATGACATGCAAATGATCGTCCGGAGTAAATTAAATATATCTAATTATATTACTATTACAAACATACTCCTACGAAGATAGTAATTGTAAAAACCGGCCAAGTGTGAGTCGGACTCGCCCATGAAGGGTTCCGTAGCAGCAAGTAAAATTTTTATATGTGAGTTGATTGAACGAACGGTAAATTGCGGTTTGCCATTTATAAGGTATTAAAAAAAACTACTAACTACATTACACACTGATCAAATTAATGATGAATTGAAACTAAAAAATAGTAAAAAAAAACTAAAAAACACGATTCAAGAAAAGACCAATTAAAAAGCGGCTAAGAGCGAGTCGGACTCGCCCATTAAAGGGTTCCGTAGAAGCAAGTAACATACTAATGATTTTTTTTTAATTTTTATATTTGAGTTGATTGAATGAAAGGTAAATTGCGGTTTACGATTTATGACGTATTAAAAAACTACTTACTAGATCTCGTTGAAACCAAATTTCGGTGGAAGTTTACATCGTAATGTACATCACATATTTTTTTTAGTTTTATCATTCTCTTATTTTAGAAGTTACGGGGGGGGGGGGGGTGAAGTTACACATTTTACCACTTTGGAAGTTTCTCTTGCGCAAACTATTCAGTTTAGAAAAAATTATATTAGAAACCTCAATATCATTTTTGAAGACCTATCCATAGATAGCATAGCATATTTGCAATATGCGGCATATGTTCCTCTTTATTATGTTAGGGCCCTTAATCAGCATGTGCACTACTACTTTTTTTTACTTACTACTACTACCATCAAATGGAGGATATAGGACCAAAATATAATTACAAATAAAATCAAAACGTGGGAGAACCTTTGACACATAGTGTGTAGACAAATTTATTCTTCAAAGGTTTTTACTTGGTAGCACCGCACCATTACTAAATATTGAATTAGCATAGATAATATTATAAAAACAATTAGCTAATAATGAAATTAAAGTGATTGTAAAATGTGTTCGTCGACAAAAAAAAATGAAATATATAAACTGGCGGGCTTTTCAGACATTTGTCGTTTTGTTGTCTTACACAAAGTTGAATATTTATTATTTCTATAATATTTATTATTTAACCAGAAGTATATTGAAGGTCACGATAGTGTTTGCATCCAATAAAGCGTGGCCAGGTGACAAATTGAAGTAACAATCACGTCACATTCCTCGTAAGTTTTATGTTCACAATAAATTTAAACAGTTTTATTATGTTGTAGTGCTCCAAAATGGTGGGTTTTTATGTTTTATACTTTAGAATAATGCTGATAGTACAAATATGGCATTCGTTCAATTTCATTTCAAAGAAAAGCTAACTAGCTGTGCAGTAAACACGATAAACTTATTGTCCTATAAGCTAATGGCTAAAAGGACTGAATAATTAAACTAGAATTCTTAGTCTTTATATTCTTCACACTGGTTTATCTATAATTTGCAAAAAAACTGTATTAATAAAAGCGTATTAGTTGTTATTTTTAATAAGAATTTCCGGTAGGATCATGTGGTGTAACCACCGAGTGAATTAAAATTTATCGTATCTTACATGACAAATTTGAAAAGAAAAATATTATCGAAAGACTAACATGTTTCATTCAATACATTACAGCCGTAGATTAAAAATAAACGTAACAAACTAAGAAGGATTCTTTGAATATTTAATCCTAAGAGGGGAAATTAACGGATAGAAGGTTGTATGGAGGTATGTCCTTTTTCAAAGTAAGTATCGTGAGATTTCATTTACTTACCAGCTTTTGAATACAACTAAATATAACGGGTTTTCCAATAAGAGGTGTTATTTTAGTATTCAAAGAAAAATGCAATTTTTTAAGATAAATAATCGGCTGTTGTTTTTATAATAAAGAGGAACGTATGCCGTTAATAATGGAAGATAACATCAGCCAAATGGCCACCACGACCACGCTTACAGGACCATATCCTTTTAATGAAATTTTGCATAACCAAATCGCAAAGTGGCTGTCCTATGTCCTCGATAGCCTCACGAATTCCATCTTTGAGGTCTTGAATCGACGCTGGGCTGTTGGCGTAGACCTTATCTTTCACGTGGCCCCAAAGGAAAAGTCGCAAGGTGTTAAATCACAAGATCTCGGTGGCCAATTGTGATCACCTCTTCGAGAGATAACACGGTCAGGAAACTTTTCCCGTAAAAGAGCAATGGTTTCGTTGCTTGTGTGGCACGGAGCGCCGTAAGACCCGGGCAAAACCGGCCCCGGCCGGTTTGTTTGCCGAGTTTACAGTAATGGCGTAGTTTCTACTTGGCAAATGTCAAAAAATAAAAGCTTCAAAAGTGACAGCAACCGAAATACTGGGTGATTCAAAATAACACCTCTTGTTGGAAAACCCTGTACACGTACCTTTTTTATTTTATATTCGTGCGGAAATCCCCCCAGCCGGCTAGCGGGGGCGGTTATGGAGATGGGCGGAGAGAATCAATTTATATAAGATAAAGGGCAGTTTCCGGTGTACATATTTGTTGTTTTATTTACACTCATACACATAAAATCATAATACACATACCTTTTTTTTTTTCGTGCGGAAATCCATTCGCATACACCCCCGCCGACCAGCGGGGGCGGTTATGTCGGGCTTGAACAGACTAAACCCGGCGTCTGTAGACCCGACACGCCGTCTCGGGTCTACAGACGCCGGGACTTACTATAAATATAATACTGTACATATAATATATAGCAAAGTATTAGATACACAATAGTGCTTGGAAGCAAGCTAACGTGCAACCGGTACCCAAAAAGGGCAGTAGGGCAGGCCCTGTCAATTATAGACCCATTTCGGTAACGTCCATACTCTGTAAGCGTTTGGAACGTGTACTGAACTATAAGCTACTGACATACCTTCAAGCGATCGACCTCCTCAGTGATCGGCAATATGGTTTCCGCCGGAAAATTTCAACTGGGGATCTTCTCGTGTATGCCACTCACATCTGGAGTGAGGCTATCGAGAGGCAAGGAGAGGCGCTTGCCCTTCTCCCTTGACATATCTAAGGTTTTTGACAAAATCTGGCACGAAATCCTAATCAACAAGCCTGCCTGCTAGCTTGTGTGTCTGGGTTATCAACTTCCTGAAAAATCAGTCAATCCGAGTAGTCATCACGGCTGCTCGTCGGACCAATTGCAAATAAACGCTGGGGTCTCTCAGCGGTCGGTACTCTCTGCCACGCTTTTCCTGCTGCATATTAACGACCTGGTACCTTTGGGTTAGCAGATGAAAGCACAGGGACTTCGAGTGGCCATGGCTGAGCGTTTGAACTTGTCCTTGGAGGTGGTCTCCGATTAGGGTGAAGCTAACTTGGCAACTTCAATACAACTAAGACCCAGGCGTGTCTCTTCTCTGCTAAGCGGAGCCAATTCTAGCCAAACCCTACTTTCCCAACTGTACTCGTGCCGATAACCGACCACCTTGAGCTTCTTGGCGTAACTCTTACTTCTACCCTCAACTTTGGCCCATAGATTGAGGCAAAGGCTCAAGTTGGGCAAGCTGGGCATTCTGTCAAAGGTACGATGGTACTTCACACCGGAACAGCTGCTCAACCTATATAAAGCGCACGCAAGTTTGATCGTGTATGGAATACTGCTCGCACCTCTGTGACGGCTCAGCTATATACCAACTTGAAGCGCTAGAGTCGATAGAGAAACGGGCCAAGAGGCTCAGCAACAGCGATGCGCTAGTTGAGACTAACCTTTCAGTTTTTTATCGGATGCACTTCGGGGAGTGTGCACTGGAGACCCTTCCACGAAGGAACGACTAGACGTACGGCAACACGCCATCGAAACATGGTGGGTATTCCACTTATCATCATGCGTACTGCTAAAGAGTGGAATGCCCTGCCTGAGTCTGTGTTTCCGGAGAGCTATAACAACCTGGGAGACTTCAAGTATAGAGTGAATAGATTACTTTAAGGCAAGCGTGCTCCACCTTAGAACACATCATCACTTACCAACAGGTGAGATAATGGTCCAACGCTAGCCTATTACCAATAAAAAAATTACATATAATAGATCATATAACAGCGTAGACAAAAATTAGGGAGTCGTAAAAAGAAGGGGACTAGTTTTTTTGAAGACTGGGAGTGATTGCACACGTCTTATGGTCACAGGTAAGATATTCCACAATCGGATAACTGGAACAGTGAAAGACTTATCCATGAACGTTGTGGAGTGTGCTGGCATTTTCAGCCGCAGATTTTCTGGCGATCTTAAGGGCCTTGAATGGGTGTCGCAGAGAAAATGAAAACGTTATTTTATGTAGATTGGATTGAGAGGATGAAAAAGAATGTTAGAGAGTAATGAAAGAACCAATTGAGTTTTGCACGATATTCGGCGATATGGTCATATTTGCGTAATCCAAATATGAATCGTATCCTCAGATTTTGAAGTCTCTCAATTTTATTTAGTTGTTCTTCGGTGAGATCTGGATAGCTGGCGTCTACATAATTAAGGTTCGAAGAAAAAGAGATTGCGCTAGCACAGTTTTCCTAGCAAAGGTTTTGAAGCCTACGCAAGAACCCCTATGTAGTAAAGATTCTGCGACTAACCACTTGAAGTTGAGCGTCCCAAAACAGACTTCTGCTAATATACATTTAGGTTATTTACTACGTCACTATAATGTACTTTAGTACCATCACATGAGATTTGAGGAAGAAGTGACCAGTCTATTTTTTTATTATTTTTTTTTGGTTTTTTCTTTTTTCTTTTTTTTTTTTTTTTTTTTTCTTTTTTTTTTTTTCGCTAGATGGCGCTGTCTAGTCAATACATCTAAAAAAGTGCTCCGCAAAATTTCTATATTTTAATTAATTCCAAACAACAAAACTAAATTTATGTGCTGTTAATCAGTGTCTAATTAGCCAATACATAGATGGAAACGTTATCTTTACGTATACTACAGTGATATGTAGTATTCAGTGAAATTAAATCTGTTACCAAAAAGTTCCAAAACAATCAAACGATCAGCTATAAAAGTGATATGTTAACTTGAATAAAATAAATAACCTGAGGTGAAGTGCAAATACTGAAAAAAAAGTGCAAATACGGACAAAAGTGTTGTGATTTAAAAATCAAAGTGATTCTATAGTGTTAAACATAATATAGGAATGCGAGAAAAAATTCATGAGACATGAGTCACTCTTAACCGGCCCAGCATTCAAATAATGAAATCCAACAAAAGTAGTCACCAATTTCAACATCAACATTAACTGTCTTCGTGGCGTGGTGGTCAACGGTGACGAGTACGTCAAGCGCAGATATAACTACGGTTCCGAACCCTCGTTATCCAGTTTCGTCTTTTTGTAATGTCTATCTAATAGTGTAATATAATAAAGGACGCATTCATCGAATTCAACAGAATTCGCAACTTACATTGTTGGCTGGATTACCATGGGAATGATAGATAAACAAAAAATAAATAGTAGTTAAACGAGAATATCTACAGTCGGCCAGATTGACTGCAACTCAGTCAAATAAACACTCAAACAAGTAAAAAGGCAGAGGTCTCCTACTTACAGAACGCTTGACGTTTGTACTGTCCTAGTAAATAAGAAATATACGATGCCACTCAAACGCACGCCCCCCGCATCACCACTTACAGCAACTACGACTGCTCAATTACTCCCCGTGACCTGCGACAATAATGCGACAATGGGAAACCAGGGTTCTACAGTGGCTGATCCAGCCCTCAACGTCGCAGGACGGAAAAAAAGAACGATCAAACAGACCGAAAAAGGAATAGATACGTTATCCATGAACATATTTACCACCTTTTCTAAAGAACAAGAAAAGAGGTTTGAAGATCTTATAAGCAAGATAAACAACATTATTGAGCAAAACTGTGAACTCAAGAGTAGTGTGGAAATGATGTCTGAAAAACATGATGCATTTTCTGGTTCTCTCTTTCTGCTGGACGTCACACGGTATAGTATACATAAGAAAACAAGCGAACGATCCTCAAATCCGTATACATACAGAGGCAGATCTTGAAAAATTAAAGGCTGCATGACTACTTAAACAAACCTGTCATTTTACAATATTGTGTAGCATATCTAGTCTTTGTTTAATAATAACCGATTGTGATAATTTCCATAATTCAAATTATATTTTTTCTAATGCTTGCTTCAATTTCACATGCAATTCAATGTTATATATTTGTATTTATAACGCAATTCATGTCTGTTATATCTGTAAACTGATCGATAACCATTATGTACCCTTATCTATAAAAGTGTTAAGCTATGCTAATTATAATTTTAAAGTACCACACTCACTAACCTACACACTATCACACCACATCAAAACACGCATAAATCAACATGTCAACTTAGAATATCAACATATTCACGAACATAGCACCGGAAAATCACTCTCACACACAAACAACCCACAAACTCAAAATACATACTCATCTAACCCAGTAATACCTAAATCTCACGTACCTATTTACATTAATACCAGAATGCTGGGATTAATAATAATACATAAAAGCACTATTAAAATTTGATAGCATTAAAGCAAATTTGAATTTTGTGGATTCTGTGTCAGTTGCGGACTATACTACTTGCGATATAGAACGATGCATCCCCCCTGGCGTGGAACCCAACAATAGTTTTAAAATCATTAACTTTAATATTAGAAGTATAAACAAAAATATACATGGTTTCCAAACCATACTCCATAGATCCGGTGTCGACTGGGATATAATTGTACTCACCGAATGTTGGCTCTTTGGTAACGGTAATATTCCTACGTTGCCTGGTTATGAAAATTACTCGACTTCCATCCACAGGACCCAGAACGAGGGAGTAGTTATCTACATTAAAGAAGGAATTGTAGTTACCGTGAACGATCTGGAATTCCTGAGCGCAAACTGCCTCCAAATAAAACTTAGCGATAACACGATTGTTCTGGCCTTATACTGTCCTCCAGGCATAAAACACACCCCAAGTTTCCTTAACGATTTAAATAATACCTTAACTATGATAAACAACACGAAACACATAATAGTAACAGGGGACATGAATATAAACATAAACCAAAATACACAGGACCCCGACAGCAACCTCTACCTGACGTTATTGGCTTCCCACGGCCTCTTACCAGCCCACACGATACCAATTCGAGAAGACAGATGCATAGATCACATTATTCTAAAAACAACACATCCAGCAAAAGCTCTCGTTGGACACACAACTCTTACTGACCACTATGTCTCAATGTTGTTCCTACAAAAAAATGCGCCTAAACGGAAGACCGCTAGTATCATGCACCGCAGGAATTATGATAAAATATCCCTAGACCTAAATAACTATGACTTTAGTCAAATTTATAACATGCAAGACCCGAATATCGCAGCAGATTTTCTCGTCAATTCGATCAGAGATATTTTAAGTTCAAATACCACAGTATTTAAATCACCAAATCGTAAAAAGGTTCTTAAGCCATGGATTACGCCTGGTCTCATTCGGTGCATGAGACATAGAGACAACATGCACAAACAACTGAAAAAGGCACCAAATAATGAAATCCTCCAAGTGTCTTACACGAGATACAGAAACTTCTGTAATAATATCCTTAAAAAGGTCAGAAGGCAACATGAAACTAGCGAATTAACGAATGCAGGGAAAAATAATAAGAGGCTATGGCAGGCAATCAATAAAATTACCGGTAGATCTACAGTCAAAGTAAATTCCTCCAACCTGCTCTCACTCGCCTCTTCGCCTTATCAAGCAGTAGAAGTGGTTAATAATTATTTTGTCAACATTGGGAAAAAGCTGGCTGAAAATATAAAAAATACACACACAAAACCAAATTGTACACTAAGCTCCCCATTAAACTCAATGGTTTTACTTCCTACGGACGAGAGAGAAGTGAGTGCAATAGTGGACTCCTTGCGTAGTGGCTCCGCAGTCGGCTGGGACAACATCCCTATAGATATTGTCAAACAAAATAAGGGTGCCATTGTTCCCCCATTAACACATGTCTGTAACCTGTCGCTAACCTCTGGTATATTCCCCAAAACATTTAAAAAATCCTTAATACATCCTATTTATAAGGCTGGAGACAGAGACCAAGTCACTAACTACAGGCCCATTGCTGTTTTGCCCTCACTGTCTAAGATTCTCGAGAGACTCATGAACTCTAGATTAACAATGTACCTTGAGAAAAACCAAATTATCTCAGCTTCTCAATACGGTTTTCGTGCTGGAAGATCTACAAGCGACGCAGTCCATGACTTAACCGACCACATAGTGAGGAAACTAGACGATGGTCAAAAAGTACTGGGCATCTTCCTAGACCTGGCTAAAGCCTTCGACACAGTCTCTGTCTCTATCCTTTTAGAGAAGATGGAGTTTATTGGAATAAGGGGTGATCAACTAAAACTCTTCGCAGACTATCTCAGTAATCGTGCACAGAGTGTTAAAATAGATAGATACGTTAGCACAGAACTGCCTGTTACGCACGGAGTGCCCCAAGGCAGTGTTATCTCTCCGACTTTATTTCTTATCTATATTAACGATCTGTGCATGACGAATCTACCACAGGGAAATATATTCACCTTTGCAGATGACACCGCCCTCATTTTTCACTCCGACTCATGGACAAATGTTTATGAACACGCTCAATTGGGGCTAGACACTGTATCGAAATGGTTAAGGAACAATTACCTTACGCTAAACGCTGACAAAACCAAATATATACCATTCACCATTCGGAATAGTGCTCTCCACTCCACGCTTGCGCTACCTATTATACTACATACATGCACACCTCCACACAACACAAAATGTCCATGTACACATCTCCAAAGGACTTCTTCCATTAAATATCTTGGTATATTGCTGGATCCTTTCTTGAATTTCCATCTGCACATTGAAACCATCACATCTAGAATTCGCAAACTAATATTTGTTTTTAAAAACCTCAGACATGCAGCGGATGAAAATTTAAGAAAGACAGTATATTTCTCTCTATGTCAATCACTAATAACTTACTGTATCACAACCTGGGGTGGTGCAGACAAGTCCACCATGATCCAAGTGGAAAGAGCCCAGCGAGCGTTACTTAAGGTATCATATTTCTTACCCTATCGACATCCCACACTGGAGCTATACGAGTTGTGCAAAGTGCTGTCTGTACGCCAACTATTCATTCTCCACGTCATAACCAAACAAAATTCATTGCTGAGCTACAGGGCTACATCACTCTCAAACAGGAGGCGATTTAATCCGGTCAATCGCACACTGGACTCCTTCAGAACTCAATTCACAAACCAGTTTTTCTGTTTTCTCGGAGGCTATCTCTACAACAACATAAATAAAACGTTAGCTCTCTACACGCTCAACAGATCACTTTGTAAAAAAAAAGACCAGTGAATGGCTTATGAGGTTAGACTATGAGAGTATAGAACGTCTCCTAACAGTACCCGTATGAGGTGACACACAAATATGCACACACGCATACGAACATATACACGCACAGACACGCACGCACACACACACGCACGCACACATACACACAGACACAGACATACCACAAACACACATACTAACCCCGACATTACCAAGAATAATATTATAGTATTACAGTTGTACTTTGATTCATATAATATTATAAATGTACTTACCTATCTACTCAGATATTGCAGCACGAAAAAATTTTGTAGATATTGTTCAGTACCCTAGATGGGGATTGTGCTGGTGACCTGAAATACAGGATCCTACCTAGTTTAGGCACCAGTCTCCCACATAAATAATTATATTATTATACTATGTTCAAGTCAATTCAAATGTTTGAAACCTATATTGTGGTGAGAAAATAAATATATTTTTATTATTATTATTTCCTTTATTTAAGTTTAAATACATATCAATTATATTTTTAAATACATTCTATATATATAAAAAAAAAACAAATATTATTATCTCTTTATTTACTTTAAAATTACTTATAAATTACATTTTTAAATACATATTAAAAAAAAAGAAAACATCTATTTAAAAATATAAAAAATAGTGCTCCACCGGCAGTGTGGCAGGGCCCAAGCTACCGGCGGTCGGGGTCACAGAGAGAGAAACCTCCGGACAATGCGTGCCGTGTCGAGGATGACCGCCTTCTGCATCTGACCCTTGACCCAACCATCTAGCGAGAGTCTCTTGAGGTGTTGGTCGAGGCTCTTCGCTATCAGCCCGTTCGCCGAAATGACTATCGGGACAATGATCGTTGAATCGACATCCCACATGGCGGTAACCTCGTGAGCCAAGTCAAGGTACTTGCTGATTTTGTCCTTCTCAGCCTTCACGAGGTTTTCGTCATGCGGGATGGTGATGTCAACGATCATTGCCCGGCGCTGGGGCCGGTCGACTACCACGATATCAGGCTTATTGCAAGCAATAGTCCTGTCCGTGATAATAGAGCGGTCCCAGTAGAGCAATGCATGACTATTTTCAAGAACCGACACCGGTGTGTACCGATAGTACGGCACCTCAGACTCAACATGGCCATATATTATTATTATTATTATTATTATTTTTGATTTGGCCCTTGGGCTACCAATGACAATAGCCTGAGTCATACTTGGGTTCACCTTTAGACTATATGATTGAATTCAATCTTTCCATATATATATATATTATATCTCTCAATCTTGAATTGCATATTTTATCCATGTCTTCATTGATTATTTTAATGGCATCTAGAAGTCTAGGGTAGCCCTAGAATAATTCTGAAGATAATCTGAGTAAAGGTAGTAGGAAGAAGTAAGATGTTTAGTGATTAAGTTTATGAAAACTGAGCCCTGAGGTACACCAGCGGACGTTGAGCACCATACAGAGACAGTTTCTTTGATGTGACGGCCATTTGGAACCGTCCGAAAAGTATGGCATGGTGATTTTCGTGATTTACTCACGGATGATTAGCCTGGTACAAATGGTTGAATTATGTTTTAGGTAGATTTCGATGATGCGGTCCATGGCCCTGTATGGGTGCCCAATATGGGCGGAGGCCCTGAGGACCAGAACTGTGCAGATGCTGCGCGCTCCGCAGCGAGTTCTGGCCATCAGGGTCATCCGAGGGTACCGCACGATCTCCTTCGAGGCGGCGAGTCTCCTTGCCGGAACTCCGCCATGGGACCTGGAAGCGAGAGCCCTTTCGCAACTGTACCAGTGGCGAAAGGAGGCGCGGGAGCAGGGATGGAACCCCGAGCCTCGAGAAATCGAGGCCGTGCAGTCCCAGCTCCGCCAGGCCATCGTGGTGGAGTGGAAGGAACGACTTGGGCAACCAAGCGCAGGGCACGCCGCAATAGCGGCGGTAAGGCCCATCATGGAGGATTGGCTGGAGAGGCGACACGGAAGCCTCTCCTACCGACTGACGCAGGTGATCTCAGGGAAGGGGTGCTTCGGGGACCACCTGCATCGGATCAGGAAGGAGCCAACGCCTGAGTGTCATCACTGCGACGCGAGCGAGGACTCAGGGCTGCACACGCTGGCGGACTGCCCGGCGTGGGAGGCGCCGAGGCGTGACCTCGTGGCAGCCATCGGGGTGGGGGTCCTCTCGCTCGGCAGCATGATTGCGGCAATGGTGCGGAGCGCGAGCGCGTGGGCCGCCGCCGCCTCCTTCTGCGAGCATGTAATGCTCGCGAAGGAGGTGGCGGAGCGCGCCCGGGAGAGACTTAGAACTCTCCCGGTCCGCCGAGCCCGCAACTTGCTCGCCGCGCGTCGCAGGCAACTCAGGCGCCGGAGGTCGCTTAACGACCTCCGTCCTCCATGAGCGCAGGCCTGGGGGTGGCAGGTGAGGCCACCTGTCACCCCAGCAGAAGCAGGCCGGGACGGTGGGGCGACTAGCGCCCCTCCCCCAAACCGGGGCAAGACGGGGACACCGTGGTTCCCAAACCCGAGGGGGCCATCTCGAAACCGGAGATGGCCCAGGGTCAGTCGGGGTGCGAGGGATATGCTCTATGGGCAACCTTACACCCCGGCGTCTGTAGACCCGAGACGGCGTGCGGTTTTAGTCGGTTCAAGCCCGACATAACCGCCCCCGCTGGCACGCGGGGGGGTATCCGAAGGGATTTCCGCACGAAAAAAAAAAAAAAAAAAAAAAAAAAGGTAGATTTCGATGAAATCGATCTACCTATTGGTTTCTTGACTACTGTCGAATTTTAAAAAAAATCTTCATAGGAGGTCTAGTTATGACCCCCTGAGTCCGAAATGACCACTGGTCAAAAAGTTTATATATATATATATGTATTTATGGTTCCACTTCCCAAAATTTGCGGCACTCTCACGGTCGCATTTTTGCCCCGATCGTTTTCAAACTGCGGTCAAAAATTGCTTGGGTGTAAACTTAGTTTAAGTTCGTGAACGGGTGGAATCCGGCCTAAAGGGACGGTAGGGCCTCACTTTTTGTGAAATCAGTTTTTCCTCAAAATTTCACGTTCCATGAAAGATATTCGAACCGTTCTAATTTTATCCCATAGTATCCATGAATACCAACAACTTTTAATTATAAACCTATAAGATTAAAACTTTAACTAAAAGTGGAGGGGGGAAAAACCACAATTTTTCGGGAAAAAAATCATAAGTTTTAACCGGTGAACATTCTTGAGTCGGAAACATTTTTAATCGATCGATCTTTTTTTTTTCTCGAAAACGGTAACTTTTAGCGAAAAACTTTTCAGACATTTATTTTAGACTTAAAAATGGCCTATCGATTAAAAATGTTTCCGACTCAAGAATGTTCACCGGTTAGAAGTTATGATTTTTTTCCCGAAAAATTGTGGTTTTTCCCCCCTCCACTTTTAGTTAAAGTTTTAATCTTATAGGTTTGTATTTAAAAGTTGTTGGTATTCATGTATACTATGGGATAAAATTAGAACGGTTCGAATATCTTTCATGGAACGTGAAATTTTGAGGAAAAACTGATTTCACAAAAAGTGAGACCCTACCGTCCCTTTAGGCCGGATCCACCCGTTCACGAACTTAAACTAAGTTTACACCCAAGCAATTTTTGACCGCAGTTTGAAAGCGATTGGGGCAAAAATGCGACCGTGAGAGTGCCGCAAATTTTGGGAAGTGGAACCATAAATACATATATATATATATAAACTTTTTGACCAGTGGTCATTTCGGACTCAGGGGGTCATAACTAGACCTCCTATGAAGATTTTTTTTAAATTCGACAGTAGTCAAGAAACCAATAGGTAGATCGATTTCGTCGAAATCTACCTTTTTTTTTTTTTTATCGTGCGGAAATCCCTTCGGATACCCCCCCGCCGGCCAGCGGGGGCGGTTATGTCGGGCTTGCACCGACTAAAACCCGTCTCGGGTCTTCAGACGCCGGGGTGTAAGGTTACCCATAGAGCATATCCCTCGCACCCCGGCTGACCCTGGGCCATCTCATCACTAACAGCATCGCTCATCCTGTCTCCTCTGAAAGCAGAGGAGTACGGAGAGCGATGTGTTCCCGCCACGTTGGGTATTGGCCGACGATCAATGCCAACCCTATGAAGGGGTGAAGGGGAAGCCATTGACCGCCGCCCAGGGTGTACCGGCCGCTCCGATTCCGTTCCCCCCGGACTGCAGCGGGATCGGAATCGGAGCGATACTCGAGGAGGTTACCCAACCCACACCCCTCGTCGAAATCTACCTAAAAATTAAACATGTTAAAAATGCGCTCGGCGTGGGTCATAGAATAAGCATAGGTCATAGGGTCAAAGCATAGGGGCAAAAAAATATTTCGAACCGATAGGTTATTTTTTGCTCTAAAATAAATGTCCGAAACGTTTTTGCTCAAATTTACCGTTTTCGAGAAAAAGAAAAAAAATAGTGCGGTACGGAAATCTTCACGAAATATTGTTTAAAGTCCGTAGTTCTCTATATAAAATAATATTAATTGCTTCACGAAATCTACCTGTGCGTTCCCCCTGCGGGAACGGATTTTTTTAAATTAATATATTCTCATCGGTATGGCGGGCTATAAGCCACACCGGAGAAGTATGGCATTACGATAGCGCCTACTTATTTTCATCACCTATTGGAAAAATCAAGAATTCTTGTGGAACAAATCGTAAACTTTCGTAATTTATCCGACACGTTCGATTAACGCCCACGTGTTTGGACCGTCGCGCCGGTACCAGCACTATGACCATATTTTTCCTTTCCGTCATTAGGTAATTAGACTCCTGAAGAGTCGCTATTCTGGTACAAAGGACTTGAAATTTTTGTCACCTTCTTTCGGTCTAATAGTGGTTCCTATTTTTAAACTGTTTGACATTATTTAGTAACGAAAAAATTAAAAAGCCTACTTCAATACTAACCAAACTGAATGTCACCATTTTGACATGCTATTGAATTAATTAAAGACTCTTTGTTTAATTCAATAGCGCATATTATTTCTCTTTGTCCAAAATTGTATTAACACCTATATATTAGTAACTATTACATTTATGGTATCATTTATTGTAGGCAAGTAGTGAAAGAAAAAAATGTTGGTATCCGAAGGGATTTCCGAACGATAAAAAAAAAAAAAGGTATGTGTTTCTCTTATCTGGGCTATCATCCTTCTTATTCAGAAAATACCCGGTTTTTAAAAGGCTTACATGATTGACATGGGTCCAACACACTGAGGCCCTGGAGAATTTAAATCTAATGTGGTTAAAGCACATCTACAACTGGAGACAATCCACGCTACCGCTTTACAGAAATGAACCCGCCGCAGGGGATACTGGATTAGTTTTTTTTTTTATACCTCTAAGGTGGCAGACAAGCACACGGCCCACCTGATGCGAAGCTGTTACCGCGGCCTATGGAAGTGTGTAACACCAGTGGCGTCACACACTCGCTGCCGACCCTGTAAAGGAAAGGGGATGGGAAAGGAGTTTGGGAGGGGATGGGAAAGTATTTTGGGAAGGGATGGGAAAGGTGTTTGGGCTCCGGCACTCTCACTCACCATACGGAACGCAACAGTTCAAATACTGTTACTTGGCGTCGATATTCTGAGAGAGGGTGGTGCCCAGTCGAGTCGGCCCATTCATGCAACGGCCAAAATGACTGTTGCTTGACTCTACCACTCTTAACTAGTGGTAGAATAGTTATTATTTATATACATTATATTGGTCTATAAGCTTTAGGGGTAAATTTACAGAATTATTTCTGGCCATGCCCGTAACACAACGTAAGAATTTGATGTCATTCGGAGCACCAACTTCAACAGAAAATTCTAACGTATTTTTGTCTTTTGAATTAAATCTGTAATTCAGTTTTGGTTTTTACTGATTTTTTGGTTTTTGTTTCGCATTGATAACTGATAACATGATTTACTATTTTATAAGGGAAAATTCAAACTACAAGTATGAACAACTTCCAAAGAGAAGATGAAGTTCAGTATAGTTAAACCTCGAAAGGGATCTATTTATACACGAACATTCACCTCGGCTGCACTTTTAATGAATTTACGAAGCGGTGGACTTTAATGTCAGAAATTATTAGTATTATCGCCACCAACATCTGTTAACACTGTCTAATCAAATTACAAACACAAATTTGCTTTTTTACACACACACGACGGTCTGAACATTGAGCATGTATTGAATGGTGGCCCATTGCTGTTGGATTTGCTTTGTAAATTTTTAAATCTCAGCTTGACACACTGCTATCTGCCTAAAGAATTTATGAAAACTGTCGTTGTGCCTTTACCTAAGAATGGCTCAGGAGATGCATCAAGTGTGAGTAATTATCGTCCTATCTCACTAGCTACGGTCACTTCGAAAATTTTTGAAAGACTCCTGCAGCCCGAATTGCTGCGATACAATTAATTATGAACTGTTATGGACAAAGATGGAGAAAGCAGGTATACCGCAAAATGTCACAGAGTTATTTAGGTACTGGTACAGCAGGTAAACTAATGTTGTGAGGTGGGGTAGTACCCTCTCAAATAAGTATACTCTTGATTGCGTAGTGAGACAGGTGGTTTGACATCGCCGACTCTGTTTAACCTGTAGGTGAACGACCTGATAACATAAACAATCAACCCGTAAACAATCTCATCTACGCGGACGATATGGTCCTGTTGAGTCCTTATACTAATGGCTTGAATAAATTAATATCCGTCTATGAAAAGTATGCCATTAGTCATAAACTGACCTATAATGTAAAAAAAAACTGAGGTAATGATATTTAAGAGTGATAAATCACATACGTTTGCTCCGCCTGTCACACTAAATGGTAGACAACTCAATTATGTCACGAAATTCAAATACCTGGGGCATATAATCAGGGAGGATCTAAGAGATGACGATGACATGGAAAGACAGAGAAGGTGTATAGCTTCAATAAGCAATATGTTAGCCCGTAGATTCGCTCGATGCAGTGATGCTGTAAAAATCACTCTGTTCCGGGCATACTGTCAGTCTTTCTACACCTGTCAATTATGGAAAAAATACAAACAACGTAGCTACAACGCATTATGCGTGCAATATAATAATTCTTTCAGAGCTATGCTAGGACTTCCGTGGCGGTGTAGTGCATCTGGCATGTTTGCTGTGAATAGGGTTGACGACTTTTTTGCGGTGATGCGTAAGAGGGCACATTCCTTTATGAATTATGGACCGTGTCCGATCGTCAACAAACGCGACAGTAAACGCTGTGTATGAGGCATGCAAATATAGTATCTGTGGCGTGTTTGTTAAATTTATTAATGGTAAGGTAAATTGATAATAATTGTGTTTAATTTGAATTTTTATGAATTTTATGAATTTCTAATTATTATTTTTTGTTTATCTGGAATTATTCAATTTTTTTGACAATTACTTATTTTATGCAAATTTATTATTGTTAATATTATTTTATGAATTTCTAAATTATTTAAATTATACATGGAATTGTTATTAATCAGTTTATTATTATGAGAGTCAAGTTTGTATTTTTTAGTTTTATTTGTCACTATACTATTATATGTTCTTAATGTTATATGGGTTGTTACCTGAAATAAATGAATTATTATTATTTTATAAAGAGAAAATGGAAACATAATCTGACAAAGTGATAACATGACATGACACATTGTATACATGTATACAATGTGTAGAATAACAAAACATGCATCTACACGCATGTTATGTACAAATGCTAATGTAGCACTGTCTATCTGTATAATTTATCAGGATCGTCATCACTATTGCACGGTGTCTTAATTTATGTGCGGTAAGATCGATATAACGTTTTAGACTTCTTTAGGTTTCATATCGACTGTTACCGGCATTCGTGATGAAAAATACTAAGTGTCGTGTGTTCTCTTAGAAACCGAGAATTAGAAAATATTGCCATCGATTTGTCATCATACGATGGAGCTTTGTAAAGTTGACAGAGATTTACAAATCGACAGTGGAAAGGTAAAATCGCTTCACCGTCATTTTCATAACTTTACAAAAACAATATTTATAGGTTTTTATTAAGATAAAAATATTGTCTCGTTTTCTATGCGGAGCATAAAGATGATAAAAAAACATATTCGCAAAAATAAAGGATCCAAGTATCCTTTTATGCAAAAGTTATGAAGTGCCTTTATTTTCCAAGTTAGGTGTGGGTTAAGCGGAAGTCACTGGATCTATTCAAAATATTTGGTCAAGGAAAATCAGTAAACGATCAATACATTGCCATAACACAAAAGGATAATAACTAATAGGCGTTCTTGCTATAATTCATTAAATTCTTAAATGGTTAACAAACTGAAAATGCCAAATAGACATGTTTCTCGTTTTGCTAACGAATAATTATTTTCACTGAATGTTTTATAGTGTTTAATTGTTTTTCTTGGATATCACGCTCATAGCTAAACTAACGAAAACACAATAAAGTAATAATACTTATTATTAATATTAAAATAAACAAGCTGTGAGCACTTTTGTTTATCCCGATTCGATTAAACTGTTACATGGTATTTAGGATATAACACTAATATTTTTAGAGTCGCCTTCAATACTCGCCGCGATTTTTTAAATGACATCTATTGACTGAGTAGTAATTTGGATTTCGAAAAAGAAAAAAAGTCAGTCGGAGCTATATCAGAGAAATAGGGTGGCTGTTCGATATGATTGGTAGAGCTTTTGACCAGAAATTCGTTCACAATGATAGCCTAGTCGCCTTCAATACTCGCCGCGATTGTTTAAATGAAATCTATTGACTGAAAACGTGTACCTTATAGTAGTAATTTGTGATTCGAAAAAAAAAGGTCAGTCGGAGCTATATCAGAGAAATAGCGTGGCTGTTCGATATGATTGGTAGAGCTTTTGACCAGAAATTCGTTCACAATGATAGCCTTGCGATATGGTGCGTTATCGCGGTGCAAAATTCATGCATTTTCTTCTCACAAGTCTGGCCTTTTCCGACGAATTAGCTTTCTTAAACGCCTTATAATGCTCAAATAATATTTTTTATTCACTGTCTCACCTTCTGACAGAAATTCCGAGTGCACGACATCGCATCTGCATCGCGGTAATCGAATCTACTTCAGTTGAAGACGATGACGACTGACTAGAGTGAGGCAAATCTTCCATAACATCTCGTTCGTATTTAAATTTGCTGGTCCACACATAGGCAGTTTTTTTTAAATTAAATCGGTTCACCATAAGCCATATTTATCATTTTTAGCACTGAAATAAAAAAAACCATTTGCAAGGAAAAAATTAAGAAGGATGCAATGTACGAAATTGTCGTCCAATGTGAAAATCGCAAAACACACTTGAGATGAACTTAAACTGCACATTAAACAAACTAAATGACTAGTGACGCTCAAACACCGCATGGTCATAGTGGACAGTTGTGCTCACTTAGCCAAAAATACATCTTCTACGACCACTTCAAGAAGAGTACCCGGTACTTTTTTGCCAATATGTATAATTTACTCTGTTTTTCGTATACTAGTTACCAGCTGTCAATAGCACTGTACCGCCATTTCTTTTTACGAAGGTTTAAAATCCTGTCCTTTTTTGAGATGTTGAAGGCTTGTTAAGACAGTCATCGAACATTTTCTGAAATGAATTTTACATTTTGGTGTTTGTTATTGAACCCCGAAACGCCGCACAACAATGACCGTTAACTAGTAAAGCACTTAGATATGTTATCGAGACGATCCGAACCGAGGTCCCCCAACGATGGAATCAAAATATTACTCTGGGTGTGTTATAGTCAACACGTTTTTGTTTTTACTATTTGGAGGGTTTTTTTTGTGTCTGGGGATTTTGATATAAATGGGAACAATCTGGAAGAAAGAAGTAATTTTCCAATCGGTAGGTACATAAAAAAGGAAGTAGGAAACATAAAAAATCAGTCGAATTGAGAACCTCCTCCTTTTTAAAAGTCGAAGAAACGAACTTTGACGTATTATATGGCGATTCAGGCTGAGCGGTCATTAGAGACAATACAGTTTCAACACAGACTTGTGGTGATGTGACTTGTAGGTTATTAGATAGCATTGTTTTGTTCTAAATATGCGCACTTTCATAGGTTTCTGTTTGGTTTGTGTAGAGCAATAGTTTGACTTACGACTGTCTTAACTCTAATGGGCGCTCAGCCTTATTGTGTTACTAGCGATCCACCCATGCTTTGCACGGTTACAATTTGAAAACACGTTCTTCTTCGCTTAGTCTTCCGTTGAAAAATATCTCAGTGATAGTGGAAACCGCATCATAATCCGTTACATTGTTTAGAAATGTACAAACAGAAGGCAGTGACTTTGGTTTTGTACTATGTAAAGATTTTGTAATACACACTATTACCGACATTTTGGGTGCGTTTCAGCAGCTATGATGGCAGAGCGCTTCTTCATCTCGTCTGATGGTAAGTAGTTACTTTGCAACACAAAAGGTGTAGCTCTACAGACACCGAACCTCTTCAAGGACCCCTGCCCAATAGTCAAGTCTTTACAAGCCCAGTGTTAAGTCCTTGAATATTTCCTAGTGAATATTTTGTAGGCATCCATATTCCACGTCAGGTATCATTAAGTGGGTCATAGGTATTACGTTTGACACCTACAAATAATATACAAGAATAAAGTTTAATACTGTAACCAAACTACGGAAAGGTTAAAAGTATAGACGTGAACGAGTATTTTTTTAAGGATAGTAGAATACAGGCCCAGCCCTTCACCGATAGATGGCGCTAGTAGTATTTTAAATCACTGAAGTATACTGAAAAAAAATTTTTTTCTCTTAGTATATTCCATAATATAACACTATATTTATATTTTTAAACCCGGGATTTTCTACCTTTTCCAAAAATACAAAAAATGTCTTGATACCTCACATTTTCTTATCTAACATCTGATCAATATTATTCATAAAAATTGTAGCCTATTGCACTTAGAGTATGATAATGAATCGATTGTCACCTCATTCATTACAAACAGTTCAGTATCTTAGGAGCTACAATGGAACATACGTAAATACATACATAGACTGTTAAACACATAACCATACTATGAACATAACCTTGGGTATGCGCCGTAGTCTGGTAAAAACGAATGCTTAAGTAAATAATATCGACCCTTTTCTACCGACTAAGTTATAAATGACAAAACCGTAACAATCTGGGCGATATATCAAGTAATCATAAATAAACAATTGTTATGTTGTTTCTTTGCATGTCCACATATTTAGCGTTGCTGCAAGCTTGTCGCGTAGAAATATTTTTTCTAAAATACATGAATTAGCTTCGGGGAAATGTTTAATCGAATCTCTTGAAATCGATACCTGCACACTTATTAATTTATTCAATGAAAGGTTCACTTAACTTAGTCTTTGAATACATTAACTAAGCAGAATAAAGTGTATTTACCCTGTGTTTAAAACTTTGTTTTACGTATCACGCCGGGAAACGACAATTTTATTGCTTGTAGATTTGGATATATTGCTTGTAGGTTAAATATTACTTACATTATATTTTTCATCCGTTTGGTGCTTCACGGGTGATAGCCAAACGGCTAAACCAATTGGGAGGTTTTTACGAATGAAATTATTCAGTTTTAAGATTTATATATTTACATTTATTTTTTTATACCACTAAGGTGGCAGACAAGCACACGGCCCACCTGATGGGAAGCGGTTACCGCGGCCTATGGACGTGTGCAATACCAGTGGCGTCACACTCTCGCTGCCGACCCTGTAAAGGAAAGGGGATTGGAAAGGAGTTTGGGAGGGGATGAGAAAGAAGTTTGGGAGGGAATGGGCAAGGAGTTTGGGCTCCGGCACTCTCACTCACCAAACGGAACGCAACAGTTCAAATACTGTTACTTGGCGTCGATATTCTGTGAGAGGGTGGTGCTTCCCCAGTCGAGTCGGCCCATTCATGTAACGGCCAAAATGACCGTTGCTTGACTCTGCCACTTATATTCAGTTTGTGTGATAAAAAAGGAACTTCGCCGTTTGGGAACACTCATGTATTGGTTGTCCCTACTATCACTAATACAGGAATGACTAAAGGTTGCTTTTTAGCTGCTGTTTATTTCTTCGTAACTTGAATTAGGTTGCGAGGAAGAAAACTTCTATGAAAAATAACCTAGACGAGACGGATCGTTTCACCATCTGTAAACTGTTCTAAAAAGTGAGTTTAAGATATACCATCACCTGGTGTAGTTGTAATTATAACTAGCATCAGGCTGAAATGGTGCTTCCGGAGTTTTGAGACGAAAAATTAAAAAAATCAGTCTGATGTCAGGTGGTGTGATGTACACCCGTCATTCTATTAATTGACTAGAGTCTCCTCTCTCCTCCCTCAATGCTCCTGCCTATATCCCAAGAAACAACGGGGCTTGCTTTCCTTCTAAACAATCGGATAGCCAGAAATGGTGGCCATAACTTACTGAAGGGTGCTGGGTACATTGCTCCGTATACTATCTTTCCGGTTAGGTCTAATGTTGGGTAAACCGGTGACAGTCAGTTCCAATCCGACATAACCGCTACGTTGCACTTGGAGGTTTCCTTAGAAAAAAAAAACGAAAATGATGATAATGTCAGTTTTGACTGAGTAGTATGGATACAGACTACTTACTTCAAGTTACTGAACACGTAAATCACTTTACTGATAAAACTAATTATTTTCTACAATAGACCATACAGGTCTTGCCGTAACTGTGTATGCAAACCTAATTTCATAATCATTTTAGTGTTGATTAGCTGTGCTGCAAAGTAGTAGTCAATGTGTAGAAACAACCCATATTGTATAGTCAAACTTATTGATTATCTTCTATTTCAAGCATATTTAAAAATACCCTGACCTACCTTTCGCGATTCCTTTTTTACCTCAGTTTATGTTCTGCTGCACGGTTAACTTTTACAAGCTTTTATTTGACTTGCTCTGTATTTATGTATGTATGTATGTTAGTTCGGGTCAAATCTTGCAACTGCAAATTTTTGAAACAGTTATCCTCAACGGATTAACTCCTTCTTTCCTTGTGTCCATCTGAATGGACATACAAAAAACGTTGTGAACAAAAACTTAATCTAATTGGCGGGTTCTGGGCTCATATCTAAGAATGTTATTTCAAAAGTAAAATACAATGAGTCTTTATGTGGGTAAGTCAATATATTTACTCAAGTATTGACGTACGCCATGGCTCAGCGCAAGTTTTAGTTTTTACTGAAATTAGATGTAGTTTTCCTCTCATTTTTTTTTACTTAAATATTAGGTAATTACTTATGAATAGCATCACACGTAAACACAATTTTATACAATATTGCAATGAAATAAGCAATTAAAAATTTGTGTATTTCAATGGTCATCAGGTTTCAAAAGTTGACTAATCATAACGTAGGGTGAAATTGTTTTGTGCTTAGCTTTTGTGTACTTATTTGTTTGTATAGGCTTAAATGTTTAAAAAATCAAGGTATTTGAAATATTACTCGACATGTTAGACAATAGAACAGTATCGGACGACCTAGGCGAGGATAGCAGCGATGAAATACTACAAAGTGCAGCACAAGATGTGATCCGTGTGAGCAGTGATAGTATATCCAGGTCTTATTGAAGCCTCAATTGTCGTTAATTATTTTCATGATGATGAAGAAATTCAAGAATAGGCCTCAATATGATATGAAACCCCAATCACTTGGTCAGCTGCCCCGACTTCTGATATAGGTAAACCACTAGCACCAATTTTAAAAATATAGAACTGCCTTAGTCCTAGATTTTGCAGGCAACAAGTTGGAACAACAGTTGGAACAAGTTGACCCTGACAGGTGCGATAAACTTGATAATAAGTTACTACACTCATATCCATAACATAATTTTTACAAAGCTCGTAAGTATAATGGGCGTGAAAACTTTTGATGGATAACGAATGCCAAAGTTTCAGCCAATTAAAATCAATACTATCGAAGCTCGCCCATGCGTGGTAAACGGATCCCTATTTCTTCATATATACTTAAATTTTGACTGGATCAAGTACCTAATCCATCAAGTAAGTAAATTTTAGTTTTATGATTCGCCACTTATGCTAGTTAGCTTATGCTAGTATCGATATTAATATCGTTATTTTCAAATATATTGAATGGACAAAGGCTAGCTATATGAAAGATTGAGTAGATTACACAGCGATCATTCATCTACCTGTCAAATCTAGTGAACAATACAATATTTTATGGACCCCTCTGACGCTGGTTCGTAGATAAACGATCACAGTTTATGTACCTACTCAGTTTGCGGATATACGGGTTTAATAAAATTATTTCCCAACTCATAGCTTTCTTTGCACAGTTAAGGTGCGTACAAAATTTTACATATCTGTGATTTGATGGCTAGCATTGAACGACGGAAACCGAACATAGAAACTAGCATTTATTAACCTTGCACTAACGTAATTTAGCTGAAGTCCTTATTTTAGACGCTGTAATAAGAACAGAAGCTTAGGTGGTAAAATTATAGAGCCAGCTAACTCGTGAGATGTATAAGTACAAACCAAAGGTTGAAGGTTTTTATTTGTCTCTGCCTATCCCGCCTTATAAATGTTTATGATGTACTTACAATTCATATACCTATACCAATTCATATATCCTTCACATACAATTATTCACTGCTGCATTTGAAATCCTGAACACGATTTGCAAAATTCATTATAATTGAAGACCCATTGCGGCGTTGAAGTGAGCAGACGTGTTGCTGGCCTTGTCGTTAATTAAATTCAAAAAACAGTGCAAAAAGTAGTTTTCTAATGATTATAAGTATACATACCCAAACCTGAGTGTTAAAGTGACAAACTCGAGTTATAACATAAATAAAAATTAAAACGGTCCATAAAATTTTAAAAACTTCATCAAAATCGGACTTTGACCCCATTAGTGGTAACAAAAGAAACGGCAGATTTCAATTAGTACATGTGCCTACTACTATTTATGACGTATAAATACCATTCTCGTATTTCAACAATAAACTTAAATGTATTGGTGGTCCTGTGGTGAGACGAGCCTACTTCTTTCTATGGACGGACGATAAGAAGATATGAGATCGAGTCTGGGTAAACACAAGTTTCACTTTTTGAGACTGTATAATTTATTGTGCAGTGATTCAAAGCGTACGAGATATCGCTATTATCGGATAGTAAGTAGTACAACAAAATGTCATCGAATTCTAGAACTGGAGGCAGCGCAAGATGGCGCGACTTGTGACATGCTACAAGTGTAAGAAGCAAGTTAATCATACAAGTACGCTAATATGCTCCATATGCAAGAACAACTTTGAACCGAACTGTATAGGTGAACCAAAAGATTCAGTAGAAAAGGCATTATTATCAAAGTGGGAATGTACGACATGTAAAAAGAAAAAATCTAATGCACAGACTGCACTAACTATTGAAACATCTTGTGTGACAACTAGGAAGAAACAATCCTCTCCTATTTCTAAGACAGATATAATACCTACTTTGTCGCAAACGACTCCGCACAGTTCTACACCTACGACTCCCATTCTCGAATTGGAAAATATACCCACCGAACATGACGTGCAGCATGATACTTCGCTCACATTGGAACAAACTTTATCAAGGAGCGTGGATTATATAATCATGGAATTTAACTGCATTCCGGAAATGCAAGAAACTATCACGCAACTTCAGTCTGATTTATACGGCTCTCAAAATGAGCTGGAAAACATAATATTAGAAAACAACGACCTCCGTAGTCAAGTCAGTAAATTAACCAAGGAAAACAATACGTTAAAACATTTCCTTTCGAATTCTCCAGTGAAGAAGAATGACTTAGGTAGTGTGCAAAAGCGTAGACGCTCCTTGCGGAACGTAGATATAAATACATTTGTTACACCTCCTAAACGAGTGGCTGAGACAGACATACAACTTACTGATAAGATCAATAAACAAAAACAATATGTCGATATAAGTATTAGAGTTAACGGGATATTTACCATGTGTTTCTAAGAGTGTCCGATATTTCGGCACTGTTGCAAGTGCCATGATCACGGAGGAACTGAAGATAGCGGTTAACGGTGAACGAGTTTAAGAGTAAATATATCGATCTACCCTCTTTCGCAACACCACTACCACTGGCCTCACTACACACTCGAACTCGATCACGATAGCGACACACGACGCGTACCGTAAGCGTCGTGTGCCGAAATATCGGACACTCTTAGAAACACAATGGTAAATATCCCGTTAACTCTAATACTTATGTTAGTGACCATGATAGTTTAAATACCTATAATATGTCGATAGCCTAGAACACCAACTAGAACAGGCCAAATGTGAAATAAAAAAATTAAATACGCAAATAGAGTACCTGCAACGTGCACTTCAAAGTATAAAGGTAAAGAGTCTTCGTTTCCTCAAAGCAGTACTGATACATCTTCTATGGGACAAAGGACACATAATCGTGGAAAATGTGTATCTTAACGAACAGTAACACTTGTGGTACCCTGCGGGTCGTCGAGGATACCTTTGGCCGCGAGTTTGATTATTGCAGATATGTCTTGACTAACTGTGACTTAGAACAATTGCTTAAAATAATTGACTCCAAATTACTAAATTTTGACGAAAATGACTACTGTGTTATTATAATTGGACAAAAAGATTTTAAGTATATTCATGACTACGCTAGATTAGTAAAAAAAGTAAGGGATTCATTAGAACATATAACGCATAAAAATATATTATTATGTGCTCCCACGTATGTATGTGGGGCGCCGATTAATAATTATAAAATTGACTTATTTAATAATTTATTGAATTTGGAATTGCAAAATAACAACTATGCACACTTCATTGATACAAACCGTAATTTATCTTTTGACATGTTCTCATATAATAGTGGTAAACTCAATAAAAGTGGAATTAAAAATATGTACAAAGATATTTTGGCGACAATACAGAATTGTCGCAGTTTTATAAACAGTTCACATTCTGCCAAGAAAAATGGTCAGCAACTGCAGTTTTTACTTGAATAGCAATGGTAGTAGGAAAGCAGAAACCAGTAAATGTTCTCCTATTAAACAACGTACCCTAAAGTCCAAGATTAAAGCACACAATAAGAAAATTCTGGTTTACTACCAGAATGTCAGAGGCCTTCGCACAAGAACTACTGATTTTTTTAATAATGTTACCATATGTTGCTACGATTTCATTTTTCTCAATGAAACCTTCCTCATTGATTCAGTATACGACTCGGAACTATTTCCTTCGGAGTAAACAGTGCTGCGAAAGGATTGTAATAATGTAACAGTCGAGGGTCAGGGTGCGGTTGATGCCTTTGCGCAGTATTTTAGTTCGGTCTTTCATCCAAACATTCCGATGCTGGATCCTGAAGTAGCTGAGCGAGAAGGGATATAATTCCACCAGCTTTAGTGTGGGGCACATAAATGCTTCTGAATTAAGACGAGCTTTTCGGCGTCTGAAGCCATCCTGTGTGTATGGCCCCAATAACATACCTGCGTTTTTACTTAAAGACTGTGTATCTGCCTTAGAGGAGCCGCTTTTGCACATTTATAATTTATCACTCCAGCAGTGTGTATATCCAAGTGCCTGGAAGGTCTCTAGAATAACACCGATACCAAAGGGTGTTTCTTCGATCGATATCACTAACTTTAGACCTATAGCGGTGTTATCGATTTTTGGGAAGATTTTTGTGTCCGTTATAAATAATTGTATATACAATTACATTAATAAGTACATAGACAACTCCCCACATGGATTTCGCCCGGCCCGCTCTACCTTAACTAACCATATTGGGTTTGTTGATTATCTGCGCTCTCGAGTAACAGCAGGCTGTCAAGTTGACGCAGCATATTTTGATTTTAAAATAGCCTTCGATCTCGTGGATAGTGAAGTACTGCTAATGAAGTTTGCATCCTTGGGGTTCAATATGCAACTTCTTAAATTTATGGCAGATTATCTAAGAAATCGTAGACAGTATGTTAGAATTCGGAACCTCAAATCTCGCGAATTTTATACCAGGTCAGGCGTAAGCCAGGGCAGCAATCTAGGTCCAACTCTGTTCCTGATAATGATAAACGACTTGCCTGCCTTCTTACTAACGCTGAGTGTCTTCTGTTTGCTGACGATCTAAAGCTGTTCCTTCCTGTCACTGATAGGACAGACTGTTCAACGCTCCAAGGGGAGATCGATACAGTTGTTTCTTGGAGTATAAAAAATAAACTTACATTTAATGTCTCCAAATGTAAAAGCATTACATTTACAAGATCCCGTGCTCCAATTGTGGCGACATATGAGTTGGCAGGAACACCACTAGAACTTGTCACCACAATACGCGATCTAGGTACAGTAACTTAAATTCTCATGAGCATATGAAACATGCAAATATAAAAATCTAATATAAAAATGCAATAAAAAGGCAAACAGGTCTCTGGGATTTATAATTAGAACTTCTTCCCACTTTGCCAATATTCAAGTTATAAAGGTATTGTACACTGCCTTTGTTTGTAGTGTGTTGGAGTTTAACGTAATCGTATGGAGTCCCACAGAACAACTGTACATACTGATTGTTGAGAGAGTTCAGCGTAAATTTGCTCGATACCTGTACAAGCGCACCTATGGATACTATCCATTTCTTTACCCTTCCATCTTCGTGTCAGGGATGATCGGTCTTGATACATTGCGACTTAGGCGGGAGTTAGCGCACGTCATGTATTGTATTTTATGATAAGTCAGGTGTCTTTGGTACAACTGTGAGAGAATATTTGAGTAACTTATAGTATTTGTATGCCTAAAATGTAACGTATTTCTTCGTATATTTAATAATTTTATAATTTCAATTTCAAATAATTAATTTAATGTAATATATATACAAGCGCACCTATGGATACTATCCATTTCTTTACCCTTCCATCTTCGTGTCAGGGATGATCGGTCTTGATACATTGCGACTTAGGCGGGAGTTAGCGCACGTCATGTATTGTATTTTATGATAAGTCAGGTGTCTTTGGTACAACTGTGAGAGAATATTTGAGTAACTTATAGTATTTGTATGCCTAAAATGTAACGTATTTCTTCGTATTTTTAATAATTTTATAATTTCAATTTCAAATAATTAATTTAATGTAATATATATTTATGCCACTGACTGCAAATAAGCGCTTTGGTGCAAACTGTAAACTTATATTGCTAATTATAATGAATAAATGAATTAATTCGAAGCAATCATATCGATACTTAAATATGTGAAAGTTAGTGAACATGTTGGTTACTCAATCATGTGCAAACGGCTGAACTATCTTTCTATCCTGGAATAGGTTTCCATAGGAAGCGGAAAATGATCAGAATTCAACGCAGGCGAAGCCGCGGACAACAATAAGTTTTCTATAGTCCGTTTTATGATGAGGATGCTGGTTGTAGATAACTTGTGACAAAACAATGGAGTGTTGTGGTAAATCAATCGTTTGTTTAATTTAGATTATAATGAGAAGTGTTTGCCAAGTGACATAGTTATGATATGCGGTATCGAGATGACAAGATGAGTTCTGTAATGAATACCTTTAAACAATGAATCATAACATGGTGACAGTTCATTACGTAAATGACGATTTATTTTCTTATAGAATCGAATATAAAAAGACAATTCATTAACTTTAAACAACTACAATGGATAGAAAAGTGATGGTGTAAAAGAATATAAAAAACGCCATTAACGTTTTTTATATTCTTTTACACCATTACCACCACCATTATTATTTGTACTAATTATATTTGTTTTTGTAATGCTAGCATACCTATAATTTAATAGTAAGCATAAACCATAGGCACTATCCGCACACGACACCTTTACCTACAATTACTTGGACGTTGCTAAGAGTGGTTGCCAAAATTAAGAATATTAATTATATTAAACAGAGTGGTGGCGATATAGACATTTATACATCTCCACAGCTGGATAACTCTTCCAGAAGGTTTAAAAGTTCCATATAACCTGCCCGTATTACAACAAACATCTCATTTGACGCTTTTCTCAGTTTTATTTATTAGTCTTCTCATCTTTCCCGTAGTAAAATAAAGATTTTTGCATCACTAAGACTCACAGATTTTATGATTAGACGATCATAATGAAGCTCATTTCGCTCTAGATTTCACCCTAGTTTAATGATTTTATGTTATGCAGCTTTTTATTTTAATCTCTGCTACAGTCAGTTTAATAGTCAGTAGCATATAAATAGCCTTTGTAAGTTCGAATTCAGAATAAAGGTTTGTTTATTGTATTATGCGTTACAATACTGTCATGGTTCTCTGGTTTGATTCTTGTATTAATTTAATCGTTAAGGAAGGTTCGTAGCTTATAAAAAAATACATTTGATGGCAATTTACTTTTAGATATCTTAATGCATGTACGTATTAAAACACAAACGTAGCCAGAGTTAAATTCATGTCATTATACATATATAAATATAATTACCGAAAATATAAAAAATGCGGCGGTGCACTTTGCTTCAAGATTTAAAAGGTTTAATGGCAGGCAGCTTTGCCTCGCTCCTAGTACTATGTAGTAACAAATTGCGGAATTGCTGGTATGTCTACTAGCTCAGACACTGAAAAAAATACTGGCCAAGTGCGAGTCGGACACGCGCACGACCCGAAGGGTTCCGTGCCGTTATCAATAAAAACGAACGAATAATTCAAATTCTCAACATTTTTTACTTTCGATTTTGCAGATTTTCCTTTATTTGTGCTGTGCCTTGCTTTTCGCCAAATTTCGTGATTCTAGGACAACGGGAACTATCACATAGGTTTTCGATCAGCCTATAGGGTACTTACTGTTGACCTAGAAATGTCAATTTTGATTGAAAGCAATATATTTCAGCACAATTAAAGGTAAAATCCTGAAAAAAAAAAAAAGAAAGTTAAGGCAAATTTTGGTACTTACAAATTTTCGCAAAAATCTAAATTTGCCCATATCTTTTTATTGTGTTGACTCAGGACCTTGATTTTTATACACCTAATAGGGACCACGGACCTCAATATCTGGTATAAATTTCAACTCCTCCGTTCCTGAAAAAATCGGTGGTGACACACGGACAGACAAGACAGACAGATGGATAGAGAGCGATCTTATAAGGGTTTCTTTTTATTTTTTGAGGTACAGAACCCTAAAAAACAGATAAGTGCGAGTTGAACTCGCGCAGAGAAGGTTCTGATACAACAAATATTTACATCACCCTCATGTTCAAAACGCTTGCTTCATTGAAAGTTATCCAACAGTTCGTAATTGGTATTAAAGTTAGTACGCACAATATGGGGTATTTACAGGTAGAGACTGACACACAGATGAATCTATAAGGGCACCGTATTTTCATTCTGACGCACGCCACCCTAAAACCACCATATGTCCAAGTTTAGCACCCAGTATATATTTATAGAATAACCTGGTAAAGTAAGAATATCTAACCCTAACAGGTTTCATAAGAGTGTACTAGACCGTATATTAGTTTTACATTGTACGTCAATCAGTTAGGTTTCAGAAGAAGAATGTTTTATTTTATTGTTATTATTAAGATACGAGACCACGAATAGTACCAACCCCCAATATATATAACGGCGCGTGACATTAATCAATAATGAAAATCAGTTAATTTTGAGATTTGTAATTTGTTTTGTTATTTTTTTAACGATTAATCGATTTGAATTCGACTAAATGGTAATTTTAATTAAGAGCGGGTAACCCCGAATGGAGTTGCGTCTGCCATGGCGGGCAAACGTCGTGTCATTTCATTCGTTGGTTGACAGGCGTGGCGCGTGGTGGTCATTCGCAAACCCATTGGCTCTAAATCGTTGATTATTATTGCAATCTGTAATTGTTTAAGTAATTTAAGTGTCTGTGTAATTAAAGTAGTGAACAGTCAACGCGCCAGTGTATTTATTTCAACGTTTCCTGAAGTTTGCCGCCCACTATGGATTCCCGTGCTGATGAGGTCACAAATCATCAATCATATGCAACACCCCGGCCTCCCGGCCTCCCGTTATATACATTTATAATTACTTGTCCCGACTGACTGACAGACTGATTCTTCAACGCAGAGTCTAAACCGCAGGACCTACTGTTCACGCATGAACATGACTTCTAGCAAATTCCTATATTCCGACGTCAACAGACACTACGTGATATCCAAATAACGTACTAATATGCTTTTATCGTCACGTAGTGTAAGTGACTGATGAGGTAAAGGACTGCTGAAGTTGCATGTACACCAATATCACACTAAGACATAGATATAGTTGTGTATATAGGATAAAATTAGTATTTAGCTTAGTGGTTAAGGAGTCGACCTTACGATCGAGAGGTCCTGGGTTCGAATCCTGGCCATTAAACTACCGACGTGAACCCACTCCTAACACAAGCAATTTAGCTTAGCTGGAGGGCTTAGGGGGAATATTAGTAATTTCGGTTACTAATATTCTTTAAAAAAAAAAAAATGTTAAGTAAGAATAAACCAGTCATCAAGTTGAGCCCGACTTTGACTCAATACCTTTCGAAACCTCTCACTGTGGCCAAGACACCCTTAGCCGTCAGTACCTGATCGGTCTTGTGAGCCTGCTTGACCGGCAGTGAGAAAACCTTACCACCTGCACCCCACTTCCTGTCTCTGTCCGTCTGGTGTCTTAGGCCGCCTGGCATCAGATATCCTGTACCTATTATATATACGTATTTTTAAATACTTATAGTAGGGCTAGGGTAGTAGGGACGTGTAGGGGTACCAACGAAGCATCGTAGTTACGTACACGAGCGGAGGTCTGTGTCACCGAACACCACCGAGTACCACGCCATGACGAACTGTAGGTTAGGGTTACGAACACGACTTGGTCTGCCAGGGATCCCCCGAGAGCCAAGCGTGTATTGCACCGTAGGGTAGCAGTTAGGATTACGTTAGGATTACAGTAGTATAGGGTGACGGGATTAGGATTAGTTAGGATAACTTGCCTTAGCAGTACCGTAAGTACTCATTCATTAGGGCAGGCTAGGATAGAATATTAGGTTAATTCACATTTCCTGAACGGTCGAGGTAAGTGCTGTTATCTCCCTGTTCACCTACAAACTTGAAATTTTGACAGTAGGTGCCTTTTATGTTGTATGCATCCACTAAGATAGGATTTCTGGAAATTTCACTTCTGGTGGCAAAATAAGGAATGAGCGTTTGTATGAAACTCCGTCATTTTCAAATTTAGAAGCACGAAATTCAATTTGAAAACTTCTTATATTTACCATTGGGTCCGGAAGGTGGCGCTGCAATCGGGTTATAGGTCATCTATTACGAATTTATTACCTGGCGAGGCGGGCTGCGGGGCCGCTAGTAATAAATAATTGAGATGAATTATAAATATAACATTAAAGATGCTTGAATACCTAGATACGCTTATACTTATACAGCTCGATAATGTTTTTTTTATATCTAAAGATTTGCATCTAAATTAACGCAACCAATTACACTTCTCATCAGAAAAATCGAAACACCTTGCAAGTTTATGTTTTCTAAGGATCATTATTATTATTATCTCATTCAACTACATCACGCCTCCCCAATAGATCCGGCGAGGTGGGCAACAGTCGACCGGGGTGTTAGGGCTATTGGCAGAGGAACCGCCGGACTATTCGGGCATTGTCGAGCAAGACCGCTTTCTGCATCTTGGCCGTCACCGACTTCCCACTGATCCCACTGATTGGGATCATGCCATTTGCTGAGATCACAACTGGGACTATTTCTGAGGACCCCACCCTCCACATGTCGGTAATCTCTTGCGCCAGATCCAGATATTTGGTCTTTTTGTCTGCTTCGGCGCGAACGAGGTTCCCGTCATAGGGGATAGTGAGGTCTATCAGCACGATATCAGGCTTATTCGCTAGAATAGTCCTATACGTGATGATGGACCGGTCCCAGTCGAGCTTAGCGCAGTCGTTTTCAAGTATGACTTCTGGTATGTACTTGCAATAGGGCAGCCTCTGCTCGATGAGGCCGTATTTAAGAGCAAGCTCTTGATGCAGTATCCTGGCTGCTTGGTTGTGCCTGTGCAGATACTCAATGTTAGCAAGCATTGAACAACCGGAGGTCACATGTCTGAGACACTCACCGGGACGGTGGCACAAACTACAAACGTCCACCGTTCCTTCCCTCAGTATGTGCCTCCTGTAGTTGTTCGTCTTAATAAACTAATCCTGTATCGCACAGACAAAACCCTCAGTTTCCCCAAAGAGGTCAGCGAAACGCAGCCAATTCACGGATGCCTCCCGGTCCACGTGAGGCTCATGTAACGCCTGAAAGAAGCGTCCGTGCAGTTCTTTGCCCTTCCACACGGCCTCACGTTCAGAGGTACCAAGTACCGCCGGCGCACGCCACTCTGTGATAGCCAGGGCTAACGGGGTCAGTCCTTTATCGCATTCTATGACCTCTCTATGGATCACACTGTCCGCATGCGATAGGAAATATTCCCTGAGACTGCACACCTCGCGGTTATGCATTGCCTTGGCACTGAGAAGTCCTCGACCACCATGCTTTCGCGGGATGTACAGTCTCATAACCGAAGACTTCGGGTGGAGCATTCTGTGGAGAGTCATAGTTGCGCGGACTCTTCTGTACAGGGCGTCTAGTTAGGTCTGAGACCACTTGAGCACCCCGAAGGTGTACAACAAGACAGGCATCACCCAGCCGTTGAACGCCCGTGCCTTATTCACGCCAGATAAAAGGCTGTTACACACTCTTACCAGACGCTCACAAAAAACACGTCGCACGCGGCCTGTTTGACACCCGCCATGTCGACACCCAAATTTGGTGACATGCCCAGGTACCGGTATGTTTCACCTTCGGAGAGTGATCAAAGGCTCACCCCATCGAATACGGGTATACGACTCGATGAGATGACTCTCCTTCGCTCCACACGAAAATCCGCACATTTGTGTTATTATTATTATTATTTTTTCCTTTATTTAACTTTAAATACATATATATTATATTTGTAAATACATTCTATATACATAAAAAAAATTAAAAATATAAAAAATTGTGGCCCACTGGCATCGGGAACAAGGACCAAGCTACCGGTGGTTAGGGCTCCTGGGAGAGGAATCTCCTCACAATACATGCCGTGTCGAGGAGCACTGCCTTCTGCATCAAGCCCTTGACCCAACTGCCTAACGCGAGCCTCTGGAGATTTTGTTCGAGGCTCTTGGCAATCAGTCCGTGAACCGATACAACTATCGGAACAATAATCGCCGAATCCACACTCCACATGTCGACAACCTCGTGAACCAAATCCGATTATTTAATTTCTTTTTCTTTTTCGGCTTTCACAAGATTCTCGTCATGTGGAATGGTGATATCGATAATTATTGCGCGGCGCTCTGATCAATCTATCAACACTATATCAGGTTTATTAGGGTGCGCCAAAGTTCACCTAAATTTTCAACTCCGATAATTGGAAATCCGAAAATGTTCTTCCTAACATTTTTCATCATAACAATCACATTTCCTAACTACTCTGTCTCTAATGTTCATAATTTCGGAGCATTCAACTTCATAATGTCAGTAGCAATAAACATCTATTATACTTTTATTAGTTTTCCTAGGTATATTTTTTCAACATAACCATTTTTTACACTATTATTCAAAGTCATATCTTTTTTATTTAGATTTCTTTTTATAATAATCAGTATAATATACATTAATTTTGCGTAACTTTTCCAGTTTTAGTTATTTAGTTATTTTCACATAACATGTATAACATATAAGAATAATAGTACCATGGTACAACGGTACTATTTATAGTCATTGGTTTAGGTTAGGTTAGAACTGTGACCACAACGCACGAGCCGAGCGAGCGAAGCGAGCGTGCCGCGGCAGCGGCCGGCGAAGTGCCAGTTACTCGGTAAATATTTCTATCCGAGTATTAGTGATAATATTATGGTAATTATGTTTAGGGATAAAAGCGTTATATGCTAAAAGTGTATGATAAAAAAAACAGTAGGAGTTTTAATATATTTGCAAATATAATGTTATTATTTATAATTTTCGGAAACATTAATGTTATGAACATCGCCGGTAGCACTACTAATAGTATGAATGAAAACTTTAGGATGAAAAATTTTAGGACGAGTGATCAATCGGAATAGAAATTATTAGGAAGAACAATTTCGGGTAAAGAACTTTAGGTGAGCCAATATAGACCCGGTTTATTAGCTACAATACTCCTGTCAGTGATGATACATCGATCCCAGTACAATGTGATATGCCCATTTTCGAGAACTGTGTCGGGCACATACCTATATTACGGTGCCTCTGATTCCACAAGGTTGTACTTTAGAGTAAGCTGTTGATGAACAATCCTGGCTACTTGGTTATGTCTATGCAAATACTCGCCGTTGGCAAGACGAGAACAACCAAAAATTATATGTCTGAGGAATCCTCCGGGACGGACGGTGGCACGCCCGACATATGTCAACCGTACCGTCCTTTAGAATATACTTCCGATAGTTATTCGTCATCACAACTTCTTCCATTTATTATTGTTATCATTACTTTTTTTTCGAAAGCATAAGAACTAAGCAGTTGAAACTAGGTAAGTAAGTGTATTCTGTGAACCGCATTAATATTTTCACACAAAAAAGAAAAAAAAAAGCAATAAATTTTGGGGGTTTCCCCATACTTAGAACTGAAATTTAAAACTTTTTTTTTCATCAAACCTATACATAGGATAGGTCTTTGAAAATTATATTGAGGTTTCTAATATCATTCTTTTTCTAAATCGAATAGTTTGCGCGAGAGACACTTCCAAAGTGGTAATATGTGCCCCCCCCCCCCTACTGTAACTTCTAAAATAAGAGAATGATAAAACGAAAAAAATATAAGATGTACCATGTAAACTTCCACCGAAAATTAGTTTGAACGAGATTTAGTAAGTAGTTCTTTTTAATACGTCATAGATCGTAAATCGCAATTTACCTTTCATTCAATCAACTCAAATATAAAAAAAACTTGTTGCTACGGAACCCTTCATGGGTGAGTCCGACTCGCACATGGCCGGTTTTTTTAATTATGAGCTATGCAATTTAGGAAATCAATAGTCATGGTTCAGCTAAACCGGCGAATTTATAAAGCAAACAATAAATTGCTTGATGCATTTATCCACAAATAACGATATTAAACCACAGTGATTAAACTATAACGTTATCATCATCATCTCAGCGTTGTGTCCCGATTGCGTCCGAGGCCTACACCTCGAAGGTCCACTTTCCTGCTTTTCCTTCTCCACTTCGCACAATCTTGGGCATCCATGGTATTGAGAACATTGGAACGCATGTCATCCCTTACGATGTCAAACCAGCACTTCTTGGTTCTTCGCCTGATTAAACTGTAACTTTATGATATTGTCGGAAGTTTACGCGAATGTCACACATTGAAATAAAATTATTTTTAACGGATTCTATCGAACATCAAATAAATCGGGATAGAATACGTTAAAAATAGTTTTACTTCAATCTGTAACTTTATGTTAACGTTTATTACATTGGTACCTGCATCAAATAATATCCCAACCGACTGATTCATTTCGGATGATTTTTAGGTGGCTGATGTATTAGATTCGAAACATTTTTGTCGCTAAAATTAATACTCTCATCGCACATCACGTGCCCGTCATAAAAGACTGAAATATAAAAATTTCATTTGGCATCGACCTCCAAGAGAAATTTATAGAATACAGTTTGCGGTGGCCGGCTTCGTTCTATTTTATTTACCGCGTAAACAATATTTTATAAAAATAAGCTTTATGATTTCACATATACCTAAATTTAGGTACATTATATATATATATATACATATATATATTATCCATCTGGGAGCGCCGTGTTTCGCCGCATCATTGTCACTGTGGTGAAGCTGTCGACAGCCTTGGGCACGCAACGTGCGTCGATACCCTAGTGCCTTCACACCTTCCAAGCACAGCGGGTTGTGCCGGCGCTGCTGCTGCATCTGCCGAAAGCCTCAAACGGCGTAAATACTCCAATCTAGTAGGGGATTATGTTTTTCAGCTGTTTGGGGTTGAGACGTTGGGGTCATGGGGTCCAAGTGCCCGTTTTGTCTACAAGAATTTGGCAAAGCGGCTGATCGACGCTACACGTGGCTGGACTTCATCTTGCACAAAGAATTAGCATTGCCATACAACGTGGCAATGCTGCCAGTCTTATGGAAACATTACCAGTCAGTGATGATGCGGAGGAATTCTATGACGCATGTATGTAAATATTTTTCTATCTTTTAGGTTTAGTTCTTTTTACATTTATTTATAATTAGCTTTAAATTTTATTTTCATTGTAAGTACTTACATCTTTCTGTTTGTTAATTAATAAATCTTATATTATATAAATTCATATTATATTTAATTTGAGTATGTCAAGTTATGGTGATGATCTTATATGTTTCCGAGTACGAATACCTCCTTGAAAACATTAATGTTTATGTTCTGTGTTGTTACATTGTACCATTTTTTTTTTTTTTTTTTTTTTTTTTTTTTTTTTTTTATCGTGCGGAAATCCCTTCGGATACCCCCCGCCGGCGAGCGGGGGCGGTTATGTCGGGCTTGCACCGACTAAAACCGCACGCCGTCTCGGGTCTTCAGACGCCGGGGTGTAAGGTTACCCATAGAGCATATCCCTCGCACCCCGGCTGACCCTGGGCCATCTCACCACTAACAGCATCGCTCATCTCGTCTCCTCTGAAAGCAGAGGAGTACGGAGAGCGATGTGTTCCCGCCACGTTGGGTATTGGCCGACGATCAATGCCAACCCTATGAAGGGGTGAAGGGGAAGCCATTGACCGCCGCCCAGGGTGTACCGGCCGCTCCGATTCCGTTCCCCCCGGACTGCAGCGGGATCGGAATCGGAGCGACACTCGAGGAGGTTACCCAACACACACCCCATTACATTGTACCTATGTTCAATTTATTGTACAATTAATTTGGCTGTGTTCCAGAATAATAGAAACTGCATTGGCATTAGTATAGGTACATTCAAACATATCTACTTTGATACTTTCCAGTAAACATTTTTCTCGAAACCTCTTCAAGGCCTCTTTAATTTTTTGTTCAGACACATCCTATATACAGCTAGTACATACGCAGTTGTAAAATTGATTTCATTTTTAGTTGTCTTACTACTGCCATCTATGAATGACTACTGAAACTAATTCGTTCAGTGGCGCTCTGGATTTCATAAATTTGTTGGCGCTGAATAGGGTTCGCTGGAAGCCGCATATTTCCATGCTTCTTCCAATCACCGTCAGATGTCATGTTAAACGAAATTGTAATTCTCACAATATAACAAAATTATAGAATTCTAGTAAATTATTTCAATATATTTATAATATAAAGAAACATAATACTGTCGAAAATTTAAGTGAATATTACGCATTGAAACAAATAATTTTTACGAATTATATCACGATGGTTGTGGTATTATTTTATAATTAACACTATTCTCAACGTTTCGGTTGTTTTACAGTAGCCATTATCCCGTCAGTTTTAAAATTGTAATTAATGCGTCTTCCCTCTGACGAAGGGACGAAACAGGCGATATTTCTTTAAAAACTTTTAACGTATAACTCATCCACTTGGTTTGTTTTAAAAACGCAGGCTATTTAGGTATACCTCCAAAATACTATTGCGCTTTGAGGTAACCAACCGTACTACAACTATTCATTTTAATCAACGAGTGGCTTAACGAGAAACTAGCCAAGAACTTTGTAACGCGAGCAAGAATTTTTAAACCGAGTAACCGCTAGTAATAATTTTTAGAAATTTCAAGTTTATGTGGATGAGACTAAAATGTTTCAATGACGCCCGACCAATTGTGAATAGTGATGTTGTTTATCATAAACATTTACGTTAGTCCCCGCCGCATCCGAGGTCCTTGGAGTCCGTGGTCTGCTTTCTCACTTTTACTTCTCCATTGTATCAATAGATTGAAAGTTAAAAAAAATTACATATTGTACACTCTGTTACCCTCTACCATAGATGAAATAATAGTGCCTCTACTTTTATTTACTTTTATTTTACTCAATAACTTATAGATTTTCTTAACTTTGAGTTATATATAGTGCTGGCACTGCGGCGTTGTCTCCCAGTAGATGCGCCATAGATACTTACCGAAGCACCCGTGTTCGGTAAATATCTGGCACATCAGGTAGGAGCTCACCGTGGTGCCTCTCCAACCACTCCTTCATGATGGATTGGTGGATTCCCCCACCTTGGATGCTCAAGTCGCACCCTCCCTGTGTCCATGAGTTCCCGGTAGAGCTGGGACCGCTGAGCCCTGATTTCTCTTAGCTTAGAAATTGATTTCAAAAGTCATATCTTCGGTTCAGTTTGATCAACACAGATTTTAAGTTAAAAGTAATTTTTCTTAATTTTTTTTATATAGAATATTAGTAACCGAAATTACTAACATTGCCCATAACCCCTCAAGCTAAGCTTAACTGCTTGTGTTAGGAGTGGGTTCACGTCAGTATTGTAATGGACAGGTTTCGAACCCGGGACCTCTCGACTGTAGGATCGACTCCTTAACCACTAAGCTACAGACGCTTCGATAGTAGTTAATGGTGATCACAACATACCACAACAGTAAGTAAAGTTAAAGTTAGATGTGATATATCATTACATTCAAGCAAGATTTCTATTATTACTACTAATAACCCTGAGTGCAAGTAAGCAGATCACTACAGATAGAATAGATACCATAGATAGAATAACTATATTACATAATTGAATATGTAAAGATAGGTTTTCACCCAAGTAATTGAAATCGAATTCTAATCCCTAGTTCCTCGTAACAATTCTAAAGCGCCTTGCCCTTAGCGATACATGATGATCTTATTTTAAAACCTGAAGGCCAGCATTAACCACTGAACTTCTAGTCTGAACAATCTGTCATAATTACGACTATAAAAATATCATTGAAGCAAAACATTACCATGGCTATTCTTTATTGTAAGGATGGCTGAGGAAGGTAAGCTACGTCGAGAAACTGGTTCTATCCCACCGGACCCCGGGTATCGGTCCCCTCACGGGGTCCGTTGGGAACTGAAGATAATTTCATGTCCAAGGAATCCTTGCCAAGTACGTGGGGTCCGTTGGGAAAAAGAATTCCCTACGGACCCCCACTCTCTTCCCCGTTAATAAAAAAAAACGAAAACAGGAACTAAAACTTTTTTAATAAAAATATAGGAGACGCTAGACACGAAGGCTTTACTGAACCAGCATTGTTTTAAAGTAGCGTCGTTATAGATAATGAATATAATTATCAATTGTTTATCTGCAATAAATGATAAAAATGACTTCGAATTCATTTTATTGTGCAATAACATTAATAACACTATGCTAAAATAGATATAACGGGCACATTTATGAAATATTCCAAAAGAAAGTAATAAAAAATTCCCTAAATAAATACAAATTCAAGGTAGCTTTACTCCTATCAGATAGTGAATAGAGACTATCGCAATGGATATTCTTATTTTACAGTAAAATATGATTTTAACGATGTATCACTCATTTCGATTGGTGCTAGTACCAGAGACCATACCTTAATGCCCATCATTCTATAATTTAAATCTAGTGGGGCGGAAATCACACAGTGATTGTCAAACTTCGGGCCAAACTTAGATATTTTTGTTGCAGTATTTTTATTCAAAATTACAGACCTTAGGCTTTATGCATATTATTCGACGCGTCTTTATATATTGAGCAATAAATATGAAGAAAATTAAATCAAATCAAACGTCTTCGACGTCAAAAACACAATAAAATGATTTTATATTTCAGTTTCTTTCAGAGTCTGGTTGTTTTATGTAAATATAAAATATACGTATTGTCATTGTCACTCAAATGTCAAAGTCAAATACGCGTTACTCTGATAACTCGAAAGAAACTCACTTGTAAAAGTTTTTTCAAGTGGTTTTCTCAAATGTCAAAGTCAAATACGCGTTACTCTGATAACTCGAAAGAAACTCACTTGTAAAAGTTTATTAGGGACATTTTGTATGGTAGGTACCCGAAACCTTGGACGTACAAACCCCAAAATCTAATCAGTTCTTCCCATTAACCAAACAAGATGATTGGCGAAAGAATTTTTTAAATGTAATAAGTGGTTCTTGAGTTATTGCGTAAACAGACATCCAGACATCCAGACATCCAGACATCCAGACCAACAGACAGACCGACACAAAAATTATTTTTGCTTAATTAGAATTATGTGAAACGTCGAGAAAAGTGATAAAAAGTGGGTGTAAGATTTTGTTTTTTTTTTTGCGTGATTTTAAGACTTCGGTGTCCACCTGGTTGGTGGCCCGAAGTAAAAAAGCACTCGAAAGAAACTCACTTGTAAAAGTTTTTTCAAGTGGTTTTCTCAAATGTCAAAGTCAAATACGCGTTACTCTGATAACTCGAAAGAAACTCACTTGTAAAAGTTTATTAGGGACATTTTGTATGGTAGGTACCCGAAACCTTGGACGTACAAACCCCAAAATCTAATCAGTTCTTCCCATTAACCAAACAAGATGATTGGCGAAAGAATTTTTTAAATGGAATAAGTGGTTCTTGAGTTATTGCGTAAACAGACATCCAGACATCCAGACATCCAGACATCCAGACCAACAGACAGACCGACACAAAAATTATTTTTGCTTAATTAGAATTATGTGAAACGTCGAGAAAAGTGATAAAAAGTGGGTGTAAGATTTTGTTTTTTTTTTGCGTGATTTTAAGACTTCGGTGTCCACCTGGTTGGTGGCCCGAAGTAAAAAAGCATGACCTAATAACGTCAGTAGAATCCATGACACGTCAAATGACGGTTGGTTACGTGAGATTCTAATTCTACATCTGTAGTTATATACATACATCGCATATTTATCTTAAAGTTTGTATTTTCGTCCATGAACTTATAAGAGATTCTTGTAAGTAACAATAGAGTTGGGAAAAAACGATTCCAGAAGCTTACCTCATAAACGGTGTTTACAACTCGCTTGTTGTAACAGCGGTTTCTAGTTTATGTTTCGGAACATAAGTTTATAATGTTTATACCTTCCAGTAAGTTTGGTAAACTGTATTTAAATAAATTTAGGTGATTAATGGTTTTGTGGAGAAAGGGGATGTTATATTCCTTCGATACTTCTTAGAGACAATGTGTTGCGGCGGATGCTGTGGAGGCTATTGTGGGGGCTGCTGTTGCCCTTGCATAACCATCTACACCTGTTGCACAAAGATCTGCTAGTGTCCAGCTGCGGCTGAGATCCCTCGTGGCTGAAGCCTAGAAGGTTCCATGTCCGATGAGGTCCGGCCCTGCATATCTGTGGTCGTTTCCGTGCTGTTTTTGGGAAATATACTCCTATAAATACATTAAAAAAAACATTATGAGAAATTTCATAGCACGAAGTAGTATCAGTAGTTTTGAAGTCCTTCGGTTTATTTTGGCTAGATAATAATAATAATAATAAGAAGAAAAACAAATAAAGTATTTGGATTTGGCTCACGAGGTTGTCGACATGTGGAGTGTGGATTCGGCGATTATTGTTCCGATAGTTGTATCGGTTCACGGACTCATTGCCAAGAGCCTCGATCAACATCTCAAGAGGCTCGCGTTAGGCAGTTGGGTCAAGGGCTTGATGCAGAAGGCAGTACTCCTCGACACGGCACGTATTGTGAGGAGATTCCTCTCCCTGGAGCCCTAACCACCGGTAGCTTGGTCCCTGTACCCGATGCCGGTGGGCCACTATTTTTTATATTTTTAAATATATTTGTTTTTTTTTGTATAGAATGTATTTAAAAATATAATTTAATATGTATTAAGTTTAATAAAGGGAATAATAATAATAATTGCAGGATGTTAGTTTTTGGAGCGCCTCCCCAAATTGTGACATCACTATCCCCTATGACGAGAAACTCGTCCGCGCCGAAGCAGATAAAAAGACCAAATACCTGGACCTGGCGCACGAGGTTACCGACATGTGGAGGGTGGGGTCCACAGAAATAGTCCCAGTTGTGATCTCAGCGAATGGTTTGATCCCAAGGAGCCTCTCAGTCCATCTTGAGAGGCACGGGATCGGTGGGAAGTCTGTGGCGGCCAAGATGCAGAAAGCGGTCTTGCTCGACAATGCCCGAATAGTCCGGCGGTTCCTCTGCCAATCACCCTAACGCCCCGGCCGACTGTTGCCCACCTCGCCGGGGTTATCTTGCCTCTCCCAAACTAGGGGGGACGCGTGAATTAGTTTTAATGGAAATAATAATAATATTTCTTTATTACCATATTTACAATTTTACATGACAGTACACGTAGGATTAGACGCAGTAAAGAATGCAGACAAAATATACAATTGTAAAAAAAAATGTCACTTAGGTTGTGTCTCTGCCATCCAAGCTAAGATTAAACTTGTATTATGGATGACAGGGCTCTCCTTCTAATTACACAAGTTAATTACTGGCTTAAACATATTAGTGTTGATATATTGGATAATAAAGAAAAAAAAAATATTACAAAATTTTTAGATTAATAAAATATAAAGTGCAGCAGTTGTTGCCTGTCTCAGAAATACTTGTAACGGATGTGTATGAGAGTGTCTGTGTGGAAGTATGCTGTTGTGAGGGTGTGTGTGTGTGTGTGTGTGTGTGAGGGTGTGTTTGCGGTATGAATAATTGATATAGATGTGTTTAAGATACGATATTACCAGCAAGATTAGAGCATTGGTTGAAGTAACCCTCCAACCTGCTCGTAATTTAGTGTCATAAGATATTCCGTAACCACCTTTTTGCACCTAAATTTATTGAGACTATAAATATTACAATATTTATTGATGACACTGTAAATACGGTTTCCCATGATTTTGAAGTGTCTCCCTGCCAGGCTGGTGCGATGAATCTCCACAGGACAGACATTTGTTGGCCTGCGTTTGCCCAGATGTCCTTTGTTGTAGTTTAAACAGTTATGTTTGCGTAAAACAGTTTTGAGCTAAGCTTTTCAAAAAGCTGACAGTCAAGACCTTACAGTCGTTATATAATTGTGCAGTGCGAGAGAGAAAGTGTTTGAAAGTTATGACCTTAAGGACAGCTCGTTGCGCTCTCTCCAATTGCAAGATGTTAGTTTTTGGAGCGCCTCCTCAAATTGTGATACCAAAAGACACTATAGACTGACACAAGGCGAGGTATGATATAGATGGTATAGGGGAATTTTAAATACCAAATCCAAAAGTTTCTATGAGGCATTTAAAAAAGTACTCATAGGTGTGTCTTGGTCCCGAATTTGGGGATAACTAAAACCGCAGAGGACCTAGGGCTACGTAGCCATAGGCACCCCTGAACTAAACACGGTGAAAACGGGTCTGAAAATAAATACCATGTAAGTAATACCGAGATGTTTGCCAAGACGAAAAAAATGAGCCCAAACTAGATGAACCTATCTTGTTTAGTTTAGGAGTTCCTATGACCACCTACCTACTCTATCTTTAGATCCTGAATACTATGTAACACGAAGCTGTTTACGAACACAAAACAAATGACCCCGAACTCAATGGGTACATATTCTTTAGTTTAGGAGTTCATATGGCCATCTTCCTATTCAACCAACTCTATGGTACCATATAATGCATTGTCATCCAAAGTAAACGTGTATGCAAAATGTCATCTCAACCGGTTGAGGAACTTACATACATACGAACAGTGTCAGTCAAATAAAAGGGTTGTGGCAACGTAGCTCGATTACGTTGTGCGATAAATCGCACGATGAGGGTTTTAAAAGTACACACTGTTCGATCAGTCGCACGATGTGGAAATTTATAGCCTCACAGTTCGATTAATCGCACGTTGTGAATATACAGGGTGGAAACAACAAACAGAATTCAATCATTTAATAGTCGCGTGGAATTCTGATTACATTCCCGCTACCCATGGGACACTATTCCATCACCACAATCTATATAAGATACACAATTTCACTATATATTACAGTATTCTGACACAGCGTAACTTGAAGTGAAGTGAAAGAAACTCCTATGAAGGTGAATAAAAAGTACATCATTTTGTTATATTATCTAAAAGGGTTTAGGCAGCGTTTTCATTGAAAGTTCCCAGACGACTTTTTTCTGACACCTCCAAAAAATATCATTAAAATATTTTAACCAATGCATATAAAAACTTGATAAATAATAACCAACTAAACAAATAACAACTAACCAAACAAATAAGAACCACTCTATTCATTGGTGAAAACAGCTTGAAAATAGGTGTATTATTTTTTAAGTTTATCGCGAACAGACAGAAAGACAGACGCGGCGGAGGACTTTGTTTTATAATATGTACCTAGTAATTGAAATAAAGAGAATGACTCATACCATCGCGGTAAAAACACCCGACAGCAGTAGGTTTAGCAGCTACAGAGGCATAAAGTGCTTCCGAGGTGGTTCGACTGATGAATAAACCTAATATATATAATACTGGCATTCTATACAATTGTAAGTTCTTGTGGGTCGACTAATGAATAATAATAATAATAATAATAATAATAATAAATGTTTATTTGACTCAAAAATCAATACAATATTTTTACAAACAAATAACTGTGCGCTATAACTTTCATACAATTAATGTTGATACTGATTCCCAAACTAGGCCAAAACCTGTATCTTGGGAAACAGTGCTCTTTTGACTATTCGTTACAATTGAGTGACACAGTGACTTTTAATTACAAGAATTGTACAAGGTAAGTTTTAAACATTCATTTTATTAGATAAGATGTTACAAATCACTATAACTTCGTTTTGAGTAAGTAGCGTAGTATAATAATGTAAGTCAGTATGGATGTATGTGGGATGTTGTAATGTATGTATGTATGCCTGTATGTATGTATATTTTGTGAATGTGAGTGTGTGTGTGTATGTGTATTTGTGTGGGTATGTGTATTTGTGTGTGTGAGTATGTGTATTTGTGTGTGTGTGCGCATGTGTGTGTGTGTGTGTGTATTGGTGTGCGTCTGTTTGTGTGTTCGTATGTGCGTACGTTGAAGAGAGTTAGTCATCAAAAGTGTTCACTCCAGAAATTTTAGTATTGCTTCTGTACCGTCATAGTCATATTGAAGTAACCAACTTGTTGCTATATTTTTTACGTCATGACGATTCAGACCCACTATGTTTTTATTTTTGTGAAGCAAGTTGTATACTTTACAGCCCAGACTTTTGAATTGGCGCCTAGCGAATGCTGTCCTACTGCGAACTACCGGACACACTGACCTCTTGCTACGCTTTTTACCAGGTTCTGGAGGAGCTACGTTTTGGTGGATCTTAATTATTGATTTGAGCACAAAGAGTTGTCTCACAGTTAGAACTTGATTGTCAGCGTATAGTTGAGCAGTGGGGTACCTAATTGGCTTCTTATTTAAGACTTTGAGCACGGCTCTCTGCGCTCTCTCAAGTTCCAGAAGTTGCGTCTTACCTGCAACCCCCCACACTGGGATACAATATTGAATAACAGATTGACAAAGAGCGATATATACCATTTTTAGTTTTTGTAGAGAGGCTGTGTCACGCAGGGCTCTAAAAAAGTAAATTAGCTTTCTAGTTCGGGCTTTAACCGTAGCAACCTGGACGTCCCACGAGAGCCTACTATCTATTTGCACTCCTAGATACTTTGCACAAGAGGCTCGAGCTATTTCCTGGCAACCACAATCTATATCCCGGGCACATGTATGGGCTTTTAAAGCGTAGTTGTTAGGTGGAGTATTAAGTTTAGATAGGGAGAAAGGGACGAAGAGAGTTTTACTCAGGTTGATTGTAAGTAAGTTCTTAGAAAGCCAGATCATTACCAGTCTTAGAGAGTTTTCCGCTCTTTCCTTCACTATCTGCCAGTTTGGACCGCATACTACAAGTGCAGTGTCGTCCGCATAGGTGAAAGTGCTGGTATAAGGGAGAGGCATGGTACAGAGATCATTTACATAAAGCTGGAACAATGTGGGGCCTAAAATACTCCCTTGCGGGACGCCAGTAGTAACATTAACCTCATCGCTAAGCTCATTCCCAATTTTTACTCTCTGATTCCTTTTTTCTAAGTAGTTCCTGAAAATATTGAGGGGGAGACCACGTATCCCCAATTTTTCCATTTTGTCCAGCAAGACTGACGCAGAGACTGTGTCGAACGCTCTGGAAAGGTCCAAAAAGATGCACAGACATCTGTTGTTCGAGTCTAAGTTTTTGACAACGTTGCTAGTCAGATCTATCACGGCGTCTTCGGTGGAAATACCTGAACGAAATCCATACTGGTTTTTGGCTAAAATATCAAATGTTTCTAGATAATGTTTAAGTGCGTTATTCAGGATTCTTTCCAGAATTTTCGACATTGCAGAGAGTATTGAGATAGGTCTATAGTTGTCAACGCAGTCCCTGTTGCCACTCTTGTGGACCGGATGAATAATGGCTTTCTTCAAAGCTTCCGGAAATATACCCGAGTTTATAGCAAGGTTGCAGATGTGGGTTATTGGGGGGACAAGTTCCTTGCAGAGCTTTAGAACGCGAGCTGGTATACCATCCCACCCTGTGGCACAATCTTGCCGTAATTGAGAAATTATGGTTTCAACGTCAGTCTCAGTCACTTTCAATAGGACCATAGATGAAAGTGAGTTTGCTGGTGGAGAGGCTGGCAAGGGGCTGCTGTTACCCGGGTCAAGAGGTGTAATTTTTTCGGCTAACTTCATTCCAACAGAAGCAAAGAAGACGTTTATGTCGTTTACTGATTGTTTAGGGTCACAGTTAGTGCTTAGGAGCTCCAGGGGACAATCGTGGTTCTTCAGAGTACCCATGATGCTTTTAATTGCTGTCCAGAGGGCTTTTATATTAGAACCAGCCTCGTCAATCAAATTTTTATTATATTTTAATTTGACGTCTCGAACGAGGCGATTGCAGTAGTTTCGATACCGTGTATACGTTATTTTGAGAGTTATGTTATCAGGAGATTTTCTGTGTTTGATGTGCAATCTATCCCGGTTTCGGATGCATCGAACCAGCCCTGGGGTCATCCAAGGCTTCAAGATCCTATGTTTTCTAGATATCTTGTTGACGCTTGTGTAATTGGAGATTATTGTTGATAGGGTTGAAATAAAGCAGTTTGTAGCGGCATTTGTATCGTACATTTGCATTATATTAGAGAAGTCAGTCTTTTCGATTTCAGTTTTAATGTCCGTTAAGTTGATTTTACTTTTAATATGAAAGTTATTATTAGAAATAGTCTTAGATTGTTCTAGGAATAGAGCAATGGGTTTGTGATCAGTTATGTGGGATTCTAAGACTAAGGTAACTGAGGGGAGATTTGATTTAACAAAAAAATGGTCTATGCACCTTTGACTAATTCTAGTGGGAAAAGTATGAGTAGGGAACAATCCATAGGAAGCGTTAACAGTTAAATATTCATCATATATTAAATCAGAGCTATCGGGACGTATATTTATATTTGTGTCACCCACCAAAACCGAATGATGCGTGGTTAGAGTATCATAAACATTATTGAGACTCTCTATAAAATTGTTATGGTCTTCTACCGATTTTAGGGATGGGGAACGATACACTGCCACGACAGCAACCCGATCATCAACTAGACACAACAAGCAACTAGCTCCTTTGAAATACGGCTCGCTAACCCTACAATTGAGTTCTTTTTTTGTATAAATTACAAGACCATCGTTTTGGTTAAGTAAGGATTTTGAATTGTGCGCTATGTAACCATCTAAACCAGGTATAGTGTCAGTTTTACTTAGCCAGCACTCGCCGAAAATAATAATATCAAAAACAACACCTGTCGTAGACAGCATTAAGATAAACTGATCAAGATTTTTGTTTAAGCTACTAATATTTACATGAATTATTTTGAGAGACCGACGGCCAGTGTAGAGGAGACAATCTTCCGGTTGACAGTTGAATGAGCGCACAGTGGGATTTGTATCTAGTTCCTTGTTTATTTCGTCAATGTTAGCCATTTAAGCTTAGAATCACTATACATTGTACTACTAGAAAGAAAAAGAGAAAAGGGGTGACTAGGTTAGGCTTTAACGAAAGTAATATTGCAACATCAAAGTAGCCATATGGCACGATACAGAATAATATTGAGTATGATTGTTGGAATTTAGCTGTAGGTAGTATTATGAATGGTATTATATTATGGGGGTGAGTATGAGTGTACACTTTATGAATGTATGAAGGTAAGTGTGTGAGGATTTGTGGGTGTAAATTATTGTGTGTAATAGGTATTTTGAATATATTGTATGATGGTGTGTAGTGATAATGACTTGCATCTGTACATATTTTACAAGTTAGATTAAGGATAGAGAAGCTTAGACATGCAATATAAATATTTATTGTTTCAGACAGCGGCGTGATGCGAGTAAACACCACGTAATAACAATAATATATTAGTAAACATTTCGAGCTTAGGTTAAAAAGACATGCAAGGTATGCTGTTATAGGAGTAGTCGGCAGTGATTGTCATATATTATTACTTAAGTCCTGGAGGAACTTCTCAGAGGAAACCAGTAATTGTTTTTCTCCATCTGCCTTACGTAGGAAAATATTTCCGTTTGTTGTCCAGCAATATTTATAGGCATGCTGTTTAGCAAACTCACGCGTTTGATGAAATAGCTTTTTGGAGCTTGCGGGAAGGAAGTCTGATACATAAACCGCAATTTTTTTACCGGTGATTTTCAATGACTCGGTATTCAGCTTGTCCTCAAATTTCCTCTCTTTATTGTATACTCGAGCCGAAGAGATCATGTCCAGTTTCATATCCACAGTTTTGAATTCTGCAATTATGGGCCGCAATGTGCCTGGTTTCCCGGGGAGACGAAATATATCACGTAGATCGGTAGGGGAGATCGCAGTCCCTACGATGCCACCAATTTTACAGACAGTGTTTTTTAAGTCCTTAGAAGTTTCATTTTCAACTTGCGGGATGTTCCTAATTTCCACATTTGCGGATCGAGTTTTTACTTGCAGATCTTTTATTTTTGTCTCCAGATTTTCAACATTCCGTCGCAGTTCCAATCGTTCTTTTAGTAAAACGTCTAGACTGCTTTTAACATCTTCGTATTGTTGACTTAAGAAGGACATGGAATGTACTATCTCGTCATTTGATTTCTTTATTTTGTTGTTCTGAGCCTTAAGTTCCCTAATGTCAGAGGATAGTTGTGTAATTAAGGAATTTTGTGACTTGTACATTTCATTTATTTGACTCTGGAATTCAGATTTCCAGTTGATAAGTAGTTCTCTGATATCCTCGTTATCATTCTTCTCCAAGTCGATTGGACTAGGTTGCTTTATAAGGCGTCGTTTAATTCTGTTACCGCTTAGGTATACGAGCGATGTATTGTCCAACTTATTCAACTCAGAATCAGATTGAGTGTATTCCGGAGTGATCGGCGGTGAGCGTCTAACCGACATCGCTGTATTACGCGGTTAAATAGGTAGGTACTCAAGCAGAATATTCAGCTACCTATTTGATAAGTAATGTAGACTCAAACGCGAAACCTAGATGCAAGCAACAAGACGGCCACCTATGTGTATTATTAGCAACCATATAAAAGGCAATAAATCAGTTCTTCAGAGTAAATACAGTAAACATTTATATCAGTAACAAACAAGGAGTTTGTAAAATCATAGCTCGCAGATAGGTACACCAACAACGGCAATGTAATGCGGGTCGTTAGGTAGGTACATGTACGTAGTACATTGTAGTCGCAAGCGCAGTGGGTGAACGATAAACAAGGACAAAATTATCACCTGTCTCTTTAACGTTGCGGGTGTGCGGGGCGCCCCGTTAAGATCCTCAGCTGTGGCACCCGATTTCAATCACTGTACCGTTAAGGTCGAAATTCACTTATTGGTTGATAGTTGAGAAAGGGAACTACAAACGATGTTATTTAAACTCACAAGACAACTTGAGCTTAATTATTTAAATGATATTTATTAAATCGGCACAATAAAACAGTAACATGTATGCACTGTATCAGAGCTTGGACGAAAGAGGGGCAAGAATCGAACAAAAGCACTGACTAACTGTAAGTCCTCGGGGTTGGACCATTGAATCGAACAATAAGTATTGAAAAATAGTAAGTTCTCGTTGATTAATCAATCAAACAGTGTTTATTAAAAAATCTTCATCGTGCGATTGATCGAACAACGTTATCGAACTATGTTACCACATTCAATAAAAGCTTGTAAATAGTAAGACTTAAATTGGAAAAAGAGATTTCAAATCAAATTTTCTTTTTTGGAGTAGAATTGAGGTATCAACTTGCTGGAATTGTAAACCTCACAGTGAAGGTATTCGTGCAGTTCCGTAAACCACGCTCGATAGCCGTAGGTACTGTAGTGTTCCGACTCCTTCGAACACTATAATTCATTCCCTCCATCGCCATCATGCATCAGCGATATAAAAATAACTCTGTTTGATAAATATTTTGAATTCGGAGCTAGGAAAAAAACAAAGGAGGAGGTGACAGATCAAGTTGGAGAGGGCATCACAGGGGCCCGTCCTTGATCGAGCAGTGGAAAATATCCTGAAGAAAGTTGTATCTTAGGCTCAATCACTGGGCAGAATCCGCGTTCCTCCCCCAGTTCGTATATTAAAACTTAATAATCTCGCGTAAAGTCCCCTAAATACGGTGAATAAAATTGTATTGGTTAATAAATGATTATATCTAATACAAAATATTGGTGTTATAATTTAATTAACAAGAGAAGCTGTGAAGTCAGATCCCAGACGTCACAGTACCAATGTGGACAATGTATTTGAGCCACAATTTGTGAAATTATGTTATGAAACTTTTAAATCGCTATATATATGTAATTTTATGCGAGTTAACCATAACATAATGCTATGGTTAACTCGCATAAAATTACAGACATATTAAAAATTTAAAGAACCGCGGTAGCCTAGTGGTATGGGTAATGGACTGCTGAGACGAGGTCTCGTATTCGATCCCAGGTTTTACCATGGTACATAGCAATGACTCTTCGATGCTTTTCGAAGTTATCTGTGTATTTATCGCAGGTTTATAAGTGCCCGGTTAATGGCAATAGGCTCGCCACCTATTACGTTGGGACCTAAACATAAACTGGCGAAATGTGGGTGCTAGCACCTCTGCCTACCCCTTCGGGGATATAGGCGTGAGTTTATGTATGTATTAAAAATTTAAATTTATTCGTTACATGTGATACAGCTGAGAGACGCTTATTTAAGTAACATGTGAAATAGTGACAAATCTAAAACTAGTGTCTCGAAAATAGCATAATTATGTTTCACATGCGTGTTCTGTATTGCAAGTAGATATGACTGAGAAACACTTTTTCATGCTAGAAATCGAGGCTTTTAAATTTCTGTGAATATTTTTTTTATGTATTACATAAGCTGCGAAATGATTCTGGATTGATACATTACAGTTTATGCGGTAAATGATGTGTTGGTGAACTGACTTTTACCCCTAAGGGGTAAAATAAGAGGTGAAAGTAAGATTATATCAAAGTCTGTCATTTTCAAACTTAGTAAGCCCTAACCTTCTTATACTTCCTTCTGGTTAGTAATAAATGAATAAGCTAAAATCCCTGAAATAAGAATGAAGCAAACGCTTGTATGAAAATCATTTTTGATAGGAAGGAAAGAAATTTTATAAGCCTGCTAATACAGGCATGCAATTAGGTGATAATAAAATAAACAGTGTGCGTTCCCATTGAGGGAACAAATATAATTTGACCATATTTTGAGCCTTTGAATGCGTCAGCCTTTAATAAAAGTTCTCAAACAATTGTTAATTCAACCAATAATATGTAAAAGTAGCCACTCAAATGTTATAATCGATTAAAGGCGGTCCCTCAGTCATAACGTCAGCTGGCCGGCGAGGGGGGGAAAGGTATTCGAAGGGATATCCACACGGAAAAAAAAGGTATTCATATCTCATAACCTAAAAAAAATTACAAATGCTATAAATGACTTCAACACAAATGCTATGAATCTTAGTAAAAGATTTGTAAAACTAATTCATAAAATATTAACCTTGCCCGTTCGCTAATAGTATGAAGGTGGTCTCTTAACCACTCACCAGAAGTTCGCCTTGAGTAGAGACCATAATGGAATTTTGAGCTTTTGAATACGTCAGGCTTAATTGAAAATTCTCAAAAAATAGTTAATTCAACTCGTAGTTTAAAAAATATGCCATTCCAAATTTTTTATCGATTAAAGGTGATCCCTCCATCAAAATGTTTATCACAAGAAAATATCAATTCACTTAGCATTCTGAAGTTAAATAGCCACATACTTTTTTTAACAACGATTACTTTTCCAAAATGTATAAGAATGCAGTTTTTTAAATAATACTTCAATTTCTACATAGAAACATTGGGATCGATGTGACCGTACAGCAGGATTTTTTATAAGTGTATGTAATGAATAAATTAAATACAAATTACGGCAAACAAACACTAACTAGGTGAATATCAACAAATGCCATTTTTTTATCATATCGGTGAACTTTTCATTTATATGTTTTTTGTATATTTTTCAGGTTTTATGTAATCTTTATGATATCATATATCCCCAAATTTAATATTATCAACGTATCATTTAAGATTAAGGAAAAAATTCACTTTGAGTTTTGGTTTCCACCGACATGACAAACCGACACCGATTATTTTTTCTGTACACCGATATGATAAGTTTGTCCACCGAAATGATAAACATATCCAGCGATATGATAACATATCCAGCGAAATGATAATCTATCCACCTTTGAACATCAAAAAGGAAATAGTTAGTAGGTACCTTATTTTTAAATGGGTGACTGAAGACCTGACCTGAAGAAGATCATATCCAACGAGAACTGAGTTCTTGGAAATTCAATTAAAATATATATTTTTTGAAATCATATATTTTATTATATTTACTTTCTTTTTCATTTGGGGGGATAATGCCCATAATGCGGCAAGCTGTAGACAGGGCGCTATGGCGCTCATTAGGGGAGACCTACGTCCAGCAGGGGACTAAAATAGGTTGACGATGATGACTTTCTTCTTTTCTTTTTTTATTATAACGAAATCACACGGGATCTACCGATATGATAAAACGACTCACCGAGATGATAAAATGATCTACCGATATGATAAAGCAATCCACCGATGTGACAAAACTGTGCATTGATCATGAATCAAAACACCGAAATTAGATGTAAGACACCGATAGATTTTTCTTATCATTTTCGGTGTAAATTATCATATCTGTGGTAATAAAGACCACTGATTACAGTGATATGAGAACAGCGACGTGAGAAATTACACACTTTTTAGAAAATTAGAAAAAATGCATTATATCTAGGATAAATTCAATAACAGTCAATGAAGCTAATTCACTTACTACCTCTATTAGAACCAAACAACAATAATAAAACTGCTCATTACACTAGAAAGATGCAACCACCGATAGTATAAAATAATTGTCCGGGAGCAACTGAAATGGAGTACATACGTTATTGGCGGGAATATGCAGCCAATAGACACACGTCCGTCCTGACTGCGCACTAGCTCGCACTAACGAGAGAAATAAAATTGGGGTGGGGACACTGTCGGACTAGTCGATGTAAAGTTAGGTGTAAATTACTTTTGTCCAGCGATATGAAAAGCGGCCATAACCCAGTGGCGTATGTAACGGACTGCTGAGACGAGGTCTCGAGTTCGATCCCCAGTCGCCCCGGGCGCACACCTCTGACTTTTCATAGTTATGTGTGCATTAATACTTCGCCCCCTATTACATTGGGACCTAACATAACTGGCGAATCGTGAGTGTGTAATACACCTCTGCCTAACCTTTCGGGGATACAGGCGTGAAGTTATGTTATGTTATATGAGAACATTTTGCAGGACAAGTACGTATGTGCCTCTCAGTAATAATAATCGTTAATTATGTAATAAAATATGCCATATATTAATAATAAAACTAATATTCTATGAAATAGAATAATGTATATACTGAAGTTACTTATTTTTATTAGTGCATAAGCTTTTTTGTTTGTGAAAAAAGTAGAAGGACAGCACCGATTTGAAAAAAATTGAGGTTTCTATCTGTATATATAGTCCTACTCAAAATATATTTTTGCCACAACCCAATAACTACCTATTGAATACTAAAAAAAATAATTCAGAACAATATTCCTTTTTTCAAATACTAATTTCACCGAAGACAAAAAAAAACCATTTGGGAAATTCACCCAACTAGTATTATTTATCCCAAACAAGGGACTGAGAAGGAAAATTTTGTTATTCAAAATATTAGGCAGGTCACTGAGGGGTGTGTGTTGGGTAACCTCCTCGAGTGTCGCTCCGATTCCGATCCCGCTGCAGTCCGGGGGGAACGGAATCGGAGCGGCCGGTACACCCTGGGCGGCGGTCAATGGCTTCCCCTTCACCCCTTCATAGGGTTGGCATTGATCGTCGGCCAATACCCAACGTGGCGGGAACATATCGCTCTACGTACTCCTCTGCTTTCAGAGGAGACAGGATGAGCGATGCTGTTAGTGGTGAGATGGCCCATGGTCAGCCGGGGTGCGAGGGATATGCTCTATGGGTAACCTTACACCCCGGCGTCTGAAGACCCGAGACGGCGTGCGGTTTTAGTCGGTGCAAGCCCGACATAACCGCCCCGCTGGCCGGCGGGGGGGTATCCGAAGGGATTTCCGCACGATAAAAAAAAAAAAAAAGGCAGGTCACTGAATTAGAATAGAAATGATTTGAAATGTTTAGTGATGTATTTAAACAATTTTATCATTTTTAAGTAACAAATAAATATCAGCACTGAATCTGACCCTATCTAGCAACCGACAACAAATATGGTGCGTCAAAATTGTTATATTTATTACTCGTTACAATAGCGACCAGTGACGACTGGGTTTTGAATGTGCTAATAAGTGTTATCTGTTAAGTCTGAATCTCTGATGTCTTGGTTTTTAACCGACGTCAAAAAGGAGGAAATTCTATGTACGTCTGTACTTTTTCTCTAGTACCAGTAGTCCCGTTGGTTCGGTGGTAAAGAACGTCAAACTATTGCTACTCATTTGTAGCAATGGTTCGGTTGATCCAACTACTCGCAACAACTCTTCAGTTGCATTAGTTCAGTTGTAAAAAAACGCTTATAAACTTCAGTTAGTAAAAATCTAACTTTTTAAGCGGTTCGCTTTTAGTTTATTTTAACTGTTAAAAAAGTAAGAAAGTTTAGATAAAACCGCGACCAACAAGTTATAAAATAAAAAGATAAAACGTGGATCCACTCCACTCTTCCTTATCCTCATATTAAAACATAAAGCATTCTCTAATCTCTCTCTATGTCCCGTTCTTAAGAAATTTCGAGGCTCTTCTACCGGTTTAGTAGTTACAACTTCGGGGATAATGAAGACATTACTTTATTACACGACGAAAAGACGATCACTGAGCCAGATTATACAGATTTAATCTGAAAAGGGTGAGATGCGATTAAACGAAATACGTGGTAGTAAACTGTCGTTGGTAAGATAGGACCTCGTGGTGCTTTCGTTATTTATACAAGGACCTATCGATATATAATCGTGGATATACACTACCTAGACATTTACACTTCTAGATGTTTCGACTTTCAACTTATTATTAAAATTATAAGAACCATAGTCATAAAATTTAGGTGCTACATCCGTGGAACTCCATTTCATGAAGATATCTATGAAATGAGACCGTAATCTTAGCAATCCATGGATTCTCCGTGCGGGTGCCGGGTCCATCGCGTTGCTGAGTTGGGAACTCGGGACAGTGCCTGGGACTTGCGACCCAAGTGTAGGTTTAGAAGGGGCCCCTTTTGTTGATGTACATCAACACTCACCTTCACTACCCAAGTTCCCCTCCCTGCCTAACCAAATTTGATACGAACCTACTAGTGCCGCTTTAGACATTCGTCCTAGTAGTGAGCTTATTGTAGCTCTTTAAGTAGGTTATAGAGAGATTTTGCTGGTATACCTCTCGCTCCCACTTCCACTGCATACAAATTAACCACGTAACCGTTTTTGATTAATTCGTTTGTGAGATCATAGTATTTATTTTTCTTTATTGTGTGGTCCTTCGGTATATTTGTTTCCCACGGTACAGTAAGTTCCACAAGAACCACATGTTTTAACCTCTTAGAATATAGGAATATGTCAGGTCTAGATGACGAAACCCCAACATCCTCCGGAATTTTATAGTGCTTTTCATACGTGTCGATTAGGAGAGTCCAATCTGGGGCAGTATCTAAGATTGAATAAGGTTTGTTCCTGGGTGTTATGGATGAACCTTCAGACACAAAGTTGATATGACGTCTGTTAGTAGTCAATCCTTTTTGGGCTCTAGCTACTGCCAGACTCATTGCTTCACGCATGATGATAAGCACCTTATCGTGGCGGCGTGAGTAATGGCCTCTATCGAGAAGCACCCTACATCCTACTAATATGTGTCTAGCCGTCCCTATTGCCTCACCACAAGTATAACATTGTTTTTCTGTGGCCTTCCCCCACCTTACCAGATTACTCTGGTCTGGGAGGGTCATCTGAAAGGCGTTAAGATAAAATTTTAACAGGGCCGGCGACCAGTCATAGATCAAGGTGCGCCACTTTAAGGCCATCGGTATGCAGAACTCTCCCATTGTCAACCATTCATTTTGGATTTCCAAATTCATCGCGTGCACTCGATATTTATCATTTTCGTCTTGTTTTAGAAAGGACTTAAGTATATCCTGGTCCCTTTCTGGCTCTCGTACTCCCAACCCCACTCTGTTTGACTGGGCCCCTATCATAAATCGTTTATGGAATAGAAGTCTAGATTCAAGCTCGGACGCGTTATTATCTTTCGGGAGTGCCCTGATTGTGACATCTTGGGATTTTCCTAAGATGTGGGCTTTGGTAACTCTAAGATGTTTATAGAGCTCCGATGGTTTCTTAAGTTTCATCCCAAAATTATTTTGATCCCTAAATAGAGCAGAGGAATCAGCAGAGTGCGCTAGTCCAAGCCACGATTTTAGCGATTTTATGACAGTTGCATCTATTTTCGCCAGTAAGGTTTTACCGAATTCATACACCAGAAAAGGCCAAGTCAGACGTGATGTTAAGTAGTTGTCATATATCCAAGCTTTTTTGATATTGTTTAGTGGTATCTGATCTATCTTATTTAGGTCATTTAATTTTATTTTCATTTAATTTCAATAAGTTTTTAAGGAATTAGTAAACTTAAATGGGAAATCATTATATGTAAGTTTACTATTTGAGATTTCAGTAAGGTCGGATAAACGAAGTATACGTACCTTTTTTTTCGTGCGGATATCCCTTCGGATACCTCCCCGCCGGCCAGCGGGGGTGGTTATGTCGGGCTTGAACCGACTGAAACCGCACGCCGTCTCGGGTCTACAGACGCCGGGGTGTAAGGTTACCTATAGAGTATATATATATATTACTGGTGGTAGAAATTTGATGACACAGATTTGTCACAAAATTCGGCCGGGTAGGTACCACCGTGCACGATTGCGAAAAACCCTCCATAGTAATCCAATTTCGATTTGATTGCGTTCAGGGGTCAGCAAGTGCATAGCCGGGCAGGGGGATTGTGGTCGCAGCACTAGTGGGACTGGTGGGTGTCACGCGGTGCTGCGACGACAATCCTCTTCTGATGAGGCCGTTAAGCTGAGTGTCACCATTGTTAACATGGATACGTGTATGTAATGGTGACCCTCTTTTCTGAGACTTTACCTTCAGCTTACCATCAGGCGAGGTGAAGTCAAATTGGCGTGTCCTAAAATATAATATAATATAAAAAAAAAAAGTCCCTCGCACCCCGACTGACCCTGGGCCATCTATTATTACAATAATATTCAAGACGTGTCCAGGTAGTTCAGTTGGTCAGAGTATTCCCTCTAGAAAGAGACTGGTCGCGGGATAAGTTCCGTTATGGACGTCGGAAAAAAAAAAATGGACGTCGGATTGTGTGATGGTCGATATTTTTATTTCCTTTCTAAATAATGTTTACAAATTTGGATTCGTTCTTAGAAAGATATTGTTAGATATAGTAGTGTAGTAAATACGCGAACTTAATAATCTTATGTACTCCTTCCAGAATTTCAAGCTCAACGTGAGATGGAATAGCGCCAAAGCAATTAAATCGTGAAACCGCTCGCAAGGTTGTCTCCTCCTATCTTTCTGTGTGTCTAGGGCTTACAATACTAGGTCTGCAAAGCGAATCGCTGCTTGCAATGTTGAGCTGAGTGAGACATCGTGATTTGAATTATTAAGAGCGATATGTGATATTTCAAATTTGAAAATTCTATTTTACACGTGCAAAATTTTTACATTGATCAAACAATGTTTGTTTTTTTCGGTGATTATTCCTCCGTGGCAAGTCCGATTTTGAATATTGTTTTTGATAGTTATTCGGGAGTTTTGGACGACTGTTTTGGCGCCAAAACTTGTCCAATAGATTTGACCGCTATAGCGGAATCAGACTTTGAAGATTTTTGAACAGTGATCATTCCTCCGTGGCAAGTCCGATTTTGAAAATTCTTATTGAAAGTCACAACTCTGGACATGCTTTCTGAGCGTGTAAAGTTTGGTCACAGTGTCTCGAGCGGTTATTATGTAATTCCATCTGGAATTTTTTGAGCGGTGATCATTCCTCTGTGGTAGCATTAATTTTTTCAAAATATATCCATTAACCTTCCTCTGATTGACCTCTTTAATCATGCCAAATTTGGTTCTGATTGGGTTAGTAGTTTAGGAGGAGACCTGTGACTAAGAAAATCCTGAAGTCTGGTATGAGGAGCTTTCGCTCGACTTCTGTCTCACTCAGCTCAACAAGAAATCTAAAACTATTAATATAAAAGGTACCTGATTAAAAAAGTCGTTCTCTATAGTTCTTAATGTTCAAGTTTTTTAAATGATGTTTAATTTACCAACAAAATAGTTTTGCAAAATGTCATGTGTTCAGTTGTGTAATATTATATAAAAAGGTACAAACTTACCTACTATAAAAAGGAAGTAACTGTAACATACTCCATTTTCCATATCTACCGCTGGCTTAACTTAATACTGATTTTTTTCTCTGCAAACATTTTTCATCAACAAAGGAAAAGATAATCATCATCAGCCCATCTTCACCCTTATTTCATATTTATTTGGGGTCGGCGCAACATGTGTGTTTTGTCTATACATATCTGCTTGTAGTCATAATATTTAAAAAAATTATGACTGCAAGCGTATCAATATGTTTGAAAAAGACAAAAAGTTCTAAAATTTTATGAATATGTAAACGTAAATTAAATTAACCTTCACGGTATGACCGGCAGATGTTATCCATTATATTTAGTAATAGATTTTATAATTAGGTAATGAAAAACAATAAGGACAATATGGATAAAAATTTAAAAATATACTTAGATCATAACAAATAAAAAATAAATACTACGCACTCATCACGGTGAGAGAGGGAGAGGAGGATAAAGTCTCAGAATCAATTTATATTAAATTTAATTTGCGATCTAACTGCTTTTATAAATTTACTTTGCGATGCAACGTTAGCCCGATATAGCATAAAAAGCATATCTATAAGTCCTCAAAAGAAACAGTCTAGGGCATTAACTAACGTCAAAAATTGAATATCCATTTCACTTTTACTCAGATTTCACTTGATTATCAAGTTTATTTCTAAGGTCTGAACGCATAAAAAACCTTGGGCAGTTAGCAGCCCTACCCAAAAGTTCTTTCCAACCATACTAAATTACTCTGGTTACTTGCACTTTTTAGGATAACAGTAGATTGCTGCGATCCTTGAAATAAAGTAAAATGTTTGTTTACCTCTACTGGTAGCTGTATAGCAAAATGTTTGTACTGAAATAGATTGGATCTTATTTGATCTCATGCACTCAAGCAGGCACTTATCAGTATAGAGTTTCTATATCTATATGGATGCTTAATTACAAAAGTTTCGATGGATCGGTATCTATTACTCACATCTCCAAAGTTTGATCCCCAGGGTGAAGAGTACATACATGCTCAACATAAGGGAGCTGATGATTGCTGCAGGAGTCTCTATGGGGAGATTGTGCGGTACATAGCCTTATATGGGTGCCTGGTGTAGGCGGAGGCCCTAAAGGTCAACAACAACGGGCAGTCAGACCTCTTTCCCATTGGGGTAGGTGGAGACAATCTTTTTCAACTTACTATGGCCCTGGCATACCCCTTCGCACGGCGGTTACGGGTACTCTGGACCTGGCTTTTCCTTAAAACGTTCTTGTTTTGTTTCGAATTGGCATACGTACGCCTAGGTGGACCTTAGCCGGGAAGGTAAGGGTAGGCAGCAGAAGGTAGGGTAAGGGAACATTGTGGTATGGTGGAAGATGCAGTGGCCAAGATAGAGATGCTTAGATGGTTCGGACACGTAGACAGGATGGACGAAAGGAGATTGACGAAACAGATTTATGAGGCGAGGGCTAATGGGCAACCCCCATTAGCCCTCGCCTCATAACTGTTCCTCAATGGGCCCATCAGGGTGATGCATGTTTTTTATGGACTGGTTTCGTATGCATGAGCACATAGAACACCCTACATGCCGTTTGTCATGGATATTCTTCGACTGCCAGCTAGGCATTGGACATTCAATGACTATGACTCTATTAAAAACATATTTATTGTTTCGGGAAAGGCCTCATAAATATTAAATTAAATATTTATGACGCCTAACATTACTTGAAACGATATTTCTGACCACTTGCTTAAATTTTCTACGAACGATACTGAAACGTCAATAATACATTTGGACAAACAACGTTTAGAACACAAACAACAGATATTATATGAGCTGTGAATGGAAACCATTAAAACCGTTGACTACATTTGAATATTTAAGAACGAGGTAACGTAATTTAACATAGAATAGATCACGCAGTGTTCAAAAAATGATCATATACAATTTATTGGTCTTCCATAAATATATGTAAAATCTGGTTTGTTTTTAGACGTATTCTAAAAATGAAACCTACCTTTTTTTTTTTTTTTTTTTTATCGTGCGGAAATCCCTTCGGATACCCCCCCGCCGGCCAGCGGGGGCGGTTATGTCGGGCTTGCACCGACCAAAACCGCACGCCGTCTCGGGTCTTCAGACGCCGGGGTGTAAGGTTACCCATAGAGCATATCCCTCGCACCCCGGCTGACCCTGGGCCATCTCACCACTAACAGCATCGCTCGTCCTGTCTCCTCTGAAAGCAGAGGAGTACGGAGAGCGATGTGTTCCCGCCACGTTGGGTATTGGCCGACGATCAATGCCAACCCTATGAAGGGGTGAAGGGGAAGCCATTGACCGCCGCCCAGGGTGTACCGGCCGCTCCGATTCCGTTCCCCCCGGACTGCAGCGGGATCGGAATCGGAGCGACACTCGAGGAGGTTACCCAACACACACCCCTAATGAAACCTACCTTTTTTTTTTTTTTTTTTTATCGTGCGGAAATCCCTTCGGATATCCCCCCGCGTGCCAGCGGGGGCGGTTATGTCGGGCTTGAACCGACTAAAACCGCACGCCGTCTCGGGTCTACAGACGCCGGGGTGTAAGGTTGCCCATAGAGCATATCCCTTGCACCCCGACTGACCCTGGGCCATCTCCGGTTTCGAGATGGCCCCCTCGGGTTTGGGAACCACGGTGTCCCCGTCTTGCCCCGGTTTGGGGGAGGGGCGCTAGTCGCCCCACCGTCCCGGCCTGCTTCTGCTGGGGTGACAGGTGGCCTCACCCGCCACCCCCAGGCCTGCGCTCATGGAGGACGGAGGTCGTTAAGCGACCTCCGGCGCCTGAGTTGCCTGCGACGCGCGGCGAGCAAGTTGCGGGCTCGGCGGACCGGGAGAGTTCTAAGTCTCTCCCGGGCGCGCTCCGCCACCTCCTTCGCGAGCATTACATGCTCGCAGAAGGAGGCGGCGGCGGCCCACGCGCTCGCGCTCCGCACCATTGCCGCAATCATGCTGCCGAGCGAGAGGACTCCCACCCCGAATACTGCCACGAGGTCACGCCTCGGCGCCTCCCACGCCGGGCAGTCCGCCAGCGTGTGCAGCCCTGAGTCCTCGCTCGCGTCGCAGTGATGACACTCAGGCGTTGGCTCCTTCCTGATCCGATGCAGGTGGTCCCCGAAGCACCTCTTCCCTGAGATCACCTGCGTCAGTCGGTACGAGAGGCTTCCGTGTCGCCTCTCCAGCCAATCCTCCATGATGGGCCTTACCAAATGAAACCTACCTAAAGTGGAACTTTTTATTAGCTGCAGTAAAATGACGTTTTGTGGGTTACCGCTTTTTGAAGAAAAATAAATAGGGATGTAGCTAAGTGAGTAAGTGAATCATTCAATAAATGAATGATCAGTTTGGTTTTGTTTTAGAGATATAATATTACGTTGTAATGTTTTTTTTATTCTATTATTATTACTATAGTAAAGGATGGACCTTTTTAGTGGAAGTAAAGAGACGTACATCCAAAATGAAACAAAAATGTCATTACAATTTTATATAATGAATCATTTACGGAATCACTATCGCTTTCGCTTTCGGTCACACTGATGAAAAATCTGTCTGTTACTTCATCTATAATATGATCGAGGTGGCACATTTTGTCTTCTTCTTTTATATTGTGAGACACACAGTCACTCCACTTAGCCAATGTCACTTTGTTGATTCCTTCTTGGAATAAAGTTTCCACTTCTTGCATTTGATACGTTTACTTTACCTGAGCCCAAACTAACTCGATGGGGTTCAATTCATAGTGATAAGGGGCAGTCTTCAAAAGTCTGGTACCTTTTTGTGCAGCCATATCGTCCACGGCATATTTCTCAGTATTAATTTTGTTGTTTCACAATATCTATGAGAGTGGCCTTCACCATATTTGGTTCAAATGTATTTAGTGGTCATCCACGACATCTTCGGGATTGTTTCGATCTTCCAAAAGTGATAGGGCGCGTTGTCCATTACGACTATTGCATTCGGCTTGAGTTTGGGTAGAATTCCGGTGAACCACTCCTCAAAACACTCTGCGTTCATTTCATCATGGTAATCTTCTGTACCTTTCTTTGCTTCAAACATAAGAAGTCCGTCGTCCAGGAAGCCTTCTTCTCCGCCTATGTGACTGATAATGAGTCGTTTGCCCTTTCCTGTGGGATTTTTTAATCCCGTAGTTAGGCCGTCTAAAAATGCCTGCCGAGAAGATTTTATACTTCCATCACTCCAGGTTTATTTTTGTAGTATGACCTGAAAAGAACAAAAAAGAATCATAAGTTTCGACAGCTTAATAAAAGGGGAACAAACATAGGAAACTAAGAGTTGACACTTACCAGCGGTGACCCAGATCTCGTCTTGATAATATATGTATCTTCCCTGCCTACGATATTGTTTAATTAAACGCAGGTAGCGCGGGCGCCATGATATGATATCTTGTCTATCAATAAGTACGCTCTTGCGTGATCGAGTAGGGAATTTGAAATTAAGATGCTTCATGATTTTTCTCAATGTCTCTTTCGAGAAGTCAGGCAATTCTGAGTCATCATTTAAAACTTGCAGCACCTAAAAATTATTAAAGTTATTACCTAATTGGTTAAAATTCCACATGGGGTGGAAGAAAACATATTATACCTAACGCATATTAAAAATATTAGTGATGAGATGACAAGTAAACTAACCTTTGCGATGTTGGGTACTTCATTTCTATGAAAGAACTGATGTACAATTCGTCTAATAGCGGTGAATGTGAAATCATCAAGTTTTTCTTTAAATGTAAGTTTTGGGCCAGGTTTTTCGGGAGGTTTTGGTGATTCACAGTCGTTCGTCTTGTGCTCCTTTAAAATGGAATAAACAGTGCGGACATATATACCCAAGACTTCGGCCATCTTGTTGACGCATTCACTTGTTTTTCAAACTTCAATGTTTGATTCTGTAGATTTCACTTCAAACACATATTTGTAAATGTTTCTGATCCAAAGTTTCTCGGTTGCACTTAGAGCTACACGTGGCCTTTTTTTCTTAGGAGATAAAAATGTATCTCCATCTTGTGATGTGCTCAACTGAGCATCCATGTCTTCGATGTAACAAACAAAAAAAGCTGACACGATTAACAAAAATAACAAAAGTAGGTAAAGAAAAAGAAACACAACGTAACAAAAATTTAACAATAATGATAACTAAAACAACTCGCAGTGGGCAAAGCAAAGTTATTCGTGCACTCAAAACACAAGTTAGAAGCCGAAAGAGCGAATGACAAATGAAATAAAATGGCGGATAAGCGTCATCGTAGCACCGCCGTAACTAAAAACCAGTACCAAGTTGAGATTTTATACAGCCTTTTATTTATATGAATAATAAATAGAATTAAGTATGATCATTATGAGTTAGTTATGGAACGATTAGATTTTCTGTGAACCTAATCACATCCCTATTGAAACTAGGCGGTCAACATTATTTTGCGGAATGTCATTTTGAAACGTCATTTTACTGCAGCTAATAAAAAGTTTTACTTTAGATCGATTTATGGCCTCCGAAACCCCCTGTATACTAAATTTCATAAAATTTATATATATATATATATATATAATTTATTTATATATATAGCCTAGTGGTATGGGTAATGGACTGCTGAGACGAGGTCTCGGGTTCGATCCCAGGTTTTACCATGGCATACACCAATGACTTTTCGATGCTTTTCGAAGTTATGTGTGTATTTATCGCAGGTTTATAAGTGCCCGGTTAATGGCAATAGGCTCGCCACCTATTACATTGGGACCTAAACATAAACTGGCGAAATGTGGGTGCTAGCACCTCTGCCTACCCCTTCGGGGATATAGGCGTGAGTTTATGTTATGTTAAATATATAACCACTCAATCATTTTATATTTTTTCTGATCATGTACAGCATGGAATTTACCCGTTTCGTAATATTTGTGATGTGTATGTCCCATTTTAAATTTTGTGTTATCGTGACTCCCAGATCTCTTTGTGTATTCACAGCCTGCAGGGGCACATTGTCCACGTGACATTTAAGTTTAGGATTGGTGTTTCCTATGTGCAACACAGTACATTTTGTAGCATTGAGTGAGATCAGCCAATCTTTTGTACATTGCACGATACTGTCCAAGTCTTGTTGAATGATATTGTGGGTAACGAGTGGATTACCTATAATTTTTGTGTCATCTGCAAAAATCGACAGGTCAGACTGGATAGCACTCTTGAGGTCGGTGATGAAGATTCCAAACAGTATTGGCCCAAGGACAGATCCCTGCGGCACGCCACTGTGAACGTCGTAAGCCTCTGACAGGGTTTCTCCTACCCTCACTCGAAACTTTCTGTCGGTTAAGAAGTCTTCTATCCATTGGAGAAGCTGCCCGCGAATACCAAAATGTTCTAGTTTGACTATTAGTCTTTGAATAGGAACTCTATCAAATGCCTTCTCATAGTCCAGGTACATGACATCAGTTGGTTGCCGTCTATCCCAGTTATCTGTCCATTTGTCTAGACACATGAGAAGATTTGTGACCGTGGATCTCTTTGGTACAAAGCCATGCTGTCCGTCGATAATTATGTTTTCTTTATCCATAAAGGTTCTTAGTTCGGCCGCAATTATTTTTTTTTTATTTAAAATAGTTTTGCAGACTATACTTGTGAGACTGATCGGTCGATAATTCCCAGCAGCATATTTATCGCCTTTTTTATATATAGGTGTGACATGGGCTTCTTTCCAATCCTGTGGTAATTTCCCATTTTCAAGCGAAGAGTTCATGATGTGAGCCAACTGTGTGCTGAGGACCTTACTGCATTGTTTTAACAATATTGACGGCAAGGCATCTGGCCCCATCGAAGTAGAGTCGCTAAAAGTATTTAAGGCCTTGGAAACTTTATCTGGTGTAATTATCAGTGATTCGATAGAATTTGCTGCTCTCGGCATTTGCACTTGAGGGATAGTCATATTTTTTGGTTCCACTACAAAGGATTTCTCAAATTGTTGGGCGAACAGGTTGGCAACTTTCATTTGATCATTTGTAATGTTCCCACTGTTGTCTTTTAATGATGGTGGTACGGATACCGTTGAGGAAAGTTGTTGGCGTACGTAGGAATAAAATGACTTAGGTCCACTTCTTACAATTCCTCTCTCAAATTCCATTCTGAGATTTCTAACCATGGTTACAAGTTTATTGTTAGCTTGCCTGTATTTCTTATATGCTGTTTTAGAACCATTTAATGTATACTGTTTCCACAAACTCATTTTGCATTCAACTTTGTCCAAAACTTGTTGGTTTATCCAGGGCTTGTTGAGGTTAGGTTTTTTATAATTGGATTTAAGTGGTATATGTTTTTCAATAGCATTGTGTGTTCTCTGTGCGAAATTCTTCCAAGCTTCATTTACGTCAGTTATATCTCTATCAAGTATAATTTCTTCGTTTAGTATGTGGGTCATCATTTCAGAGTAATTCACATTAAAGAAGTTCCTTCTAGGTGTTTGGGTAAGCGATTTTCCAGTTAGTTTACATCTGAATTGTAGTGTAGCCAACAACACCTGATGGTCGCTCTTGCCTATATTCGGGAAGTGTTCGACGTTGGTACAGAGATTGTCCTCATTACAGAGAATGAGGTCAAGTAGCGATTCCTCGTAATTTCGCTGTCTCGTAACTTTATTCACAAGTTGATTGAGGTTACTGTTTTCGTACATATCAATAAATCGTTCATGGAGCGTATTGTATTTATCTGTGTCAACATTGTTTAACGGCCATTTTAGTTCTGGGAGATTAAAATCGCCCATTATTAGCAAGGGGTGATTTCCATCAGAAGCTTGTTTAATAGTTTCAAATAACAATTTGTCAGTCTCTTCAAACGTGTAATGGGTGGGACGATAGACACCAGCAAGTACCATTTTGAAATCATCATACTTTATGTTCAGCCATAAAGCTTCCACTTGTGTGTTATTGTTGTATGTGGGGTGTGGGGTAGCCTGAATAGGCCTGCCTTGAAATTCTGTTGACACGTAAATAGCAACTCCACCCCACCCAGTACCTTTGATTCTATCGTGACGAAAAAGTATATAGCCCTTGATGTCAACCAGACTGTTAGGTATAGATGGTTTTAAATGTGTCTCAGTTATTACAATAAATGTAGGTTTTAGCCTATTAACCTCAACAATAAGCAAATCTCGTTTAGCCATAATGGATGCCAGGTTCGTATAGAAAAATGTAATTTGCATAATACTATTGTATGTGTTTATAACTTTTTGTACCAACAATCTTGGGAGTGCTATTGACATATTTTATGGTCAAGTCAGTTTCACCATTGTCAGTCCGCTGCTTTAGCTCCTCTCTCAGGTTCTTAAGGTATTCGCGTTGATAGGGCGTAAGATCATTCTTAGCGGATATCCCAGACGGTAGGTTCTTGTTATTTTTTAGCATGTTAATGGCAGATTTTTTGCTGGCAAATATTACCTTCAGGGGACGAGGGGAAGAGCCTTCGTTAGGTTTGCCAAGACGAATCACAGCCACCGGTGAGTCTGAGACCGATACATCAGTCAGGGCTTGCTGTACCTGCTTTTTATCGTGTTCAACACGTACCTCTTTGTCCCGATCAGCATCGCCGCTCTGCCGCTTACACTCATCAATGCCAAATATGATGACATTTGCGCTGCGTTTCTTTCTCTCCGCCAACTCACCGAGAATGCATTCCATACTTGTACCTTGATTTTGTTTCGCTTTTAAGGCCTCGATTTCTATTTTCAGCTGAGAAACGGTGTTTCTTAGTGCAGGCAATTGACGCACTCCGAGCTCGCAATCAGGGCACAAATACTTAAGGGTAGGTGACTGCAGCACAATAACTCTTAGCTCCGTGGCAAGCAACCCACTATACTTCACACAAATACGCCTTTCGCAACCGTAACACTGTATTTTAGGGTTTTTTTCATCAATTTTAAGTATATCCTTGATACATTTCAGGCAAACCGGCATTTTGATAGAAATTTATTTGAAATTTACTGTTTAGGGGTTATGGAATTTTACGACAGTTCGTCACTGCTAAGCTCGCAAAAGATCCGCAAGATCAAAAACAACCCGAAAACACTATTTTTAATAAATATTAAGTATTAAGTATAAATTATGTAATTAAGTATATTTAAAACGAAGTATTTCCGAGATATTCACAAAACACAAGTGCACTTTTTAACGCGGATAGAAGCTTATAACACATTTATAAAGAAAAATATGTAAACGCGTTTAAGATCCTTGAAGATCTTGATCTCTTACACACACGCATTTATTATATAGGTAATACTTACGTGCCGGTGTAGTGTAGTCTGCTTTTAAAATGAACGTTTTAAAATCCTTTTATCTCCTTTCTATATCTATATATCTTGTTTTAACCAATTATGTAGACGTTCCAGATACAAGTTCCTGCCACGTGCAGAACTGCAATAACAGGAACTTGTGAACTGAATCAATAAAAAGGCGAATTTTAAACAGAAATGCTAAAATGTACTCGTATGTACTGTCCAAGCTTACACCAAAGGAGTTTAAAAGCGAATATTATCGAATGTAGTTTCCGGTGTCTATACCTACTATTTATACTTATTGCACTATCAAACATCAGTTTTTATACTCGTACATTATACATATATAGGTATATGCAATCGTGCAAGTTGGTACAATGTTTTAAATCTCATAGAACACTCTCCACAGTGTAGCATTAATGCAGAATAATATGGAACATTTATAAAGTAATTCAATGGGTTTAATTTGTTTCAAACCACGTTATTCGTACAACTGTTCGAATTGTCCCAAGGCACTTGATGTATAGGAGTGTCACTTTTAAATAAATAAATAAAGTTTAAGATTCTGACTTGAGTATTATATATTTTTGAAATAGGTGCCGTAGTTCTAGGGCACGCCGCAATAGCGGCGGTAAGGCCCATCATGGAGGATTGGCTAGAGAGGCGACACGGAAGCCTCTCGTACCGACTGACGCAGGTGATCTCCGGGAAGGGGTGCTTCGGGGACCACCTGCATCGGATCAGGAAGGAGCCAATGCCTAAGTGTCATCACTGTGACGCGAGCGAGGACTCAGGGCTGCACACGCTGGCGGATTGCCCGGCGTGGGAGGTGCCAAGGCGTGACCTCGTGGCAGCCATCGGGGTGGGAGTCCTCTCGCTCGGCAGCATGATTGCGGCAATGGTGCGGAACGCGAGCGCGTGGGCCGCCGCCACCTCCTTCTGCGAGCATGTGATGCTCGCGAAGGAGATGGCGGAGCGCGCCCGGTTCAGAACTCTCCCGGCCCACCGAGCCCGCAACATGCTCGCCGCGCGTCGCAGGCGACTCAGGCGCCGGAGGTAGCTTAACGACCTCCGTCCTCCATGAGCGCAGGCCTGGGGGTGGCAGGTGAGGCCGGCAGAAGCAGGCCGGGACGGTGGGGCGACTAGCGCCCCTCCCCCAAACCGGGGCAAGACGAGGACACCGTGGTTCCCAAACCCGAGGGGGCATCTCGAAACCGGAGATGGCCCAGGGTCAGTCGGGGTGCGAGGGATATGCTCTATGGGCAACCTTACACCCCGGCGTCTGCAGACCCGAGACGGCGTGCGGTTTTAGTCGGTTCAAGCCCGAAATAACCGCTCCCGCTGGCCGGCGGGGAGGTATCCGAGGGGATTTCCGGACGAAAAAAAAAAAAAAAAGGTGCCGTAGTTCTAAAGATTACGTGCAAACATACAAATTAGAAGAATTCCACATAAAACTTCATCTTTTTCGTTCATCATAAGGAGTATTATTTCTAAATTAAATCACTTCCTATTGTGTTGTGGAGCAGTACTGGTAGAAGCTCGTTTATACATATATTTATTATTTGTAAGATAGTGTACCGCGGTAGCCTAGTGGTATGGGTAATGGACTGCTAAGACGAGGTCTCGGGTTCGATCCCAGATTCTACCATGGCACACACCAATGACTTTTCGATGCTTTTCGAAGTTATGTGTGTATTTATCGCAGGTTTATAAGTACCCGGTTAATGGCAATAGGCTCGTCACCTATTACATTAGGACCTAAACATAAAGTGGCGAAATGTGGGTGCTAGCACCTCTGCCTACCCCTTCGGGGACATAGGCGTGAGTTTATGTTATGTTGTAAGATAGGGTATGGTCATATTAGATGCGAACTGCAGCGTAAATTTTTCATTGATTTTGGTTATTGAAATCGGTTTGGTTTTTGAAAATTAAAATAGTCTGTTAACATTATATTTTATTAGTAAACTATTATAATTGTTATCTCCTATTAGCTTAAATTATTTATTCGCGTGAAAACCTCCGGGTGCCACTTCGCCTAGAGTGCTTGAATCGACTAAAACTACTTGGATTCTCTGTCCATCAGTACCATGTCACATCATCCTTCCTCTGTCTATCAGTGTCTCTACCATTTCTCTGATAGCGTCGTGTTGCCGTAAATCATTTATTTAAAATGATGTACTACAAATCTGCGATAGGTAAATATTTTTTATAGTCACACTAGCTGTAGCCCGCGGCGGAATTCTGAACCCGTTCCCGCCACCCATGGAAACCATAAAAAGTCTGTGTTGTTCCAAACTATAATCTATCCCTGTACTAAATTTCAGCCAGATCCGTTCAGCCGTTTTTTCGTGAATGAGGAACAAACGTCCATACATTTTGTTTATTTTATTTTATTTTACAGTTTTAGGAAAACTTACAGCCAACAAATAACAATAAAAATATAAACGACACAGTGAAGGCCAATTACAAGTTTTCACAAATAACATTTTGTTTTTAAACATATAAAAGAGAACAATGCCGAAGACTCATTCCATTGATAAGCATGTAGGGTACTTAATATACCTTATTATATTTACGTACAAAACACACTTATCAATATTTACAATATTTACATAAAATTTATTTATTACATGTATACCTATTTTATTTGCAGACCGTACATTTTGCTTACACTGAATCACTTCAATATTATCTAAACCTATATTCATATAATGGTATCGGTTGGTCGATGTTGCTTGTCGATATCATAAATATCGACACTAAGTTATCGACAGTGTCACAGCTCGATGACATGTAGATGTATAAGGTGCATATACCTGCTCGATCTATGCGTACACGCAGAGGTCACAGTTAGTCGCTAACCATCTACGACTCGAAGCGCTTGTTACTTCCTTCCGCTATCTTACTCGCCGGTTTCGATTATATACTAGATCCCGTGGCTTATGTGCTTATGTACGCGTATAGCATAAATATATACTCAATATATAGTCTACTTATTATCTTCGCCTATCACTCAATCTATCTGCTGTGCTTTCTATTGCCTAACTACTGTGAACTGAACTGTAACTATCTTCTGTGCCTGTGCTTAATAAACTTTCCTCTCTTCTGATCGTGAGTGTTTAATTATTGTGAGTACCTACAATCTTCTACACTACACTGGTGACCCCCGTATTGAACAATGTCGGAGGATAAAGATTTTCAAGATGCAGTGGGACAGCCACGCCCAAGTGTTAGTGATGGGAACAAGTCGATAGAAAGTATCGATGTTTTTCGAGTAGGCGTGCGAGTACCACCATTCTGGGCGGAAGAGCCTGATATTTGGTTTGCTCAAGTCGAGGGACAATTTGCCATTTCTGGTATTACAAGTGACCATACAAAATTTAATTATGTCATCGGTCATCTCGACAACCAACATTCGAGGGAGGTTAAAGACATAATTGTCGACCCGCCTGCGACCAATAAATATGAGAAGCTGAAAACCGAACTCATTAAAAGGCTTAGCGCTTCAAAAGAAAATAAGATTAAGCAATTGTTGATGCATGAGGAGCTCGGGGACCGCAAACCATCGCAGTTTTTTCGACATCTCCGTGGTCTTGCCGGTTTAAATATTCCAGACGAATTTCTGAAGACGATATGGATAAGCCGCCTTCCACACGGTATCCAGACTGTACTGGCAGGACAAGCCAGTTCGACTTCACTCGAAGAGCTAGCCGATTTGGCGGACAGGGTGAATGACCTCGCTTCTTCGACTCCTAAGGTTGCTGCAGTGAACGAAGTCCCTGGCTCCGTTATTAACGATTTGGTGCGAGAGGTTGCCGAGCTACGGAAGAAATTCCAACATTTATCGTCGGGAAGGAATAGCAGGACTCGTTCTTCGCGTTCTCCACGTCCTCAAAGTAACCGAAGTACCTCAAGGCAGCGGTCGCAGTCTAATTACCGCAAGTTTCCCCTATGCTGGTATCATGGGCGTTTTGGGGAGAAGGCTTCTAAATGTATACGGCCCTGCGACTACAAGCCGGAAAACTCCAAGGGCGGTCGGTAATGGCGGCTGACGATTGCCCTTCTTCATCAACTGGTCGCCTGTTTGTCGTGGACCGATCTTCAAAGATGCAATTCCTGGTCGACACTGGTAGCGACCTGTGTGTCTTCCCCAGGTCAACGCTGCGTGATCGTCGTCGTCGGGCTGAATTTAGTTTATCGGCTGCAAATGGTTCTGCTATCGCGACGTATGGTTATGTTAATTTAAATTTAGATTTTAGCTTACGTAGAAGTTTTGTATGGCGTTTTGTTGTTGCTGACGTCACAAAGCCTATCATTGGCGTAGATTTTTTAAATTATTATAGCCTTGTTGTTGACGTTCGCAATAAAAGACTTATTGATAATTTAACGTCAATTTCCGCTGTTGCTAAATTAGCTAATTGTAACGATGTTTCTTCTGTGAAAGTGGTAACAGGTGAGTCACGGTTTCATAAAATTCTCGATGAGTTTTCCGAGATTACTCGACCAGCCGGTATACATCACACCACACCACACAATACAGTACATCATATTAATACGACCCCAGGCCCTCCAGTTTCTTCACCTCCTCGTCGTTTGGCTCCTGACAAGTTGAAGATAGCTCGAAAGGAGTTCCAAGACATGTTGTCTAATGGCACAGCTAGGCCTTCACACAGCCCCTGGTCATCACCTCTCCATCTAGCACCGAAAAAGAACAACGGGTGGCGTCCTTGCGGTGACTACCGCAAATTGAATGCTCGTACCGTGCCTGACCGGTATCCGATTAAGCATATACAAGACTTTGCCCATAATATAGCTGGTTGCAAAGTATTTTCAACCTTAGACCTTGAAAAAGCTTACAATCAGATACCGGTCAGCCCTGAAGACATTCCAAAAACCGCGATTACGACCCCATTTGGAATGTTTGAGTTCCCATTTATGACGTTTGGTCTGCGGAACGCAGGGCAAACGTTCCAGAGTTTCGTGGACGAAATAACCCGGGAACTCGACAACGTATATTGCTACTTGGACGATTTTTTAATTTTTTCGGACAGCCCCAGCAGCCACGAACAGCACCTGAGAGACATCTTCAGCAGACTGAAGAAGTATGGTATGCTGGTGAACACGTCCAAATGTGTATTTGGTAAAACTGAAGTTAAATTTTTAGGCTACCATATTTCAGAGCATGGATGCAGACCCCTGGAAGAAAAAGTACAAGTGGTAAGAGATTTTCCACCTCCTGCGAACGTGCGGCAACTGAGAGCGATTCTGGGTATGCTCAATTTTTATAGGAGATTTCTTCCTAAAGCGGCCCAGATACAAGCTCCCTTGCATGCCTTACTAACATGTTCTGTTAAAGGTTCACATCCAATCGATCTATCTGGGGAAACCTTAGCTGCTTTTCAAGCATGCAAAAACAGCTTGTCTGACGCCGCTTTGTTGTCACATCCTGATTGCAGTGCTACACTTGCAGTGGTTACTGATGCTTCCGACAAAGGCATTGGTGCAGTTTTGGAACAGCATAAAGACGGAGCATGGCAACCACTAGCTTTCTTTTCTAGAAAGCTCAGCCCGTCCCAAACCAAATATTCACCGTATGACCGAGAGCTTCTAGCCATTTACGAAGCCATCAAATATTTCAGACACATGCTTGAGGCTAGGCATTTTGTTGTCCATACTGACCATAAGCCAATCAGTTTTGCTTTCCATGAGAGGAAAAATACTTGTTCGCCTAGGCAGTATAGACATTTAGATTTTATTTCCCAATTCACCACGGACATACGCCATATATCCGGTAAGGATAATGTTGTTGCGGATACATTGTCACGTATTGAAGAATTGGGAGCGCCTGTAAGCCTCGAAAAATTAGCTGAAGGACAACTGGCAGACTCTGAACTACATAAGTTGTTGAGCGAGGGTTCGTCTCTGCACCTGCAGAAACGTAACGTCCCAGGAAGTTCTGCTACCTTATACTACGACGTTAGTAACGCAGCTTCCAGACCTTACGTACCCAAGACTCTCCGCCAGCAGGTATTTGAAAGTCTTCATTCACTCAGCCACCCTGGCGCTAATGCATCGGCCAGATTAGTAGCCGAGCGATTTGTTTGGCCAGGCGTGAGGAAAGACTGTAGGGAGTGGGCGCGCGCTTGTTTACAGTGTCAGCGAGCAAAAGTTCACCGCCACGTAAATGCACCCCTTGGCACTTTTGCCCTTCCACGCGCCCGTTTTAAACAGATCCACATAGATTTGATTGGTCCCCTTCCTTTATCACATGGCTATCGGTACTGTTTGACGGCAGTAGATCGGTTTACCCGATGGCCGGAAGCAGTGCCGATTGCAGATATTACTGCCGAAACGGTAGCCAATGCTCTATTGTCCACCTGGATAGCTCGGTTTGGTTGTCCGACAGACATTATTACAGACCGTGGACGACAGTTCGAGTCGGCCCTATTCCAGTGTCTGTCTAAACTGGCTGGCTTCGAACATAGGCGGACTACGGCATACCACCCGGCCTGTAATGGTCTAGTCGAGCGTTTTCACCGGCAACTTAAAGCCGCGATAGTGTGCCACGCTAATGATAGATGGTCCGAGTCTTTGCCCTGGGTGTTACTAGGCATTAGGACAGCTTTTAAAGAAGATTTGCAGGCTTCCTCTGCTGAACTTCTGTATGGTGAGCCGTTAAGACTTCCTGGCGAGTTCTTTGAGCCCACGGTTACCGGTAGCACAGACTTATCTGACTTTTCTGCTAGGATCAGAAATTTCGCTGATATGCTGCGACCGGTACCGACTGCCCGTAATGGGAAGCCGAGGGTATTTGTGTACAAAGAGTTAGAGACCTCTGACTACGTCTTTCTGCGTGAAGACGCGTCACGAGGTTCCCTGCAACCTGCGTACTCCGGGCCGCACAAAGTTCTCGCCAGAGGAGACAAAACTTTTAAAATTCTTTTTAACACCAAGGAGATGACAGTGTCGATAAACCGCCTTAAGCCGGCTTTCACACTGTCTGTTCAGAACAACCCTGAAACAGATGACCAACGCGATCACGTGACCCGTTCTGGTCGACGCGTGAGGTTCCCCGATTATTATCGCCCTTGACAGTCTCTGGTGGGGGGTGGTGTAGGGTACTTAATATACCTTATTATATTTACGTACAAAACACACTTATCAATATTTACAATATTTACATAAAATTTATTTATTACATGTATACCTATTTTATTTGCAGACCGTACATTTTGCTTACACTGAATCACTTCAATATTATCTAAACCTATATTCATATAATGGTATCGGTTGGTCGATGTTGCTTGTCGATATCATAAATATCGACACTAAGTTATCGACAGTGTCACAGCTCGATGACATGTAGATGTATAAGGTGCATATACCTGCTCGATCTATGCGTACACGCAGAGGTCACAGTTAGTCGCTAACCATCTACGACGCGAAGCGCTTGTTACTTCCTTCCGCTATCTTACTCGCCGGTTTCGATTATATACTAGATCCCGTGGCTTATGTGCTTATGTACGCGTATAGCATAAATATATACTCAATATATAGTCTACTTATTATCTTCGCCTATCACTCAATCTATCTGCTGTGCTTTCTATTGCCTAACTACTGTGAACTGAACTGTAACTATCTTCTGTGCCTGTGCTTAATAAACTTTCCTCTCTTCTGATCGTGAGTGTTTAATTATTGTGAGTACCTACAATCTTCTACACTACAAGCACAACATGGTCATTTCATTCAACAAAGTAGTGATCACATAAGGCTTTTTAACTTTGTAGATACTTGAGAAGAATATATCCATATCAACATCCCGACATGCTACATTGTACGTACGGCAGGCTCGTAGTAGATACGAGTTTTGTCGATAGGTAGTGCTTGCCGTAGGAAAGTGGAGCAAGTTAGGCTTACGCAGAAACAATGGTGGCGCGTACAAGCCGACCCTGCATACCAGCTCCGGTAAATCTGCTGATCCATTAAAAATAGACATTAAGAATGTCAAATCCGCTATTTTATGACGCTCTATTAGAGGTAAAATATGTTTTTTTTACAGCGAGTATAGTAATTAGGCAGAAAACAGTTAGATCGGAATTGAATGTACCTTAAAAATTTTCGTTATATGCTTTCAAGACGGTCAATATAGGTATTATAAATCGGGTTCCATACTGGTGAGGCATATTCGAGGATACTACGAACGAAAGAGCAGTATAAAATTTTAATGGTTTTAATACTTTTTAAATCGGCTGAGATTCTTAAAATAAAACCTAAAGCTTTCGTGGCTTTACTAATGATGTTGCTAATGTGTAAATCGAAGAGAAGTTTGCAGTCAAAAGTAACTCCGAGGTCCTTGACAGATGTAACCCGGGTCAAAGGAATATCTCGAAGTGTATAGTTAATGGGCCGTGGTATACGCGTAAAAGTGCAAGTGTAGCACTTGGAAACATTTAAGTCGAGCTTGTTCAATATACAATAATTTTGGAAACGGTCTAGATCCTCCTGTAAAGAGAGCACATCTTCAAGGTTGTTTATCTGTTTCATGATTTTCACGTCGTCAGCGTACAACAGTATTTTTGACCATTGAAAACAACACGAGATGTCATTGATAAAAATGTTGAACAAGAGAGGTCCTAGAAGCGATCCCTGAGGAACGCCCGAGGGGATACGCATGGCTCTCGAGGAATATCCATTTAGTACTACAGTCTGGCACCTATTCTCTACGTACGATGTAAACCATCTGAAGAGATTACCCCGGATACCCAATAGATGATATCTTGTTCATAAGTATGTTATGATCTATTTTATCAAAACACTTACTGTAGCCAGTGTATATAACATCTACTTGGGATCTCTGTGACATGGAATATGATAGAAAATCGCTACATAGGATAAGGTTTGATGTAGTTGACCGCCCCTTCAGGAAACCATGCTGGTTTTCGCTAAAGTTAAGTTTAAGTGCTGAGTACACTTGTCTATATACATCCTCACAAACTTTCGTGTTTATAATATTATTAGTAGGGTGCGTGAGAAAGGAACAGACTATAAAAACTGTTTAACATTTCTAATATAAAAATAAACATCACAGACTCGTGATAAATACATTAAGTATTAACCAACTGGTATTTTTGTGTAGGTAGTCGCGTCGTCATAATAATAAATCTAGGTAACGATTTAAAATAAAAATACTAAAAGATTTTCATGCGCACGAAATATGTTTAGTCTCATCTATGATTAATGTATTATGTTAAATAAATATTACTTTTTCATACTGTTAAAGAAGCAAACAGGTACACTGTTCATTTGAAGTTAAGTAGTTACTGTAATCTAAGAACGCTAGCAATACCAAAGTGAGAAAAACCCTTTGGCAGTTTTACTTTACTCTCGCAAAAAATTTAGTAATTTATGTAATGAAATGGCAACACTAACCTAAGCGACCCAAAATCCAGCTGTAGATTTTTTGATTTTGAGATTCAGTTTGCCGCCAAGCTGCTCTTTCAAAAAATCACTTTACCTTTAGCACAATATTTTGGGCATCACGTCTTTTGATTGCTTTCGGTATATTTAATGTTCAAAAGTAATAAATATTGTGAAAAAATACATGGAGCACTTTAATGACAATGATATTTGACAGTGAAGTACCCTTAGCACCTTATTACTGACAATAGCCACTGCGATAAGCTAGCAGGTATGCATACACTCAAGGTACATACCTGCACTACTTTACCCCATACATTGCATCCTTGTAAAATTAAGTGTTTTCTGGTGAGAATGAGATCATACTCTAAATGACACAAAAGTTGTATTACTAGCATCAATACAGCTTTCTTGTCATTTTAAGAAACCATTTATATGAAAATTGTTCTAGAAAATTGAGTGTACAGAGGCCCGTGCGGTACAACGACAACTCGCTGCCGCATCGCCCACGGCTTTTTGGGCAATTCTCACTGACATATTTTGTAGTCTGTTAGTTTTTCAAAACACAAGTATATATTTTACTAGCTAGTGCCCGCGGCTCCGCCCGCGTAGAATTCTGATCCCGTTCCCGCAACCCATGGGAACTTATTCCCGGATAAAAAGTAGCCTATGTGTTATTCCACACTATAATCTATCCCTGTGTCAAATTTTATCCATTCATCCAGGCGTTGTTGCACTTTTTTTGTAATGGGTAAAAAAGGTTAAACTCGCGTCAGTAAACACGTGAGCTGATCGTAAGACAACAAAAATAGAAGCGCTAATTTCACACTGTACTTAATAACTTTGGTGGCGCGTTCGTCTAATAAGATCGATTCTGACCGAGGCCCAAGAAACACTTTTTGTCATCATATAACTTTTTGTAATATTTATTCTATATTCTGCCATAAATCTATTGATATAAAATGGAAACTAAACAAAGTGCATCTATTAATGCAAAAAGTGACTAAGAAATAGCAAAAAAAATGAGCGAGTACTTTATAAATATACTGGCGATGATGGTTCTGGTAATAATGATGGTGAAAAAGTCGTTGAAATTATGGATAGAAGTTGATTTTTCTGAGAGATAAACCTTTTAATGTAAAATAATTGTAATAGTTCTGAAGTGTTAAATTTTTAATGTAATATAAATTGTCATGTTTGTGTACGATAGCGCAATAAATGAATATTGTATGTTACCACATAAATGATAGTACTTTTATACTGATAATTAAAGCAATTCGTGCAAAATTATTCCCTAACCATTCCAAAATATCAGAAACGCACAACGTTAATATTCAAGTTTTCACTTCTGCCGACACTCCTCCCATTTTTTGTAAATAAATATATATTATACATAGAAACACCCAGACCAATGCAATACATGTTTGCACTGAGTGGGAATCGAACCCGCGAGCTCAGGCTTAGCAGTCGAATGCACTACCGCTTCGCTACAGAGGTCGTCTGTATATAGATTATAGTTTTGAATAACATAAAGGGCTACGAAGAGTTAAGTAGTTCATAGATATACCTATACATATAGCATGGACGTAGTCAAGGAGTTCAGACCCCCTAAATTCAAATTATGACATCTAAGAATCAACATTCTGTTATTTATCACATGATCATAATAATGTCCTTTCATGCATATTTTTGTTTTATGTTTTCTTAAACCCCTTCCCCCTACCATTCTGAATCTTAACCCACCTCCACCACTCCCCACAACTAAAAAATGACTACGCCCAACATATACGATGGCGTAAATTGCTATAAATATTTATGTATTTCTATCATGTAACGCCCAACCATAAATGCAATACTGCTACCATTATTATAATTTTACAAACATAAGAAACAATGTGTATAATTTCTTTTTTTAAAGCTCTGTTTGCATTACCATAAAGTGACTAATTCACAGTTGAGCACTGCTGAACAGTAGGATCTATGGTCCTAAAATGTATTGTCTTTAGTAAACTAATTACTTATAAGTTAATCGCTTCAAGATAAGGATGGTAGCAAGAGATAATTTTTGCTTTCTAAATAAGGGTCTAGTGAAGTTAGTAAGAGGCGTACCAGCATCGAATCTCGCTCGTTACGTAATCGCAGATCGATAGCGGCGGCGCACCCTGTGGCCGGTCACAATTTCACAAACGCTCCACGACACTTTCAACAACTTTTAATATTTTACATACATCTCGTAGGCATTTTCACGCCCCATTTTGACTGTTTTTTATACGTAGTTACAGTAAACTTTTGAATATTTACACACGTGTGCAAGTCTAGCAAGGTAAAATCATGTAGGTGTAAGTGATTTTTGAAAAACTGTTATTTCTGTAGTAAATAAAGTTCCGCAGTAAAATCTTGCAAATTAAAAGTTTAAAATAGTCACCATAACACTCGTTAATGTTCAAAACCTTGCTGGCCAGTTATTATTATTTTTAATTTCGGTTTGATTGCGTTCAGGGGTCAGCAAGTGCATAGCCGGGCAGGGGGATGGTGGTCGCAGCACTAGTGGGACCGGTGGGTGTCACGCGGTGCTGCGACGACAATCCTTTTTTTTTTTTTATATTTAGGCGAGGTGAAGTCAAATTGACGTGTCCTAAATATATAAAAAAAAAAAAAAAAAAGGATTGTCGTCGCAGCACCGCGTGACACCCACCGGTCCCACTAGTGCTGCGACCACCATCCCCCTGCCCGGCTATGCACTTGCTGACCCCTGAACGCAATCAAACCGAAATTAGATTACTATGGAGGGTTTTTCGCAATCGTACACGGTGGTACCCACCCGGCCGAATTTTGTGACAAATTTGTGTCATCAAAATTCTACCACCAGTCTATTAGGTGCTAATACAATAATTTCATGAAATAACTTGTTTATCATATTAATTTGAAAGTGTAAATATACGTACGTACGCACGCAATGATTCTAGAAATGCAAAAGTAATGGTTAATTCCCGGCGAATTTTGTATTCCATTAGTAGGTACTGTGTAGTGCTTCCTCTTGTACAATTAGTCACCTGCCTTACAAAAATTCAAACTTAAAGCCGGAAGTTAAAGATTGAAGATAAAACAGGGTCAGGAAAAACCAGATACTGTTATGCACTGCGAGGACTTGGAGCTGCACACGCTGGCGGAACACCCGGCGTGACAGGTGCCGAGGCGGGCCCTCGGGGCAGCCCTCGAAGTGGGAGTCCTTTCTCTCAGCGTCTTGCTCATGACGAAAGTGCGAAGCGAGAGCACGTGGGCAGCCGCTGCCTTCTTCTGCGAGAAAATAATGCTCGAAGCCTCGAGAATGAGGCGGCGGAGGGGATCCCGGAGAGACTACCGATCCGCAGAACTCGCAAGGCGCGGAGGCGACTCAGGCGTCAGAGGTCGCTGAATGCCCTTCGTCTTCCATGAGTGCAAGTGTGGAGTGCCCCCCCTTTTCCGGGGGCAAAACCGAGACACCGTGGTTCCCAAACCCAAGGGGACAATCTCGAAACTGGAGATCGCCTTAGGTCCGCACAATAAAAACGACGTGTTGCACTCCGGGAGTGCCGGCAGAAGTGAAAACTTGAATATTAACGTTGTGCATTTTTGATATTTTGGAATGGTTAGGGAATAATTTTGCACGAAGTGCTTTAATTATCAGTATAAAAGTACTATCATTTATGTGGTAACATACAATATTCATTTATTGTGCTATCGTACACAAACATGATAATTTATATTACTTTAAAAATTTAACACTTCAGAACTATAACAATTATTTTACATTAAAAAGTGTATCTCTCAGAAAAATCGACTTCTATCCATAATTTCAACGACTTTTTCACCAGAACCATCATCGCCGATATATTTATAAAGTACTCACTCATTTTCTTTCGCTATTTCTTCGTCACTTATTTTATTAATAGATGCACTTTGTTTAATTTCCATTTTATATCAATAGATTTATGTAAGGCACAAAATAGAGTAAATATTACAAAAAGTTATATGATGACAAAAAGTGTTTCTTGGGCTTCGGTCGGAATAGATCTCAATCTTGACGAAGTCAACGACCACTCATTAGACGAACGCGCCACCACGGTTGATAAGTGAAATTGTTAAGTGAAATGAAATTAGCGCTTCTATATTTGTTGTCTTACGATCTGGTCACGTGTTTCCTGACGCGAGTTTACCCTTTTTTACCCCTTACAAAAAAAGTGCATAACGCCGCTAAAAAAGGTTACACTTCAAAAAGATGCTGTTATGCATATGGTTGGTAGGCTGCAGGACACCTTTGGACCGGGGTAATTACTTGCGCCGACACGACAGTGTATTAGAAATCATACGCGAAACTACGAGTTTTATATACACACGAAGTAGATACATGGTGGAAAACATGTGGCACAGCTAGAAAAATTACTGCTTTTTAAGATTTTTTAGAAATGTCGTCTACTCTTTCTTAATGTCAAGTAGCTGTGTATTTTGTAGATTTAGTGAGGACACCGGTGGTCTTATTTCCCTTAGGCTGTTGACTGTTACATTGTCTTTCTTATGTTTAGGAGTAGATTACCTACTTTAAATTAAAATGTACTGATTACGTAGACTCCAATTTACAATATACAATAGCGCAATGACTTCTAAATGTATTATTTTAATCTGAATCTATTTTTCTTTTTTTTTTCAGGTAAGTTTAGTTGCTGCGAAGTATCTGCTATCAATAAGAAGTAGTCGTTAAAAAGAAGAAAATAGCTTATATGGTTTATATTAAGGTAAGTATAAAGCAGACATGTTACAGATGTTGAAACAGTGAGTTGCCATAGCAAAATATTAAATTAATTGTAATAATTATACTATGTACATGCAGTCTTGAAAGCACTTCTTATTGTGTTTGACTGTTATAATATGATCGTGCTTGACCGTGATGTCACGTCACAAGCGTTTTAATTTCTCCTGCCCAAATATCCTAATCGAGAAGTCGTATTCTGCTTGGTAAATGATTCGATAATTTAATAATGTATTCACTGAACCACTTTTTTTTGTAGTTAGTTTCAGTCAGAGAAATCGGTAAGTACCTATAATTATTTCGATATACGATAGATACATTAGAAAAAAACTTATTTCTAATGAATGTCCATGTTCCGTATACCGATCTATGTTTTACTATACATCACGAAAATTCATCTAATTATAGATAACTCGTGTATCTAATTGCTTACTTATATTTTATTTGATTATTTAATAATACAAGTTTAAAAACCATTTCAGTGTCAGTTGGACTCGCGCACTGAGGGTTCCGTAACAACTATATTAAGGGGAAAACTGGGGTTACCAATATAACTTGCAGTAAACTGAAGTGACAATAGGCTGGCCATATCTACCGAAGGCCCTATGGCCGCAAACGATTCCTAGAGTGGAGACCGCGAATCGGTAGCTGAATAGTAGGTTGAAACCGGTAACGGCACAGTAAGATATGAAAGAAACTTCAGTCCGCGCACGCTCATACTATGGAATGATCTTCCTGCTGCGGTTTACCCAAGCGACTACAATATGGGGTTCTACAAGAAGGGCATCAGAAGGTTTCTACAGGGTTGGCAGCGCGAGTGTGACGCCCCTGGCATTGAACACGTCCATAGGCCACGGTAACCGCTTCCCATCAGGTGGGCCATGTGCTTATCTGCTACCTGAGATAAAAAAAAGTTAAGCTGTAGCTGAGTAAGATTAGATGCTCAAGGCGGAAGGTCGGAGGGACGCAGGCCTATGTCCAACAGTAGACTGCAATAGGCTGAAATTGACTGACTGAAATAAGTTTCTAATCACATTTTTTGTTATGTAGTTAGTTTATTTACGGATTTCGAACTTTTTCCTTTAATTGTGCTTTAAGACCTAGCTCCCTGCTAAGTTGTGTGATTCTACCTCAGCAGGGAGTATAGCCCCTATAGATTTTGATCCCTCTGTGATTACCTAAATTTGCTCCACAAAAGTCATATTTTAATTGCATTGATTAATTTCGAGTTAATCACAGACAAACAAAAAGTCAGACTATCATAGTAATCCTTTTGGGTTACGGACCTCTAAAAATTACATAAATAACCTAAATCGAATTGTGATACCTGCCTACCCCAAAAGTTAGGTGTGTGTATGTGTGTATGTCCCTTTTTTTTTTTTTAACGTGCGGAAATCCCTTCGGATACCCCTCCGCCGGCCAGCGGGGTGGTTATGGCGTGTCTCGACTAAAACCGCATGGTGTCCTCCCCAAGTGTCCGTTGCCGGGCACCCCGGGTAAGCCCTCGAAAGGATAACCCCAGGTTTGAAGCCGGGGTGTGTATGTCCCTAATAAAAACTACATAGATATAAATTGTTATGCACCTAATTGTGCTAGTAAATATTTATACGTAACATAATACTACATGAAGTGCACGCAGTTGTTGACTGCAAACACTTTCACCGTATCATAAAAATGTTTCGCGTTTTACGTCATATGCATTATGCACGGGACCAGAAACTATCGTGCGGTATGGAAATAAAATAAGCCTTGAAAATAATGCATTACTAGGTAGCCTGCGTGGAACGATGTTCCGGTTCTCACAATCCATAGGAACCTATTCCAGGGATAAAAGTACACTATGAGTCATTCCAGACTATTAATTGTGCCAAATTTCAACTAGATCCGTTTAGCCGTTTGAGCGTGATTGAGTTACAAACATCTAAATATCTAAGGATTAAACGAAGTATGAGTAAGTTTCTGTTTTAGGTGCCACAAAAATTAACATCATCAGTATTTAATTAAATAGATTGTTCTTTTTGTTTTACAATTTAACATTCAGATTAGAAGTGGAACAGGTCAAATAGTTTAGTCGTTAAGTGCAATTGCTTCGAGTTGCATTGCGCATTACCTGTACTAATCGGACTACAATCGGCGTAAAATTATACCTTTTAAAAAAAATATATACACACAAACATGCACATCTATCTTCTAGCCATACAAATAAATAACATTAAAGTGCAAAAGAATGTATGTACTCGCGATACTTATAACAAAAATACAATTTTTAGGGTACCGTAGCCAAATGGCAAAAAACGGAACCCTTATAGATTCATCATGTCTGTCTGTCTGTCCGTCTCCGTCGTCTGTTTTTTCTGAAATTATAAGAACTATGCTGTTGAAACTTGGTAAGTAGATGTATTCTGTGAACCGCATTAAGATTTTCACACAAAAATAGAAAAGAAACAATAAATTGTCGGGGTTCCCTCCCCATACTTAGAACTGAAACTCATTTTTTTTTATCAAACCCTTACGTGTGTGGTATCTATGGATAGGTCTTCAAAAATGATATTGAGGTTTGTGATATCATTCTTTAGGGTTCCGTTGCCAAATGGCAAAAAACGGAACCATTATAGATTCGTCATGTCTGTCTGTCTGTCCGTCCGTATGTCACAGCCACTTTTTTTTCAAAACTATAAGAACTATGCTGTTGAAACTTGCCAAATAGATGTATTCTGTGAACCGCATTAAGATTTTCACACAAAAATTGAAAAAAAAAACAATACATTTTGGGGGCTCCCCATACTTAGAACTGAAACGCAAAAAACATTTTTTCATTAAACCCAAATGACCGGTGTCTATGAATAGGTCTTCCAAAATGATATTGAGGTTTCTAATATCATTTTTCTCTAAACTGAATAGTTTGCGCGAGAGACACTTTCAAAGTGGTAAAATGTGCCCCCCCCCCCCCCCCCTATAACTTCTAAACTAAGAGAATGATAAAAGTTAAAAAATATATGATGTACATTAGCATGTAAACTTCCACCGAAAATTGATTTGAACGAGATCTAACCAGTAGTTTTTTTTTAATACGTCATAAATCGTAAACCGCAATTTACCTTTCATTCAGTCAACTCAAATATAAAATTTAAAAAAAAGCAGTATTATGTTACTTGCTGCTACGGAACCCTTCATGGGCGAGTCCGACTCGCACTTGGCCGCTTTTTTCTGAGCTGAATAGTTTGCGAGAGAGACATTTCCAAAGTGGTAAAACTATTCGCTTATTACGGACTTTACGGATTATTCCCTTTACTTACCTATGCTATAAGACCTTGCTACTTGCCAAATTTCATGATTGTAGCCCAACGGAAAGAACCCTATAGATTTTGATGCCCTTGCAATTCATTAAATTTCCTACGTAAACGACGGTAAGTACCTACCTTTTTTTTTACCCTTTGATTGCATTGACCTAGAAGTTTGATTTTTTCACAGGTTACAAACCTGGGTATTTGGTGTAAATTTCAACTTGATACCTCTACACGTTCCTGAGAATAGGTCTTGACAGACAAACAATCAGACAACGAAGTGTATAAGGGTTCCGTTTTTTCTTTTTGATGTACGGAACCGAGGGGGCCATCTTGAAACCGAAGATGGCCCTGGGTCAGTCGGGTGCGAGGGAAATGCTTCATGGGCCACCTTACACCTTTAGTCTGTTCAAGCCCGACATAACTACGCCAGCCAGCGGGGGTAGTTATGTCGGGAGGGGGGGCCAGGGGGATTTCTGCACGAAAAAAAAATGGTACGGAACCCCTTAATTTTTTTTAAATAATTTAATAAACAATCATTAACATAAATTGAACAACAACCATTAATATAAAAATAGACCCTTAATTTTTTTCTTTTGAGGTACGAGTCGGTTCAAGCCCGACATAACCGCCCCCGCTGGCCGGCGGGGGCGAAGGGATTTCCGCACAAAAAAAAAAGGTACGAAATCCCATAAATATAGTCATGAAATAACTTAATACAACACAATGCATGTTGGGATCGACACCTACTGCCGAAGTAAATATAAGTACCTAGATCTATTCCGAACTTAACGCGGACGAAGTCGCAGGCAATAGTTACTTATAAAATATAATCAAACAGAACGGAAATAGTGTACTTCAAATGTTTGTTGATCTTGTACTGACTGGACAAAAGATATCCTTTTTTAAGATAAAATCTAGACCAACGGCAGCAAATGTCCAGCCAAGTTCAAAGAAAAAGGAACTAGTAACGCTGCAGCCATGTGCATATTTACACGAACCATTTTGAGCTTCTTCTGAGTCCTTCACAATTCAAAACGATTTAATCTTCATATATGAAATTTGGCATTTATTAATGCTTGTTTAAAATGCAAAATTTCATAAATGCTGCTCAAATAGCTATTGATATACTAATATTTAGAAACCAACTTTTTTAATGACTGACTGAGTTAGTCTTATAGATCAAAAACTTAACCCACCTTCAGATGACCTAGAAACTTGATATTTGGCAACAATATAGACTATGAGGCATATACAAAAAGAAATCTTAACACTGAAAATTATTGATAACTAGCTATTGCTTGCAGCTCCGACCGTGTGAAATTTTGATCCCGTTCCCGTAACAACACGAAAAAATGCAATTATTTCACTTGGGATGTAATTCAAGCTCAAGATTTGGCTGGGCTAGTTTTCAAGTAAAGTCTAATTTATATTTGTATATAACAATTATACATCATGTATAACACTTTTTTTTAACTGAATTCTGTCATCAACTGTTCATGTCAACTGTTATCTTGTATTGGAACCACTTTTTATATCACTAGTGACTTCTGATTATAAAAGCATGGTTTGACGCTCTGAGTTATGTCAATGTTATTTTGATATCTTGTTCTTGTATCATCATGTCAACAAAAGTTATTTTTATCAACCGAATATGAACAGTATGAAGATTTTTAAGAAATTCATTCTTAGGAAGTCAGTCGCTACTGTTAATTTATCATGCGTTTAATATAGTGGGTACGTTCGATAGTGTCAGAGGATTAGATGAATGTAAAATTGTAACTTTAACTTACCACCCATGCATTTGTTTGCGCAGGTAATCACAAAAACTCTTTTGTAATCAAATATTGAACGAGATGTAATTGAAATGCATAAATATACATATTATTTATGATATTATTTCTAGTACTTGGTAAATATTTCCCTGAATCTTCGAGATATATTTTTTCTATATTATCTTTTCCTTTGAATTTAGTTTATCGTAATATATTATTTTGTTTTCAAAGACGTACTGAAATGCAAACTCTCGTCGCAAACAATCGAATTGCGAAGTATGCGAATTCGCATACTTCGCATGCAAGTTCTAAAGTACGCCGTACACTTAAGTAAATGTACTTACCAGTTCCGATACAAGTATTTACTTACGTATACCGATTGATCTTCTGCATGAAATAGTGAATACGAAATTAATGAGTCGGTTATACGTGGTAGTTATCTGTCACGAGGTTTCCGTGAGAGAAATTCTGCTCAGATTTATCTATAGGCGGTATTGCAATGTGAGATAAATTTAGTGGCAAGTATTTTAACACTACTAAGGTTTATACTAGGTTATTCAGATTTACATTATTAATGAAGAGGAGGACAGTAGTGGACAGCAATAGGCCAATTAATTTATTGATAGTGAAGATGAATAAAATGTATACTAGGAAAAATATATAATGAACATTCTGTGAGGTAATGTAAGCTACCTACACAATATTATGGCGCATCCACCGGGAGACAACGCCGAAGTGCCAGCACTGCGAGGATCCTGGCGAAGTCACGGCGCTCCACACGTTGGTGGAGTGCCCTGCGTGGGCGAGTTAACGCCGGGATCTCGTTGCGGTCCTGGGCGTGGACCATGGTGAGGGCCGTGGTCTCCGACGGGAGCAAGTGGCACGCCGCCGCCTCTTTCTACGAGCAGATAATACACGCGAAAGAGACGGCGGAGAGGGAGCGGGAGAGAACCCTGCCCCTCGAGTTTCGCAGTCTGCGGCGAGGACGCCGCAGACTCATCTACGCCCGGGACTGCCGACCTCCATGATCGGGGCCTGAGGACGGCAGTTGGCCGACTCGCCGTCCTTACAGAAGCAGGCCTTGGCGGAGGCGTGTCGTGTGTGCCCTACACACGCCTGCCAACTCACCGAAGCGGGATAAAACCCAGCGGCCTCGCCTGGTGGGGCCAGGCGAGGCCGCGGTGGCGGCCAAAGTTCGCCGGTAACCCTGGGGTTATCCTTTCGAGGGCTTACCCGGGGTGCCCGGCAACGGACACTTGGGGAGGACACCGTGCGGTTTTAGTTGATACACGACATAACCACCTCCGCTGGCTGGCGGGGGGGTATCCAAAGGGATTTCCGCACGTAAAAAAAACCTACACTAAAAAGTACTACACTAATGCATAAGATTCTAGTGTTTTCTCAGCCTAAGTTACACAATTCCTTGTATTGTCTAATATGTTGATATAATTATAATTATTTGGTAATTTTGATTCCTGGAACACCAACATGTTGCCTATTTATGAAAGAGAAAACGCCGACACGTATATCATCCTTCTTCATAGTAACACCGAATGGCATCATCATCATCATCATGTCAGCCAAACGACGCCCACTGCTGAGCATAGGCCTCCCCCAAGGATCTCCACAACGATCGGTCCTGCGCTGCCCGCATCCAGCGGCTTCCCGCGATCTTGGCTAGATCGTCGGTCCACCTTGTAGGGGGCCTGCCCACGGAACGTCGTCCGGTAGGCGAACGCCATTCGAGAACCTTTCCGCCCCAGCGGTCATCGGTTCTCCGCGCTATGTGTCCCGCCCACTGCCACTTCAACGATGCAATCCTTCGAGCGATGTCAGTTCTTTTAGTTCTCCTGCGGATCTCATCATTTCTGATTCGATCGCGCAGGGAAATACCGAGCAACGTTCTCTCCACTGCTCGCTGGGTGACCTTGAGCCTTCTTATGAGACCCATAGTAAAGGACCACGTCTCGCTTCCATATGTCATAACTGGCAACACACACTGGTCAAAGACTTTCGTCTTGAGACATTGAGGTATTTCGGACGCGAATATATGCCGGAGCTTCCCGAACGCTGCCCATCCGAGCTGGATTCGACGAGAGATCTCTTTCTGGAAGTTGGACTTACCTAACTGGATCGTCTGTCTTAGGTAAACATAGTGGTCAACAACTTCGAGTGTAATGTTCCCAACATTAACTGGAGCGGGTGCAACATGGGCATTTTACATGATTTTCGTCTTATCCATGTTCATCCTAAGACCCACTCTTTGAGAAGCATTACTAAGATCTTCGAGCATTGTGTTCAGGTCTTCCAAGGTCACAGCCATAAGAACTACATCATCGGCAAACCGCAGGTGTGTTAGAAACTTGCCATTGATGTTGATGCCGCATCCTTTCCAGTCCAGAAGCTTAAAAATATCCTCCAACGCAGCTGTGAACAGTTTCGGAGAGATGACGTCTCCCTGTCTCACACCTCGCTGTAGTTGGATAGGATTAGAGCTCTGGGTCTGTAATCGGACGGACATGGTGGTGTTTTGGTATAAGTACCTTTTTTTTTTTTTTATCGTGCGGAAATCCCTTCGGATACCTTCCCGCGTGCCAGCGGGGGCGGTTATGTCGGGCTTGAACCGACTAAAACCGCACGCCGTCTCGGGTCTACAGACGCCGGGGTGTAAGGTTGCCCATAGAGCATATCCCTCGCACCCCCCTCAGCACCTCGATGTACTGGTAGTCTATTTGGCACCTCTGGAGAGACTGCAGCACCGCCCAGGTCTCAATCGAATCGAAGGCTTTCTCATAGTCCACGAACGCCAAGCAAAGTGGCAAGTTGTACTCTTCGGTCGGCTATGGTACTATAGCCTTTCCGGAACCCTTTGTTCGGGTGGTTGGAAGTCGTCAAACCTGCGAGCGAGACGATTCGTAATGACTCTCGAAAACAACTTATAGATATGGCTTAGAAGCGAGAGGCTTGTAGTATATATGATTTTAGATTGACATGGACATTTACATTAAAATTAAAATTATAAACGGGATATTTACCATGTTTATTATCTTTTTCGAGAATCCGATATTTCGGCACTGTTACAAGTGCCATGATCACGGATGTACTAAAGTTCTGCAAGCTAGTTGTTACTCGGCCGTCCAAAAACCGTATCGGTCTACCCTCTTCCTCACTCGTTTCTGACGCGCGTCACCACTACCACCGTCCGCGTTCTCACTACGCACTCGATCACGTTCACGACACACAACACTCACAGTATCGGCTCGCGCGGTTTTTGGAATTGCAGTTTGTTTGGGCGTTGTGAACATACGGATCACTGGATTCCAGACACTCGACACTTGAAACCCATCCTCCCGGTTGAAGTTCTTGTACTTTTTATTTCAATTGCTTCTTTCACCATTCTGGGTATGTAGTGGCGTTCTGTCGAGAGAATCTGAGGGTTATGTAACTCAATCCAGTGATTCGTCCCCTCCTCCAAAAGATGTTGAGCGATAGCCGATTTCTGTGGCTCGTTGTTTTTGACTGCCCTGATGTGCTCCTTGATCCGGCTTGACACAGTACGTTTGATCTAGCCTATATAGGAGCTCCCACAGCTGCAGTCAACTTTATAAACACCTGGATGTTCTAAGGGAAAAACTGTCTTTGGGTGTGCGTAGGTATTGAGACAGTTTCTTGAAAGGAGTGAAGATAGTTTTTACTGAGAACTTCTTTAAAATATTAGCAACCTTATCTGTCACTCCTTTCAATTATGGTAAGTAAGCGGGTTGTCGTTCAACCTTATAGTCCATGCGTTTAGGTGCTGTTGTGTATCTAGGTGGCATGATCTGCTTCTTGTAACCATTTCTCTGTAGAACGCACCTTAGGTGTACAATTTCAACATTTAAATGTTCCTCGTCGCATAGACTATATGCACGGTCGGTAAGTGACGTCACTACAGAGTTCAGTTGACGGGGATGGTGATGCGAGCTGGCGTGCAGGTATCGGTCAATGTGAGTGGGCTTCCTGTACACTGTGTGACCCAGGGAACCATCTTCTCGAACTACCACCTTTACGTCAAGAAATGCTAGACTTCTTTCCCTTTCCATTTCATGGGTATAATAAACATGGTAAATATCCCGTTTATAATTTTAATTTTAATGGGTCTATAGTTTTTCAAGAGAGTCTTATCACCCTCTTGAAAAACAGCATCACATCGCTTCTGCCCCATGCCTTTGGCGTTTTGCCCTCGAGGATGACTGAGTTGAAAAGCTTCTAGAGGACCTTAAGTATCGGCTTTCCGCCCGCTCTCAGAAGCTCTGTTGTGATTCCGTCATCGCCCACCGCCTTGTTGTTTTTAAGCTGCTTGAGAGCCATTCTAATCTCGTATAGGCTGACATCCGGGATAAATTCTGTATAGTGTCGGGTAAGCTTGGCTCTAGGGTCTGTAGCCTTGCTTACAACAGGTGTTTGCGTGGAATATAGCTGTCCATAGAAACTCAATCTCCTTCAGGATTTCAGATGTTCACGAAATGATGCTACCTTCCTCAGTTTTCAGCCTCGTCAATTGACTTTGCCCGATAGACAGATCTCTCGCGAACACTTTAGAGCCTTTGTTCCGCTCAATGGCCTTTTAATACGCTCGGTATTAAATTGGCCAAGGTCGCTCGTCAAAGACTTAGATATCTGTCGATTGAGCTGCCGATAACGAAGGGCATCTGCTGAGTTCTGTAGCTTCATTTCGTGAATCTGATCTATGAGTAGGAGAGTCTGGTTGGAGAGTTTCTTTAATTTGGGACGGCGGGTTTTATAGTACTTAGACCCAACCGTGCGGACAGTATCCACCACCATGTTGTATAGATCGTCCACATCTATGCTGTTCTCAAGGGCTTCGAAGCGGTTTTGGAGCTCGAGCTGAAAGCACTCGGGGTTTTGGATTTGAACCGGTAATGGTCGGAGCATGGATATTATCAGTCGCGATCTTCCAAGCTTGACGTTGATATGCAATGTGCCTCTGACCATGCGGTGATCGCTTCCTGTCTTAACAGCGTTGATCACACTGACATCATTGAACATGTGCTTCTTCTTCGACATGATAAAAACGATCTCGTTTTTGACTTTACCGTCAGGACTAATCAAGGTCCATTTGAGGCTTGCGGGCTTCTTAAAGAAGGAGTTCATCATGTAGAGGTTCTCCCTCTCCATGAAGTCTGCCAGCATCTGGCCCCTTTTGTTCCGTTGCCCAAATCCAAATTGCCCCACTCTCAACTCATTACCGCAACGTTGCCCCAACTTTGCATTGAAATCCCCATCACAACCGTGTAGTGGGTTTTATGGCTATGCATGGCTTTAGAGATCTCCTCATACATAGCCTCCACTTCGACATCGTCGTGTGTCGAGGTCGGAGCGTAAACCTGGATAACATTCAGCGAATATCGTTTCGATATTCTGAGTATCAGATACGCTACCCTGCTCGACACACTCTCGATGGTAACCACGTTGTTAACGAGGGATTTGTGGACGATGAACCCTACACCACCTAGGGACTGTTGGTCGCCCTCCCGGTGGTATAGTAAGTTACCGGATTGCAGGATTATCGAGTCCTCACCCTCTCTTCGGACTTCAGATAATCCAATGACATCTCAGTGTAACTTACTAACTGCGTCTTCCAACTCTAAGAGCTTCGCGTCGAGCCTCAGTGTGCGCGTGTTGTAGGTTGCCAGATCGAGTCGTCGGTGTTGGTAGCCGGATCTTACCCGGGGATTCTTAGCACCCCCTGCCCCGCCATTACCATAGCCGCTACCGTAGCTAGGAATAGCGGGACTGCCGGGGACTGGGGGCCGATTTATTAGTTGTGTAGCCATTTTTGGGAGGGTTTGCCATAATCGCCACGCTTTGCAGGCGGTTTGGGGATCGCAGTATGGCCTGGTGTTTCAGGAGGCGCTGCTGCCCGTCTCCTGATAGCGATTTCCCTTAGTCGACTTTTACGACACCCACGGGAAGAGAGGGGGTAGTGCTATTCTTTTAATGTGCCGCACCACACTGCACAAAAGTCGAATGTACTGTAATGTACAAACAAAAGAGTATTAGGAGGAAAATAACATGGAGTTACTGAACTATTCATCCATAAGTTAACGAAAATTAAACGTTAATTGCAAGACAAAAGATTTCCGTTTGCGAGAAAATGTCGTGGAATTTTCTTGATTCCAATAGAATGACGTTCTTTCACACTTCTGGTATTAGACAAGGTATAGTGGGTTACGAGTCATGATTAACACTCGCTATATTTTTAGAGTAGGTATGGTTGGTATACCTTTTTGAGCCAAGCTCGTCAGAGCTTTGCTCTCTTTTAGACGACTCATGTATCTCGTTAGACCATCTTCTCCTCCCAAACGGCTGAACCGATAATAATGAAATTTCACACAAGCAAAGATTTTACTGATGGGAAGTCCTTCCCATCAGTAATATTTAGTAATATATAATAGATTAAGCTATGTAATTAAAAATTCATGTGTACCACGAAGGAATAATCACCGAACAAAATTCTCAAAATCTGATTTCTCAATGAACAAAAAAGCCATTCACGTGATTGGTATTACATTAAGTAATTTGTTCATATACACAAGACAAAAACAAATGAAAATCGTACTAGCCATTAAGGAATTATCACCGTTTGAAAAAGTCCTGGTGAGTTTGCTTCGCTCATTTTTTACAACAGCAGAATGAATTGCAGACCTAGTACTATTATATGAACAGTCATTTGAAATTCAATCTCACCAAATTATAATTACAATAACTGTAAAACGAATAAAGATGTACTTGTAAAGAGTATATATGTATGAGTCATGTATTAACAGCGCAAATGTAGTTAATATTTCGCAAAATATTCTAATTTTATTTAACAATTATGTGAAAATTATACTCTTATTATGAGTAAATGAGTATAATATACCTAATTTATCTTTTTGGGACTATGACTTGTTGGCTGACAGATATGAAATCATTTCACAGTAGCGTTTATAAAGGTTACTGTCTATTTCAAAACCAAATTAGAAACAGTAAGAACATTTACCGCGGCTCATTTGCTAATAAGTTAATGCTTGAGATTATTTACCTCTAAAGGTCTATTTTAAGTTACCTACTTTACATTTTTAGAAAATAAATGATAGCCATGCCATTGATACGTACCCACTTTTACCAAACCAAGGTCTAACGTACGTCTGAATGATTGTGAGGTGGCAGATTTGCTTGCTAGTAGCAGAGTATTATTGATTTCGTCTGGAGCTGTTCAGTCCGGGACAAGGTAAAAGCGGGGATGAAAGTTTTTTTCAAAATGATTTACAATTAACAGTAGGAGAGTTTATATTTAGAAAGACTATGGGCATTATTCTGTATGACAGCGAGTTTTAATCGCAGTCGTAAAGTGAGGTGGATTTTAATTGGAAGAAAAAACTGGCGTAAAACGGAACTAACTTAAATGTGGTGGCTGACACGTCCGCGTGTGTTCACGTTACGGTTGGTAAATCCGAATAAGGGGGTCCTTGTTGCTGACGAGATAAATTATAGTAGCTAAACCTAAGGTGAAGCGGGGCAAGTGCGTCATACATTTATTCATTTACAGTTTTATACATCAATATATTTTAGGTTGGACACTCACGAAAAATGTATAGTTTATTTATTTGGCTGTATATATATATTTTACGGAATTTTTCTTAAATAGTTCTTTAATTCCATCATATTGTATATTTTTTTAAATCTTGGCATAATAGTTGCACATTCCCAGCTAAACGGGGTAAGTGCACCTACGTGTAAAAAAAAACCTTATTACAGACATCGTTTCACGTTTTAAAGACAGCGATAATACTGGAATTACTGACAATTCTGAAATAAATATTTTTGTCTAACGCCACCTAACTAAAATGTTGTTGATATTTGATTTGGGCTAAGTACATCTACTACTACTAGGTGCACTTGCCTCAAGACAGTGGAATTAGATCATGTTTTTCACAAGTTCAAAAAATATGATATCCACTTAGAACAAGTCACCTGTATGTATAACTACGTAGCTTAATATTACCGTAACATACTAACCTTATCGGTTTCTTTATAACTGCGATATTAATTGAAATATAGATATGTTTCTGGCATGTGTCAAACTTGAATGTCGAGATAAACTGACACTGCCAATAAAATGCCTTCCCATTGTGTCAAGAATTGCCATATACAATTTCATTTGGGTACCAATTAATAAACGTTATTTTGCACTAGATGGTAGATATCTCAATTATTTGCAAAACATGGGAGATATTGATGCTAGACGCACTAGCCCCATAGACGCACTAGCCGCGCCTAACCCTAAATGTTTTTAGGCTAAAATCCAATTTCTCTACTAAATCTGATAATTGAACTCACAACAGCACGTTTCAGTGATTACAAAATATATACAGGATGAAAACATTAAGTATGTGTCCAGACAATGTGTATGTGTAAAAACTTAAACGTTAAAATATTATCTGTTTAAAATAATATATCGTCAATTTGTACGTTTGCCATGTACAGTCGCCATCGGTATTAGCCACATTCCAAGTGGCCGAATAACTTAGCTCTAAATACATTAATAAACACAAATTTTAAAATATTAAATTCATCCTCTGATGATTACAAAAATAAATTATACGTCAGTTATTTATTGATTTATTTCAATGTATAGATCGTCTGTAAATTTGTTAGTGTTCAGCAGCTTCTAAGGGCGACTGGACCTTAATATATGGGAGCTGCAAAATTACAATTATAAATAATGAAATTTATTTTTGACCATTTAGTTACATTTTTAATTTTTAAATTATATAAATACTAATACTTATCAGATTAGTAATACGCCGTGCCAAAAAAAATGTAAATGCAAAATGTAAGGAAACCGCAAACTTAATAGTCGTGAACACATGAAGAAATATGTTTTAACTTTTTTTATTAGGTTTAATTTTAATTTAATAACTTAATAACGATCCAAATTTCTCATCATTTCAAACTTTTGCAGTGTCTTTCTTTTACACACTTAAAATTGCCATATCTCCAGTAACCACTGACCAACATAATATTTATTAAAAGCTATTCGTAGATGTTTGTTGGATATGCTGTTAAGAAAAAAACATAGACCGGTTTTTAGAGTTCAGGTTGTAATGAGAAACAGAAACAGTAGATACCTGCCTTATCCTAAATAAAATTAACTTAGATCTTAATGAATAATAAACATTAAAATATTAGTAAACAATTGTTAAGAATTCCTTTTCATGTAAGAAAAAATAATTATTATTATATTAAGTAGGTATTATTTTGAGTACCTGCTCTATAAATATCAACATATACTTACCTAAGTATATGTTAATATTTATTTTATATCGTATATTACAGAGCTACAACGCAACTTTCACTAATATCGTTTTCGCTCCTTTTAATATAATATCTACACAAACTAAATACTATTTTATCATTGACACATGTAAAGTTTATAAGTAACTAAATATAAGTAGTAGGTAAGTAGTAGTAGTAGTATAAATATCGATTAGAAGAGGAAACGAGTACAATTAAGTTAATAATTAATTCAAAAAACAGCTCAATTAACAAAAAAAAAACAAGCTTTTAGGTACTACTAAATATCATTCACTCTATTATATTGTCAAGGCTGTCAAGGGCGCTGACATTTGCATTACAAAAGGTTGCATTGTGATAGGTCGTGGCCACCGTGTCGAATATTAGCAGTATACGTTATTAACGCGTGAGGGATGATTCAGGTCGGTGCGCTCCCTCGCCAGCTGCGAGGAGAAGAGACAATCGTCTCGGGCTTCGGTTGCTTGGGTAGGCAGCGCCACGTCCGCTGCTCGCTCCGCTTCCGCAAAAGCGGTCACAGCGCGCGGGTGAGCTTGCCGTACGCACCACAGTCCACTCCTAACCGCGAGTGAGCGCGCTGCTGCCGCGGCGCGCCCTCCGTTGCAGGCTCATGCCTACGACATGTCACCTACCTACATTTCCCGATAACGGCCGATTAGCAATTAACACCGTCGAATAGCACGCTCCGTGCTCGGCGTCGTTGTATAGTTGCAAACATTTGACTTGTATGTTTTTTCCGTGAAGTTTTTCGAGTAAGATTTTACGCGTTACCGATTACATATATGGAATGTGTTGCTAAATACATAACCTTGGCTACAAAGAATAGAGTTTTGTTTTTTGGTGTGTTTTTTATTAGTTTGCCGGTAATTGTCTCGCCGTGTTTGTGTGTATATTGTTTATAACGCGTGTGGTTACACAGTGTTTCTTTCGCGAGTAAAGCAGGAAATAATACTGCAAACGTAACAGAGGCATGCATTGTTTTGTTATAAATTAATGTGTCAATAAATTCGCTCGCTCACTTGGATTTGATTGTGACGTATGGAATCCGGTTTTTGTTTACGGATCCGATGCTGTTGCTGACCTTGCTGGTAAGAGAATTTGACAGTATGTGTCGGCGTACATGCGAAACGTCATTTAGCTGCCGTCATTTTTGTATAATAAAGACGAAACAAGTACTTGATATGCATTTAATTGAACAAAGTTACAATGTGTTACTCATGAAACGTACATAGGTACCCACGCACCGATGAATGTTGAGAATAACGGCTTACCGTTTGCATCTTAATATGTAATTAACCATTAGGTACGAACTATTATTTACCATGGGAAAAAGGAAAAGTAGAGTAATGTAATTTATTATTGTTTCTTTTTTGTATTTGTAATTTAAAATCATATTGTGCTTCTATACCTACATTATTAATACAATTTATTAGGTAATTGTAAGCATCGTAGGTAGATACTAATGTTGAATACAATTCAATTTTGGCAGGTAAATACTTAAGTAGGCAATATCAAATCATAACATCTAAAATATACTTAAATTGCGACGAAAAAGTACCTAGTAAAATATGTGTCAAATTTGTAACGTTAATACTATCAATATTGAATTGAATACAAAATAATAATTAAAATTATAGGACTGATAATAATAACTTATCTTGGTGGATACTAATAATAATACAGTGTTGTGACGACTATTTAAAATAACATCATTACGTCTGAGAAGTGACACGGTGTGTGACGTGAAGTGACACGAAATCATACGGTTAATAAAATAAGCATAAAGGATACATAACATTATTCAATATAAGGTGAATAACTCATAATATTACGGTAACAATATTTAACAAAAAGGATAATAAACTATTCTTAAAATTAAGTACACATAGGTTGGTACTATCACAAATATCTACTATTGGCAAACCTACTAGCTACATAAATGTATGAAATATAATTATTGTACCTATGTTACCTTATAAATTGATTTTACCCATGTGCAAAAATCAAAGTAATCATAATTTTGCAAACGTATTAAGAACCGATGACTATAGGGACCTACCTACAATAATTATAAAATATCTTAAAAAATATATATCGTAAAGAAACATCATATTATGAATTTTTCAATATAACCTATATTTTTAGTTTCTTAAAGCATGTTTTAATATACTTAACAAATTTAGCAACTGAATAATAAAATATCTAATTCACGGACATGACAGTATAACAACCTGGGATAGACTACTGTTACGCATTACTAAATCAGTATAACGACAACCATAATATTTGTGCAGCCACTATGTCAACTGACCGGTGCTTGTACAGGCATATATACCTACCTATAAGTGTTATTTGGTACAATTTGAGTTACGATGTGAAAAATAATTATAAAGTTTGAGAACGTTTTAAATAAAAGCCTTCGAGAAAATTTGTTCATCTTCATCAGGGTTTTAGTGTAGATCTGTATTGTAGGAAGTATTCTTCATTTTAAAGATAAATAAAAACGAACATAGAGATAATTGCGTAAGTAATAATAGCTCGATGAAAACGAACGATAATTTACACTGTTCATTACAGGACCCGTAGTCTACTGAAGTTTCTGTAATTATAGACTGTAAATTTATCAAAAAGTCTTGTGTATTCAGATCCAAAGTTTTACTCTACTGCCAGGCATTGGACTGCTCCATTACTCCTTAAACCTTACTTACCTTTTCCTTTACTCTCTAGTCACAATTATTTTGAACGCAGATTCTTTATTTTTTTATAAAAATAAGATATTGTTTTTTTTTAAAGAATATTAGTAACCTATATTACTATAATATTCCCCCTAGCCATTCCAGCTAAGCTAAGTTGCTTATGTTAGACGTGGGTTAATGGCGGTAGTGTAAAAGCCAGGATTCGTTGCATACAAATTAGCCGCATTATTGTACTAACTGATACAAAAATTCTGTTTTGGTTTCTGTCTTTGTTCACACACGAGCATGGACCGTAACCAGTTGTAATAAATTTAGTAGCCAAATTCAATTCTCGTAAAAAGTTTGGCTATTATTTGTTTGATTGTCTATTTGGTAGGTATTTGGTAATGATGCGCGAGCGCGTAGGCCACCGCCGGCGCCGCCTCCTTCTGCGAGCAAGTAATTCTCGAGAAGGAGGCGGCAGCGGCGGCATTCATCAAAGAAGAGCAAGAAAATCCTTGGAGCCGTCAACGAGATTCCGATTATATAGGCCTGTAAACCTATATGGTAGTTCCCGTTGACGTAGTATCACGAAATATGGCAAAAAGCAAGATCTTACAAATAAAGGAAAAATCCCAAACAGTAAAAATTGGAATTGTTCGTTCGTTTTTATAGATAATGGTAAGGAACCCTTCGTGTGCAAGTCCGACTCGCACTTGACCGGTTTTAATATCAGGTCATCAAAATCATCTTTGGGTTAATCTCAGTCGCATCCGAGGCTTTCACCTCGGAGTCCGGGGTCCGCTTTTCGGCTTTCACTTTTCCACTTTACATGGTCTTGAGTCTTGTCTTTAGTAAGACAATCATTTACATCAGGTACATATTTTTTTTATGTGGGCCACATGTAGCTTAAGATGAAGTCAAAAGAATGAAGGCCATCGTTATGGATATCTTCAGTTTGACGGCCTTTTCATAACATGCCTTTTAAATTATCCGTGATTATAGGAAGAAGGAATTGTAGGTTCAATTTTCAATTTGGGCTTACAAGAAAAACCAAAAGAATTAAATATTCTAAATGTAATTAAAAACCAGGTCTCGGTTACAAAAAAAAAGAAAATTTGGGAAACCAAAATCTGACACATTTAAATGAAATCAGTGCAACCATAACATGACTTCTAGTACCTATATGCATACACATAAGCATAACTTACCTTTTCCTCATAAATTTAAGCTCATTGCTCATTGCTCGGGCACACACCTCTGACTTTTCGTAGTTATGTGTGTATTGTTAAAATGTTAATTATCACTCGCTTAGTAATGTGCCCGGTAGATGGCAATAGGCTCGTCCCCTATTACATTGGGACTTAAACATAACTGGCGAATCGTGGGTGTGTAATACACCTCTGCCTACCCCTTCGGGGATACAGGCGTGAAGTTATTTTCATGTGCTCTTTAACGTATGGTTAAATTAGAACATTTGATACAAACCTATATCGGTTTCAAAGAAAAACACCAGTAGATAAATTAAAATAATCTATCACATAAATCATTAAGGTGTATAGGAAATAGGAAGTGACACTTTTGGGTGTAAAATAGCGTCAAACAAAATCAATCTCTAACGATTGGCAACCAATCAACAAAATGGCTGGTAAGCAGATGATTAATTACTTACCACTGTTTACGCAGAGATATGCAAATGATATCAATTTCCGATTTAGACTATTATGATTTACTAACTGATGCCTGCAGCTCCGCCTACGTGGAATTCTGCTCCTGTTGCCATAGGAACCTATTCCTGGGATACAAAATTACCTATGTACTATTCCCGACTATTATCTATCCGTGTGCCAAATTTCAGCCAGATCCGTTCAGCCGTTAGAGCGTGTTGTGCCAACCCCAAACACCGCACTGGGTACTACTGTAATATAAGTATATTACAGTAGTACCCAGTGCGGTGCAGTAGTCTGTACTGGACCGTCACATAAATTGTATTAGTGACGGTTGTGGGTTGTGTTGTGGGCACATATACTCTCTTCTATGAGTATGTGTCCACCAGCCTATAATGTAATTTATATTTACGAAAACTATATCATTTTTTTTTTAATTTTTGCTTAGAATTTTAAATATTGTGATAATTGAATCAACCAATTATATTTTGAGTTACAAGTCCCTCATTATTATAAAAGTGATAATCATCATCATATGACAATATAACAAAAAACATAAGTGTTATATATGTCATACAGTATGATAACAGAACTAATATTCTTTGTTCTGCAAGTATTACACATATCGTATAAAATATTGAATTATGATTTATGCTGTATTGCCCATAATGAACAATACTGCAATCTTAGTTTATTTTAAGGAGGTAATGAAAAAGAAAGGGAAAGTTGTATTAAATGGAATGTGAGATAAAATCCTACATTGTAAAAATATCGATAACAAAAAACTTGTACAACTAAAAAGCAGCATTACTTGTTCATCAGATTTTCATACTAGGTACATAGGTATATTTTGCTAGTAGCTGTACCCCGCGGCCTCATCCGTGGCATACTTCGCCTCCGTGGCACCCAGTTATCCCATCAATGCGCGTAATTTATGATTAGCGTGATGATATCCTTCTCCATAAATGGGCCATCTAATACAAAAAGATTTCTTTTTCGTACCAGTAGTTCCTGAGATTACTGCGTTCAACCAACCAAACAAACTCTTCAAGTATCATAAACTTGAAGAGTTTGTTTGTTTGGTTACCAGACTACCCACCGGGGTAATGCTAAAAAAGAGTAGCAATAGTACGGCGTTCTTTTACAACCGAAATAACGCAACTAAAGAGTTGGAGTAGCAACTCTTCAGGCACGATAGTACCGGGCCACCAACCGAACTACTGCCTCTAGACGTTGAAAAGGTATGTCTTTAAAGGGCCATGGTCAAAAATGTATGTACTCCGTCCCCACGCATGAACAGACATGGAACTCAAACCAATGTGTCTCGAAAGTATACACTATATGATTCAAATACTTTTTTTTTGCATAATATATCAATGGGATTAAATCGTCCGCTGGTAGCTTGAAATGTGTTAGACGACCTATTCATCATCACAGTTTGCACTTTGGGAGTAGAGGTCCGCTTATTACTTCCTATGCAGGACCATATGCGCGATTTTATCAGCTACCAAATTATTGATCATGCATTTTCGCGACATAATTTCATTACGTGCAATCCATCACGAAAGTGTTCTGCACAGTATAGTCAACAACAAAAGTGGATTACACTTAATTATTTACAAACGTTTTTTACGTTTTGTACATAGGAATACATGAACTTATTTTTTTTCTTAAGTATAATGTAATTTATATTTTTATTATTTTAATAATGAATATATATATGTAGTTTTATAATCCCTAGTATTTCATGTTTTGTTTATTATTTTATAAAATGTTTAAGAGCTAAACTGATTTATAAATTAGAATATGTTAAGCCACTTTTGTAGTTGACTGTATGACTTAGCGAGTTTTAGATGATAGGTTCTTAATTTAATGTAATTAAAATGATGAATGTCGTCCTCATTCAATCGTTGAAACTCTTCGAAATGAGGCATTTGCCATTGATTGAGCCATGGTAAAAGTCACTCTTATCTATGTATCTTTATATGCATCCGCTTCCGCTGTGTACATTATGTTGGAGCACTTTTTGACACGTAGGATGCACAGGTTTCTGTCGGCACGCAAAAAACTGTTTGGACATTTTTAACAATATTTTTAACTAGCCAGGGGGCTTTTTTTTTAAACGTGTGGTTACCACCACGGGATTCACCCCATCTGTGCCAACGATGGGATGGGCGCGTCGGAATGGGACCGACTTAAACCACAAGGTGTCCTCCCCAAGTGTACATTGCCGGGCAGCCCGGGTATGCCATTGAAAGGATAACCACGCCCAGGACGGCAACGAGATCCCGGCGTTGACTCGCCCACGCTGGGCACTCAACCAACGTGTGCCGTGTTTTCGCCAGGATCCTCGCAGTGCTGGCACTGCGGCGTTGTCTCCCGGTGGATGTACCACAGATACTTACCGAAGCACCCGTGTCCGGTAATTTTCTGGGTCATCCGGTAGGAGAGGTCACCGTGGTGCCTCTCCAACCACTCCTCCATGACCGGCCTCACAGCCGTGATGGTGGCTTCTCCCCACCTTGGGAGCCAGGGAGCCTAGACAAAGACACACTCTATTGGTTGTTAAACGTGACATTTCCACAAATAATGTCACTCCTACACATTTCGAACTTTTCCACTGGCTTTATGGCCAATAAAATATGAATTTCTATACCCCCAGAAGAATGTAAGAAATGGAAGAACGCTAGTTCTATCTGACTATACACAAGGTTAAAACGAAACACATTGACACAAAGAAACTGAAAATTTTCACATCCATATATATATGTACTCACGAAAATACGCAAAGCTATTTAAATCGTGACTCTCATACTCCTTCGCTATTAAAACCAAGTCCACATGGCCCATGAACATGACATGCGCAATTGTCATAAAATAGCTTGATCGCTTTGATGATATACAAAACTTATATAATATATATATTATGTAATTTTAAATTTATTATCCCTTTCATCCGCCACGGCTGTCAGCGACAATTATTATTCTCTTTAAACTGCTTCTTCAGATGATATCAGACATGCGTATATTACCAAACGATTCACTTTGGAGTTGCTAGACAAATTTCTAACAACATTAACATTATTATCCGACTTTCGAACGTACTGATGGCACATGACGTTAAGTAAAAGAGCAATTTGAAATAAAGCAGAAAGTTTTAAGGGGTTATTTCATTGGATTCCTTCGATGTAATCAAAGTTATTTCTGTGTTTATAACCTATGTTAAGTAACTTGGAAGTTTTTTTGGTTCACGTCAGTTTAATTTTACCGCGCCTGATGGTAACCTAAAGGTAAAGCCTTAGGAATGAGGGTCACTATTATAGATACCAATAATTCTCAGGAATTACAGAGGTGGTGTCTTGCAGGAATTTGGATATCCCTGTTGTGTTGTAAGAATACAGTACACATACAGTACGGGTGAAGAGGGCGCTACCAACGCCTTTTAGGCCAAAGCCAACCTTGCCTGCTTTCGGTGCATCTACTAAACAACGGATGCGGCTTTCCTTTCCTCGCAAGGTTGGGAGTCATACGGCAGTCGCTCCCGAAAAAACCGACATAAGCTGTTAGACCTCCATAATTAAATAAATACCATTCAAAAACAATAAGCGGACTTTGGACAAACTTTGGAGGGAACTGGGAAATTGCCAGATGATGATAATGATTCTAAGAATAGGTAGGTACATCATCTGAGCGCCAACCCCAAATCCGCCATCTAGCATCCAAAGCTTACAACTTGAAACCCGGGGTCCGCTGTCCTATTCCTCCTTCCCTTTTCATAGATTTATTGGCTTTCACGGGAGTGACTGCCGTCTTACCCGCTGAGCCTTGTACGTTAATCACCAGATGTATCCGCTTGCAGGTGAAGTTGGCTTGGGTCCCGATGACCTTGGTAGAGTGCCATACATCGGTTTAAGAATAAAATGGTCATAAATCTGAATGTAATGGTATTAAAATGAGAATATTATTGAAGTAGAGCGACCATTATCAAAGTTATATCAAACGTGATAAATTTTAATTTAATGTAGTGTTCTTTCATAGTCCAATGAATATGGCTTCAATCATGGAGGAGTAAAATATAGTGTAATATTTACTTTCATCCTGCTGATTATATATTCCATTGAACAATATTTTATTATATATTATTTGATTAGAACCTAGCATTCTTACATTTACACGCAACTATGATCTAAAATTTATACGGTTTATGATATTTTGAAGAATTATATTTTTCCAATGCGTATATAATAATATTGAATCGTGCTAATGTTGTTTTGTTTTGATTTAAGTCTTTTCATGGTTCAGTAGCCTTCGCGTAATTTCTAAGGCTTCGGATTTAGAATGGTGAGGTTGCGAAATTTAATTTCACCCAGTTTACAACGGACGCAAACTTACTCCTAATATGAGTCGTGATATGTGATCCACGTCATAAGTAAAACAGTAAAGTGGCTAGGTTGATTGAAAGATAAGTAATACCATTAAAATTTCAACTAACAATATTTGTAGTATTGTACCTAAATGTGAAGCTCACAGCTATATAGTAGAAAATGAAAAATTTTTTGAAGATTCCTACTTAGATTATTCAACGGCAACGACAAAATTTTTACAATGCGAAGTGTTAATATAATTTAGCTTTATACTATACTATATAGATAAAAATGAATCGCCGTGATATATTTACGCACATAACTTCCGAACGACAGCACCAAATCGAATAATACGTTTTTTTTGTGTTCGTTATAGGCAGGAAAAAGTTTATAGATTTGGAACGTGAACGTAGGGCTTTGGCGGTCCGAGGGAATATGGTTGAATACATCCTTAATGTTTACTGAAGCACATACGAATGGTTTTCACGCGATCATCCGTAAAAGAGTAGCCTCTTTAGTAAGAAGAGTGAGAGACAGTAGCAATAGTGCATCCCAGTATGACTGCCCGATACAGCATAAATGGTACTTATTATCATTGGACATGACTGACATTTAATGTAATTTAAATAAATTGGCAATTATATTTATTTATTCAATTTATATCATATTTCATATCATTGTATTTCCTTAATGATATTGACGAATTAATGAATAGTTCATAACGCTTGTTTTGAATTGTGTCTATTTTATTACTCTCATATTGTATATCAAAGATGTATTATTGTATTATTGTCTCTTTCCTGTAATGTATTTAATTTACTTACGGATGTTGTTGTTTTATTATTATTTCCTTTTCGTAGTTATGTGTGTATTAAAAATCGCTCGCTTAGTAATGTGCCCGATAGATGGCAATATAAACTCGCCCCCTATTACATTGGAACCTAAACATAACTGGTAAATCTTGGGTGTGTAAAACACCTCTGCCTACCTCTTCGGGGATACAGGCATGTTTTTATCTTTTAATCTTATTAATACTATTTAATAATATTTATTTAATTATGTAATTTTATTATGAGAAGGTTGACATATTATTATGATTTTTCTGTTGTATTTTTAATATGAACTGTACGATTCTGTGTGGTACAGCCTGTAATAAAAAATACTATTACGTGAAAAAATGTTTGCAAGGTCCAAGGGTAAGGTGCTTTGATTGCACCGGGGCAAAACTACGGCGCGCAGCTAGTTTCCCATAGAAGTTCACACGATATAATTGCTCCTAAAACAACAAAAACGTTCCGCTTCTAATAAAAAAGCTAATCACATTGTGTTCATATTATTATAAATACCTTTCTCATTTTTACCAGACAACGGCACATAAAGTAAAAGGTTATATCTGTAGTATAGTTATTAAAGTTTGTACACAGTATATTGACCGTTTCATTTTAAAAGTTTTTTTGAATAAGAACTTTATTAAGAGGCATTTTCATAGTAAATTACTACTAAGGCCTCATTCCCACATAACTAATACATTCTATGTATTAGATAAGATTTTCAATTTCTTCAACTCTAAATATTACGGACTTCATATTACACAGACAGGCGTGTTCAGTGTTCAAATTAACTTCTGTCTAGATACTAATCTGCGTAACTATTCTACGTTTACCACTGTTTTGATTAACACATCTGGCAATACTTGATAACCACTTTAACAACTTGAATATCAGATAGGATGGTCAAGTACCTCAGACCGGCTAAGTAATCCCTTAAGACGAGGCTGAGTAAGATATACGACCACGATAATCTTCACTCAAGGTTCATGAAAGCAAAATCGCTGAATAGGTACTATACAACTTTCGAGGTGAGGTAGCGAGGCAGTATTCAGTTGTCACGTCAAGGGGATTAACAAAAGGTGGACTTGAGAAAACCTACCTTAGATTTCAAAAGTTAGTTTACGCAAAATAGTTAAATAGGTGTCAGATGTTTCTTTGTTGAATAAGTATGTAATAAACATTACAATTTATTAAATTAATTAAATAAATTAATTATTAAATATATTATTAAATAAATTTATTTATTAAATTAAACTGAGTTGTGGTCAGAGAAAGAACCATAGGCTTACCACTGAGTTGCACAGACACAGAATGTTATCGTATCACAAGTTTCTGATACAGTGGTCATGCCAGAGGGAGAACACGGATCGAACCTTTCGAAATAAACCCCTAAACAATAATGAATTTTGCAAATCCGTTTAAGTATTACGACGAAGGTTTGCCCGGACAAGCATAAAATAAAATATTGAACTCGGTTGAAAAAGGAATTCACATCAGCTTGTGCGCAGACATTAAAATGAGAAGCTACAATGATTGTCAATTACAATGTTTAAAATGTCTCTTAAGGTACAGGGTTTTCCCTAGTTTAAAATGCAGAGTGAAATTATTATCTTATTGAAGTGAAAACTTCTTTAGCGGCGTGGTGCACTTTTTTATCATGGGGAAAAAAGATTAAACTCGCGTCAGTAAAACACGTGACCTGAACGTAAGGTAACAAATATAGAAGCGCTAATTTCACACTGTACTTAACAACCTTGGTGGCGGGTTCGTCTAATGAGAGTTCTTTGACTTCGTCAAGACTGAGATCGATTCCGACCGAGGCCCAAGAAACACTTTTCGTAATCATTTAACTTTTTGTAATATTTATTCTATTTTGTGCCATAAATATATCGATATAAAATGGAAATTAAACAAAGTGCATCTATTACTGAAAAAAGTGACGAAGAAATAGCGAAAGAAAATGAGTGAGTACTGTATAAATATGTTGGCGATGATGGTTCTGGTAATAATGATGGTGAAAAGTCGTTGAAATTATTGATGCAAGTTGATTTTTCTGAGAGATAAACTTTTTAATGTAAAATAATTGTAATAGTTCCGCAGTGTTAAATTTTTAATGTAATATAAATTGTAATGTTTGTGTACGATAGCACAATAAATGAATATTGTATGTTACCACATAAATGATAGTGCTTTTATACTGATAATTAAAGCAATTCGTGCAAAATTATTCCCTAACCATTCCAAAATATCAAAAAAAACATAACATAACATAACTTCAGGCCTGTATCCCCGTAGGGGTAGGCAGAGGTGTATTACACACCCACGATTCGCCAATTATCAAAAATACACAACGTTAATAATTCAAGTTTTCACTTCTGCCGGCACTCCCGGAGTGCAACCCTTCGTTTTTTATTGTTAATCTAGGAATAAGATCTCCTGGAATATTTGTTTCTTGACAAGGTTTACATTCATATATTGGTGCTCCATAAAAAGTTCTTAGTATTTACACGCGACAAAATACAACCTTCACAGGAATCCTTACGGAGTGTTGAATATATGAATTTTAAGATATATATTATTGAAACATTGTGTTGTTATTCATTCCGATTACAACGCCATTTCAAGGTTACCGATACCATACTAACATAGATAAGAATGTTGTATGAAGTGGGTTGCGTTTAAATACTAGTATAAGTAAATAGATAGGTACTTGCATCGTTGCGGCAATGGAGCGGAGCGCGAGCGCGTGGGCCGCCGCCACCTCCTTCTGCGAGCATGTGATGCTCGCGAAGGAGATGGCGGAGCGCGCCCGGGAGAGGCTCAGAACTCTCCCGGCCCGCCGAGCCCGCAACATGCTCGCCGCGCGTCGCAGGCGACTCAGGCGCCGGAGGTCGCTCAACGACCTCCGTCCTCCATGAGCGCAGGCCTGGGGGTGGCAGGTGAGGCCGCCTGTCACCCCAGCAGAAGCAGGCCGGGACGGTGGGGCGACTAGCGCCCCTCCCCCAAACCGGGGCAAGACGGGGACACCGTGGTTCCCAAACCCGAGGGGGCCATCTCGAAACCGGAGATGGCCCAGGGTCAGTCGGGGTGCGAGGGATATGCTCTATGGGCAACCTTACACCCCGGCGTCTGCAGACCCGAGACGGCGTGCGGTTTTAGTCGGTTCAAGTCCGACATAACCGCCCTGCTGGCCGGCGGGGGGGTTTCTAATCCGAAGGGATTTCCGCACGAAAAAAAAAAAGGTACTTGCATCGTCATAGTTTCTACAGTCAATTTTGAGGTCAAGCTATAATAAATTCTGAATCATATAATTCAACTTCCTACTTTCTTCCCTCCTACTAGGAATAGTACTTATATTTATTGCTACTAATAATATAAATGTGAAAGTTTGTGAAGATGTTTAGAACCATAAACTTAGTATACTAGCGTAAAGTTTATGTTTAGAACTCAAACTTTTGAATAAATTTATTCAAGTACTAATAAATTTACCTTAAAAACTTGCGAAATTGTTACTGACCCGGATCTTGCTCCTGAATGAATTATTATTTAATATCTTTTCATCAACTTTACACTTATCCTGTATGTGAAGATATCTCAATGGCCGCTTTTAACCAAACTACGACGCTTAACCAGAAAGGTTATGTCCGTGTATGGTTACGGGTTTAGCAGTCTATGTATGTTTTATATTTATTATATTCTACGACATTTGAGAGCGCTTTATAGCGCTCTCGAGAAACCAAAATAATCGTAGTTTAACTAGGTGGTGTAATGGGTTCTAGAATGCGAATAAACATACTTAAATACAAAAAAAACTTTTTTTCGTGCATATACATACATATTATACATAGAAAATCCACACCAATACAAATAGACAGATTCATGCATAAAAATGTTCGCACCGAGAGGAAATCGAACCCGCGCCCCCTGCCGTAGCAGTCGAAGGCAGTACCGCTACGCCACTGTAACTCCTAGGGTGTAGTAATTGTAATGAATGAGATGTCAATCGATTCATTATCATACTCTGGGTGCAATAGGCTACATTTAATATGAATAATTATCAACATAATGGATATTGATCCAAACAATATGAGGGGCCTCAAAAAAAATTATTTTGGCTGTCGTATCGAGTGTCATATCAAATGAAAGGGAACGAGCAAATTCCGAGTTCAAATATATAAATATAGTGTAATAGTATGCAATATACCAAGAGATAAAAATACCATTTCATACATATAGTTTATATTTTAGCGATTTAAAATACTACTAGCGTCATTTATCGGTGGAGATCGGGGCTATATTTTACTATTCTTAAAATTAAATTAAAAATTGACTACTTTTTAAAAAGCTTGGAAAATATAGATTATGACACTAAGATCGCGAATTTAAACTGTGATTGGTGTCTTTTTTTTTTTCGACGTATTGTAATAATGAAACCTAGCTAGACAGATTTATCACCCCAAAGACACGCTTCATTTCCGTGTGGAAATCCTTACGGGTGCCCGCTAGCCAGCAGGGACGGTTATGTCGGGCTTGAACCGACAAAAACCGCACGCCACGCAGTCTCGGTTCTTCAGATGCCGGGGTGGAAGGTGGCCCCATAAGGCATTTTCCTCGGACCCCGACTGAACCAGGGCCCCGAAACCCCCTGCATACTAAATTTCGTGAAAATCGTTGTAGCCGTTTCCGTCATTCAGATTATATACTCACATATAAACAAGAATTGCTCGTTTAAAGATATTAGAAGATAAATACTATTTGTTGGTAACTTTTGTAATCCACATGCTTTGATGACAGTTTCTGTGGTAACATTTGTGTATCGATTTAATTTGATAAATATGTGTTATCTCGATGTTTATGTAATATGCAAACAAATAGCAAAATAGGTCTTAGTTCTTAATCCTCACAATCTCACACACCAGTGAGTCAAACGATAAATTTTAACTGCTAAATTATATAGGCTTTATAACTAAGAATAGTAGTGTAAGCAAAAAAACTTTTTATATATAATTATGGCATTAACAATTTTAATGTCATAAGTATCCAATCAATCTTTGATAATGATAATTATTTTCATTTTATCAGATTTTTGACGTTAAAGCAACCAACGAATAATTGAGCACTTAAATTCGAGCATCGATCATATGTATAAGACTTAGCAGCTATATTCTATCCAACTATTTATTTAACTTTTAACAGCTCAATTTTGCATCAAATAGTTATTACCCAATAAGTAATAACTGAAATAAAAATAATTTTACTTTTTATCCTATTATTCTATCCTACTAATATTATACACGCGAAAGTTTGTTAGGATGTATGGATGTTTGTTACTCTTTCACACAAAAAATGGCTGAACGGATCTGGCTGAAATTTGGTACAGGGCTAGACTATAGTCTGGAAAAACATATAGGCTACTTTTTTGAAGGGAAACAGAATTCCACGCGGGCGAAGTCACGTGTAAAAGCTTGTTTAATATATTTTTTCTTTCTTTTCCATGTTTCTTAAGATAGTAATTTTTTTAAATGTATAAAAAAATAAAGGGAACAGGATCAGAATTCCACGCGGACAGAGCCGCGGGCCTCAGCTAGTTTAAAATACACAGAAGCCATTTATAATGAATGCCTATCTATATTTCAAATGTACAAGATCAGTCACTTACCTATAGGATACAATGAACTTTATGCCGCTACTCCCAAAATATCCTAACTTTATTTCGACCACGAGTAAATTTATGTTAACTCAACTCTACCAACCTCACAATTTCAATTGATCTTGAGAATTGCAAATACCCTTTTTTTTTTTATCGTGCGGAAATCCCTTCGGATACCGGGGGGGTAGTTGGCTCCTTCCTGATCCGATGAAGGTGGTCCCCGAAGCACCCCTTCCCGGAGATCACCTGCGTCAGTCGGTACGAGAGGCTTTCGTGACGCCTCTCCAGCCAATCCTCCATGATGGGCCTTACCGCCGCTATTGCGGCGTGCCCTGCGCTTGGTCGCCCAAGTCGTTCCTTCCACTCCACCACGATGGCTTGGCGGAGCTGGGACTGCACGGCCTCGATTTCTCGAGGCTCGGGGTTCCATCCCTGCTCCCGCGCCTCCTTTCGCCACTGGTACAGTTGCGAAAGGGCTCTCGCTTCCAGGTCCCATGGCGGAGTTCCGGCAAGGAGACTCGCCGCCTCGAAGGAGATCGTGCGGTACCCTCGGATGATCCTGATGGCCAGAACTCGCTGCGGAGCGCGCAGCATCTGCACAGTTCTGGTCCTCAGGGCCTCCGCCCATATTGGGCACCCATACAGGGCCATGGACCGCACGATCCCCGCGTAGAGTCTCCTGCAGGAGTCATCGGGCCCCCTCATCTTGGGCAACAGCCGAGCCAGAGCAAGAGCTGTGCCCTTCAATTTGGGAGCCAGACTTCGGATGTGCTCTCCGAAGTCCCATCGGCCGTCGAGCACGAGCCCCAAATATTTCATTTGGGGCTTGATGCCGATGCGATTTCCTCCCACGATGAGACTGGATCCCTCGGGTGGCTTGCTCCGAGGCCCATGGAAGAACAGGACCTCGGTTTTATGCAGGGCCACCTCGAGACCCAGCCGCCGGATCCGCCTAACGACTTGGGCAACCGCGGTCGTGGCCTTTCGGGTCGCTTCGCGGTACGTCGCCCCGCACGCCGTCACGAGCATGTCGTCCGCGTAGCACGTGACGGCGGTGCCGCCTACGAGCTCACCGCGAAGCACCCAGTCGTATCCGATGTTCCACAGGAGCGGCCCCAGGACCGATCCCTGTGGAACACCGCACGACATTTCACGCCGACCGAGACCGGTCACGGTTGGGTAGATGACGGCTCTCTCCGTCAAATACGCCCCGACTATGCGGCGGAGGTAGAGAGGCACTTCGTGATACACGAGCGCCTCCCTAATGCAGGGCAAGGTGTCGAACGCGTTGGCGATGTCCAGGGACACCGCCAACATCACCTCACCCCGGGCTACTGCATCCTCCGCCAGAGCCCTCACGCGCATGATGGCATCCACGGTGGAGCGCCTCTGGCGGAGGCCATATTGGCCATCCGCCAGGTCCGGCCCCACTCTTGAGAGGTGCTCGACGAGGCGCTTCGCAATTACTCTTTCAAAGAGCTTGCACACCTCGTCGAGCAACACTTTGGGCCGGTAGGCGGACGGCGAGTCCGCCGGGCGCCCCTCCTTTCGGATGAGGACCAGTTTCCCCGTCTTACACAATTTCGAAAACTGGCCCCGCTCCAAACATGCGCTGAGAAGCCCTCTCAGTCGGGGCTCGAGAGCGTCGTCGACTAGAGCTAGGACCCACGCTCGGCCTGGAATGCCGTCGGGTCCCGGGGTGGTGTGTTTGGCTCTTAGCCTTCTCACCGCCAGCTCTAGTTCTACCCAAGTGACCTCGGGCACGTCGTCGGGCGCCATGGGCAACCGAGGCGGAGTCATCTGCGGTGGAACATGTTCCACCGCCCGCGCTGGGAACAGGGAGCCAACAACTCCTCCGAGCAGATCCGGCTGGAGACACCGGGTTAACGGCGGGGCCTTGGGGCGCAACTTGCCCCTCACCATCCGGTAGGGCCGCCCCCAAGGGTCCCTCCAGCGTCTCCAGCAGCTCGCGGAAGGTGTCCCGTTTGGAACGCCTTATCTCCGCTCGGAAGGCTCGTCTGGCCTCCCTGTATCCCTCGTACAACTCCGCCTCTCGGGCCTCCGCATCTGCGGGGCGGCGATGCCTCCTACGGAATCGGGCCCACCGGCGGTGCGTGATCACGCAGGCCCGTCTAAGCTGTGCGATCTCCGACGACCACCAGTAGACCTGACCCCTCGGATTATAGGGCGGAGCCCTAGGCATCGCCGCGTGTCATGGCCTCCCGGAACCACTCCGCCTCATCGTCTATGCTGACAGGCCTGTCCGGCGCAGGGGCCCAGGCCTGTACGATGGCGGCTTGGCTCCATTGACGACGACGGCCAGCTGACGGAGCCATTGCTCATATGCAGCTTGGTCTCGGTTCGGCGTGATATAAGCGGCCACGACCGCTATATCCCCAACCGCCGCCGCCACGCAGCCGGGTCCCCTTGCAACGACGGCAAGAGGGGGGCTGCCGGCGGCAGGGTTGTGCACCAGTGCCGCCGACCCATCCAGCGCGGTTTCCCAGGCAGGCCCGAGGAGCCGGTGGGTGTATGAGTCGGCGACAGCGGCGACATTTATGGCCCACTGTGCCATGCTCTGGAGCAGAAGACCCTGAGCATAGGCACCGTGGCCCACGTTCGTCTGCAGGATGCGGAGTTGAGGTTCCATTATGGGACCCTCATCTCCGCATCCCGCTGCGAACTAGGGGCGGAAGGCCGGCCTCCCGGCTTCGGCTCCCCTCCGGCGCAGGCCTTGCTGCCAACCCTATGGTCAGCCGGCTTGCCCCCCGCTGCACATCTGGAACAGTGCAACGGGGCGCTACACGTGCCGGCCTTATGACCGGGCTGGCCACAGCGGAAGCAGCGGTCACCCGCCGTTACCTCCGCCGTGCAGTGCACTCCCACATGGCCCACCGACAGGCACCCGAAGCACCTGGCCGGTCGGGCCTGCAGGAGCCGTGCCTGCACCCTCAGGAAGCCTCCCACCAGGAGGCTCCGCCCGTCAGCGACCTTTTGGGCTGCCGCGATAGGGCAGCCGACAACTGCTGCCCCCTGTCCACCGCGGCCGAAGCGTATAGCTCCGGCCTTCACTGTGTCCGGGGAGCAGTCCCCGGCCTCCGCTACGGCGAGCCTAAGCTCCTCACCCGTGACGGAGTCGTCCAGGCCCGTGATGCGCACTTCTGCGCATTTAATGGGCCTGGACACCCGGACGTCGGCTGCATCCAGCGACTCCCTCAGCCTAGCCGCTAGGGCGTTGGGGCCACTGGCGGCGCCGGGGACCTCGAGAAGCCGGGCTCCCGTCCGTGTGCTCTTGCACCGGACGCCCGGGATCTCGAGGGCCTTGAGTTCGACGTTGGCCTTCACCTTGGCCAACACCTCGGCATACCCCATGCCCCGCTGCCTCCGCCGTCAGGGTGACGACAACGGCCGTAGTGCGAGGGTCACGGAGCTTCCCCGGCGCTGCTTTCGCGGCGGCCGCGGCCCTCCTGGCCTTCTTGGCTGCCTTCTTCGCGGCCTTCCGCCTGCTTTTGCTGGCTCCAGCCACCTCCCAGCCCCCTTCCAAGGGGGTTCTGGTGGGGGTCATCGGAGCCGCGACTGTTGCTGGGGCTGGGGCCTGGGCTGGGGACGTCTTCCCCTTGCCCTTGCCCTTCCCCTTACCCTTCCCCTGAGTGGGAGCGGGGCCCTGAGCGGGAGCGGGGTGACGAGTCGGCTCCGGCAGAGCCTCTACTGCAGCCGTGCGGGTATTACCCTTCCGGGCTGCAGTCGCGTAGCCGGCCACCGGTGGCGCCAGAGGCGGACGGCGGATGAAGTCCACTAGGGCCTCCATCCGACTCATCATACGCTCCTCTAGCGCCTCCACGTACGCGAACCAAGGCTCCGCCGGTGGTACTCTCTGCGGTGCCGGTGGGCGAGCCGGCTGTGCCAGCTGCTGCACCGGTTGCACCGGCCGCTCCAGCTGCGCCGATAGCGCCTACTGCGCCGACTGCCTCGCAGACGAGCGAGTCATGCGCGCCGGCTCCGCCGGTTGCGCTCGCTGCACCGTTTACGCCGGTTGAGTCGGGCGCACCATCCCGCTCCTCAGCTCCTCGACGGCTGCAGCTAGTCGAGCCGTCTCCCGACGAGACTCGGCCACCTGCGCCGCGAGGGCCTCATTTTCGGAGGCGATGCCGAGCACAATGTGCAGCATCGCCTCCTGATCGGGGTTCGGAGACCCCTGGAAAGACTCGGTCACTTGCTGGAGTTTCTCCATCAGAGACCGCGTCTTCCCATCTCGTTCCGACACCGCCGAGGTGGAAGGCCTCGGCGGTGACTTGCCCGCGGCCCTCTCAGGGGCCGAGGAGACTCGGGTGGATTGCCCAGTCCTCGTTCCACCTCGCGCCCCTCGGCGGCCTGCTGCCACCTTTGACGCAGGCTTTGATGCCTCGTCACTGCTGGAGGAGGTCGTCCCGCTGAGGGTGCAGTCCTCATCCGATACGTCCTCCCCCAGCCGGGCCTTTGCGCGCCGTCTGCGCTTACGGGTCCGCTGTACGCCCAGACCCGACGGGCTGCTCGCCCGGCTTCGCTCATTGGCGGTGTCGAAACTCTTCGACTCCGCCGAGGTGTTTGGTGTTACGTCCACGCTTGAGTGCTGCGCGACCTCCGCGCAGACTCCATCATTCTCAATGTCCTTATTCGTGCCCTGGTTGTTATTAATTGTTCGATCCTGTTTCTTGTATATGTTCATGTTTATATCCATAGCATATCCCACGAGTATGGGGGAAAGGTGGTCCATCCAGGCGGTGCCCCCTGCACCTGGATAAGCCTTTATACTATGGAGGTCGGCTGGTATCCTTAGGTTTTTACGACTTGGCTGTCGGGTGTTATAGACTTTTCCTTGTCGTGGGCCGGCCAATAAAGGCAAGCCCTCCGGTCAGCAAGTTCACAGCGTACCCTTCTGGAGCCACCAGTCAGGTCGTTGCTGATCACCTGCCGATTACGGAACGCGAGAGGATGGCTAGTCCTCTCTCACCGGCGGCGGCACAAGTGCCCGTCGGCCCCTGCGTTAGCAGTGGGCCAACCCGCCCCTGGATCCCCCAGAACCCTATGGTGGCCTCAGCCACAAACACCATCGCTCATCCTGTCTCCTCTGAAAGCAGAGGAGTACGGAGAGCGATGTGTTCCCGCCACGTTGGGTATTCGCCGACGATCAATGCCAACCCCATGAAGGGGAAGCCATTGACCGCCGCCCAGGGTGTACCGGCCGCTCCGATTCCGTTCCCGCCGGACTGCAGCGGGATCGGAATCGGAACGACACGCGAGGAGGTTACCCAACACACACCCCTGAATTGCAAATACCTAAGTAAATGTATTTTAGTCACGTTTTATGCTAATTCTGTATCCGTGACATATTGGAAACAAAGTACAAAATTTGATATGCTTAAGGTTCATAAAAGCTTTCGGAGAACCCTGGCTAAATAACTTACAGCAAACGTAATCAATATTTAGGAAGTGAAGACTCCAAGCAATAAAAACCAGCTTAGCGTTTCCACGTGAAGCTATTTATTTTAATTTTCATATAAAGTATTGTGAACGTTCGAAATAACTCAGATGTCCAAATCATTCATGTAACCACTTATTTTACTCATTTTATTAAGGCACAATAATAAAATGAATGATACTAAAAAGTACTACCTACTACAAATGTACCTTTATTTTCGTGCGGAAATCCCCTCGGATAACCCCCCACTGGCCAGCAGGGACGGTTATGTGGGGCCTGAACCGACTAAAACCGCACGCCGTCTCGGGTCTTAAAACGCCGGAGTGTAAGGTTGTAAGGTTTACCATATCCCTCGCACCCCGACTGACCCTGGGCCGTCTCCGGTTTCGAGATGGCCCCCTCGGGTTTGGGAACCACGGTGTCCCCGTCTTGCCCCAGTTTGAGGGTGGGGTGCTAATCACCCCACCGTCCCGGCCTGCTTCTGCTGGGGTGATAGGCGGCCTCACCTGCCACCCCCAGGCCTACGCTCATGGAGGATGGAGGTCGTTAAGCTACCTCCGGCGCCTGAGTCGCCTGCGACGCGCGGCGAGCATGTTGCGGGCTCGGCGGGCCGGGAGAGTTCTCAACCTCACCCGGGCGCGCTTCGCCATCTCCTTCTCGAGCATTACATGCTCGCAGAAGGAGGTGGCAGCGGCCCACGCGCTCGCGCTCTGCACCATTGCCGTAATCATGCTGCCGAGCGAGAGGACTCCCACCCTGATGGCTGCGACGAGTTCACGCCTCGGCGCCTCCCACGCCGGGCAGTCCGCTAACGTGTGCAGCTCCGAGTCCTCGCTCGCGTCGCAGTGATGGTACTCAGGCGTTGGCTCCTTCCTGATCCGATGCGGGTGGTCCCCTAAGCTCCCCATCCAGAGATCACCTGCGTCAGTCGATACGAGAGACTTCTGTGTCGCCTCTCTAGCCAATCCTCCATGATGGGCCTTACCGCCGCTATTGCAGCGTGCCCTGCGCTTGGTCACCCAAGTCGTTCCTTCCACTCCACCACGATGGCCTGGCGGAGCTGGGACTGCACGGCCTCAATTTCTCGAGGCTCGGGGTTCCGTCCCTGCTCCCGCGCCTCCTTTCGCCACTGGTACAATTGCGATAGGGCTCTCGTCTCCAGGTCCCATGGCGGAGTTCCAGCAAGGAGACTCGCCGCCTCGAAGGAGATCGTGCGGTACACGCGGATTACCCTGTTGCCCATCACCCGCTGCGGAGTGCGCAGCATCCACACACTTCTGGCCTGTAGGGCCTCCGCCCATATTGGGCACCCATACAGAGTCATGGACCGCACGATCCCCGCGTAGAGTCATCGGGCCCCTTCATGTTGGGCAGCAGTCGCGCCAGAGCGAGAGCTGTGCCCTTCAATTTGGGGGACAGACTTCGGATGTGCTTTCCGAAGTCCCATCGGCCGTCGAGCACGAGCCCCAAATATTTCATTTGGGGCTTGATACCGATGCGATTACCACCCACGATGAGACTTGATACCTCAGGTGGCTTGCTCCGAGGCCCATGAAAGAACAGGGCCTCGGTTTTATGCAGAGTCACCTCGAGACCCAGCCGCCTGATCCGCTCACTTCGCGGTACGTCGCCCCGCATGCCTTCACAAGCATGTCGTCCGCGTAGCACGTGACGGCGGCACCGTCTACGAGCTCACCGCGAAGCACCCAGTCGTATCCAATGTTACACAGGAGCGGCCCCAGGACCGATCCCTGCGAAACACCGCACGACATCCGTATGATATACCATATACCATACCATATACCATATCCACCGTAGGTGACGGCTCTCTCCGTCAAATACGCCCCTGTTCTTCTCCTTCTCCTTCTCCTGTTCTACTTTGTGGAAGGTATCTGTTAGAATAGAGAATATTGGTAGCACTAAAATTTCAAGTTCAAGTTGTAATCAGTCTTCTGTTGCGATTTTTACTCGTTTCGGTTAGTTATTGGTAGCATAGAATCGATTGTCTGTTTTTGCTTGTTTACTATTACATATATAGATAGATGACTATTACAAGAGTTAGTTATAAATAAATACTTCAGAGCCAACCAAATTAAAATACAACAAGGGCCATTTCTTCTCTAATGTTATAGAGCTCATATAAGAAAACAGTTTCCATAAAAATCAGTCTTGTTTTTAGGGTTCCGTACCTTTTTTTTTTTTTATCGTGCGGAAATCCCTTCGGATACCCCCCCGCCGGCCAGCGGGGGCGGTTATGTCGGGCTTGCACCGACTAAAACCGCACGCCGTCTCGGGTCTTCAGACGCCGGGGTGTAAGGTTACCCATAGAGCATATCCCTCGCACCCCGGCTGACCCTGGGCCATCTCACCACTAACAGCATCGCTCATCCTGTCTCCTCTGAAAGCAGAGGAGTACGGAGAGCGATGTGTTCCTGCCACGTTGGGTATTGGCCGACGATCAATACCAACCCTATGAAGGGGTGAAGGGGAAGCCATTGACCGCCGCCCAGGGTGTACCGGCCGCTCCGATTCCGTTCCCCCCGGACTGCAGCGGGATCGGAATCGGAGCGACACTCGAGGAGGTTACCCAACACACACCCCTTACCCAACACACACCCCAGGGTTCCGTACCTCAAAAGTAAAAAACGGAACCCGTCCGTCTGTCAAGACCGTTTCTCTCTGGAACTCGTGCAGGTATCAAATTGAAATTTATATCTAATATTCAGGTCTACTATCCCTTGGAGCTGTGAAAAAATCAAACTTCTAAGCCAAAGCAATCAAAAGATACAGCCGTTAATGCCGCAAATTTCTCACGGGATTCAAAACCTACAGGGTACTTCCCGTGAACTTAGAATCTTGAAATTTGGTACGAAGTAACGTCTTATAGTACAGATAAAGGAAAAATTTCGAAAACCGTAAATTTTTAGTTACATCATTTAAAAAAAATATTTTTGAAAATTTTAAAGTTTACCATAACTATGACTCGATTTTCGTGATGGGTGAACTTTTACTTATATACCTACAGGTTTCTACGAAACCCTCGGTGTGCGACTCGCACTTGGCCGGTTTTTTTATATCATCATTTCGTTATTGTGAATCCTGATACAAACAATAAATATATTACTTTCAGTGTCTTATAGTTAAAATAAGAAATAAATTAGGGGCTTCACCTCACCAAATGGTACAGGGTTTAGCTTCGTACCGGTACTTGAATGAAGTAACTATAAAAAACTAGCTGACCCAGCAGACTTCGTACTGCCTCAATAGATAGCACCTTTTAAACCTTCTCTGGACCTCCACAAATAATTCAAGACCAAAATTAGCCAAATCGGTCCAGCCGTTCTTGCGTTTTAGCGAGACTAACGAACAGCAATTCATTTTTATATATAAAGAAAGAAGATTAACAAAAATCAAATTTGCTGGTAATAATTCAAATAAATAATTTTTTTATTTATATCATAATTTTGATCAAGATTTTCAGATCCTTTCCCAGTATGAACAAATGGTGTGTCTCGACACACCATTAGTTTGTATACAGGTTTTCATACTTGTAGACCTGGGCCTGTAGACAAAGTCACATTCTACTAGTGGAATCGCTTCGAAGCGAACCTTCAAATGTTCAATATGTATGGGAGTGACATTATTTGTTACACGTGACATGTCGACAAATGTTGTCTCTCCCATACATTTCGGTCTTTTGAAGGTTCGCTTCGTTGCGATTCCACTAGTAGAATGTGACTTTGTCTACAGGCCTTGGTACTAAGTTACTGGAAAGCACATAAGTAAAGCGAAAAGTCTGAAAACTGTAAATAGCATAACATATTAAAATAAATAAATATTGTAGGACAAAGTACACAACGCCATCTAGACCCAAACTAAGCAGAGCTTGTCATATGGGTTCTAGAATGCGGATAAACATACTTATATACTTTTTTTTGTAAATGAATACATATTATATATAGAAATACCCAGACCAGCGCAAATATACATTTTTGCACTGAGCGGGAATCGAACCCGCGACCTCTGGCTTAGCAGTCGAACGCACTACCACCACGCCACAGAGGTCGTCAAATAAACCTTATTTTAAACAATCAATTATAGCTTATCATAGGAACGTGGGGTGATAACAAGTTGAAATTAATATCATATAATTAAATCTGCAACTTCTTGCAGCAACCCTGGGCCATCTCACCACTAACAGCATCACTCATCCTGTCTCCTCTGAAAGCAGAGGAGTGCGGAGAGCGATGTGTTCCTGCCACGTTGGGTATTGGCCGACGATCAATGCCAACCCTATGAAGGGGTGAAGGGGAAGCCATTGACCGCCGCCCAGGGTGTACCGGCCGCTCCGATTCCGTTCCCCCCGGACTGCAGCGGGATCGGAATCGGAGCGACACTCGAGGAGGTTACCCAACACACACCCCATTGAGCTAGAATCATAAAATAAAGTAAAGCCCGAAAATTGTAAATATGTGCCCGACATAACCACCCCCGCTGGCTGGCGGGGGGGTTATCCGAAGGGATTTCCGCACGAAAAAAAAAAAAAAACTTATTTCAATGAAAACATTTTAGCCAATTGCAGTCTAAGGATGGGCATAGGCCTACGCCACAGCAGCCTCCTCCGCTTTCAGCTACGTTTTTCAAATCTTTTATCTAGCTGGCGGGCTTCCCACCATCTGTTTACCATTCTACGGTATCCACGGACTCGTTTGTGGAAATAGGTATATAGATGACCTCTCGGTAAAATTTACTTATAACGAAACGTTGGCCTGATAACAATCATAAATCATAGTTATTGTGCTTTTGCCTAATCTTGTTGGCCCTTAAACTTATCTTAACTTATTTATTGGGAGAAGCTGGTAATAAAAACAGGCGGTCACGTATTCGAGGATGGTAATAATCCCAAATGCTGCTATATAGCTCCCAAACATTTTGTAGAAATGGTGCCACTTATCATTGGTGTTAAAATAAATTGGAAATCCAAACATGTTATTATTTTGGTTCGTTCAAAACATGAGAATGTTTCTCTAGGCTGGCATAGAGAAACATTATCTGGCCTCTATCTGGCTCTAACTTCCTTTTCTTAAACTTAAACTCCAGTCTACTTTTCTTCACCAACTTTTTTTTTTATTGTTGAAGAAAGTCATAAGGTTGAATCACCGTAAGAAATAGTACCTACCTATTTACTATGGGATTTACACGATTTATGCTGTTGATTGCTGGCCCTTGGTGGAACTTGCTACACATATTGAAATATTTACGTATACTTTTCCACTATATATTTTTTTAATAGATGATTATCTTACCGCAACTTTGCCTCATGAAATCTAGTGGGGCGGAAATCACACAGTGATTGTCAAACTTCGGGCCAAACTTAGATATTTTTGTTGCAGTATTTTTATTCAAAATTACAGACCTTAGGCTTTATGCATATTATTCGACGCGTCTTTATATATTGAGCAATAAATATGAAGAAAATGAAATCAAATCAAACGTCTTCGACGTCAAAAACACAAAAAAATGATTTTATATTTCAGTTTCTTTCAGTCTGGTTGTCTTTTTTTTTTTTTTGTACGTGCGGAAATCCCTTCGGATACCCCCCCGCCGGCCAGCGGGGGTGGTTATGTCGTGTCTCGACTAAAACCGCATGGTGTCCTCCCCAAGTGTCCGTTGCTGGGCACCCCGGGTAAGCCCTCGAAAGGATAACCCCAGGGTTGCCGGCGGACTTTGAACGCCACCGCGGCCTCGCCTGGTGGGGTCGGGTTTTATGTAAATATACAATATACGTATTGTCATTGTCACTCAAATGTCAAAGTCAAATACGCGTTACTCTGATAACTCGAAAGAAACTCACTTGTAAAAGTTTTTTAGGGACAATTTGTATGGTAGGTACCCAAAACTTTGAACGTACAAACCCCAAAATCTAATCAGTTCTTCCCATTAACCAAACAAGATGATTGGATTGAATTTTTTAAATCGGATAAGTGGTTCTTGAGTTATTGCGTAAACAGATATCCAGACATCCAGACCAACAGACAGACCGACACAAACATTTTTTTGCTTAATTAGACTTACAATCATGTGAAACGTCGAGAAAAGTGATAAAAAGTGGGTGTAAGATTTTGATTTTTTTTGCGTGATTTTAAGACTTCGGTGTCCACCTGGTTGGTGGCCCGAAGTAATTCTCAAAGCTTTTTATTATTGTTACTATAGTAAGAATCTTAGAAAGAGAATACCGTGAGGGGACACTGCAAAAAATCTATAAAAGAATATATAGTGGAAAAGTACAAGTGAGTAATTATTTCAATACAGGATTTATATTATCCAAAAAGATGATTACAAGTCAAATCTGAAAAGAATGAACTATAAGAATCCATACTTCCTTTTTTAAAACGTTACCCTATTTACTGAAACGTTTATTTATCGCTTAGTCTAATCATATTAACTTATAACCTACTATAATATAAAGTGTTTACTCTTATAACTGCTGAAGCCGTATATTGGCGTAAAACAGACCAAGTAATGTAATTCGCATTTAAAGTACCCATCCAAGGCCATTTTTTCTTCGATTTCACTGATTTTCCAATGCGCGAATATATTAAGACTTACCTGGGTGGACGTTGAACATGAATATATTTCTCAATCGGTTTAATGTATAATTCATAATATCGGCCCGTTGGTAACGTAATTGTTCTTGCAAATTGTTTACCTAGAATAAATACCTGGTTTTTATCAAAATTTGAGCAGGCATCAATATATTATTATTCTTCCTTCGTTACTATAATATTATGTGTACCATGGATGTTTAAATAGATACACGACGCCAACAGGTATTTTATTGCCAACAAATGATCTGAGTGAGGTTTTTCTATTGATAATGTACAAATGTAAATCTTAAGGCTTTCACGGCCGGCGTTGCATGTAGAATATACTGCTTCCGGGCTGTTTGGCCGTGGTCCATCGGAAACTTGAATTCCAGACGTTTCGTCGAACACTGCGGTCGACATCTTCAGTGGTACAGCTCGGGACGCAGTCGAATGCGGAGAAATGTACTAATGATTAGAAAACCATAGAATTTACATAAGGAACTGAAAGGACATGGACAAAATATGTAAATAATATAATACAGTTAACTTTCAAAACTACGAACCCAATTCCTTAAAAGGTACCACTTAATTTATTAATCATAAGTGGTCTCCTTACTTACCTACCGTAACACGTAAAACATGATATTATATGTTTACCGTGCCATTCAATAGCTACCACAATATGTAGTTTAATATACAGTAACTGTAATCCAATATCGTGGGAATGGTTATCTTATCTTAATATACTTATAGACAAAGTAATCGCCATCTCGTTATGGTTGGGTAATATGCATTTCTTTATGATAGTCTATATGTTTTGACGACCTCTGTGGCGTAGCGGTAGTGCATTCGACTGCTAAGCCAAAGGTCGCGGGTTCGATTCCCGCTCAGTGCAAATATGTATATTTGCATTGGTCTGGGTGTTTCTATGTATAATATGTATTTATTTACAAAAAAAAAAGTATTTAAGTATGTTTATCCGCATTCTAGAACCCATATGACAAGCTCTGCTTAGTTTGGGTCTAGATGGCGTTGTGTACTTTGTCGTACAATATTTATTTATTATTTATTATATGTGATCCCTTTTTATTTGTTGCGCACACGAAGGAGTGTGAGTTTTGGTAGTTTATGCGAAGAAGTGCAGAGAGCTTAAATTTGTATTGTACCCGTAACCTTCGAGCAATAGTAAGCAATAAGTTGACAAAATTTTATTGCATTCATATGAACGGTACTAAATAAAAAAAAAAAAAATATATATTATGTCCCAACCACCACCAGGGGTGGCAGTTTTAGCGGTGGTCGTTGGGAATAAGCCAAGAAAAGATATATTACATAGGGCTTCCATTGGTTAGAAGATCAACTTATTTAGAATTCCTTCTTTCATCGCCTTCATATTCGAATACGACATTAAATTAGACCCATTGATGTCTTTCCATATGAGAACTCAATTTATAAGCAAATTTTGCAGGTCCCTAGCAAAAAGGGATGATATTTTGGCAGTTCTGTTTCAGTTATTTGTGTATATAAAATAAATATTATTTAGCTTTATTACTGAGGAGAATGTTATGTACCTACTTGAATAAGTATTATTACCGTTGTGATGTTTATATATCTGATATTAATAAGTTGAAATTTTGTAAAACAATGTTGTTCAGATGTGAGTAACTAATTGCTGATACAGTAAAATGATTATCGTAGACAAACTCGTTTGCACACTATTACAGTAACGACATACTTACCTACTAGGATTACGGGTCGATTCGATAGTTCTCGAAGCGAGAATTCCCGAAAAATCTAGCTTTACTCGAGATAAGGAAAAAGAGTCGAGAAAGGTGGTAGAAATTTGATGACACAAATTTGTCACAAAATTCGGCCGGGTGGGTACCACCGTGCACGATTGCGAAAAACCCTCCATAGTAATCCAATTTCGGTTGGATTGCGTTTAGGGGTCAGCAAGTGCATAGCCGGGCAGGGGGTTGTGGTCGCAGCACTAGTGGGACCGGTGGATGTCACGCGGTGCTGCGACCACAATCCTCTTCTGATGAGGCCGTCAAGCTGAGTGCCACCATTGTTAACATGGTACGTGTATGTAATGGTGACACTCTTTCCTGAGACTTTACCTTCAGCTTACCATCAAGCGAGGTGAAGTCAAATTGACGTGTCCTAAATATAAAAAAAAAAAAAAAAAAAAAAGAAATAGAGATTTAAAAAAATTGTGTCTTCAGTTCTTGATTTCAGTTTTTGATTTGATTTATACGAAACTATACCCTAGCTACACATAAGTACATAATATAATAGATGTGTTAATAAAATTAAGGCTTGAAGTTTTTGCTTTGCTTTTCCAAAATGACCTTTAACTCTGACATATTTTATGATTATGACACTAATTTCCATAAAATCAAACATCAATCGATACAATATAATTCTGCCTAGGTGTCATAATAAATTTATAACCTACTAAATGTTACCCGCGGCTACGCCCGCGTGGAACACTGTTCCCATTCCATCTTCCCGTGGGAACCTATTCCAGGGCTAAAAGGTATCTTATGTGTTATTCCAGATTATAATCTATTCCTGTACCATATTTCAGCCAGATCCGTGCAGCCGTTAGAGCGTGATTGAGTAATAAACATTCAAACATCTTCACAAATTTTCACATTTTATAATATTACTAACTGTTGCCCACGACTCAACCCGCGTGGAATCCTGATCCCGTTCCCGCTACCCATGGGAACCTATTTCCGCGATGAAAAGTAGCCTATGTGTTCTTGCGCACATTATAGTCTATCCCTGTATCAAATTTCAGCCAGATCCGTTCAGCCGTTTTTGCGTGAAATTGCAACAAACATACATACATACTCATAAACTTTCACGTTTATAATATTAATAGGATATATAGTAGGAAGTAACTGTATATTTGCTCCGACTTCAACAGAAAAGTCATACGCGCATTTTTGTCTTTGGAATTCCGCCGCCGCCCCGGCCTACTTCTGGTAGGGTGACAGGTGGCTCCACCTGTCTCCTCCAGGCTTGCGCCCATGGAGGACGGAGGTCAGTTAGCGAACTCCGACGCCTGTGTCACCGCGCTTCGCCACTTTCTTCTCGTGCATTACTTGCTCTCAGAAGGAGACGGCGGCAGCCAACGCTCTCGCGCTTCCCACCCTGTCCAGGGACACTGCCAACATCACCTCACCACGGACAACTGCATCCTTCACCAGAGCCCTCATGCGCATGATGGCATCCACGGTGGAGCGTCTCTGGTGGAAGCCATATTTTCCATCCACCTGGTCCGGCCCCACTCTAGAGAAGTGCTCGACGAGGTGCTCTTCGATGGCTGTTTCAAAGAGTTTGCACACCTCATAATTTAAAAAACTGGCCTCGCTCCAAACATGCGCTGAGAAACCTTCTCAGCCGGGGCTTGAAAGCGTTGTCGTCTAGAGCTAGCACCCACGCTCGGCCTGGAATGCCGTCGGGTCCCGGGCGGTGGTTTTGACTCTTTGCCTTATTACCACTCGCTCTAGTTCTACCCAAATGACCTCGGGCACATCGTCGTCATCCACGCAGGGCGCCATAAGAAAATTGGAAACTCTACTATCTACTTAGGCTTTTTTTTTACGTGCGGAAATCCCTTCGGATACTCCCCCGCCGGTCAGCGGGGAAGGTTATGTCGTGCATCGACTAAAACCGCACAGTGTCCTGCCCAAGTGTCCATTGCCGGGCACTTCGGGTAAGCCCTCGAAAGGATAACCCCAGGGTTACCGGTGGACCTTGGCCGCCAGCGCGGCATCGCATGGTGGGGTCGGGTTTTATCCCGCGGCGGTGAGTAGGCAGGCGTGTGTAGGACACAAACGTGACACGACACACCTCCGCCACGGCCTGCTTCTGTAAGGACGGCAAGTCGGCCAACTGCCGTCCTCAGGCCCCGATCATGGAGGTCGGTAGTCCCAGGCGTAGACGAGTCTGCGGCGAGGACGCCGCAGGCTGCGGAACTCGGGGGGCAGGGTTCTCTCCCGCTCCCTCTCCGCCGTCTCTTTCGCGCGTATAACCTGCTCGCAGAAAGAGGCGGCGGCGTGCCACTTGCTCCCGTCGGAGACCACGACTCTCACCATGGTCTCCAACGAGAGAACGTCCACGTCCAGGACCGCAACGAGATCCCGGCGTTGACTCGCCCACGCAGGGCACTCCACCAACGTGTGAAGCGCCGTATCTTCGCCAGGATCCTCGCAGTGCTGGCACTGCAGCGTTGTCTCCCGGTGGATGCGCCACAGATACTTACCGAAACACCCGTGTTGTGTCGGGGAACCATCTGGCACATCCAGTAGGAGAGGTCCCCATGGTCCCTCTCCAACCACTCCTTCGTGATCGGCATCACCGCCGTAATGGTGGATTCCTCCCACCTTGGGTGCTCCTGTTCCTATCGGACTTAGGCTAGTTTAATTTGTAAAGATAGATTCAAATAATAAAATAATAGTGTTTTATTAAGATTTGTTAAAAATAATTATTTGGTACTTAACGCGCAATCAATAGCTCTAGCTAAAAAACAACAATTTACCATATAATCTGTTAAACTAATCTTAATCAATATTCTAATTAAATATTCTATGACATTCTACACAGCGCTTTCTAGACCCAAAGTAAGCATAGTTTAACTAGCTTGTGTTATGGGTTCCAGAATTCGGATTAACATACTTACATACTTTTTTTGTAAATACATACATATTATACATAGAAACACCCAGACCAATGCAAATAGACATATTTATGAATACAAATATTTGCACTGAGCGGGAATCGAACCCGCGCCCCCTGTAGTAGCAGTCAAATGCACTACCGCTACGCCACAGAGGCCGGGGGAATGCTTCAATAATTAAAATTAATGTATAACAGAATTAATTTAATAACAAATTTTTATGTTCATTCTAAACAAGTAAACGGGGTTGGATTGATGAACATGGCAACGTTACCATCTAAATCAACCTACATTTTCATCACGCTGCATAGAATTATAAAAATAAGTGTTTTACTACTTTCAACGTCTTGATATTTTACACGAAAATAACATGGATCCGAAAAAGAAAATGCGATAGTAATTATGTCTTCTATCTATTGAACTAATGAAGTACGAACTTATGAAAGTATCTATTAAAATTGATGAAAAATAAATGTACGTTATTTGAGAATAGAATTGCGTATACAGCGTTACACAACATTTTATGGGCACGATATTGGTCATCAATCACGTTGCGCTGAAAGAGTGAAGTATGTATATTGAGCGGTTTCGCATGAGGAGAAGTTGTTTTCTGGTATCAAATTGAATGTAAGAACGCATGTTTAGTATTGACTGTTATGTTTATGTAGATGAATTATCCAAAACTCAATACAAATTGTGACAGCATATTGATAATAGTTTTCCCTTGTAGAAACTGTGGACATCTCATGGCCATAGCCCGAAGACTGTATAAATAGTTGCGGCTGTAAAGCGGATACTCAAAATGTTTCCGCAGAGACACTGAATTCCTACTCTCAAATTGTGCATGTATGACAAAGGTTGAATTCAGTATACACGTTATTAAGAGAATAAATTAGACTAGATGTTCCCTTGCTTGACATATTTATATTATATATTTGTTAGGGTTTCCCTATCATTTGGTTAGAGGCCACATCGTTACTTATTAGCAATGTAAATAATCCTGTTTTAACATATTAATAAACTGATGGCTGTTACAGTAGATTAGGCGTGTTCACAATAATACATTTGGCATGTAGGAGACGTAAAGTGTATTGTATATATGTAGCTTAAAAAAGGCATATTATACTGTTTGAATTCTCAAAAGTATAGGTATTTACAATGTTGACAGAATAAGAAATTGGGCACCCACACTCAAACCGATAACACGGTTTTGTGGGGTAATGTAATATACAGTCTGTAACAAAACTAGTGTCCGAACCATATATGAAATTAACAATTAAATTAAAATAATATATTTAGATAGGTAATAAATGTGTTATTGAAATTTCAAATGCCATTTCCTATATCATAATTACCCAATATCTCCCCAAAGTCTAAGAATGTGACATCAGTACATAGTAGATATCCAATAATATTTAGCAGCGGCCCACAACCACCTCCCGCTAGCTACACAGCCGCGTGCGCTTGTGTTTTTCTTATTTTTTTAAATTTATTTTTAGAGAGGTTTCGTTCACAAAGTGATTCTCTGTTGCCATGTAAGTTTCGATTCACACATCGAACTAAATTTATTGCAGTTTATGTAGGGTAGTTTTTTTACTTATTTTTCAAAAGAATGAATTCGTTCTTCTTATAATACGTAAAAGATTAAAAATATCATGGCCTTGGTTTGAATAGCTACAACCAAAATATTTATTTACCGAAATACAGATACTTTATATGTTATAATGAGTTAAATGGCTTCATGGTAAATGGCATATACATCATTATTTTTACATATCTAGAGGTGAACATACGAACATGCGTCAACATTGAGAAAAGTTAATCCAAATATATCAACAATTTTTTTTTTGCCAGATTTCTATATTTTGTGTAAAAAGCTAATTCAATGTTCAAATTGCTGGCTTAATCCCGAAAAAATTGTAGGAATGCTGAAAAAGCAATGGCGCTGTAGCAAGAAATTTATCAAAAAATAATGTGAATTTTCAATAAAATCGTAGTAGATCGTAGTATATCTACTACGATTTTATTGAACTCTATAGCCTCTTATCGTAACTAATTTTCATAAAGTTCGTAATTATATCTTGTACATATATTAAAAATAAGCATAATGTGATGGTCTTTGATGTTTATTCGGTAGTGAATTACTGTAAATTCACATCAAACATTTCATTCATTAGTCGGGGTGCGAGGGATATGCTCTATGGGCAACCTTACACCCAGGCGTCTGAAGACACGAGACGGCGTGCGGTTTTAGTCTGTTCAAGCCCGACATAACCGCCCCCGCTGGCCGGCGGGGGGTATCCGAAGGGATTTCAGCATGAAAAAAAAAAAGGTATAGTTTTATTTAGAAAATCTTAAGAAAATAAAGAATATAATTGATATTGCTGTAAATTTGGAAGTATTTAACAAAACTAATTAATAATTACAGAAAATGTATAATTTAATGTGCATATGTATTTATTAAGCCCTAAATGAAACGTTGAAATATGTATCCTTTATAAAGCACATGTTACTTTAGTTCCCTTATTCTTTATGTAGAACCTCGTGGTACTGTAAGTCTATTTTAACTAACAGCAAATACATGCAGCCTCATGTAGAGTCATAGCCGATTCAGGGCAAAATATTAAATTTTTTGTGAAAAATACATGCCTATTTTTTGTTCATACTGCCGCAGGATCGGCACCCAGTAAGATAGTGATCAGTTTGGGCATACATTGTATAATTGGGTTATATTTATCACAAGGAGTGCGTGACATTAAGCGTAAAATTGGCTCGTCAACGACACGATATTTTGTGGTCACGTAAGATCCAAACTTCTAGAATGTGAAGGTTTTGCTACTTCTTGAGATTTGTGATAGAAAACAATTTCTTGTTACTTTTCATCTCAGGGGTTTCAGTAGGGAAAACCGGTCTGGATGGGGTTTCTCGGATGAGGTGGACCCACAGTGTGAATGTGGAGTTACTCCACAGACTCTGGCCCACCTACTGACTTCTGCTGCTTGCCCATTTATATATGTACAGCAGAGGACGAGGAGGATGACTCATGAGCGCCTCTGAGAACGCAATCAAAGTGGCAGCGCACTGGGCAAATAAAATTTTATAAATGATATGCCGTCGACACGACAGAAGAATCTCAGCGGATGGTAACAGCTGAATGCAGGGCCTCTACTAAAGCCTTCCACGATGATCGGTCTTTGTCACCACTAGCCAACGTTTCCGAACATTTTGGTCAAGTCCTTGGCCATCTAATGGGGATATGGTGATTTCATTTTGCCACTACTGGGTTTAACAGAGGTTTTAATACTATATTATAGCAAAATTGTATGAATAAAAGATCAACCATTACAATCAATCATTGATATTTTATTAACTGGTTTGTACGACGGAAAGTTTTTAATGTCAAATAAAAATACTTTGAACAATTCCGCTTATATGGGTACAGAGAAAAGGTTGGTATATAATTTACATAATTAAATTATAAAGCATGGGATATGTTATACCCGCTTGGTTCGCGACGACCTTTTAAGGTTATTTTTATATGTACCCTGTAAGCCTTTCGGCTTTCCTAGCAAAGCCGAAAGGCTTACAATATTGATAACGATTAGGTACATTTAAATACGTCTGTATTTACAACAGTAGATCAAACGTTTATTAATACCAAGTAGATATTTGCTCTTAAAACTTCCGTTAGGTTTTAATCCGCTCATGGGTGTTAATGTTTTATTGTGGAATTAGTAAATCTTGATTTAATACAATCAAGTGATTCTGAAACAGATATTCAAAATAACTTTGTATTGGCCGTCTGTGATAGCAAACAGTAAGTAGAAACATATATACACACATATGGTCACGCCTTTTTCCCCGTTTGGGTAGGCAGACAACATCTTTCCACTTGCTACGATCCTGGTATAATCTTTTGGCTTCTTACACTTTCATAATTGTTTTCATAGCACTTCGGTTAAATAGAAACCAACTAAAAAAAACTGAATAACACCAGACTACAGAAAAGAAGAATTTGTTAGGGGCCACTGAGATATAAAAATAGCTCGATGTTAAGGGCTTCTGGATGATAACAGGAAACATAACCTGTTCGTTCGACTGTGCTACTACGATGAAGGATATATAATAGGGTGATATAATCATTTCATGTGCCTCATGCGGTTAAAATGCCAACTTGTAAACATTACGTATGCAATGTTTATAATAACTTAATAATTAATTATTAGCCTATGGTTATGTTCTGACTTAAACTACTTATTTCTCAAGTGTTCCATTACTAAAAGAAAATCAAACTGCAATAGTAGTAAAACAGAACTAAAAAACTACATCTTCAGAACATCTTGGTACCAGTCATGCTTTTGTAAGCAAAAATAGCCCTGCTGGTTCGGAAATGTACCTACCAATCTTTCGATCTCCCTTATGCCTCTGCCGGTATCATTATGAGCATAAATAGCATAATCTTACGGTGTACGAAGCGTTCAGAGGCTAAAGTGATTACTTACTATCAGTTGATAAAATATGGAAACCTATACCAGTCAAATGTCGCGCCCTCAGGGTACTTATTTTCTTTATGTGATACATGTAATAAAATACCTACGCGCAATGATATCTCTAGCTCAGGTTTTAGGCTGTAGTCAAGAGATAAATCTGTTCCACTTACAACTATCTGACGACCGCGGCTCCACCCGCATGTAGGTCGGTTTTCGTTTTTTGGTCATATCACGGCACTTGACGGCATTGTCTGTGCATGCATGTCTTTGTTCTGGGTTCTAACTGCACTGTTTGGGCGTGCGGAGCCTCTGATGGGACGTATGGCGGGCTGAGTTGTGATTGTTATATGTATAAATGTACCTTAAGGAAATGTTAAATATTGTCAAAGTTATTTAATTTTTATTGTTGGAATATTGTAAAATTACTTACTCTTTTAGCGTGATACTTAGGTTACTTGTAGGGAATTATGTTTGTTGTTGACTTATATACGGAGCGATATTGCCTGACGACGTCAGGTGGCACACATGGGGTGACGCTGAAAATCAGTACTTGGGTGGTAGATACCCACCTTAGTGTATGCTGAGTGTCAATCCCTTATTGCGGACATGGCTTACATAATGTTAATACTGTTTCTATTTTAATATTGATTGATTTAATATCCATTTAACACGTGTTATAAATTGCCACGTAATAAGACACGTTGTTGAGTTGTCAATGCTGCCATTCTTGACAATTTTGTCATACGTAAAATGTCATACGTATGCTCAGGTGGCGGCTACCACAGATAAATAATATATTTATAGCGCCTCTTGGTCAAGGTGGTACGAGCATTCGCCGCCAGAGTAGCTGCGTTTTTATTTTTGTTTTGCTATTTTGTCTTTTGTATTTGTACCTAATCCGCAATAAAACATTTTTCTTTCTTTCTTCTTTCTTTCTTTCTTTATATCTCCAGTTCTGCTTAATCGATTGTAATCAAATATACGGCAGATTTTAAGTCTGACTAAGATCTTTCTGAAAGGAAAATAAGCACAAAAATCCGTTCAGTAGTTTCGGCGTCGATCGCGAACAAAGAGACAAGAATTCCAAAAAAAAAATTATGTTCAGTATCGTTCATTTAACATACTCAAGTTTTAAAAAAATATCTATAAATCCCTTCGACTAATTTACAATTTTATAATAGTACCTATCAATAAAACGTTTCGTAAATAGGAGCAACAGAGATGCCAGCGATTGAGAATGATGAATTCCGTACGATTTACATTGCAGTTAAATGTGGTGATGTAGGAGTCGTCACTTATTGGTTTTTAAAAGAAATTTAATAGTAGGTACGGGATCTTACCATAAGGTTTCAAAAGTATTATCATCAATGAAGGGTAATATTACTCTGTTAGTAACATAGTTATCCAATTTCAGATAGGATTCACTACTATGTTTGATATATTAAAGTGTGAAAGTGGAATTAAAAAACCATTTTAAAAATAAGCTTTTAGAATAGAATAGAATAGAATAGAATATACTTTATTGTACACCAACAAAGAAATTTCACAATTACTTAACTTAGCTATTTAATATAATTATGTACAATGGGCGGTCTTATCGCTTAAAGCGATCTCTTCCAGACAACCTTGGTATGGATCTGGTTGAGCTAGAGTAAATAACTAGTGGTGTAGTTGTAGTGACTACGAATAATTATATTAAATAAATACATGTAGATACTTATAATAAAATAGTGTAGTGTAAACAATGTGAGGGACGTGATACTCAATCGACTCCTACAAATATTATAAACTTAAATAATAATTTTTGACAGCGGTCTTAAATGCTTGCAATGTCTGAGAACGTCTTATTTGCACTGGTAATGCATTCCACAACCAAATAGCCTGTATGGTAAAAGACTTGTCGAGGAAATTTGTGGAATGCGCTGGCATTTTTAACTGTAAGTTTCCTGATGACCTCAAAGTTTTCCCATGCGTGTCGTGCAAGTACTCAAAGCGTTCTTTAAGATAGGAAGGTGTAGAAGGATTAAACTATATACTATATAATAAAGAGAGAAAATGTGCATTCCGGCGAAGGCGTATCGGTAACCAATTTACCTGTTTACGGTACGCAGAGACGTGGTCGTATTTACGTAGCCCAAATATAAAGCGAATACAAAAGTTTTGGAGTCGCTCAATTTTCTCTAATTGGTTCTCGTTAATATCTGGATAGCAAGCATCTGCGTAGTCTAGAATTGGTAGGAGAAGGGAATTCGCTAGAGCTGTTTTAGTGGCAGTAGGAAGGAAATTTCTCAACCTTCTTAGAGATCCTGACGACGCAAAGATTTTCCGTCTTACTTCCTGTAACTGAGGATCCCAAGAAAGATTTGAGTCAATAAGTATCCCCAGGTTCCTAACCTTATCACTAATTGGTATTACCGTGCCGTCAAAAACAACCTGTGGTAATTGTAAACTGCCGACTTTACAGCTCAGCCTAGAGCTACCAACAATGATCACCTGGGTCTTAGTGGTGTTGATTTTAAGTCCATGTGATTTACTCCAGTTACTTATACTAACTAGATCCTTATTGACTCTTTCAATAGCATCTGATAACTGTCCAAATTGCGATTGGGAGTATATCTGGAGATCATCTGCATACAGGTGGTAGGATGAAAGAAGTTTACTAGAAATTGAATTTATGAATATTGCGAAGAATAAAGGAGAAAAAATCCCACCCTGGGGCACACCAACACATGTATCACACCAGGAAGAGAAAGTGTTTTCAATACGGATACGTTGTCGGCGGCCGCACAGGTAACCACGAAGCCAATCAATCACCATTGGAGATATGTTAAGCAATCGGCATAAACAGAGTAAAACGTCCGAGTCCACCGAATTGAATGCATTGGAAAAATCTAACAAAGCAAAGACAGTAAAATTTGCGTTTTCCATGCCTGATCTGATATCTTCCGTAATATTGACCAGAGCTGTGGTAGTACTATGACCAGGACGGAAACCGGACTGGAAAGGATTAAGGAGATTGTTTTTACAAAGGAAGGCACTAAGTTGACCATGAACAAGGCGTTCTAAGACTTTAGAGAGGAATGGTAAAATAGAAATTGCCATAAACACCTGGTGCCGCTGCCTGGTCAAAAACTCGGATACTGTAATCCAGAATTTTTAAATTTGGTTTTGGCAAACCAGATACGGTCCCTTACTGCAACATTTTCGAATTTGACCGCGATCGATCTGGGGGTGTCCCCTGCAGCACGCCCCATTCTATGGCACCGCCTTATACTGCTGACAGTAAAGTCCGGAAGTTTCAGATGAGTTTTAATGACGTCAGCCACCGCATTCACAGTTGCTTCCTCTTTTTGCTCTGCCACACCATGAAAAAGCAACATTTTCTCCATAGTATCTACCTTTTTTTTTTTTTTTTTTTTTATCGTGCGGAAATCCCTTCGGATACCCCCCCGCGTGCCAGCGGGGGCGGTTATGTCGGGCTTGAACCGACTAAAACCGCACGCCGTCTCGGGTCTACAGACGCCGGGGTGTAAGGTTGCCCATAGAGCATATCCCTCGCACCCCGACTGACCCTGGGCCATCTCCGGTTTCGAGATGGCCCCCTCGGGTTTGGGAACCACGGTGTCCCCGTCTTGCCCCGGTTTGGGGGAGGGGCGCTAGTCGCCCCACCGTCCCGGCCTGCTTCTGCTGGGGTGACAGGTGGCCTCACCCGCCACCCCCAGGCCTGACCATAGTATCTACCTGGCGCATAAGTATTTGTATTTGTCGTTGGAGAGTATTAAGCGTCTCCTTAATAAATACTTTAAAGGTGGCAAATTCAGTCGCCAGAGTAGATGTAGTGGCCGACGTTTGCGGCAGCTGTGCTTCAAAAGAAGCCATCCTGGTGTTAAAGGCTGCACTCAATTCGGCAAGAGAGACTTCAATAGAATCCACTTCCATAGTAAGTATATTGTGTAGCACTAATTGACGTGAACGCTGTGTGTAGATAACACTATCCTGGCAGGTATTGGTATGTTATAGTTTATGCATTTAAATATAGATATAATATAATTTTCAATTAATATAATTAATAACTCTGGAGTAAAAAACAATTACGTCTGTTCTTTATAACTACCCGCACTAACCGCTTTTATTATGATCTTGTTAATAAAAAGAACTAAAAATTTAAAATCAAACGAGCTGGAACTCGATGGGTTTGCGTAGTTTCATTACAGAGTTCCTATGACCATCTTCTGGCTCCATCTTCAGACCCTTGTTACCATAGAAAGACAAACTACTCGTCAAGACGATTCAAACGAGCCCAAACTCGATAAAGTTGTGTCGTTTCATTACTAAGTTCCTATGGCCACCTTCCAGCTCCATCATCAGATCAGCTCTATGTTATCATAATATTGCATTGTCATGCGATTTACACATGTATCCAAAATTTCATCTCAAGCAATAGCCGGCAAGTGGATAAAATTTAATTTGCAAGATTTGATGACAAACATCGAGACAGGTGAAGCTAAATATAAGCTTATAAAAACTGAAAGTAGAACGAGTTCTCTTACAAGATTATTTATTTTGGTAGTTTAGGCAGATTATGAACATTGTTATATTTACACACATATTCCTATTTCCTGGTCATATATATTCCCAAGTGTATTAAAGGCCGTTTTCCTCGGAGTGACTGCTACGCCCTATTACATCGTTGTCTATGTAACAATTTGCTCTTTTTTTTCTTTCTTAGCATACAAGTAACCGAATTTACTAGTATTCCTGTTAGCTAAGCTAAGTTACTTGTGTTAGAAGTGGGTTCACGACTATAGTGTTATGGCCAGAATTCGAACCCAGGACCTCTCGGTCGTAAGGTCAACTCGTTAACCACTACCGACGCTTCTTCTTTAAAGGCTTGGTTTTATTTTCAAAACGATGTGATGGCTAACATCCGATAAATTGAAACATGTGAGTATGCCACATGCCAGTGTTGAAGCTTACGTGTTAGCATAGTACGAGTACATGTAAAAAAAATACAATTTCATCTATGACGTTTCCTTGAAAATATCACGGCTTCATTTAACGCTAAATCTCAAGCAGCAGTAGTAATAGATAAGTGAAAATCTATTACTGCTGCTGAAGATGTATGTACAACGACAGATATCTATAAAAAAGTGAGTTTGTCCACTAGCTACAGCCTGATATATTTCTATATTATACGCAGTATCCACACATTCTCTTATGCTTCATTTGTATTTTTATAATGATAGATTACCGAGGTTTATGTATTGGCTGACAGGCGGACATTCCACCACTGCGTTTATAAACAAATTGAAACATGGTCACGATACATACGACAACATACCTGAGTTCATTCGTAATTTTTTCCTCCCTAACAAACAAACCAAAGCGGTGAAAATAAATAATCGCACTGATAACGTTTGTTCAAATATTGATACACACTTCAATTATTATGTGACAATTCTGCTAACACAATTTCATCACAAGTTTTTTATCGGCATAGGTACCTACAGTCAGGGGTGTGTGTTGGGTAACCTCCTCGAGTGTCGCTCCGATTCCGATCCCGCTGCAGTCCGGGGGGAACGGAATCGGAGCGGCCGGTACACCCTGGGCGGCGGTCAATGGCTTCCCCTTCACCCCTTCATAGGGTTGGCATTGATCGTCGGCCAATACCCAACGTGGCGGGAACACATCGCTCTCCGTACTCCTCTGCTTTCAGAGGAGACAGGATGAGCGATGCTGTTAGTGGTGAGATGGCCCAGGGTCAGCCGGGGTGCGAGGGATATGCTCTATGGGTAACCTTACACCCCGGCGTCTGAAGACCCGAGACGGCGTGCGGTTTTAGTCGGTGCAAGCCCGACATAACCGCCCCCGCTGGCCGGCGGGGGGGTATCCGAAGGGATTTCCGCACGATAAAAAAAAAAAAAAAAAAGGTACCTACAGTCAACGAGAAAGGTAGCTTAACAAATTCTAATTTATTGATCTCCTTAGCTCTTAAACCTTTCATAAGAAATTTAACAAAACATGAATAATATTAACTGTATACTCTGGGGAATATAGACTAACTATACATCAAATATTGATATATGTATTCCAATGGAAAAAAGGATTCTAAATAATTTAGTGTATATACTTTTGTCGTTGACTGACGTAGGTACTTGTTATTTGTTGGTGGTGCAAAATAATAGCTTTCATTTTCTGATATTTAACATTCACCTGGAAGTAAGTAAGTGAGACTTCGCTTCGGTTTATATGAGTTTTTTTATTAACTCATTGCGATTAGTCCCGGTGTCCACCACCAATTTGGCCACCACTGGTGGACAGAGAGACAATTATGAAATTATGTTCCGCTGTCCACCAGTGGTGGACAGACCAACATATTTGAAAAGTTGTTTTATCACTGCACACAGAGATCTCTCTTCATAGAAAGCACTTCTTACCATAAACATTCCGGACTAGTGGTTCCGGCTCTGTTGGGGTCACCGGTCTAACCTAACCTAACCAACTTTAATTATTTTCGGAATATAAGCCGAGCGAGGCAAGAAGTGCGAAATATCAGTCCATCGATTGATAAATATTCGAAGAATCGTTCAGTCGAAGCAGCTTGCTCTGTCCACCACTGGTGAACAGCGGAACATAATTTCATAATTTGTCTCTCTGTCCACCAGTGGTGGCCAAATTGGTGGTGGACACCGGGACTAATCAACTCATTGCGGTATTATAGCCTATGCCCATCCGGTATAATGTACCTTTCAAATGGTGAAACATATTTTCAACAAGTGCAGAGGTGTCGAAGATTGCCTCACAAATTTCAGCTTGTCTCTTTATAGTATTAGTATTGAAGTATAGATTATTATCTATAGATTTTGCATTGTACTTTGCTATGAATATAGCTAATTAATAAAATTCTGTCTAGGTGAGATGTTGATAACTTAGAACGTGAGAGAGCTCATCAAATCATAATCCGTACCAGTACCTTTTCTTCTTGAGTTGCTTGTTTGTTGGCTATCGTTTGTTCAGCCAGGTGGTGGTGGGATAAACCTTTTGGTGATTAGACCTACGGCTAGACTTAGTAGACTTAGACTCAGACAATAAAATTATGATGATAATCTTACATAAATTTAGTAAATAAAAATAATATCTAGTTTATTATGTTAGTAACGATACATCCCTACGTACCGTCAACTATCAACCATCTTTGGTTAATGCAACCCCAAGTAAGTTATTTCATCGCCACTAGATTTGCTTCTTTGTGTATGTCGCTGACAAAATCGTCTTTCGGCTAATAAAGAATTATGTTTTTTTAGAATGTTAATAATACTTAACCATTTGTGGTTCCATGTTGGTGTTCCTTGTGATCATGATTTCTGTAAATTCCATCACGACTAATTTTGTGCATCGGAATTTCGTGGTTTCGTTGTAATAAACATAAAACGATAAACACGTTCTAACAGCGTGACATGACAATAGTCCGAATTTTGATTTGAGGGATAATTGACTCTGTACTAGGCACCCATATGGCTGTCCTAAATTCGAAATGCCTCTACATATATCTTTGGAGTTGGAGCAATGGTATTGAATACATTTTCAGTCAGATATTGAAAGCCACACAAATTGTATTTTGCGCATAGGATGCCGGGAGTGAAATTTAATGTGAAAGTAATTCTCTTACGCGTTTTTCTGACTTGCTATTGATCCTACTTATTTAATTTTACTGGTAAAATACGTACAATTTATACCTAAAAGAGAAGAACGTTCTTAATCGAACGTTTTATATACCTTGAACATGTATACATTATCTTGATTAGCGCGTAAACTTATTCCACTGGCCCCTGAGATACCCTCTCTAGTCCTCGGCCACACAGCTCGATCTGACGAAACACCTGTTTCTTACTATTTAAATCCAACCTTTTTCGTGCTGAAGAGGCCAAAAATATATTTTAGTGGCATGACATCTCTAAATAAAAATAATATGGACATCACAGGAAGTAATTACGCCGCTCGCGTTGGAGTGTGAAATTAATCAATATCTGCGCATGACATGAGTGCTGTTTACTTAACGCTCAAGTCGCTTGATAAGGGTCACAACAAACATACCTCCTTGTCAATGTTACTCATTGTTATTGAACAGTATTTTTAAGGTCAGTTAATATGTTATAAATAACCAACCATAGTCAACCTTAATATTGGCACTCATTCTGTCTCCTCATGGCCTGCTTTAACGTGATGGAGTTATTGTTTCACGTAGGAGCCTACGAATTAAGGAAACTGAATGATATTACAATCAATAGGCATGTTGGCAGTAACAAAGAATCGAAAAAAATTTGGTTTTATATAATAACTAGCTGACCCGGCAGACTTCGTACTGCCTCAATCGATAGCACCTTTTAAACCTTCTCTGGACCTCCACAAATAATTCAAGACCAAAATTAGCCAAATCGGTCCAGCTGTTCTCGAGTTTTAGCGAGACTAACGAACAGCAATTCATTTTTATATATAAGAAGAAGAAGAAGAAGAAGAAGAAGAGAAAAGAAGAAGAAGAACAAGATATACTATGTTTAAAATCTAAAAACGTATGAAATTTTTCTGTTTGATAAGCTTAAAATGATTTTTATATAAAATACACTGCAAAATACGGGCTGCCGCCATAATATCACAACCAATTCAGGATGAATTACGTAACTACATTATAAACGCCAATTTATAATCAGAGAGGGATGCCCAATTAGCATTGGTGGTAAGAGTAAGCGGGACCGACATATTATTTTTTGTCCTTATCTCTGTACGAAAACTGACACATACTATCCGGCTAGAATAAGAATGCACTGGTTGCCTACTGGTTTAGTATGTGACGGCCACCATATACCATGTTCGGTTTACATAGAAGTGAAGAATCAAAACGTTCGCAACTGGAGCGTTTAGGAACAACACTTTAAGTTGTTTTTAAAACTTGGAATTTTAGTATTAAATGGTACTTTTAAAAATCACTACGGGTTTTTTTGACATTCATAGAGTTGTAAGTGCATTACGCAATAGTTTAAAAAAAATGTCATCATGTCTATTTTAAACACTGTTTTTTGATTACTCGGCCTCATTAAACGAATGAAATTTCGAAGCAATTAGCAAGCAAATTTTTGTATAAATTTCAATCTGTTTTTTTTTCTGAATTAATTGATGAAGTGGGTATAAACTTTGACCCAATACTAACGATCCGTACTGCTACCTTTTCTTTTTTTTTTCGTGTGGAAATCCCTTCGTATACCCCCCCGCCGGCCAGCAGGTTATGTCGGGCTTGCACCGACTAAAACCGCACGCCGTCTCGGGTTTTAAGACGCCGGGGTGTAAGGTTACCCATAGAGCATATCCCTCGCACCCCGACTGACCCTGGGCCATCTCCGGTTTCGAGATGGCCCCTTTACTTGCTCTCCACTGTGCCATCTGCTAATCAGAGGGACACGTGGAGAGCTTCCGAACAGCCCTCAACAGGGCCGTCCTCGCCTCGGTCGGAGTTGGTCGTAGGCGGCAGCGTCTCTCCCACCCTAGGAGAGAGGCGCTGCTGTCTCCGTTGCCCAGGCTGCACCGCTTGGAGGCCCCAACCAAGCACCCCCAGTACAGGTACCTATAACGTCTTCAATATGGGACAAGAAGTTTGGATCAAATGGTAGCCGTTCCGTAGAAAAACTGATATTAACACTAATTCTAGTTAGTTTGTAGTCGAGAAATATAGTGGGACTCAGAGTAATAAAGTAATAGATATGATTAGATTTTCTACAATAATTTGTTAATAAAATAAAGTTTTTTCTTACAAATATGTTTAAGTGATTCTATTATATCTATGGTTTTATTAAACCTTTTTGTAAGTCATGTTACTTTAGTAATATAGACATCAATGGTCATGCCGCTTAATAAATGTCTATGTAGCGATTCCTATTGTGACAACATAACAATCTATTGAATATAGCGAGTAAAATTGCTATGTTTTCATGTACGATACTTTTGCTATTATTTGAACTGCATCGGTTCGTTATTAAAACAGTTACATTGTACAGTTAGCAATTCGGTGGCGAAATTCACACAGTTTGCACAACTTTTACGTCGACTCGTTTTAGGGTTCAAACCTCAAAAGGTAAAAAACGAACCCTTATAAGATCACTCTCTTGTCCATATGTCCGTGTGTCACCACCGATTTTCTCAGGAAAACCTAGCAAGTTGAAATTTAAACCAGATACTGAGGTCCATAGCTCCTATTAGGTGTATAAATCAAGGTCCAATCAAAACGATAAAAAGATATGGGCAAATTTGGATTTTTGCGAAAACTCGTAAGTACCTAAATTTACCTTAGTTATTAATTACCTTAACAATTTTAGGTGAACCGGAAGTACCCTAAAGGTTTTGGGTCGAAAACATATATGGTAATTTCCGTTAACCTAGAATAACGAAATTTGGTAAAAAGCAAGGTCTTACAGCACAAGCAAAGGGAAATATTTGTAATAGGCATGATGACAGTAACAACGAATCGATCAACTGTTGGTTTTATATATTAATATACTAAGAGTATGTTTAAAATCTAAAAACGTATTATTTTTTAATATTTACAGTTAGATTAAAATTAATTTTAAATAAACTACAAACAAAATACGGGCTTGCGCTATGGGCTAGAATAAGAATGCACTGGTTCCCTACTGATTTAGTAGGTGACGGCCGGTTCGGTTTTAACGAAATTTAATAGTTGTTTTTAATGCATCGAATTTAAGTATTAAATATTACTTTAAAATTACTGTGGGATTTTTTTGTCATTAATAAAGTCGTAAGATAAATAAGTAATAGTTAAAAAAAAATTGACTTCATGCCTATTATTAAAACAAATATGGAAAACCTTAAATTTTCTAGTTACGATACCTGGCTTTGGATTGAATTATTAGGTTCAGCAGAATAATTTTATTGGGATAAAAATAAGCTCATGTATTATTCAAGACAATAATCTATCTCTGTACCAAATTTTTTGCCAGATCCTACCATGTGCAGCGTCCCATGAATCATGTGCATAAATGATGCGATAATGTTTCCATTTATATTTATTAATATGTAATAAAATTGAAAATGACTGAATACTTACAAGAAAAAGTCACACTTCGTGAATTCCGTATTTAGTAAAATCCTATAAAGCATCTATATTTTTCGATAATAAGCAGTGTTTAAAGGTTATAAGTACCTATTGGTTCCTCTAGAGCTGGAGCTAGCCGAGCTGTCTCTCGACGGGACTCGGCCAGCTGTTCCACTAGGGCCTCGTTCTCCGAGGCGATGTTGAACACTATATTCAACATCGCCTCCTGTTCGGGGCTTGGGGACCACCGAAACGATGCCGCCAATCTGGAGTCTCTGCAAGAGAGACCGCGTCTTCCCGCTCGGCTCCGGCAGCGCCGAGGTGGAAGGCCTCGACGGCTACTCTCGTGCAGACCTCCCAGGAGCTGAGGGCGCTCGAGTGGATGGCCCAGCCCTCGTTCCACCTCGCGCCCCTTGGTGGCCTGCAGCCACTTTGGACGCCGGCTTCAACGCCTCGTCACTGCTCAGTCTGTTTCGCTAGGTAGGGTTTTAGGTTATTTTGTTTTGATTGAACTTTCCATTTGGTTCCCATGATTATGAGACGAACATATACACTTCCCGGGTGACGCTCATTCCGGGAAGCGGGGTATATACTGTGGAGGTTCCCCGATATCCACAGGTTTTTACGACTTGAGTGTCGGGTTTTAAAGCCTTTTCCTTGTCACGAGCCGGCCAATTAAGGCAAGCCCCGCGTCCTCCGTGATCACGTCTTCCCAAATGTGCCTAGCATTGAAGATCACCCGGAGATTACACGACGCGGGAGCACCTCGCTCGCAGTGTCCTCTTTGATAACCTGAACCTGGGTACCCGGAGCGACCACCCCCGCGGGCCATGCTGGCCCGCCATACCCCGACCCCCTCGTGCAATGGGATCAGCTGGCCCTGAAAAGGGCCGGTCGGACGGAATCTTGGCCGTTGACGTTGACGCCAGCTACTCCAGAGGAGCAATCAATGATGCGTCATCGCCCACGTTGCCCAGGGTGCACCAAACTTAGAGGTATTGTAATCAGTCGCACCCCGAATAGTACCTACCTATGTTTTTTTTTTATACCACTCCTATGACTCCACCGCTATGAGACCTGTAAAAGGCAACAAATATCATCCCGGACGTACAAGCATACCCCGGCACGCCACAAAAAATTGTGCTCGAGTTTGTACCCAGGGTACATTAGGTAGGCTGTATCGGCAGGAGATGATATTTGTGTCTCCGTTAGGAAAAACAAGGTCGGCTGAGCGGTTTCAAGGTGTTGGTGGACCGCGTTGACGTTTGTATGTAATCCCCTGATGTTGCAAAAGTTCACTTGTAGTGTGGACGAGGATGCCGCTGTCAAAATGTTTTTCTTTTTGGCCATTTTGAGAAGGGTTGGTGGGGGAGAAGGTTAAGAGACATTCTGTGCTGACAGCGCAGGAGACAAAGCAGGACTTTATTCCTCCACCGACGAGTAAGGGTTGTGTGACTGGTTGGCGAGGCGGGCGGAAGGGCCCCCGGTCCCCTCCCAAATACTGTAGCCGGGTCCACTCCGGTCTCCTCCTCCGGCACGACCACAGTACCAGGCACTTTACACCGGCAGCTGGTTCAGCCTCCTGGGGCGGAGATTATGTAGTCCCCAGGTTCGGGAACCGTTCAACCCTGCGGGCGGCCAGCGGACAGCCGTTTCACCGGGTCTCCCTGACCGCCACGCCAACATTTCACGCCCACACAAGTCGGTGACGATTACTAAAACCCTTGGTCTCCCCGCTGACAGTACAAAACCTCTCCAGCTCTGGCTACCCTACTTACCGCCGGGAACACAGCACAAGGGTTATTATGGCCGCGGTCTTCTGTTGGGTGGAGGTACTACCCCAGTCGGTCTGCTCAATTCGGACGGGAGATACCGTCATGTCCTACCTCCTTAAAAAATTATATGTATATATGTATTGTATTGTAATGTTGGCTATGAGCCTGATCAACTGGTACGATACCAGAGTTGTATTATGTTGTATTGTTTGTCTACAGGCTTGGTGTTGTTCATGACAGTGAAGTGTTAAATGACTATGTTGTGGTTAGAAGACGGATTGGTTTCTTGTCAGCTTCTTGACTTAGTTTAACTTCGTCAACCATCAATTACAAGTGATTCATAGCTCGAATATAACTAACATAGCTGTTGCCCGTGGCAGCCACGGGCCCGCGTGGATGTCGGTTATCGCGACCCACGAACTATTATCCCTTATTTCATCCCCACACAAACCTTTTATTTATATTTTTATTGTTGTTTTATGTATTTTGTTTTATGGGGTGTCGTCAGCGTGCTTTTTGTTTTCTAGTTTTGTATTTTTAATTTCGTAATTTTTGTTGAATGGAATGTCCGATTTCCATAATTAAAAAGTAATCAACTGAAACAGTCTTGAATACGAAATCATTTATTTGGAAAATAATTAATGCAAAAAGGTTGTTCAGACTAGTGGGTCAGTGGTTAATGCTGGCCTTCAGGTTTTAAAACAAGATCATCATGTGTCACTAAGGGCAAGGCGCTTTAGAGTTGTTACGGTGAATTAATGATTACTTAATAATTACTTGGATGAAAACCTATCTTTACATAATCTATTACCCGCATTACGTAGTAACTACTTACTCAGGGTGATTTGTAATAATAATAAAAATCTTGCTTGAATATAATGATATATCACATCTAACTTTAAAAGTTCGTACAGTAGTGTTGTTTTGATTTCACTATTAACTTACTATTATTTTAACATAAAATCTGCATAAGAATCTACGAGGATCAAGCTGAACCAAAGATATGACTATATTTCGAAATATATGATGACCAGGTTTGGTCGTCATATAATTATTTTGTTTACTTGAGAAGAGCTATCCAACGATATATGACTCATTTTGATTGGACTCAGTACCAAACGTCCATAATCCTTTACTAGTGATATTTTTTTCCTTGATTCATTAGCCATTGTAATTACTCTTCAAAAGAGTTGTGCAATAAGCACCAACTTCCGTCAATCCTTTTACAGTAGGTTTTCCGTATAATAATCAAACTTCAGATTGAAATAATAAGTAGTTCTTGAATCCATGTCCAATATCATTTTGGAAGTGTATAACTACGTCGTTTGTAAGTCAATTTAGAGGTAAATGAAACACATATCGTATCTAGGGATCAATTTATCATCCCTTTCACATCGTAAAAGTTGACTCACGAAAAAGTTTGGTTATCTATGTGGTATAAGAGCCCTCTTAGTTTTGTAATGTATCCAACATACTTTAAGTTCATGCTTCAATGCTAGGAAAGTTGACTGATAATTATATATAGTATGTATTTCCGAATCAGACTACTTTAAGGTTTTAAAAGAATTTTATATTATATAAATTAAAAAGTAATTACACAAATTGACCTAGATTTAATTGTCAGAGGTCTAGTCGTTTTAAACTCGGTCTCCTCTTTTGTTTGATGACCACTGCTATCAAACACTGACACTGCAGTCGAGTTATTGTTCACTCCACTGAGTATAATGATGGGATTAATGTATAACTACCGTTATAATTGCAGCAACTCTCTAAGTAGTAACGTTTTTAAATGAATGGTAAAATGCAAGTGACACCACATGGTGTTAGTTGCCCACAGTTAAATACACGAATACAAGTGGCTTATAAGCTGCAATAACCGCGTACCCACCGTCAGTTCGGAGGCATTCCATTTAATAATCGTATGATAAAACGAAGAGTACACTAATTATGTGCTTTTCTTTCTTTTTCAAACCTGGTTCTAAACTGCATGCAACTAAATGAAAAATAGACACTTAGAATACATTAATATTAACTCTTACGTCATCGTTATTGTGGGTTTTTCTTCACTTCTGCAACTTCATAATAGGAAATAAAATGCAATACCTTCTAAAAGCATCAAACGTAACACATATCATATAATATTGTACATTGATTTGATTGCACAGATTATACGAATGAACTGCTTCCCTTTCATTCCATTCATTTAATTCATCGCTTCATCCCCTGAATCGAAAAATTATTGCTAAGACTTTATTTTTTGAAAAAATGGGCCTCTTTTAGGATCACTTCGTTATTCGTCTACCTGTTTGTCTGTCGGTTTGTCTGTCTGTAAAGACCTTTTTCTCAGGAAAGCGTGAAGGTATTAAGCTAAAGTTAATATCAAATAATTAAGTCCGCAACTTCTTGCAGCTGTAAAGAAAATCAAATTTCAAATTCTATGCTATCAAAAGTTATAGTTTATGCAGCATGTTTAGCAAAAATCATGAAATTTAGCAAGAAGCAAAGTGTTTTTCCTTTACCAGAAGTAAAGGAGAAATATCGAAAACCGTTAAAATTATTCACATTATAAAAAATGCGGCCCCAGCGTTCAGCATCTAGTCCAACTCAGTTACTTAAAAAACTAAGTACAAAAAATTCTAGCCTTTATTCAAAAATTCACTAAAACTAAAATATAATTTTGATGTAAGGGTTGTGTTGATTTCAATAGCGATGTATCGCATTAGAAATTTACTCATTCACTGTTTTGTTTTAAGCGCTACATACTTTTGAAATCATCACAATCCTTGCATAAAATTACTATTTTAGCTTTAGTAAATTGTTGAATAATTTTGGATTTTGTTAGTCTTTTAAGTTTTCCTTTTATAAATAACAACTCTTTAGGTTTATTAATATCATGTCCCACCATTATGCTTACCAAGATAAGTCGAACAATCCCTAACATAACGGATCTACTTTTATTAGTTCAGAATTTCCTTCTAACTGCCCATCTTCAGTCCTTGCTCAGCGCAATATAAATGCATTATCATGCAAACTTAACGCCTATCCAAAATTTCATCTCTATCGATCTAGAATAACTGCCTTAAGATTTGATTCCAACATACATATATACATTTAAGTTAAATAAAAGCTTGAAAATTTTTGTGAGTGAGAGTCAAGCAACAGTCATTTTGGCCGTTGCATGAATGGGCCGACTCGACCGGGGAAGCACCACCCTCTCACAGAATATAGACGCCAAGTAACAGTATTTGAACTGTTGCGTCCCATTTGGTGAGTGCCGGAGCCCAAACTCCTTTTCTATCCCCTCCCAAACTCCTTTCCCATCCCCTCCCAAACTCCATTCCCATCCCCTTTCCTTTACAGTGTCGGCAGCGCGAGTCTGACGCCACTGGTGTTGCACACGTCCATAGGCTGCGGTAACCGCTTCCCATCAGGTAGGCCGTGTGCTTGTCTGCCACCTTAGTGGTATAAAAAAAAACCTTTTAAATCAAAGCAATCCAACAAAGACCTAAATTTACTTACAATAGCTCGCAGACTAAGTAAACTAAAGCGATATGGGCTAGCTAAATCTGCCGACGGATCGATAGCAGTAAAGCGAGTCCTAGAGTGGAAACTGTGTATCAGTAAACAAAAGGTGGGATGCCCCCAGCCAGATGAATTGAAGACTTGGAAAAGGTAGCCGGCATAGATAAGGCATAGGATCAGATGCTAAAGCATACATTGGAAGAGGCCTATGTCCAGTAGTAGATTGCAACAGGGTAAAATTTATTGACGTAACTTTCTAAATGTTTTTTTTGAGATTTTATCAAAAATATACTGTTTTCTAACGTTCCCCTTTTCTTGTGCTATTAAGCCAAACTCCAGGGAAGTATCCTATATTTTCATTCCCTTGCCAATGTCTAAATATACTGCAAAAACGGCTGTCTTTTAGGCAATGCAGACCTCTGTATTAGAATTTAATTTCAAGTTAATACCTCTTTTTTTGAGCGGAACCTCTTTCGGACTGTACCACAACAGAGGTAACGGTGAGTAAAACCGCACGATACCTCTCACATCAGCCATTTGATATGGGGAACTAATGTGCCCTAGAGAGGAAATCGCTGGGACTCTGACCACTCTGACCCACCTTAGACGTCAACTTTGGTGACCCAAATGTGTTATTGAGATTCAAATTCCCCCACTATAGAGAAGCGCGCACGGAAACACGACGTGCTACCACCCTGGGCCTGCATTTGCTAGGACGATGGCTACCTATCACGGAGATCATTTTAGTATTTGGGAAATACCTGCTTGCGGGCAATAAACCTATGATAATCATTAGATATCTCTAAAAACGATAGGGTTATTCACCAACTCGACACGAGGGACTGATCACACGTGTGTTCAGTTGGTGAAACTTTAAATTAGTACTAATTATTCTTTCGTCATTTGGACACGCCAAGGTTTCTGTGTATATGTCACACAGAAACCGAAATCAGAGCGAATAATAAAATCAATGAAGAATAAATAAATTAGAAAATTTTACGTTCCTTAAATAAACCTTAAAACAAGTTCTAGTGTCATTAAAGGTACTCTCACTCTTGCAATTAATTCACAATAGACATCACGTTGAATATTCTTAGTAAGTACTTTGTATCTTTTCCTTCTATTGTGACGTCACTTCATATCATTAAGACGTATATATTATAGTTGAATTGTTCGCGTGTAGTCTATTATAAAATTAACTTGATTGTCTTCGATTCATGTTTCGTCTCTATACACATAAAAATGCTAATATCCATGCTAAGTTCAAACTTAATTCAATAATTTATGTTTCGTCAGAGTAGTCTATAGTCGTTCGGGTCGGATTAATTCTGATATGGCTTTCAGAGACTGGTCTGAAACATGCTTAGAGATCAATTGTCTCAAGAAAATATAGCAAGACTTAAGGTCCCTTTGAGTTAATTCTGCGTAAACACAAACAAGTCAACAAAGTTCGAGTATCTTATACATATACACTTCAAGGCATGCGACTAAATCCTGCGGCCTCCATCTTAGTCTTGTCTTCTTTTTGTATTATTAAATCTACTATCAAAAAAACCGGTCAAGTGCGGGTCGGACTCGCGCACTGAGGGCTCCGCACATAACTCGATGGAGAGAGGAACTTAACGTTGCTTCACGTACCTAAAAATCAAGGTGCCAGCCTGAAGAAAAAAAATATCGATTCTTGATAGGAAAGGATATTCTGAACATTTTTCTTTCATTACAAGGAAAGTCTAAAGTTAACCCTATTTGGGTCCAAAAATATTAAAATGTCATCATTAATTTCATACCCAAATAAAAAAAATTATGGCCTAAGTCTATATGACTTAGGCGATAAGAGCAAGATTTGTATTTTATAAGGAATAATATCTGCATTGTTTTTTTTTGATTTAACAAGAAAAGTCTACGACTAATCTTTTCACTGCAATTTGAGATTCAAATCACCGAAAATCCATTTTTTTATGTATTTTAATCCACAACGTTTTTAATTTTGTTACTTTAACATTCTTTACTATTGAAAAAAACATTGACACATACATTATGTGTCAGCAGCAGCCAACAGATCGCGTACCTTTATTCAAGTGCAATAATCATTTAAGTGCAATAATAATTTATTAAAGCTTCCATCCATTTAAGCTTCTATACTAACTAATGTACACATAATATGTTCTGTCCCTAACATGGCGATACTGGATTCTTCCCCAGATAATAATACATCTTCTCCTAAGCCTCGAGTATGCTCAATGAGAAGATTGCTCGCGAATTGAAGCACAAATGCACCATTTGGCATTAAAAGTTCAACGTAATATACATCCTATCAAAAACATAAATGTGAAATGAGAGGCGAATTCAATATTAAGAATAGGCATCGTTGTCGACTTCGACGAAAATAAAGAATTGAGATACATATGGGTGCCAGGTTCTGTATAGTAAATCCTAAAATTTTAGTTACATGAACCTAAAACGTCCAAAAATAAATTGATATAACAAGTTTTTTGTTTCTTAGTAGTAATAATATGTTCTTCTTAATCCATATGAATAAAAATAAATCACCGAAATGCATGTACGCGCTTATCTTCCGAACGATAGCACCAAATCGGATAATCTATATATATAAAAATGAAACCCGTTTTCCGTTGTCACGACATAGCATGAAAACGGCTTGACCGATTTGGCTGATTTTTTTTTTGTAGTTTTCTAATACTCTGTACAAGGTTCTTACGGAAAAAAATATTAAGAAAATCTCTCAGAAAGATTGAAAAATGCGGTGCGAAGTTCGCCGGGTCAGCTAGTTCTTTTTATTTGTGTTCGTTATTGTCGAGACAAGATTTGTTTAGAAGAAACCTTTAGGATAGTCCACGGGTAAGGTGCTATTATTGTAGTGGGTAAGCCAGGGCACGCAGCTAGTAGGTAATATAAATTCTTACATTCAATTAAATTTTTAAGCATTTTGTATGCTTACTTTTCCTATAGATTTAGATCGGAAAAAGAGAACATCTAGGACGGAACTTGAACCCGCGACCAGTCCCTTACAGGGGGAACGCTCTGACCAACTGCGTCTTGCACGGGCAAAGAATTTGCAAAATCAGTTTTTAAATGATGGACATAAATATATACATACAGCATACATGTTCAGTATATACATCATGAAAATGTATAATGAACTGCGAACACATTTAGGAAATATAAGTGTGATATTATCTTATGTAATAGGTAGTATAAACAATGCCTAGATATACGATATCAGCAATCACGGTTGATTTGAAGAGTTCCGTTGTTTGTAATTCCTCAAATCGGTTCAGGCGTCTTCGAGTAGTCGAAGAAAATAAATAAAACAATTAAAGGTTTCCACGCCAGGTTTTAGAGCAGAGAACCTTAAAACACAGTTTGCTTACTGCTGCAACTGCAGCACTGATCCTGCTTTTGATCTCGACGTCAAGGTCACACTTGGATATTACAGTGCTCGCCTGCTAGCGAAAGTAATCGACCTGCTTTAGCACGTCCTTACCAAGCTCAACGGCGTATCTCGTGTCCGTGTGTATCCAAACACATCACCTCCGTCTTTTTAACACTGAGCGTCAGGTCGAACTTGCTATAGGCCTGGTAGAACATAGACTTCAGCCTCTGCTGTCTATCTGAGGATTCTACCACAGAGCATAAATCATCAGCGTACATGATCTCAGTGATCACTGTATGATCTCCTTTTAATGAAAAAAAAAATGTTCAGAATATCATTTCTTATAAGGAATCGATATTTTTTTCTCTGGCACTGGCACTTTCATTTTCTTTGTATTTTTTTAGTGGATACAAAATGTTCGGGTGTTGGATGATTTCCTTTGCAACATAAAGTTGATTGCATTGATCTTGAAATTTGATTTTTTCACAGCCTGTGTATTTAGTTTGATTTAAATTTCAACTTGATGCCTCTACGCGTTTCTGAGAACTTCTTGTTCTTGACAGACAAACGGACTACGAAGTGGTCCTATAAGGGTTCCGTTTATTTTCTTTTGTGATATTACAATAGTTACACCACGAGTTGGTTTCTAATTGACAAATAACTTGATGAATTAAAGGGGAAACTCGATTTCCATACAAACATGGACTTGATGATACTACAGATCTGAAAATTAGGCTACATTTAGACACTTAGGAAGATTTGTGAAGCCTCATTTTCACAATTATCAGCAATGTCCAAATACCCTGTATCGATTGTGGTAGGTTAAGTTCCACGTAATTTTTATTCAAAATGTTGGAACTACCTTTGCAATGAGGGAGTATTTTAGTGCCTACCTCGTGATGCGTACACAAGGCAAAGTCATAACAATAATGGTTACTCATAAAACGTTTACTATAAAGTAATATACATAATGAACATAATATTGTTGGGTGGTAATCGCTAAGAGATGTCCCCTAGTCAGCAATAAAATGAAACGAGGGATCTCGAAGCGCTGTACCGTGTGAATTGTGACGTCATGGTGTGACGTCACAGTTCGGGTTGTCTCTATATCTATACTATGTACGTATGTTCGTACGTATAATAGAAAAATAATAGTAACTAGCTGTTGACCGCGGTTTCGCCCGCATGGATTTCTGATCCCGTGGGAATATACAGTTGAAAAGTAGCCTATGTTACTCATGGATAATCTAGCATTCTAATAGTGAAAGAATTTTTGGAATCAGTTAAGTAGGTTTAGTAGTTGCAAAATGTATCGATTACAAAGAGACAAATCTTTCCTCTTCTTATGAAACAGCTAGCATTATTGCTAGCTCTTGCCTGCGGCTCCGCCCGCAGATGTCGGTTATAGCGACCAATGAACTATCATCCCCTAATTCAAATTTGGTATGTTTATCCGCAGTCTGGAACCCATAACACAAGCTAGTTAAACTATGCTTACTTTGGGTCTAGAATGCGCTGTGTAAAATGTCGAAGAATATTTATTATTATTCCCTTTAGTACACTTAAATACATATTAAATTATATTTTTAAATACATTCTGCACAAAAAAAAACAAATATATTTAAAAATATAAAAAATAGTGGCCCACCGGCATCGGGTACAGGGACCAAGCTACCGGTGGTTAGGACTCCAGAGAGGAATCTCCTCACAATACGTGCCGTGACGAGGAGCACTACCTTCTGCACTATTATTTATTATTATTATTATTATTCCCATCAAAGTAATTCACGCCTCCCCCCTAGTTTGGTAGAGGCGGCAAGATAGCCCCGGAGAGGTGGGCAACAGTCGGCCGGGGCGTTAGGGCGATTGGCAGAGGAACCACTGGACTAATCGGGCATTGTCGAGCAAGACCGCTTTCTGCATCTTGGCCGCCACCGACTTCCCACCGATCTCGAGCCTCACAAGATGGACTAAGAGGCTCCTTGGGATCAAACCATTCGCTGAGATCACAACTGGGACTATTTCTGTGGACCCCACCCTCCACATGTCGGTAACCTCGTGCGCCAGGTCCAGACATTTAGCCTTTTTATCTGCTTCGGCGCGGACGAGATTCTCGTCATAGGGGATAGTGATGTCCACAAGAAATACCCGTGACTGTGCCCGGTCCATCAGCACGATATCAGGCCTATTCGCTGGAATAGTCCTATCCGTGATGATGGAACGGTCCCAGTAGAGCCTGGCGCGGTCGTTTTCGAGTACGGCTTCCAGTACGTACTTGTAGTAGGGCAGCCTCTGTTCGATGAGGCCGTATTTAAGGGCAAGCTCTTGATGAAGTATCCTGGCTGCTTGGTTGTGTCTGTGCAGATACTCAGTGTTAGCAAGCATTGAACGACCGGAGGACACGTGTCTGAGAGATTCACCGTGACGGTGGCACAAACGACAAACGTCTACCGTACCATCCCTCAGTATGTACCTCCTGCAGTTGTTCGTCTTAATAACCTGATCTTGTATCGCACAGACAAAACCCTTGGTTTCCCCAAAAAGGTCACCAAAGCGCAGCCAGTGCACGGAGGCCTCTCGGTCCATGTGAGGCTCATGTAAAGCCTTAAAGAAGCGTCCGTGCAGTTCTTTACCCTTCCATACGGCCTCACTTATTATTATTATTATTATCCCTACACAGATTGAAATATTACATATTTTTACCTTTTTTCGTTGTTTTATGTATTTTAATTTAGGGGGTGTAATTTTTTTACGTGGCTACCTATTTCATAGATGCGCGAACCCCTGTCCAACACTTCGGTCACACACCTCTCCCGACGCGTTCCTCGCTGCGCTACGTTGAGCCACACCACACCGGCACGTCGGCGTCTTTCTTGTTTACTAATTTCGTATTTTTAATTTCGTAATACCTTTTGAATGGAATGTCCGATGTCAATAATTTAAAAAGTAATCAACAGGTAATGAAACAGTCTTGAATACGAAGTCATTTCTTTGGATAACAATTAACATGGTCTGATTTTGATCGGCATTTCTATCAACATAAAAATATAAAAAGGTAGTTATAGTCACATAACTACAATAGTTGGACATATTTATGTTCTATAATACTATATCTTTTTTGTTCCATCATCAATACTTTTCGCAGCGCATGCGATGAAAGACATTTTATGACTAATTTTTTTACACCTTGGGTTGGTTTTAGTAGAGATTTCTAAGGATCTCTAACTTTTTCTAGTAATAAATATAGCCTTTATTACTCAGTGACAAAGTAAAGTCTAAACCGTAACAGAATTTTTGAAATCGGTCCAGTAGTTTTAAGTTTATTCGTTACATACAAAAATACAAATCTTTCCTTTTTATGATATTAGTGCCAGCAAGTATGCATACACTCACTACTTTGTCCCATCTATTTTACTTTTTTGAAAATAAGTGATGTCTGGTGAGGCTGGGATCTTTTGCTATTCCTACCTGGCGTTGATATTGAAACAAAATTGGCATAGTCAATGTTCGAACATTTTAATCAATCAAAACGCTCAAAAACTTTAGCGTTAAGTAACATTGACACTATTTTATATTTTATATTTATATATGAATTCAAGTTTATATTTTTAACAACATTTAATAATATTTTCATAAAATTAAGTATTACGTTAAGAAACATGAGACAGAAACAAACAAAATGTATTTCATTCTGTCATTAGACATGATCACTACATTATGTCACACACATATGAGTTTCATGAAACTATTAGTTTATTAACTTTAATTGAGCTTAAATTGGTCGAGCATTCATGATAGACTAAAAATAGAATTTATTGTATTAGTTAGTTTCTAGCTGAACCCTGAAATTACTTCATGTTGGGGTTCACGACTCGTACATTCACTTGATAAAGCTTACCCCTCTTTTTGAGAATTCACTCTGAAACCTTCGCTTTCGGAATTATTGGGCTAATTCAAAAAAACCTTTTTCAATGCTAAAGGACGAATAATAATAACGGCAACCGCAAATTATTTATTAATTCAATTGTTTTAACTCATTTGGTGTAGTTTTAGGATTATAAGTTCACTTGATGAAATCCTACTACACACAGAGAAGGAGAAGCTAAAGTACTTCATTTGCATGTGGTAACCACTTCGGGCTTCACCTCACCGGTGCTAATGATGAGGTTGGTATGTCGGACTCAACCGACTAAGACCACATGCTGTTTCGTCACTTCAGCCTTTGTGTTCAAGGATTCTGGTCGGCCCTAAAGCTAGTATAAAATAATCAGTTCTACAACCTCTAGTAGCTGTGAAATTTCAAACTTCTAAATCAACACAATCAAAAGATACAGACGTTAACGTTGCGACGTTTATGTTTGCCAATTAAGCAATGTTATGATTTAACCCTTAATCCAGTTGTGTACTGAACCCTCAGTGCGCGAATGCGCGACTCACTCTCGATCAGTTCTTTTGGTTATAATAATAATAATCTATGTTTGTTAGAATATGGTGGTACAATTCAGGTCTTACATTAAAACGTTAGGTTCAGCATATTCTACCATTATTGGTGTACAAATTACATAAGCACATGCAGTCAATGGTTCAGTCAAAACACAAAATTATAATACCATATCAATCAGCGTTGAAAGAAAACTATTGTTAACGGATTCTATCGCGATTTGTTTGATGTTAATTTGTTATTTACATTGAACCCGACGTTTCGGTTGCTTTTCAGCGGCCATTGTCACATTCTGCGTAAATAGTAACACCAATAATTCAGCATAGTTCGGGTACTTTGAGATAACTTACACTTCAAACTACAAGACAATCACCATCTTTTGTCTCCCAGTGACCATGGCTGCTGAAAAGCAACCGAAACGTTGGGTTCAATGTAAATATTAAAATATCTATATAAATCGCGTTGGAATCCGTTAAAAATAGTTTTATTTCAATGTGTGACATTCGCGTAAACTTCCAACAACATCAAGAATATCAGAACAAAAGGTAAATTGAATCAAGTCAATAAAAATAATATGTCAGCATGTCATCACATTCAGAATTTTGTAGCTGCTTACCGTATGACCCAAATTGAATATATTGAGTTATAGTCATATTAACTTGCAAAGTTCTTCTTTTCCTCGCAAATCATAATTTTATCGTGATTTTATTTTTCTTACGAATAATAAGATATCGCAATTCAAACTTTACCACCACCGGCTCCAGAAAAACTTTTTAACACGTTTTTTCCAATTGTAAAAAGTTGTGATACCCTTTTTTTTTTCGTGCGGAATACCCTTCGGATACCCCCCCCCCGCTAGCCAGCGGGGGCGTTTATATCGGGCTTGAACCGACTAAAACCGCACGCCGTCTTGGGTCTTCAACTATATTACAAAACCTATTTTGTACAAAAGTACCTTTTTTTTTCGTGCTGAAATCCCTGCGGATACCCCCCCGCCGACCAGCGGGGGCGGTTATGTCGGGCTTCAACCGACTAAAACCATGTAGGTATGGAACAAAAAATAACGAAAATGGCATGAAAAAGGACTTTGCAAATGACGGAGTCAGCGCGGAGGCCGCGCAGCAGGCAAGCGGGGAGGTGACGCCAAACACCTCGGCGGTGTCGGAGAAATTCGACACCGCGAACGAACGAAGCAGGGCGAGCAGCCCGGCGGGTCTGGGCGTGCAGCGGACCCGTAAGCGCCGGAGGCTCGCAAAGGCTCGGGCGGGGGAGGACGTTTCGGACGAGGATTTTACCCTCACCGGGACGACCTCCTCCTCCAGTAGTGACGAGGCCTCGAAGCCGGCGTCCAAGATGGCTGCTGGCCGCCGAGGGGCGCGGGGTGGTGTGAGGGCTGGGCAATGCATCCGAGCCGCCCCCTCGGCTCTTGGAAGGGCCGCGGGAAACTCACCGCCGAGGCCTTCCACCTCAGCGATGTCGGTGTCGGAGCCATGCGGGAAGACGCGGTCACTCCTGGAGAGACTCCAGAAGGTGGCTGCGTCGTCCCAGGGGTCCCTGGACCCTCAGCAGGAGGAGATGCTGAACATTGTGTTCGGTATCGCCTCCGAAAACGAGGCTCTTGCGGCACAGTTGGCCGAATCCCGTCGGGAGACGGCTCGGTTAGCTGCAGCTCTGGAGGAGCTGAAGAGGGTGGTGGCGAGCTCCGCCCAGCCAGCACAGCTAGCGCAATTGGCGCAACCGCAGCCGCCAGCGCGGCTAACGCGAACGACGCGGTTGGCCCAATCACCACCGGAGGAGCTTTGGGTAGCTGCTACTCGTGCGGTGGAGGAGCGGATGATGAGTCGGTTGGAGGCCTTAGTGGACTCCATCCGCCGTCCGCCTCTGGCGCCACCGGTGGCCGGCTACGCGGTTGCAGCCCGGAAGGGCCCCACCCGCCCGGCTGCGGGTGCGCCCTAGCCGGAACCGGCTCCTCGGCCCCCTCCCACTGAGGGTAAGGGGAAGGGCTAGGCAAGGGGAAGGGCAAGGGGAAGGCCTGGCCGAGCCCCAGCCGCGGCTCCGACTACCTCCACCCCACTGGAAGGGGGCTGGGAGGTGGCTGGAGCCACCAAAAGGGGGGGAAGGCCGCCAAGAAGGCCAGGAGGGCCGCGGCCGCCGCGAAGGCAGCGCCGGGGAAGCTCCGTGCCCCTCGCACCACGGCCGTCGTCGTCACCCTGACGGCGGAGGCAGCGGGTATGCCGAGATGTTGGCCAAAGTGAAGTCCAACGTCGATTTAAAGGCCCTCGAGATCCTGGGTGTCCGGTGCAAGAGCACATGGATGGGAGCCCAGCTTCTCGAGGCCCCTGGCGCCGCCAGTGGCCCCAAGGCCGACGCCCTAGCGGCTCGGCTGAGGGAGTCGCTGGACGCAGCAGACGTCCGGGTGTCCAGGCCCATTAAATGCGCAGAAGTGCGCATTACGGCCCTGGACGACTCCGTCACGGCAGAAGAGCTCAGGTTCGCCGTGGCGGAGGCCGGGGACTGTTCCCCGGACACAATTAAAGCGGAGCTATACGTTTCGGCCGCGATGGACAGGGGGCAGCAGTTGTCGGCTGCCCAAAAGGTTGCCGACGGGCGGAGTCTCCTTGTAGGAGGCTTCCTGAGGGCGCAGGCACGGCTCCTGCAGGCCCGACCGGCCAGGTGCTTCAGGTGCCTGTCGGTGGGCCATGTGGGGGTGCACTGCACGGTGGTAGTAACGGCGGGTGGCGGGTCCGCTGTGGCCAGCCCGGTCATAAGGCCGGCACGTGTAGCGCCCCGCTGCACTGCTTCAGGTGTGCAGCGGGGAACAAGCCGGCTGACCATAGGGTTGGCAGCAAGGCCTGCGCCGGAGGGGAGCCGAAGCTGGGAGGCCGGCCTTCCGCCCCTAGTTCGCAGCGGGATGCGGGGATGGGGTTCCAAAATGGATCTTCAACTCCGCATCCTGCAGGTGAACGTTGGCCACGGTGCCCATGCTCAGGACCTTCTGCTCCAGAGCATGGCACAGTGGGCCATAAATGTCGCCGACCCATACACCCACAGGTTCCTCGGGCCTGCCTGGGAAACCACGCTGGATGGGTCGGCGGCACTGGTGCACAACCCTGCCGCCGGCAGCCCCCTCTTGCCGTCGTTGCAAGGGGACCCGGCTGCGTGGCGGCGGCGGTTGGCGATATAGCGATCGTGGCTGCTTATTTCACGCCGAACCGAGACCAAGCAGTATTTGAGCAATGGCTCCGTCAGCTGGCAGTCGTCGTCAATGCCTGCCAGCCCCGTCCGGTCCTTGTGCTCGGGGACTTTAACGCCTGTTCGTTGGCCTGGGATTCCCGACAGGATAGGGGCGCGACGGGGCACAGAGGCAGGGCACTGGTGGACTGGGCCGAACGACTCGCCCTAGTCCTCCTAAATCGGGGAGCCGTGGATACGTTCGTGACCTCGAAGGCTAGCTCCATCGTGGACCTATCGTTCGCGAGCCTCTCGTTGGCGCGACGTGTTCAGGGCTGGCGCGTCGTTTTGTTGGAGGACACAAGTTCGGATCACCGATACATTCGGTTTGACGTGTCCTCCCCTTCGAGCGACGCGCCGGCTGCACCGGCTCCACCCGAGCCACGTTGGGCGCTTAAGCGACTTGATCGGGAGCTCCTCCTGGAAGCCACCATCGTACAGGCCTGGGCCCCTGCACCGGACAGGCCTGTCAGCATAGACGATGAGGCGGAGTGGGCCTGGGAGGCCATGATCCATGTCTGTGACGCGGCGATGCCTAGGGCTCCACCCTAAAAACCGAGAGGTCAGGTCTACTGGTGGTCGTCGGAGATCGCGCAGCTCAGACGGGCCTGCGTGATCACGCACCGCCGGTGGGCCCGATTCCGTAGGAGGCGTCGCCGCCCCTCAGATGCGGAGGCCCGAGAGGCGGAGTTGTACGAGGGATACAGGGAGGCCAGAGGAGCCCACCGAGCGGAAATAAGGCGGGCCAAACAGGCCGCCTTCCACGAGCTGCTGGAGACGCAGGAGCGGGACCCTTGGGGGCGTCCCTACTGGATGGTGAGGGGCAAGCTGCGCCCCAAGGCCTCGCCATCGTGGTGGAGTGGAAGGAACGACTTGGGCGACCAAGCGCAGGGCACGCCGCAATAGCGGCGGTAAGGCCCATCATGGAGGATTGGCTAGAGAGGCGACACGGAAGCCTCTCGTACCGACTGACGCAGGTGATCTCCGGGAAGGGGTGCTTCGGAGACCACCTGCATCGGATCAGGAAGGAGCCAACGCCTGAGTGTCATCACTGCGACGGGAGCGAGGACTCAGGGCTGCACACGCTGACAGACTGCCCGGCGTGGGAGGCGCCGAGGCGTGACCTCGTGGCAGCCATCGGGCTGGAAGTCGCTCGGCAGCATGATTGCGGAGTGCGAGCGCGTGGACCGCCGCCACTTCCTTCTGCGAGCATGTAATGCTCGCGAAGGAGATGGCGGAGCGCACCCGGGAGAGATTTAGAACTCTCCCGGCCCGCCGAGCCCGCAACTTGCTCGCCGCGCGTCGCAGGCGACTCAGGCGCCGGAGGTCGCTTAACGACCTCCGTCCTCCATGAGCGCAGGCCTGGGGGTGGCGGGCGAGGCCGCCTGTCACCCCAGCAGAAGCAGGCCGGGACGGTGGGGCGACTAGCGCCCCTCCCTCAAAACCGGGGCAAGACGGGGACACCGTGGTTCCCAAACCCGAGGGGGCCATCTCGATACCGGAGATGGCCCAGGGTCAGTCGGGGTGCGAGGGATATGCTCTATGGGCAACCTTACACCCCGGCGTCTGTAGACCCGAGACGGCGTGCGGTTTTAGTCGGTTCAAGCCCGACATAACCGCCCCCGCTGTCCAGCGGCCCAGTATCCGATGGGATTTCCGCACGAAAAAAAGGTACCCATTTATCAATTTGAGTCTGACTCCAATATTCAATTAAATACAATCGATGAAGATTCTTTAGATATCAATGGAAAGAGATTTGATCTTACTTCTTTGAATAATTTACAATTTTCCGGCACGTAGGTTGGTGTAAATTTAATCTCGCCTGCAAGCCGTTAAACATGCTAATAAACGGTATTTTTACCAAATCAAATCTAGGAGAAGGAATCAGCAGACCCCGGGCTCCGTGGTAAATGCCTTGATTGCAACTGGGAACAACGCTCAAATGATGATGACAATTTTCCAGTACAAAGAGTAATAAAAATAGCGAAACTTCAAAAGAAAAATCTTACGCGTTTTTTTTTAATTAACTAACTTTTACTTTTTAAACTAACTAACAGTTATTTTGCACTTTTTAGTACCCTTTTGAAGTCTGTTTAAATTTTGTAATGAAAATCGTTTATCATTGAATGAAAAATAATTATTTTTCATGAATCACGTGTGTAATTCGGGGAAAAGGAAACATACGAAGAGGACAATTACATCTGAAGGCTTTTATGAAAAGCATGTCAAAACGAACCTACCAATGCATGTAGCTCTGGGGATTTGTATGTTGTTCTGTCAACATACGATACACAACATAACAGTAATATTAATTTACCAACTTTTTTGTACAGTTGCCCTCAGAAGTTGCTGAACACAAAAAATATACAAACGATCTTTACATTGAAATGAATCAATAAATAAGTGATGTTTAATTATTTTTGTAATCTTCAGAGTACAATTTTACCATTTTTCAATTTATTTTTATTATTTTATGTAAAGTTTTAGAGCTGACGTGGTCGGTAACTTGCTATTTGTTAAGCAAATAACGATGGTAACTGTACCACAGCAGCAAGAGTACAGCGTATGCAAGTAACTCTGATTGGCTACAATTTACTGCAGAATAAGCGTCAACTTGCGTGTGTTACGTAGTAATAAAAACTATTGTTTGAAAAAGCTATTGAATTCTTTTTGCGTCTCCTGACACCATTTACGAGACAATAATTACTGTGTCGTGCAATAACTAATTGATTGTACACCGATTCATTCATTTGAAAACACTATATTTACTTATTTGTTATCATTTAATCTATCTATCTACGTAGGTACATAAAAATGAATCGCAAAATTGTTGCTAAGCGCAAATCTTGAGAATGGCTGACCTATTTGGATAATTTCTTTGTATTGTGATCTTTTTGTTGTAATTCTCAAGGTTTACAAGAAATATTTTTTTGGAAATTCCACGGGATTAGTCGGCACCCAGGTGCCGCAGGAATGAACAGGTAGACTTAAATATAATTACCTCAGTTATGTAGTCAATTAATGCAAACACGCAATGTGCCGTACCTGGATATACCTGCACGTCCTACACCTACATTATTTGGCAGTACATCTTTACTATTATAAAATTCTAAATTAGTTGTATCTGTACATTGGAGATATAAAAAGCATACTTGGGGTATGTTAAATGAACGATTCCGAGCACAAAAATATTTTTATTTTGGAATTTTTGTCTGTTTGTTCGCTAAACTACTGAACGGATTTTGATGCGGTTTTTTTCAATAGGAAAAGTCATGGTCAGGCTTAAAATCTGCCGTATGTTTGATAACAATTGGTTATGTAGAACCAGATATATGAGATGATGAAAGAAACGATACCCGGCATCAGCTGGGATTGATATAAAGTTACAGTCGAAGGTACGGCGCGGTGCCCCAGATGTTAATCAACTTAACTAGTTGTGTCATTCTTCATAGGTGTTATACTTGAAGCGTAACTGGTGGTAGAAATTTGATGACACAAATTTGTCACAAAATTCAGCCGGGTCACAAAATTCGGCCGGGTAGGTACCACCGTGCAGGGGGTGGCGGGTGAGGCCGCCTGTCACCGCAGCAGAAGCAAGCCGGGACGGTGGGGCGACTAGCGCCCCTCCCCCAAACCGGGGCAAAACGGGGACACCGTGGTTCCCAAACCCGAGGGGCGCATCTCGAAACCGGAGATGGCCCAGGGTCAGTCGGGGTGCGAGGGAAATGCTTTATGGGCAATCTTACACCCCGGCATCTGTAGACGACAAAAAAAGGGTACGGAACCCTAACAATGTTTACTTCAATTTCGGATCACAAATATGAAATATCATCATAATCTTAATTATATAATATCAAATACAAGTGATTTACAAACGCTAAAAAAATAAATCATTTTATTTAAAATGGTATGGATTAGTACGTGAACTCATGAACTTTTGATGGCCATTCGACGCCAAATTGTCCCGTTATCAAAGGTCGGTGTACTTATAATGCTTGCGGAATGGTTTTATAATTTATTTTTATCCAGTGTATCTGTTTTGAAGGGTCTGTTTATAAACAAACGAAGCTTATCATGAAAGGTCTGTACAAATTCATCGATCTAATTCGTCATTTCAAATCTTTATATTGTACCACCGTCAAGACGCATCAATCAAGTAGTCACCGGACCATATTGTCATTATGTTTCTTTTGGCTCAGATAACCCTCCTTCTTACTAGGTAGATACTAGGTCCCTAGAGAGGCGTCCATGGGGACTGATATGGGGATCCAACATGCAGACGCCCTTGGACAATTTTTTGCCTATTATTTATTTATTATATAATAATAAATAAATAAATTATAAATATTCTACGACATTCTACAGAGCTCTTTCTAATCCCAAAGTACGAATAGTTTAACTAGTTTGTATTATGAGTTCTACAATTCGGATAAACATACTTATATCCGTCTTCTTTTTTGTAAATACGTACATATATAATAGACATACACATAGCAAATACAAATAGCCATATATAATAGACATATTCATGCAAACAAATATTTGCACTGAGCGGGAATCGAACCCGCTACGCTACAGAGATGATTTAATTTGTATGTGGGCTTTCCCGGGAGCGACTACCGTCTGATCTCCAACGCCGAGAGGAAAGCCTGCGCCAGAGTCTCGTTCAGCGTTTAGCAGGTGTACCAACTAGTAGGTATACTAACTAGCAGGTGTGGTTGACTTTGGGCCCAAGTGCACCCCATAAACCGACTACATATAAATGTAGGTGACGTTATTAAACAAGGGCAAATTGTTCATTCGCAAATTGTGCCTACTTTATTTTAGATACATCTACCGATTGTGCGTATTGTCCGCAATAAAGTAAATGAAATGATTAACTCCACGGTTCATCATAATAAAGTCATATCGCCAATTAGATAATAAAACACGCAGAATTTCCTGTCTAAACATAGTCATACTGACCTCTCCATAAAATATCAGTGTCATTATTGCTATTACTGCATTTTTTTTTTCATTTTAAGGAGATAGTAAGTACTAAGGTCTAATAAATAGCGGCTTTACATAGTTCGTCTTTATATTTTATAACTGTGTATTCCTACATTGTATCTTTTAACTGGGGTCCAAATTGAAAGCCTCGGACATTTTTTATATTTTTTTTTATATTTAGGACACGTCAATTTGACTTCACCTCGCCTGATGGTAAGCTGAAGGTAAGTACATGACGCTGTTATGATGATGATAGCATCACATAAGATTCATTGAAGATTGAGAAACAAGCATTATTTACAATAAGTTATATTATTTGCTTTGTCCTTAATTTTGTAGTAGCCAGCCACCTATCTATTGAATACGTAATCGAAAATAATTAATGGACTGTGGGTGTGACTATAATACTTCTGCCAACCCTTTCAGGGATATATGGGAGTGATATATATTTACAGAAACATTTTTATAATGCACACACCTTTGAATTTATACATTTATAATTACTTGTCCCGACTAACTGACTGATTCATCAACGCAGAACCTAAACCGCTGGACCTACAAACTTTAAATATTGACAGTAGATGCCTTTTATGTTGTAGGCATCCACTAATAAAGAATTTTTGGAAATTTCTTCTACTTCTAAGGTAGCAAAATGAAGGTATGAACGTTTGTATGAAAGTCCGTCATTTTCAAAGTTAGCAGCATGAAATTTCATACCAGGTGTATGAAATTTTGTGCTTTAAACTTTGCTTATAAATGAATGACCATATGAATCAGCGTTTTTCAAGGTGAAATAAGGTTTGAAAGTTTATATGGGAAGTTCGTCATTTTTGAAGATGTGTAGTAATGTAGTAAGTATGACAATTCATATACCTAATTTTGGTTAGGAATAAATTAACCCATGTATCAGCGTTTTTCAAAATGTTCAAAACTAAGGGGGTAAAATAGCTGATGAACGATTATATGGAAAGTTCGTCATTTTCAAAGTAAGAAGCACGGAATTCAATCTGAAAGGTTCTTATAACTATATAATATTTACCATTGGACCCGGAAGATTGCGCCGCAATCTGGTTATAGATCATTTTTTACGAATCTATTCCCGGGCGAAGCCGGGTCGGCCGGGCCGATAGTTTTGAAGAATTTGAAATCATCTAACACGAGAACTTGACCTTTAAAGTAATAACATCTGGGTGACCGAGCATTGAATGTTCGATATTTGATAAGTTTCAACCACATTAGACTGGGACTGTGACTAACCCGGGTTACGAAGTATACGACTAGTTATATCACTTCTAATTTGCTAGATTTATAGGTTAAACACCTTTCATAATGACTTAATATCTGCGTGACCGAGATTTACTCGGTCTTTTTTTCCACGTTTTCACATGACATGAAACCTTGCTAGATCAATTTAACGCCCCCAAAACCCCCTGTATTTCATGAAAATCGTTGGAGACATTGTCCAGATTCAGATTATATTATATATATGTGTATAAAAAAGGGTGTGTTATATCTATGCATGATACCAAAACTAGGTACCTAAGGCAAAAAAAAACGACGGGTTGCACTCCGGGACTGCCGGCAGAAGTGAAAACTTGAATATTAACGTTGTGCATTTTTAATATTTTGGAATGCTTAGGGAATAATTTTGCACGAATTTATGTGGTAACATACAATATTTATTGCGCTATAGACGAACGCGCCACCAAGGTTGTTAATTACAGTGTGAAATTAGCGCTTCTATATTTGTTGTCTTACGACCAGGTCACGTGTTTACTGACGCGAGTTTAACCTTTTTAACCCATTACAAAAAAGTGCACTAAAGAAGTAGTAGCACTAGAGAAGCTAAAGAAGTTATCACTTCAAAAAATATAATTTTGAACTAACTTGTATGAAAAGTTTAATGACAGTAGACGAAGCTCGTGTAGTGTGTAAGGACTGTTTTCTCTGCCTACCCCGGAGGGAAAAAGGTGTGAGTATATGTATGTATGCAGATCGAATATTATGTACATGTAACTTTATGAAATTTTGTAAAATAATCTTGCCACCCAAGATTCTCACAAAATTTAATAAATATTACCACACAAAGAAGCGCCTGACTAATGTAAGACGTGTACATAATATTATAATATATTCGTATCATTTCCTCAGTACGCATTTTATAAACATGTCACGTTATAAAAAATGTCCTCCTGTTGACTAGGTATAATTAGGTCTGTAATGTAATTGCGAAGGTTAAGTTTTACCCTGAGGAACTTGTAAACCAACATCTTCATCCTAGCGCTATTCCCAATTGCATCCGAAGACTTCATCTCCAAACCTGGAGTCTGCTTACTCCTTCTTCTCCTTTTGTTTTAACTAATATGGCATATATGCGAGCGACTGCCATCTTCAACACTGAGATGAAAGCCTGCGCCAGAGCCTCATCCGTCAATCAGCGGGTGTACGGCTTGAAGGTGAGATTAAGGGACTGGTGGACCCCATATACATACGAACTTATATATAGATGTGTATTATGATATTAGGTCGTTACATATGAAATTGCCGTTTTTCATGAAGAAATTGGAGGAAACCCAATTTTCAGTACTAAATTTTTTTTAAGAATGACAATTTTTTTTGTGTATGAATGAGACAATACTAAGCTAACAAACAGCAACTTTTATTACATTTTTGAAAAGTGACAGCTGTTAAGTAATATGAAATTTATCATCAAAATGGATAGCATTTAGGAAGTACTGTATTTGAAGATCGAATTAATTTATCAAGCGGCCAATAAAAACAAAATTTAATACAGATTTGAAAATCTTGAAATTAACTATCAAACAAAATATAAATAATGGAAATAGCTATTAAATTACAGGAGTAGAACTCATGAATTTGTAAAAAAAATTCGGCAATTTCATAGGTAAAGACCTATTAATATAAATGTTTGTTAAATAACGATTAATGCATGATTTCGTTCGTTAAGGCCGCGCTATATGAAGTAATAAGCAGAACCATTTTGCATAGTGTGCGGTCGTCATTAAGTACCCTATACAAGTAACAGCTCATTGTTTACTACTCATTTTGAATGCCTCTAACAACATCCTAATTTATAAGTGGGCTCCTTAATTCTCCATTGTATACAATTTCATTGAGTTTGCTTTTAAAGTAGTTAGATAATGAAATACGCATTGGAATAGATATTGCGGATTTAAAATTAGATGTGTTGATGCCTATATTTTTTTTATCAGTTAATAATAACATATTTATACGACAATGCGAAGTTTGTAACATGTTATTTTATTCTCTTGTACACAAGTTAGGGTGACGTTTTGGATTTTAAATATCTAGGCCAAAAGTTGTGTTATTGAAGTCGGATGAAAATAAAATTAGCCTGTTTCCTCTAAAGATTAAAAAAACCACTTTAAGCACTTACTAGTTTATACAAATAAATAAAATTCTCGTAATATTAACATAACAATTTTATAATGATTGCATGATTGAATGTATTTTCAAAATCTTTCTGTCTGTTTGAATTAGGTAATATCTGGAACGGCTGGACCAATGTTGACTGCTAGCGATCCCCCCTAAAGAATTCCGAAAGAAAATTGATAATTATAATTGTTTCCGGGTTTGTCCCGGTTTTGAATTAATTCAACTGAGCCAGATATTAAAATCGCAAAAAAAGTGTACATAGCAGATTTTAGTTTGTTGACAACGATACATTGTAGCTTAATAAAATCGATTTCTTCAGATATATTATTTATTTATAAACTATCGGTGACCGCAATTTCCTCCGTATGGATTTAGATCTTTTAATTTTTCGGCGCGGAACCCTAGTTCTTTTTCTAAAATAGAAGTAGCCTATGTTACGCCTTATTATACTAGGACGGTTACCAGCTTCGCAATCAACCCAAACTTAAGCGTAGCGAGATTTGCCTATCCAATAATAGGTCAACGTGACCGGTCGACTTTTTCCATTGTTTTGGTTTTTCGGTGATTATTCCTCGATGGTAAGACCGATCTGGACATTTGACCCCTTACGACACTCAGTAATTCCACTTGATCATCGTGGCAAATTTGGTCGAGATGGGTCAAACGGTCTAGGAGGTGTATCATTTGTTTGAAATGCAACTTTGAAACCAAAGACGCTTCGCTCGCCTCCGGCTCGCTACGCTTAATTAGCTATTTGCTAGTGAAAGTCCCATCAAAATCGGCCCAGCCGTTCCAGAGATTACCTTATTCCAACAGACAGGAAGACACGCAGGCAAACATACAGACAAACCGAGGCGCTCCACCGTGGATGCCATCATGCGCGTGAGGGCTCTGGCGGAGGATGCAGTAGCCCGGGGTGAGGTGATGTTGGCGGTGTCCCTGGACATCGCCAACGCGTTCAACACCTTGCCCTGGAGTTGCATTAAGGAGGCGCTCGTGTATCACGACGTGCCTCTCTACCTCCGCCGCATAGTCGGGGCGTATTTGACGGAGAGAGCCGTCATCTACCCAACCGTGACCGGTCTCGGTCGGCGTGAAATGTCGTGCGGTGTTCCACAAGGATCGGTCCTGGGGCCGCTCCTGTGGAACATCGGATACGACTGGGTGCTTCGCGGTGAGCTCGTAGGCGGTGCCGCCGTCACGTGCTACGCGGACGACACGCTCGTGACGGCGTGCGGGGCGACGTACCGCGAAGCGACCCTAAAGGCCACGACCGCGGTTGCCCAAGTCGTTGAGCGGATCCGGCGGCTGGGTCTCGAGGTGGCTCTGCATAAAACCGAGACCCTGTTCTTTCATGGGCCTCGGAGCAAGCCACCCGAGGGATCCAGTCTCATCGTGGGAGGAAATCGCATCGGCATCAAGCCCCAAATGAAATATTTGGGGCTCGTGCTCGACGGCCGATGGGACTTCGGAGAGCACATCCGAAGTCTGGACCCCAAATTGAAGGGCACAGCTCTTGCTCTGGCTCGGCTGTTGCCCAAGATGAGGGGGCCCGATGACTCCTGCAGGAGACTCTACGCGGGGATCGTGCGGTCCATGGCCCTGTATGGGTGCCCAATATGGGCGGAGGCCCTGAGAACCAGAACTGTGCGGATGCTGCGCGCTCCGCAGCGAGTTAAGGCCATCAGGGTCATTCGCGGGTACCGCACGATCTCCTTCGAGGCAGCGAGTCTCCTTGCCGGAACTCCGCCATGGGACCTGGAAGCGAGAGCCCTTTCGCAACTGTACCAGTGGCGAAAGGAGGCGCGGGAGCAGGGATGGTACCCCGAGCCTCGAGAAATCGAGGCCGTGCAGTCCCAGCTCCGCCAGGCCATCGTGGTGGAGTGGAAGGAACGACTTGGGCGACCAAGCGCAGGGCACGCCGCAATAGCGGCGGTAAGGCCCATCATGGAGGATTGGCTGGAGAGGCGACACGGAAGCCTCTCGTACCGACTGACGCAGGTGATCTCCGGGAAGGGGTGCTTTGGGGACCACCTGCATCGGATCAGGAAGGAGCCAACGCCAGAGTGTCATCACTGCGACGCGAGCGAGGACTCAGGGCTGCACACGCTGGCGGACTGCCTGGCGTGAGAGGCGCCGAGGCGTGACCTCGTGGCAGCCATCGGGGTGGGAGTCCTCTCGCTCGGCAGCATGATTGTGGCAATGGTGCGGAGCGCGAGCGCGTGGGCCGCCGCCAGGTATAGCCGCCGTCGGGTATCCGAAGGGATTTCCGCACGATAAAAAAAAATAAAAAAAAAGTATGCATTCATTGAAAAGCTGTTATTTTAACGTTACAAACAGACACTTCAATGTTATTTATTTGTATAGATTACTATTTTATATGAGGCGCTTTTTGTACGACAATTGTATTTTTTTAAACAAATTCTATGAGCTGTAGCGTAGACCGCAATCGGTTTAGTAGATCTTCGACGAATTGCGAAAAACCGTGTTTATAAAATATATTTTTATGATCAAACTTACAATTTATGAGAAAAAAAGCAAAAAAAAATCCGTTTCCGCAGGGGGAACGCACAGGTAGATTTCGTGAAGCAATTAATATTATTTTATATAGAGAACTACGGACTTTAAACAGTTTAATTTTTTTTTTCTCGAAAACGGTAACTTTTAGCGAAAAACTTTTCAGACATTTATTTTAGACTTAAAAATGGCCTATCGATTAAAAATGTTTCCGACGGCAAGAACGTTCACCGGTTAGAAGTTATGATTTTTTTCCCGAAAAATTTTGGTTTTTTCCCGCCTCCACTTTTAGTTAAAGTTTTAATCTTATAGGTTTATAGTTAAAAGTTGTTGGTATTCATGTATACTATGGGATAAAATTAGAACGGTTCGAATATCTTTCATGGAACGTGAAATTTTGAGGAAAAACTGATTTCACAAAAAATGAGGCCCTACCGTCCCGTCCCCTTAGGCCGGATTCCATCCGTTCACGAACTTAAATTAAGTTTACACCCAAGCAATTTTTGACCGCAGTTTGAAAGCGATCGGGGCAAAAATGCGACCGTGAGAGTGCCGCAAATTTTGGGAAGTGGAACCATACATACATAAATATACTTATATATATATAAACTTTTTGACCAGTGGTCATTTCGGACTTAGGGGGTCATAACTAGACCTCCTATGAAATTTTTTTTTTTAAATTCGACAGTAGTCAAGAAACCAATAGGTAGATCGATTTCATCGAAATCTACCTAAAATTGCCAAAAGTTTTGCAGACTTCGTTTCGATGGAACTGTTGGTATTTTATTTGTTATGGTGTACCTTTTTTTTTTTTTTTTTTTTCGTGCGGAAATCCCTTCGGATACCGCCCCCGCTGGAGAGCGGGGGGTCTCCAGCGGGGGCGGTTATGTCGGGCTTGCACCGACTAAAACCGCACGCCGTCTCGGGTCTTAAGACGCCGGGGTGTAAGGTTACCCATAGAGCATATCCCTCGCACCCCGACTGACCCTGGGCCATCTCCGGTTTCGAAATGGCCCCCTTACTTGCTCTCCACTGTGCCCTCTGCTAATCAGAGGGACACGTGGAAAGTTTCTGAACAGCCCCCAACAGGGCCGTCCTCGCCTCGGTCGGAGTTGGCCGTAGGCGGCAGCGTCTCTCCCACCCTAGGAGAGAGGCGCTGCCGTCTCCGTTGCCCAGGGTGCACCGCGTGGAGGTCCCCAACCAAGCACCCCTGTTATGGTGTACCCAAAGTCTCTAGCACTATATCAGCTATGTGCGAATTTTTGCAATTTGAGCCGGCCATACAATATGTGTTGATTTGCATTTGCGCATCATTCACAGGGAGATCGAGCTACTTAACTCAAAAGTTCATGTTAAAAAAGTATATAAAAAGCATTAAGTATACCTATATTTAGGGCGGGACTAGCTGATGTCCCGCCCGCGCTTTTTGGTCATATCTCCGGTTCTACTTAAACATATTTTAAGTCTGGCCAAGACCTTTCGAGTACAAAAAACCGCATTGAAATCCACTCAGTAGTATTTGCGTCCATCGCGAACAAAGAGACAAACAAATAAACAGACAATAATTTAATAGAAAAAGAATTGTGTTCGGAATCCTTCACTTAATATAACCTAAGTTTTATTAAGTTTTATTTACGGAGCTTACTCTACCGATTGTTATCACCAGCACATGAAAAATGAAGACATAATGAAGCATTTTAATATTTATTTTATAATATTCAATGTACTAGTGATTCGAGAGCAATGTAAATAACATGCAACCGCAGTTCGAAAATGTGCGATTCTATCGTCTTTAAGCAGCTGAAACCTCCCCCTGGATGATGCACAAATGCAAATCAACACCTGTATAGAAGGAGTAATATTACCTACTATAGAGCTTTTTCCGCACGAAAAAAAAGATACATCTGCATACTGATACACAATTTGGTCGGTTATGTTTGCAAATTGCTAGTACATCTGTTATCTTCAAAAACTGACCTGGAGAAAAAAAAATGATTAAACGCCTGCCAATAAAGTAAACGCAAACAGTTCGACGAGTGTTCGTGCCGTTTGACTGTCAGGCGCTTGGCGCACGCGAAGGCCGAGATCTCCGATTAATAGCGCTACGACTGCTACGACGTTGCCCTACCCGCCCTTTATTACCTCTCCGCCCTTTTCAAGTGCTGCGAAATGATCAATGTCAAGGTCACATGATGTAATAATGCTTATATCTAATCTCTATAATCCCTTAATCCACACCCTAGGCAGGTTTGTTTAAAATCTCACTTTCAAGTGAACCCCAGCAGCAGTGCCATTACAAGATCTCAAAACGCAGGCAGTTTGTATTAGAAATTAAAATTGAGCTTAATTTTTTTTTTGTTGATATTGGTGTGGCTCATATATTTTTAGAATGTAACGCTTGCTATCACAAATAGAAAACAGAGAAAGATGAAATGAAGCAAAATATTCTTTTTTGCACGATAAAAGCTTTTGAAATTATTCGACGCCTGGGGGTGGCAGGTGAGGCCGCCTGTCACTCCAGCTGAAGCAGGCCTAGGCGGCGGGGCGACAAACGACCCCCCCCCCCCCATTTCCGGAGCAAGATGGGGACACCGCGGTTCCCAAAGCCAAGGGCATCTTGACACCAGAGATAGCCCTGGGTCAGTCGGGGTGCGAGGGCAATGATTTATGGGACATAACCTCCCCCGCTGGCCGGCGAGGGGGTATCCGAGGGGATTTTCGCAGAAAAAAAAAGTGTTATTGATCTGTACTCGTATATTTAAAAAATGTTGATAACTATAAAACGTTGATTATACTGACATCGTGCTTCGTACCCATATGGGTACACGGAGACAGTTAATATATATCACGTTCCTGTTAATAATATTGACGTGCGAACAAACGCGATTGGTCCCTACACCGAAACACGATACCCGACCGCAATATATATAGACTGTCTCCACGCAGCCCATGAGTGGATAGTTTTATGCAGGATATCGATTGAACTATTTTATCATATTCATCTTTAATAAACTAGTTATTGTCCGCCGCAGCTCCGCCAGCGTGAAATACTGAAATAGTCGTTAAGTTTTCTGAAGTTTTTCGATTTTCAGCGCAACATTCTGAATTTTTCTTACCGTAGGAAACTTGCACAAGATGAATGAAATTGGTAGTCATTCTCAATTTATGGCCTGAACAAAGGAAACAGTGATTACTTTTTACCCGACTGCCAAAGAAGGGTTATATTTTTCGCGCGTGTCTTGTGAATGTAAGTTTTTATTTATTACCTTGTATCATCCAAACGGTTGGATAGATTGCGTCAGTTAAAGTATTTTAGAATTGTCTTTGAAGCCGAATGTCCTTAGATAGGTGTTATAAAATAATAATAATGATAATAATGCACAATCGCGAGGTATGTAGTCTCAGGGAATATTTCCTATCGAAGACGGACAGTGATCTCACTCTCTATGCATCTCATAGAGAGGTCACTGAATGCGATGAAGGACAGACCCCGCTAGTCCTGGCTAACACAGAGTGGCGTGCACCAGCAGTACTTAGTACCTCTGAGCGTGAGGTCGTGTGGAAGGGTAAAGAGCTGCACGGACGCTTCTTTAAGGCTTTACATGAGCCTCACGTGGACCGAGAAGCCTCCGTGCACTGGCTGCGCTTTGGTGACCTCTTTGGGGAAACCGAGGGATTTGTCTGTGCGATACAAGATCAGGTTATCAAGACGAACAACTACAGGAGGTACATACTGAAAGATGGAACCACGGACGTGTGTCGTTTATGTCACCGTCCTGGCGAGTCACTCAGACATGTGACCTCCGGTTGTTCCATGCTTGCTAACACTGAGTATCTGCACAGGCACAACCAAGCAGCCAGAATTCTACATCAAGAACTTGCCCTTAAATACGGCCTCATTGCGCAGAGGCTGCCATACTACAAGTACGTGCCGGAAGCCGTACTTGAAAATGACCGCGCCAAGCTCTATTGGGACCGGTCCATCATCACGGATAGGACAATTCTAGCGAATAAGCCTGATATCGTGCTTATGGACCAGGCAGAGTCAGTGGTATTTCTTGTGGACATCACTATTCCCTATGACGAGAACCTCGTCCGCGCCGAAGCAGATAAGAAAACCAAATATCTGGACCTGACGCACGAGGTTACCGACATGTGGGGGGTGCGGTCCACAGAAATAGTCCCAGTTGTTATTTCAGCCAATGGTTTGATCCCAAGGAGCCTCTCACTTCATCTAGGGAGGTTCGGGATTAGTGGGAAATCAGTGGCGGCCACGATGCAGAGAGCGGTCTTGCTTGACATTGCCCGAATAGTCCGGCGGTTCCTCTACCAATCGTTGTAATGCCCTGGCCGTCTGCTGCTTGCCTCGCCGGGGTTATCTCGCCGCCTCTCCTTTACTCTCTCGATAAATAATAATAATAATCGTTTATTTACCAAGCAAGAAAATTACAATTTACATTCTGTTATTTCTAATATGGTTCAAGCCCGACATAACCGCCCCCGCTGGCCGGTGGGGGGGTATCCGAAGGGATTTCCGCACGAAAAATAAAAAACAAAAAAAAGGTACATTACTAAGATTTATTACAGAAAAACAGAGAAGTTAAAAAAAAGAAATGAAAATTACGGATTTTAGGCGTTAAATTGTAAGTCTATAATACATAAATACTTTATGTAATTTCTTTTAACCAAACCTATAGGCTTGTCGGTCACTTAGTGTTACTTTGTTTTTTGATTTGATCAGAGGATTTAGCTAAGTAGCTTGTAGGTGTAAAACATATAAAACATATATATAATCTAATGTTATGGAAGATGAATGTTTAATTGAAAGCTTAGTCAGCCATTGGGTCATTACATTAGAACAACAATATTTTTAACTCTGACCAGACATTCGGTTGCAGTATAACAAATTTGATTTTTAGTATTAATGTTTAGATTTTCGAGAATAATAACAGTGATATTTAAATAAAGTACTTAATTATTTTTTATTAATTTCCTTAACATACTTCCGATTGGTTAAAAAATCTTTATACGTATAATTTTACAGTTAACAGTATTTTGTAACATATACGAACGACTTGTGAGTTCAAAGTTATTGCGGAAGAAATGTGATAATATAATTATCTTCTTTAAAATGTGTGGATAGCATCTGCATATCACAAAATTCATAAAATTAGATCTCTGAATTTTCGTCGATGACTTGGTATCGACAAAATATGTAAGTATTTGAAACAAAAAAAAAATCGGGTAAAATAAAAATAAAAATTTAGTTTTAGTTTAGGTTTAGGTTTTAGGTTAGGTTTAGTTGATTTAGTTCGGAAAAGTTAACATAAAGGACGGGACTTGAACCCGCGACCGGACTCTTTCTAAGGGGAAACTCTGACCAACATAGCTACCTTTTTTTTTTTTTTTTTTTTATCGTGCGGAAATCCCTTCGGATACCCCCCCGCCGGCCAGCATGTCGGGCTTGCACCGACTAAAACCGCACGCCGTCTCGGGTCTTCAGACGCCGGGGTGTAAGGTTACCCATAAAGCATATCCCCCGCACCCCGGCTGACCCTGGGCCATCTCACCACTAACAGCATCGCTCATCCTGTCTCCTCTGAAAGCAGAGGAGTACGGAGAGCGATGTGTTCCCGCCACGTTGGGTATTGGCCGACGATCAATGCCAACCCTATGAAGGGGTGAAGGGGAAGCCATTGACCGCCGCCCAGGGTGTACCGGCCGCTCCGATTCCGCTCCCCCCAGACTGCAGCGGGATCGGAATCGGAGCGACACTCGAGGAGGTTACCCAACACACACCCCAACCAACATAGCTACCTGGATATTTTAAATTCCTCTATACACATACGTCTAATAATCCTTGGACCGTGAATTTTGTACCCAAATCTATTTAGGCAAGAAGCTTAGCGGCAGATGTCCCAATGTAGGGCAAAATCCTCCTCGTATATTGAAGACAAATGGTAGGCCGGACGGACTAAAGCGAATAAGGTAGGGTACTTTTTTTAAATACTGTTTTATCTAACTTCGCTTACATTTTATACTTTTATAGGTACCAATTTTACTTTTGCTAATATTTATATATTATTATATATCCTGGCTTCGCCCCGTTGCAATAATATTACCTTACCCGTGGACTTTCCTAAATTTTTCTTTCATACTAGCCTTGTCCAATAACAATAACGAACACAAAAAAAATAATTATCCAACTTGTAGCAGTTCATTTCATTTTTATTAGGGTTCCGTACCTCAAAAGGAAAAAACGGAACCCTTATAGGATCACTTCGTTGTCCGGCCGTCCGTCCGTCTGTCAAGACCGTTTTTCTCAGGAACGCGTGGAGGTATCAAACTGAAATTATATATCAATTTTCTAATACTCAGGTCTACTGTACCTTGGAGCTGTAACAAAATCAAACTTCTAAGCCAAAGCAATCAAAAGATACAGCCATTTATGCCGCAAATTTCCGCTAATTTTCGAAACTCGCACGGGAATCAAAACCTACAGGGTAGTTCCCGTGAACTTAGAATCTTGAAATTTAGTACGAAGTAACGTCTTATAGTACAGATAAAGGAAACATTGCGCAAACCGTAAATTTTTAGTTACATCATATAATAAAAAAATATTTTTGAAAATTTTAAAGTTACTACTACCATAACTATGACTCGATTGTCGTGATGGGTGAACTTTTACTTATATACCTACAGGTTTGTACGGAACCCTCGGTGTGCGAGTCCGACTCTTGGCCGGTTTTTTTAATAGAATTATACTAAACTATTCTGAGAAATATTTAAAGATCATACCATTTTCATTCGATATTCGTAATTTGTGTTGACAAAGTGTACTTCGCATTCTCGCCCGGCTATTTAGGTAGTTTCGTAAATTCACTTTATTTTCCGGATATTTCGTGACGCGAATATAAATATAAATAGGTCACAAAGCCTTGAAAGCACAGGGAAACAATATCTCAATTTGGTAAATAATCAAATATTACAATGATGTAATTTAAGCATTTTTAGTATGTACTTAACTATAAAAATATTGGAGGATACAACAATATTATGTAATTTGTAAGAAGATTGAAAAAATTATGCGTGATCATACATAAAAAAATATACACCCGTCCAATTGAGAACCTCCTCCGTTTTTTTCGTCAATTGATAATAGAAAGAAGCTGAAAATAAAAGAAGTAAATACTTACTTTATATCTGAAGCTGTCAGATTCAAAGTATATAGGTAGTTAGTTACTTATTTATTTTAATTTTTACAGCAGGGGCAGGATCGTGTTAGACCCATAAACTTAGTATAATCATGAGACTTAGTATTACTTAGTAAGTTTATGTTTAGACAAGTGTAAATATTTTTTAGAATGAAATTTAATAACAGCATGAGAATTGTTAAAAGAGAAAAAGTATATAAAATGTCGAAGTCGAAAATCATTTGTATACCTTTCCTTTATGTCCTTATAGCTAAACGCGATTTCTTCCAGGCAACCTTAAGATAGGCTGGAATATTTTCCCAAGCAGGGACAATATTAGTTGGTGTAACATGAAAAGTTAGTAGGTAAACAATATATCAATTAAAAACATATACCTTCACAGGTGCATCTAATTGTAGCCCGCAACATGCTGCATGTCGCAGGCGACTCAGGCGCCGGAGGTCGCTTAACGACCTCCGTCCTCCATGAGCGCAGGCCTTGAGGTGGCAGGTGAGGCCGCCTGTCACCCCAGCAGAAGCAGGCCGGGACGGCGGGGCGACTAGCGCCCCTCCCCCAAACCGGGGCAAGACGGGTACACCGTGGTTCCCAAACCCGAGGGCATCTCGAAACCGGAGATGGCCGCACAATAAAAATAAAAAAAGGTACTTAGACAAAAAATGGCACGCTTTGATGATGGCGGCATTCAAGAGTTATGTTAGAAACTTAGGAATTGGTGCTAAGCTAATATAAACAGGTATGATGTGGCAGGTAAAGAACTATCCTACTCGTACATATGCAGGAACCTATAATCTGTTTAGCTCAGCATCGCATTTTTACAGATCAAGAGTTAGCACGAATATAATTCAATCCAAAGCCTTACTCGCAATTTCGTGTTTTTTTTGTTATAAATCTGGAAAATTAGTAATTTGTCATTATTGACGTTTATTTTTGTTTTTTGAAGTCGATTTATTTTTTTGTCAAAATTGTAGATGCCTATGCATCTTCTCAAAGTTCTTCAATTCTTCTGGTAAAATAGATTATTATTAAGGTTACAAAAAATGACCTCTCCAAATATCGATCATGCCAACGTCTTTTGAAATAGCGGGAATTATTTTCATACTTTCTTAGGTAAAGTTGAATAGGTGACTAGGTGAAAATATGGGTAAGGATCACTACATGGCTTCTTAGTTTCTTATTATGTATCGTATATATCTTATGTATATATGCATGTTTATGCATGTATATGTATATACCTTATAAATTGACATTGATATTTATGTTATATGAAAGAACAATATTTTTTGTTATTTATTTTATCTTTTATTTTTTTCCTATTAACCACACCAATAACTACCCATAAATGTTCCAATTGTTTTTAGCGATAAGGCCGCCATTTGTACATATGTTGACTGTTTATTCCAAGTACCTATGCATACTCTAATTGGTGTACAATAAAGTTTATTTCTATTCTATTCTATTCTAGGTTTTCCAAATCAGATGGTGTTATAAAAGTGTAAAAATATTCTTCTCACATTTGATACCCGCCTTGTTACGTGCACAGATTCTTTACAAAAAATCTCATTCCCGATCAACCCTACTAAAAGTGGGTCATAAGCGTTTGATGACATTCCTCACGAAATAAAATCTGGATAAAGTGTCTTAGATTATCCAAACCTATTTATGATTATAGATTTAGGAGGAAGAATACATTTGGATATGTCTGATACCACTGAATCAAAAAATATACAAAAACGAATGACTACAAATCGTATCAATTGAGAACAATCTATCTTAAAGAATTTATTTCACACTAAAATTTGAAGTTTTCGACTAGTAAATACCCCGCCGGCCAGCGGGGGCGGTTATGTCGGGCTTGAACCGACTAAAATCGCACGCCGTCTCGGGTCTCAACACGCCGGTGTGTAAGGTTGCCCATAGAGCATATCTGAGCACCCCGACTGACGCTGGGTGTTTGGTATCAAAAAAATTTTTGATAGAAGATACATAGAAAACATATTTTGGCTAGGAATATAGTTTTTATGTAATACGTCCCAAAAGAGGTCGGGGTCGTATCGTTACCAGGTGTTAGGCAACCAGCCAACAGATGGCACAATAGTTTTGGTTGTACGTTTGTTAAAATGATTTGTATTTCTCTACAAAGCTAATGTTTACTTCAAATATTTTAAGACAGTAATGAACAAGTAACTCGAACAAAAAAAAATGTATGATTGCCAATATAAAAGTGACATAATCTTATCTAAATCCTGTAGAATATTTTGTTATAAATGAAACTATGGTATGTCATGCATTTCTGAGTTTGTTTGTTTGAATTGTGTTTGGCATCTCCATTTTTTAGGTAGATTTCGATAAAATCGATCTACCTATTGGTTTCTTGACTACAGTCGAATTTAGAAAAAAAATCTTCATAGGAGGTGTAGTTATGACCCCCTGAGTCCGAAATGACCACTGGTCAAAAAGTTTATATATATGTATGTATATATGTATGCATAGTTCCACTTCCCAAAATTTGCGGCACTCTCACGGTCGCATTTTTGCCCCGATCGCTTTCAAACTGCGGTCAAAAATTGCTTGGGTGTAAACTTAGTTTAAGTTCGTGAACGGGTGGAATCCGGCCTAAGGGGACGGTAGGGCCTCACTTTTTGTGAAATTAGTTTTTCCTCAAAATTTCACGTTCCATGAAAGATATTCGAACCGTTCTAATTTTATCCCATACTATACATGAATACCAACAACTTTTAACTATAAACCTATAAGATTAAAACTGTAACTAAAAGTGGAGGGGGGATAAACCAACATTTTTCGGGAAAAAAATCATAACTTCTAACCGGTGCACATTCTTGCCGTCGGAAACATTTTTAATCGATAAGCCATTTTTAAGTCTAAAATAAATGTTTGAAAAGTTTTTCGCTAAAAGTTACCGTTTTCGAGAAAAAAAAATTAAACATGTTAATAAAATCATATTAATTGCTTCACGAAATCTACCTGTGCGTTCCCCCTGCGGGAACGGATTTTTTTTTGTATTGCATCACTATCCTTTTACCGCACACAAATCAAAATGTGTTATATTTTTTAATTTAAAACTCGCAAAGTAGTGTTTTTTACATTTGTATTTTTTAAATAAATGGTAAGAATAAGACCTCTCAAATAGGCATAGATAAATAGATTAGTTATTCAACTACATGATTCATGAATAAAATTGTGAATTTTATTCATTTACTGGGCACAAAAGCCGCCCGAAAAAAAGGGAAACTTTCCAGGAAACAACAAACCTGATGGTGCTTGGACCATACCAGTTTTGTTGGACAACCCTAGTTAAATGAAGATAGACACCAGTAAGCTGTAGAAAGTTTATTTTTTAATTATACTAATGTGTACGAAACCATTTTCAATTCAATTAGCCCAATGTGATGTGATGAACCTTGGCCAATGTTCAATGTGCGAAGATAACTGGGGGAGGCCGAAGTACAAAAAGGAATTATTTTTTTAAATCGCTTATATCAACAGCTTAGTTACATATATTCAGATTAAATTGAGAATAAAAGATTTGTTTTAAATGTATATCACGTTAAATAAATTAACAATAAGTATAGTCAAGAAAGCTCCTTTTGGAGCATGAAATCATAAATTCCCTTTTTTATCTGAACTCACGCGGCGAACGGTGAATTTCAACTAACTTCACGTTACAGTTGACAAAAGATGCTTCGACTGCCATAGATAATATTATTTTAAAGCACGGGAGTTGTTTTTAGATAACGTTTGTTATAGGTACAACACTGCCTAACCTAACACAGGATATATTACTGTTACCCTACCCATCTATCCTACATTACTTTGCGGGTTTTTAAATTTAAACTATCACAAAATAAAACTTACGTCCGAATTTTCTGTATTTTCAAAATCAAAAAGTATTGTATTATTTTAAGAATGATATAGGTCCAATTGTATTAAAATGTAGTGTCATCAAATAAATAATTTAAATTTATCCAATTTTACAGTAAACAAAACCACCAAAAAAGTGTTCATCTGTTTTTACTTATGGAAACAATGTACCTACCAAAGTTATGTAATATTAGTTAAATGAAAGTTACAACTCGCGATCGTGTCTAAAGTACCCTCCGGTTATATTTAGCGGCACATTCCTTACAATAAATATCATATTTAAAATAGTAGCATAATACTAAACAATATCTATTTTTCGCTTTTAGGAGGGAAACAGTAAACCGAATTTATTACATAAATGGTTGAATTTTGATATATAAGATTTTTTTAAATCTATCAATTTGAGGAGCAACAATTTAAGAAGCAAAAATTATGAAATGCTTGACTGAGTATTGATGATGAGTGGCCGTCACCAACTCCGCGTGCCGGAGTTACGGGTGAGTGGAGCGCCAGCGCAGGAAGAGGATGACCCACCAACTGCTCTGCCACCGTTTGCACTCACACTTGCATCTATTCCGAGGCGCAGGCATTCTTGGATATGTAGGTGAGTGTTTTTTAGCCTATAAAAATTATCTTCAACATTAAAGGCTGGCCATTTCGTGTTTACCGTACAAAAATGAAACTAAGTTTCTGCGTTTATGACTACTGTGAATGTTTTATATAATTTATTTATGTTACTTTAACCGTTTATTATCATGCAGATAATGTTATTTACATACAGTTACGCCTCTTTCCTATAGGGGTAGTCGTATATACGTTCATGTTATGCAGCACCCCATTTTCTTGATTTCCTGCCAAAACTTGTAAACCATGAGAACCTTTTAAACGACGATATACGTGTACATTTAATTCTAATACGGTATATGAAATTGCATGCTTCTAACTTTGAAAGTAATGGACTTTCACACAACCGTTATGCTACCCTCTTAGGGACGAAATTTCATCCGAGTGAAAACATCAACTGGGGTAAATTAAGGCAATTTTTCTTTTATAAGACTATTAGTAGGTAACTGAAATTAATATTATTCCAAAGCTAAATGTTGTCTGTCGGTAACAAACATTGCTTTGCAGAAGATACAACTTTGTAGGTGATATCACAGACATCCTGCGCCCAAATAGGCCTTTATTGGAGAAAAAAATGATAGCTTATCGCTGACCTTAACCAGGCTTGAATTGAAGGTATGGAACCTGGTGGAATTCAATGCCAAGAAAATGCAGGCATGCACGTTTACAGGTATGGTTTAATATTGTTCTCATCTCTGGAATGATTCTGCACAACATTTATTTAACACTCACAACAGATTGCAGCTGTGTGCAGTCCGTATCAGTGGTGGGCCTGAAATCATTATAGCGGATGAGTTTGTTACGTTGTCTTTTGGTAATATTTTACCTTTTCTACCGTGGCGAGTATTCCGACGAGCTCTTCCAATTAATACAACCCTCTCCTTTCCTATCTAGAACAACATGCTCAAGGCTGAGATATTATTACCATATGGTGTAAATAATTTCATTTTTAGGGTTCCGTAGCCAAATGGCAAAAAACGGAACCCTTATAGATTCGTCATGTCTGTCTGTCTGTCCGGCCGTATATTACAGCCACTTTTTTCCGAAACTATAAAAACTATGCTGTCGAAACTTGGTAAGTAGATGTATTCTGTGAACCGCATTAAGATTTTCGTACAAAAATAGAAAAAAAACACTAAATTTTGGGGGTTTCCCCATATTTATAACTGAAACTGATTTTTTTTTCATCAAATCATACGTGTCTATCTATGGATAGGTCTTCAAAATGATATTGAGGTTTCTAACATCATTTTTTTCTAAACTGAATAGTTTGCCCGAGAGAAACTTCCAAAGTGGTAAAATGTGTGTTCCCTCCCCCCTCCCCACTGTAACTTCTAAAATAAAAGAATGATAACACTAAAAAACTGTATGATGTATAATTACCATGTAAACTTCCACCGAAAATTGGTTTGAACGAGATCTAGTAAGTAGTTTTTTTAGCACGTCATAAATCGTAAACCGCAATTTACCGTTCATTCAATCAACTCAAATATAAAAAAATTACTTGCTGCTGCGGGACCCTTCATGGGCGAGTCGGACTCGCACTTGGCCAGTTTTTTTGGTTAACGGTTTAGCATCTCTTTTTTCTGCGTCAATTTTTTACCAACATACGTGTTTTCGTTCACCTAAAATATCCCGAGTCGTTTAAACAAGACGTGATATATTAGGCCCTACTCATTTGACGTACATAAATATAGATAGTTGATGATGAAAACACACTGGTCACGTTAAGTATATTCACGGTCTTTGTATTAGAAACACTCTCAAATTAGTTTCGCCATATTTGTAGCAAATAACTCGAGTGTATATCGTGTCGATATTGAATAGATATTTTCAGCTGTAAGTGGCTGTAAGATAAATATCAGTTAATATTCATGAGGGTATCTGGTCGTGGCCTGTCCCAAGCATTAGCACAACAATACGGTACACGTAAACGTCCATCCTAGCTAACCTCGACTATTGTGTAGAGATCGCAGTCTTCAACTGTTTTTGTATTCCACTATAAGCGTAGATGCTTTTACTAGCACAGATCATGGTAATAAAGTCCCTATATTTTTCACAAGCTCCTTAGCCACCCTGGGGTTATTCTTTCGAGGGCTTACCCGGGGTACCCAATGGACACTTGGGGAGGACACCGTGTGGTTTTATCGGTCCGATTCCGACACGCCTAATCGTCGGCACCTATGGGGTGAAGCCCGTGGGGGTTTCCACAGGTAAGAAATCATTTAATGCACGTTCTTTATTGAAATTTCAACGATAAATCATAAATTTAAGAGCCAGGGTATTCTTTCATTTAGAATGAACGTCGCGAAAAATGAAGATTTTTATCTCTGTTGGTCTCTCAGTAATATTTCATCACGACATTAGACGCCACATTGAAGAAAGCCATTTCTGGCATCGGAAATATCATCAACCTACTTGTGATTCGCTTTATTCAATATCATAATATTTATTTAGCAAATATGGTGTGATATCAATATAAAATGTATCCCGTCGATCGTATTGCGTTGATCCCAAATAAATATGGGATAGGGAAAGGAATATGATGATGATAATATTGATGAAAGGAGTCTGTAACCGCTAACAGCTACATTTTGCCAAACTATTTAATATACTTATACGAACTTTTATCTTCTGCGCACTGATGAATCAGTCATCAGCCGGGACCAGCAATTAAATACCTATCTATAGATGTCGTTTCAGTGTTTAGACATAATTTGTTAACTCAAAGTGAGATTTAGACCGGTATCAGTTTGATGTATTGATATCTTACTTACCTATTCATGATATTATATGAACTAAGCTCCACTTGTTGGTACGATCGGACGGAAATTGTTCAGTCGGGAAAATAGGAAATAGGTGTTAGCACCCATTTAACGCTTGCTTTCAAATTATGAATGTTCACTGTTGTCACTATTTATGTCCTTTATATAATATATTATGGTCTGTATATTCCAGTGTATAGTGTCTCTATTACCATTAGTAGGTACATAACATACCATTTTGTGCTATCAATTTTATGAAAATGGAAACGTAATTGGTTAGGAAAGTTGCTTTATTTTTCAAGTGTTGTTCTTATTAACTAGACTTGAAAAGCATTTCAAGTTTCACGATAAACACAAAAGTATGATTTACATGCCTGTTTAAGCGTAATAACCGGTTATTATGGCCAATATAACATGTATTTGTGATATCACTTAGTGTATTAGAAGACTGATTCGGGGACTATTAGTTTTCAATCGGACCCTACTAATTGAAGTTTCATGAACGTGAAGAACTTGAAATTACAGTACCATCATCACCACCAAAATCCACCCATGAATAAAATAATTCCACTTTTTTACTGGGGATGGCTGGGGGGATAAGTGGCAACTAAGATTGCGCAACTACGAATAACCCCTGAATTGACGAAAGCATTATTGAAATTCTCTATTATGATATTCTCAGTAACAACACGGAGTCTGGCAATATGTCCGGCAGACGGCAATAGGTTCGCCACTTCGCCACCGATTTTGTGGGACCGAAAACATGGTGAAACTATTATAAAATTGTAAATTAGGAGTAAAAACTACTTAGGTTATGTTAAATGAACGATTCTAAATACCTACAATTTTTTTTTTTCAATTTTTGCCTGTTTTTTCGCGATGGACGCAAAAACTATAGAAAGGATTTTAATTGTAATTGGAACGAAGATATCACCAAAAAACGATAACCGACCTCCGCGGAGCCACGTGTATCAGCTAGTGGTAAAATAAGCTTGTCAATTATCACAAGAAAACTGTTGTAGGTTCTGTAAAAATGTCATATCTGTTATAAAATTTAGTATAATCTCGGCAGCCGGCAAGTTGTACCCCTTGATCTAATGTTAGAACGGCATTCACCCGATTGTCTGTTTACAACTGGGTTAGATATTGAAATTTTTTACTATTATAGGTATTAAGCCTATATCTAAATAGGTACTGGTAACACCTGTAATAAATTATGAAGGTGCAAGCATCTATTAGCTACTTTATCCACTAAGCACCAGGTAAAACAACTATGAATTATGAGTAATCGAATTATGGTACAGACAAAGTACGTTCAACCACTGACTGCAGTTAGGTACCTACCCTACTCTACAGTGTTGACTCTACTTGGTCTGTTTCATAATAATTCTTGGGCGGTATTTACGAGTATATTATTTACCTACACATCCCAATCCCAAGTCAATCATTTTCCTAATACAATAATTTACACTAATATTATAAAGATGAAATTTTTTATTTTATTTTTTTGTATATTTGTCACGAATAAACTCAGAAATTACTGGACCGATTTCAAAAATGATTTCGCTATTAGAATGCTATTATTTATTTATTAATTATCCTTTAGTGATATTAAGCTGTATTTATTACTATCGAGGTTGCAGAAGGTATCATACCTTGATCTATTCCGAATGAAACGCGGACGGAATAGCGGGCAACATCTAGTAACTTATATTTTACGTACAATCATGCGTACCTTTTTTTTTTTTTTTTTTTTTTTTTTATTTTTTTTTTATCGTGCGGAAATCCCTTCGGATACCCCCCCGCCTGCCAGCGGGGGCGGTTATGTCGGGCTTGCACCGACCAAAACCGCACGCCGTCTCGGGTCTTCAGACGCCGGGGTGTAAGGTTACCCATAGAGCATATCCCTCGCACCCCGGCTGACCCTGGGCCATCTCACCACTAACAGCATCGCTCATCCTGTCTCCTCTGAAAGCAGAGGAGTACGGAGAGCGATGTGTTCCCGCCACGTTGGGTATTGGCCGACGATCAATGCCAACCCTATGAAGGGGTGAAGGGGAAGCCATTGACCGCCGCCCAGGGTGTACCGGCCGCTCCGATTCCGTTCCCCCCGGACTGCAGCGGGATCGGAATCGGAGCGACACTCGAGGAGGTTACCCAACACACACCCCACAATCATGCGTACCTACGTTCGTACTGATACCGGTTATACTTTTATGCAACGAGTTTTAAGCTAGGAAGGGGCCCGATTCATTAACACCACGTTTTCAAAACGCATAATCTCAATTCGATTGTAAAGAAAAAAGTCTACGTAAAAACAAACGCAAACCGACAAAAACCGCACGCCGCCGTCTTGGGTTCTCAGATCGGGTGTCGATTTCAGGCTGCCATCAGCGCAATGGAAATGCGAATTGTAATGCCATCTAATGCATTTCTCTCTCTTTTAATGATTCATGTTTGACCGAAATGGCACAGAGTAAGTAAAATATTACGGAAGACGAAATGGTTGCATATAAGGCATGGGTTCTGCAATTGCAAACGATGCACAAAAAAGTGGAAACACATGGAGCCGTAAACATTTTGGCGAAACTAGTTTACGACTGTGCGAGTGTGACGCCCCTGGTATTGCACACGTAAATAGGCCGCGGTAACCGCTTCCCTTCAGGTGAGCCGTGTGGTTGTCTACCACCTGAGTGGTATAGCAAAAAACGACTTTAGCAATGATGATAAAATAAAAATATATATTCTTTAATTAGTAATGTTTTGAGAACAGACTGATTAGATTAGGTATCAACATTTGCAAGAGTGTGTCACATAATAATAAAAAGAAGTTTCTTCCGTTGGAGGTTAACTTTCGATATTTAACAGAATCAATGTTAATCTACCGTTTATTAAGCGTAGCGAGCCGAAGGCGAGCGAAGCGTCTTTGGTCTCAAAGTTGCATTTCAAACAAATGATACTCCTCCGAGACCGTTTGACCGATCTCGACCAAATTTGCCACGGTGATCAAGAGACATTACTGAGTGTCGTAAGGGGTCGAATGTCCAGATCGGTCTTACCATCGAGGAATAATCACCGAAAACCCTGAATCAATGGAAAAAGTCGACCGGTCACGTTGACCTATTGCTGGATAGGCAAATCTCGCTACGCTTAAGTTTGGTTTGATTGCGAAGCTGGTAACCGTCCTAGTCTTAATTAGAAGGGACAAGACTCAGGAGTGAATATCGTCGAGCTTTTACTGTAATTTATTGAATCAATTATTTTGACTGCAGCTCAAGAACAAACTTCATTACCTCGTGTAAGCTTATAGTATAAGTTGTTTATACTCTTAGCTAGCTACTTTCATGTTCTCAGCGAGCGACATAAGTGAATTAAAGGAGTACGTATACCTACATTGTATCTGATAATGGGTTTAAAACTACGGCGCTAGTAATCAGGAGGTTACAAGTGTCCTTGGTGAACACAAAAAAGCACCCATGTTTAAACATAGGCGAAGGGGATTGCTAGTAGTCGTCGATACGAAGTGTATCTACTACTATTTCAGTAGAGCAGGTAAGCTATTATCTCGACAAATTAATTGAAACCATTATTACCAAACCAGTGTAAATATATCACAGAATTTCTTGAACTTCGAACTCGGAAATGCCCAATTTTCACATAAATAAATTTTCATAAATATACGCGATATAGTTTTGTTCTTTTTGTGAGGTTTTTCTTCTGACCAAATGCAATCAACTTCACTGAAAATATACATCATTAGGTAATCTAAGATCCTATGCCAGAATGGAAGTAACTTTTTTATATATTTTTTTTTATTCTTGATGCTAAATTTATTAATTAATTAGCTTATTAATTCAAATTAATGAAACACAAAAATATCCACCTAATTTACCCTGTACTATTATAAATAAATCTTCTTTCTTCTTCTTCTTCTTCTCTTATATATAAAAATGAATTGCTGTTCGTTAGTCTCGCTAAAACTCGAGAACGGCTGGACCGATTTGGCTAATTTTGGTCTTGAATTATTTGTGGAGGTCCAGAGAAGGTTTAAAAGGTGCTATCGATTGAGGCAGTACAAAGTCTGCCGGGTCAGCTAGTAATTAATAAATATTCCACGACATTCTACACAGCGCTTTCTAGACCAAAAGTAAGGCGAGGGTCCCTGAGGAAGGGTATTTCTTGATAAGTATTTTTGGAAAATGAGAAATCCCTGCATTCTGAAAATCATATATGTTATTCTAGGTTATTCAAACTAGTATTTTCGGTTATCCGATACATGATGACTTTTACTTTCCTCGATAGAATTTGCTCTCAAAGATTGGTCTAACCCAAAACGGATTCCAGTTTTATTTGAGATACGGTCAGGTTATCAAAAACAAAATAGTACCAAAATGAAGGTCACTTATAGGAGAGTGAAAAACGGTTATCAAAACTTACATAAATTCTGAATTATCATAAAAATTGAAAATACCTCCGTTTTCCACCCATATGATGCGTTCGGAGAGTCAATCAATCCCGAGCAGAACGTGTTAGAGGCAGCACGTGTGTCAGTTTGCGGCAGATGCACAGCGAAATCGTATGATTTTATATGCAGGTCCTCCTTGTGTCGTATTCCTCAGGATTGAGGGTCGTGACCACCCTTTGGAAGAACTTTGTTCTGAATGATCTTGCGCCTTCTTGGCCTATCTTCGGCATCATGCAAAGCACCGTGGAGAATCGTCTCAAGGTTAGTGCGGACCTGGTCAGACCAACGTATCGGGCTGCGGCCGCGAGGCCTTTTCCCTTCAAGTTTGCCGGTCACCATGAGCTTCTCGAGGTTGTCCCCACTCTTCCTGGCTATGTGCCCGAAGTACTCAAGGACTCTATGAAGGCAGATAGTTGATAGCCTAGTGGTAATCTTCAACTCTTTTAGTATCGATACGTTGGTACGTCGCGCCGTCCAAGAAATGCGTAGCAGCTTCCTCCAGCACCACATCTCAAACGCGTCGATGCGACTGCGATCGGTTTTTTTTCAGCGTCCATGTTTCGGCTCCGTATAGAAATATGGAGACTACCAGGGTGCGTACGAGTCTGATTTTGGTACCCTTGGATATGTTGCGATCCTTCCATATTTTGTCGAGCCGCGACATTGCGCCTTTGGCCATCCCAATCCGTCGACGGATCTCCGGTTCACAGGAGCCGTTATCACTGATGTTGGAGCCCAAGTAGACGAAATTGTGGACGACGTCGAGGTTTAGAGCGCCAGTGAGCGGTTGCTTGGCAAAACGATCCACCACCATGACTTTGGTCTTGCTTCTGTTAATTGAGAGGCCCAGTGCAGAGCTAGCCCGCTCTATTCGTCCAAGCAGTTCGAGAAGTTCGGCTTCCGATGTGGCGATAAGAGTGGTGTCATCTGCGTATCTGAGGTTGGTGAGCTTAACGCCGCCTATAGTGACGCCTCCATTCCAATCTTCGCAGGTTTGCCTGACTATGTACTCTCCATACGCATTAAACAGGATCGGGGACAGAATGCAGCCCTGTCGTACACCTTTCTCAAACGCAAACGGACTAGAGGTCTCACTCTGAACTCTTACCACTCCCTGATTACCGAGGTAAAGACTCTGGATGAGTGCTATAAGATGTTGTGGGACTCCAAGTTCAGAAAGCACTTTCCACAGGCACGTCCAGTCTACGCAGTCAAAAGCCTTGCTGTAGTCAATAAAGCACAACAAGACAGGCGTGTCCAACTCATAGCACCTCGCCACCAGCTGACGAACGTTGAGAATCTGCTCCCGCGTGCCTCTACCTTTGACAAAACCTGCTTGTTCCTGTGGAATCTGCCAGTCGAGGAAATGTCTGATGCGGTTGTTGATGATGTATAGGAGAATCTTGCTGGCATGTGAGATCAAGGCTAGTGTGCGATAATTGTCACACTTCTTAGTCGAGCCTTTTTTGTGCAATGGGAGTATCACCGATCTAGTCCAGTTGTCGGGCCACTTCCCCGTGCGCCAAACAAGATCACAGATTCTGTGCATCATGTCAATACCCCCATCTCCCGTAGCACAAAGGATTTCAGCGGTTAAGTCATCCGGGCCTGGGGCTTTCCTAAACTTCAGTGAAGACATGGCTGCAATGATTTCCGATCGAAGTATAGGTGGTCAATGTCGGTCCAATTAATTGGGCGCCCGGAAAATGGAGAGTCACTTTTGTACAGCTCCTCACAATAGCCACGCCATCTGTCTGCGATTTGGGCAATTTCCTGTGGTGTAGGGATTCCTTCTTCATCATCAATGACCAGAGATTTGGGCTTAAATTGCTTGGAGAGCAGTCGCACTTTCTTAAATAAGTCGGCAGTCTGGTACTTATGAGCGTGAAGTTCGATCTCGCTGCAGACGTTCTCAATGAAACGGTTCTTGTCGCGGCGACATTCCTTCTGAATGATCCTACATAACTCGGAGTATGCTTGTTTCTCACTGTCATTCTTTAGTCCTGCTATTTTTAATTCTTTGCGACGCTTAATCGTTTCCAAGGTCTGTTCCGAGATCTGGATCTCGGAACAGATCTTCTTAGTTTCTCTGGCGCGACTGGCTTTTATGCTGTCAAGGGCTTCACAGACGCTATTTTTAAAAAACAACCATTGAGTATTGGCAGAGTCGGCTCCAGAAGGAGCAGCCTCACTCAATTTCGCATCAATTGCGTGTCGAAAGTCTTCACGCTCTTGACCCTGTAGCTTTTCGGTTTTAACGGTTGCCTCTTGGTCGATTTCAGCCGAAGTGAGAAGCACGCGACAAGTAAGTTGTGATCCGATCCGCAGTCGACTCCCGGGAACGTTTTCACGTTATGTACGGAAGATTTCCAGCGAGAGTTTGTCAGGATGTAATCAATTTGGTTTCGATATTTATCTCCAGGTGACTTGCAGGTGTACAAGCGTCTAGGATGGTGTTGGAAGCAGGTGTTTAAAATGGATAGTCTCCTGTCTATACAGAACTCAATCAGCCTTTATCCACGTTCATTCCTGTTGCCGAGTCCGAACTTTCCCACCGTTTCGCGAATGTCATCATCACCCACTGTTGTACCCACTTTCGCATTCCAGTCGCCGACAATAAGCGCGACCTAGAGACCAGATCTCCAGTAGAGACTGGGGATCTGGTCTAGTGTTTCCTCTAGACTTCCATAAAAGTGGTCGATCTCGTCTTCACTTGACACTGCAGTGGGCGCATAAATCTGCACGATGATCAGTGCGAACGGCTTAGTGTCCAGTTTGAGGGTTATGATGCGGTCAGAGACCGGTTTGTAACCTAGCACGTATTTATTCATTCGCGGTGGTAATATAATGGTGACTCCGTTTCTGCTACTGTCATCAGCACCCGAGAAGTAGAATGTATTTCCTGTGGCGGTCCTAAAATGTCCTTTTCCGCGCATATGGGTTTCGGAAAGTCCAAGTGCAGTGATGTTGTGGTTCTCCATTTCGGCTTCAACTATGCTGAGCTTTCCGGTCCGCAAAAGACCTCTAACATTCCAGGTGCCGAAACGATGGTTATCCCATATAGAATGTTTGGCAGGAGTTGTTGAAATATCGTCAGTAGCATTCCTTTCAGCAGAGGCCTGGCGATGCACCTCGTCGGAAGCTTCGGTAGCCAATTTCACACCACTCGACCCGGAAATCAAGTGGCGCCGACTGTCAGTCGGATAGTCCGACGTGCTCATTCTCTTGTTTTCTTTGTCCATACGGGGGGTTTTCATGGGATTATAGTGATGGTGGGCTCCCGAGTCCTTCCATACCAGTATTTTAGAGGGGATTTAATTCCTCATGGCCACTGTTAGCCGATTTCAGGGTTAATTAACCGCCGCCCTTGCTCGGCGTTGTTGCTCATTTAGCACCACCCGGGGGGTACGTGTAGGGTGGGCCTAGGAGAAGGTGGTAAATCCTACGGACGCGAGCAACTTCACCCCACAATTATATGCAGGTACTTAGCGTAAATGTCACATCGTAGAGAATGTACCAGATGTCCAAATACTATGATAAATATTTGAGACTCGAACTTTTGCGAATACAATGCTAGTAGTAATATATATACTGTTTTCTTTAAATGTACCACCTCCGGTTCCGAGATGGTCCCCTCGGGTTTGGGAAACACGGTGTCCCCGTCTTACCCCGGTTTGGGGGCGCGGGCGCTAGTCGGCCTGCTTCTGCTGGAGTGACTCGCGGCCTCACCTGCCACCCCCAGGCCTGCGCTCATGGAGGACCGAGGTCGTTAAGCGACCTCCGGCGCCTGAGTGATGATGAAGCTTTGCGGCATAATCTCTTGAAGCCGAGCTCCAATTCCAGTTGCATCCAAAGCTTTCAGTTTAGAGCCCTGGGTACGCTCTTCTACTTCTCCTTTCCCTAACCTGGTTCATTGTGACTTTTGCGGGAGCGATTGCCGTCTTACATCTTGCTTGGGCCTAGATGCTCTTCAGATCTTAATAGTACCCATGGGTATATGGCACCCATGTGTGTATGGACCCCATGGGTAACGTATGTATGTCAAAGCCGTAGCCCCATATTAGTGTGTGGTGCCATGGGTCTATGTCACCCCATGAGTGATGTATGTGTATGAGCCCCATGGGTTACATATGTGTATGGGGCTCCATGGATGTACGGACCCAATACGTATGTGGGGGCCCATTGGTGTATGGCCTCACATGGGTTTAGGGGGCCCTATGGGTATATGGCCCTTTTTTTTTCGTGCGGAATTCCCTTCGGATACCCCCCCCCCCCCGTCGGCCAGCGGGGGCGGTTATGTCGGGAACCGACTATAACCGCACGCCGTCTCGGGTCTTAAGACGCCGGGGTGTAAGGTTACCCATAGAGCATATCCCTCGCACCTCGACTGACCATGGGCCATCTCACCACTAACAGCATCGCTCATCCTGTCTCCTCTGAAAGCAGAGGAGTACGGAGAGCGATGTGTTCCCGCCAGGTTGGGTATTGGCCGACGATCAATGCCAACCCTATGAAGGGGTGAAGGGGAAGCCATTGACCGCCGCCCAGGGTGTACCGGCCGCTCCGATTCCGTTCCCCCGGACTGCAGCGGGATCGGAATCGGAGCGACACTCGAGGAGGTTACCCAACACACACCCCATGCCAAAAATACCTAAAGTCAGTACCTAGAGTCAAACCCTCGCCTTAACTAGCTTGAATACATACTTATTATATATAGAAACACCCAGCCGCCCTTTTTTTCGCCCGGATATCCCCACGGATAACCGAACTCGAACCGAAAGGTGGCCCAACAAGGTTATTCCCTCGCATCCCAACTGACCCTGGACCATCTACGGCTTTGAGATGGTTCCCTCGAGTGTGGGAACCTCGGTGCCCCCATCTTGCCCCAACCAATATAGTCGTAAATACATATTTCTAATTTCAACGAAACTTTCAATGATAAATTGCATCTTTGAAATTCCGTATTATTTAAAACAAAAAAGGCAAAAGTATAATCTATTGATGCTAGGTATTGATTTCTCTATGCCGGTGGGCCAGCTACTTAATATGTGAGTACCTGGAGTTTCATTCACTTACCTGAATTCCCACTTTCAGTTCGGTTTTACGACGCCCGCCTTGTTAGTCTTGCAATATATTCAATTGTCTTACCGTATTCCGTCCGCCCCGCTTCCACTCAGTTTAATGTGTTTACTTATTTTCATTAATTTTATGCTCCTAAAAAGTTCAGTGTAATAAAATTTAATTGAATACCATGAAAATTACCTTCTGAGATCTTAACTTGTTTTGTTTAGTACCGATGATGTTATAAAATAAATCATGATGTATCTCGCGTTGTTTCTTTTTGCAAAATAATTATGTTGTTCGGTTTTTTATCTACTATTGAGCATCTTAGCACAGGAGTCTACGGGAAAACTGAAATTTCAGTTAATATATAAATGTATAAATATAGCTGACCCGGCGAACTTTATGTCGGTTACCTTATCAGTTGAATATATTTCGTGATAGACGGTGTGAGGTTTTGGTCGATTCGAGTCCGGCATAACCACCCCCTATGGCCGGCGGGGAAGGTTACCGTGGCGATTTCCACAATAAAAAACCACAAAAAGGCACAGCATAGGCGGACACAAATCTAAAAAATCAAAGATCAACACTAAAGATCGTTCTCGAGTCTCGTTTCATCACGGTCGTCACTAATAAGACTTTGTTTTATATATATGGAAGAAGATAGTAGATATTTTATAATGTACTCACATAACAACAATTGCTTAGTGCTCGCAGGGGTAACTTCTTAGCGATTGCTTTTTTAAAAATCACTCTGTTGTAGCCCATGGAAAGATACTGTAACACTAGAGATATCATTTATGCCTTGCCACATACAAACGGAAGCAGAAGCGAAACAGAGCAGCATATTGCCATTGCTGACATATCTCTAGGTATTACCCAAGGACGTTTCTATTAGCCAAGACCAGCAAAAGGAGGACCTTCTATGTTGAAGAAATATAATATACACTCTTCTTCCACGTATATCTTATAGCTAGCAAGTATATCTTAGATTTTTATCTTAGACGAAGAGGTATTGACTGTTAGTAACTATATCAATATAAAGACGTTTACCTAACCTGAAGTAGTAACTAATCATGGTCGACCTTTCGACCTTATGAATATCATAAAATATAGAAATTATGTCCTATTTGCATATTGCAGAACATGTTACAACAGTCAAAGTTTCAAGGTATATACATATAGATAGATAGAGAAAGCATTGTTACATCTAGCTAAACAAACTATCGTTAGTTTGATAACGACAGTAGACAGCCTTTGCGAAAATAATATAATAATAATAAATAATAAATATTTTATTTCGGATAATGTACAATCCATAGTTTTGTTAGTAATGCTTAACCTATGTTAGTAAGTACAAGATTTTCATACATACATACATAATTATAATTACTTCACGTGATCGAAGTTCACGTGCTTCTCACGTGAACTCCGACCCAATGCCTCACCATCGGACAGTCTACCCTATCCGCTAGCACACTTAGAATGCCGTTGGCGCTGGTTCGGACACGTTGCAGCAGAGAGGCGACTCTTTTTCTCATGATGGCATGGAAGCCATCGGTGTGCATTTCTGCAAACATGCCCGAGGCACTGCAGCGCCTCGGCAGTCCCAACAGCATTCTAAATATGTTGTTGTATTGGACACGAAGTGCGCTGAGTGCCCGCTGGGTATAGCTGACCCTTAGATTGCAGGTATAAAAAGATTGGCAGTACGCCTTGAATAGAGACACCTTTACTTCTGCGGTGCATTTTGCAAATCTACGGACCAACATATTCCCCCGGACAGCCAGCGCCCTTCGTTCCCTCTCAATGTCGAGCTAGTATTTTCATATTATAGTAAATAAATTCATGGCATCAAATAGTTCATCAGGCGGTTACTCTTGGCGGCTTTTTAGATTTATTTTGTGTATAGCTACCGATACAGTACCTTGAATGACCACCGGTTCCTTAGACATTTTCTAAAAATAAAACCTAGCTAAATCGATTTACTACCCCCGAAATCCCCTGCATACTAAATTTCATGAAAATCGTTGGAGTCGTTTCCGAGTTTCAGATTATATATATATAACATAATATAACTTCACGCCTGTATCCCCGAAGGGGTAGGCAGAGGTGTGTATATATATATATATATATATAATCTATATATTATAGATAAAAGAAGTCATCGTAGACAAAATATCTAATTCTATCTCGTGTTCCAAGGGTGATGTATTTTCTATTCTTGTGCTACCAGTCAAAAAACTCCTTAAGTGATACCCTTAGTGAAGCAAACGTGTATAGAATACGAAAACCGCTTACCTACCAAGAGTTTGGCACTTATGCCTATTTACCAAGTTAATACTTAGTTTAAACAAATCTTGAACACATCGTCTTGAAAATTGTATCATCTCGAATTTGTAACTCATTTGTCAGAGATCTTGACACTGTCTGCACTTGTTAAAAGTGACGATAGTCACGAATCATTTTGAAAGCCAAATACAAAGTATCTTTCCAAACATTGAACGCAAATACAAAGCACTTTAACTACTAAGAAGCTTCTTCAAAATTAATACACGTGGCTTGATTAAAAATAAAATAGCAAGTATAAAATTAAGTAGGTCTGTACAAACGATTTTGTACTTAACTAAATTGTGTTCTTATCCATAATAAGGGTTTCTTGTAAAGTCATTCTTTTTTTATATTGGAATTATAAAGGTGAAAATACATAAGACACAGTAGGTTCATAAATTTCAGGTGAATGCTACTTATCATGTGTGTCAGTATGAGAATTTTCGGAGATGCGGTTTAGGACACGGCGACATATTTGAAACTCTGCCACAAGTTATTCTCGTACTCTGTCTCGCGTAAACACCAGCACGTAGACGATATTATTTATTATTATATCTTGAGATATTAATATACTAATGGACAATTATAATCTGCCCATGCTGCCATCATTTAGAGGTTTGAATTTAGAACGCACTTGGTTATTAACGAGGGGATAACCAATGCCAATATAAATTCCCTAAATAGGTATTTATAGCATGAATACGAAATATAGCCGTTATTATAAAGGTACAAATGTAAACGGTCACTATCAAAATATCGTGGCTACTAACTATGGAGGCTTTTTGTTACCAATATTGATACACATTTGTTGTTACCATAAAAACTTGTAATTAGTTTGTAAGCTTTCTCCAAAAGTAAATAAATTAAAAAATTCTGGTACATTTATATATAAGTACACACATATAATTTCTGGTACACTTAACGCGTTTAATAATAATTGACTGTCATAATCATGTTTGCAGCTGAAATATAGGTACTTAACATTATAGTCACCCAGAAGTCTGCACATAACATCGCAATTAGCACTTCAAATATGTTGAAACATAAATGCCAAAGTTCAATACTGATACATTTTACTTTGGATAACAATTAAACTAAATAGGGTTTGGTACAGTAGAGATATAACATATATTTTTGAAACATAACGAATCAATTTTAAACACGAGATGCGTGTAAGGATTTTAACTTATGAAAGTATCTAATATCTTAGACATAAAATATTCGACACAACTTGTACATCTGTAAGTGTTAAGACAAAGGCTAACTAAAGATTAATTTTATGAAATGTAAAATATATTTTAAACAGAATTTTCGTGAGTCACGTACGGAGACGGTGAGTAATTTCTATCTATTTTTTTAATGAAACAATATAGTAAGAAAGATGGCTACATGTCATCGCCATGGGGACAATGCGCCGCACTGGTGTGATGCCGGCGCTAGAGTAGAGATCCGATGTGGACGCTTACGCTCCTCGCCGCACGCGCAGTTCTCATCACGCTTTGCCCAATATAACCGTCGATTGAAATTAAAACATAAAAGAAAGTATGCGCGAGACTTTATCTTGTAACACATGTGTTAATCTTCTGAATTTGGTCATTTCATTGTGACTTCAAGCAAGTGCACTTTGTGTGAAAAATATGTGACGTGTGACTGTGATTGTTTATTGATTCAATGTGATTAGAAATACTGTGATAGAAAAGTATTCAGTGATAAGCGTGGTACTGTAGCATAACTAAACTTTCCGTAAATTAATTTAATTCAATTGATAAAGTTTTATGTCAAAGAATGCACATAAGTAGGCGATAACAATTTCAATGGTAACATAAACATACACAATAACGTCTTTACTCAAATTTGTTTCTGTATAATACTAAACATATCAATAAAAGTTATGATTGTATAAATAAGGCAGAAACGGTTAGTCCAAACAGTTTTTGTCTATTAACTCGATCTATTGATTAGTTCATGTTATACGAAGACAAACATAAAAGCTTACGGTTTACTTTACATAACTACGAAGTATTATCAGTATTCAGTCTAATGGTGAATGTCTAGTGGATGTATTTCCTTTCTCCGGTCCTGCCAAACGTTTTGACAGATATAGGATTCGAATAGATTTGTATTTTAACATAACATAACATAACATAAACTCACGCCTATATCCCCGAAGGGGTAGGCAGAGGTGCTAGCACCCACATTTCGCCAGTTTGTATTTTAAGTAGTATAGAAAGTAGGATATTAATGCTCTCGCCGCTTAGCGTACAAGCTACTTGGACTTGTAGCTTCCAAAAAGAGCCGTCAAACTAGAGACCACCATTTTAGCATTGTTGGCAACCATGTTAGTAGCCAATATTCCTTAGACTTCATTTACAGCTTATCACCGAACGGAGTGAAGTCATATTGACATACTAATACCCAAAGAAAAGGAGCTACTAGATCTTTATTTCATTCCCAAAAGACAAATCAGTCACACGGTACGGCGAGTTCAAATTTCAAATATAGTTAACGTGGGACGGGTATCGTTTGAAAGTAGAATACGGTGGCTACCTGACTGTAGATCCACAGAATATTTAGTGTTATGTGCTCAAGTTTAGTAATCTGTACCTTAGGAATTGTAAAAAATGATAAATAATATTTTTAGAATTCACAAGGATCATAATTTTTAAGTGGCAAAAAGTATTGCGAAGCGTAGTGACGTTTCTCCACTGAATATTATTAAGATGTTTTTGGCCATCTATGCTTCATTTGAAAATTCATATTGTTAATATTTTCGTGAATAGCGAGGATTATTGATAAACGAATGGTAAATCGTTATTTTTGGTTATTGTATTATCATAGGCCACAGCATGGCCCTATACGGGGCCCCCGTATGGGCGGAGACTCTGGCGGCCCGCAACGTGGCTGTTCTTAACAGCCCGTTAAAGGCGATGGCCGTCAGAGTCATCAGGGGGTATCGCACGATCTCCGTCGAGGCGGCATGTCTCCTAGCTGGGACCCCTCCATGGGACCTGGAAGCGAGAGCCCTTGCGCTGCTGTACCAGTGGCGCAAGGAGGCGCTGGAGCGGGGCCATAGGCCGGAGCCCCGAGAAATCAGGGCTCAGCGGTCCCTGCTCCGCCAGGAACTCATGGAGACATGGAGGGTGCGACTTGAGCACCCAAGGTGGGGGGAATCCACCATTGCGGCGGTGAGACCGATCATGAAGGAGTGGTTGGAGAGGGACCATGGGGACCTCTCCTACCGGATGTGCCAGATGGTTACCGGACACGGGTGTTTCGGTAAGTATCTGTGGCGCATCCACCGGGAGACAACGCCGCAGTGCCAGCACTGCGAGGATCCTGGCGAAGACACGGCGCTCCACACGTTGGTGGAGTGCCCTGCGTGGGCGAGTCAACGCCGGGATCTCGTTGCGGTCCTGGGCGTGGACGTTCTCTCGTTGGAGACCATGGTGAGGGCCGCGGTCTCCGACGGGAGCAAGTGGCACGCCGCCGCCTCTTTCTGCGAGCAGGTAATGCACGCGAAAGAGACGGCGGAGAGGGAGCGGGAAAGAACCCTGCCCCCCGAGTTTCGCAGTCTGCGGCGAGGACGCCGCAGACTCATCTACGCCCGGGACTACCGACCTCCATGATCGGGGCCTGAGGACGGCAGTTGGCCGACTCGCCGTCCTTACAGAAGCAGGCCGTGGCGGAGGCGTGTCGTGTGTGCCCTACACACGCCTGCCAACTCACCGAAGCGGGATAAAACCCGACCCCACCAGGCGAGGCCGCGGTGGCGGCCAAAGTCCGCCGGCAACCCTGGGGTTATCCTTTCGAGGGCTTACCCGGGGTGCCCGGCAACGGACACTTGGGGAGGACACCGTGCGGTTTTAGTCGAGACACGACATAACCACCCCCGCAGGCCGGCGGGGGGGTATCCGAAGGGATTTCCGCACGTAAAAAAAAAAAAAAAAAAAGGCCACAGGTAAGTTTCTTATACTTTTTTTATTAGATGATATAGACTTAGTTATCGTGGACATCAGATTTAAAATTATATTTTTTACCACATTACCGGAATGAAAGTATTAGGTCATCTCCTTTGCCAGGTGATGATGTACCTGTCTACCAAATCTGTTTAACCATTTTTTTGTGATTAGGTAAGTAATAAATAAATAACCTCACAAACTGTTAAATTATAATATTTTATAGTACAAAATAATATGTAGTCCATTGAAATCATGGAGTAAAATAATGTCATACTAATACGTATATCGAGTGATTATCTCCACGAAGTAAACGTAAGACATCTCTATAAAGTTTTTATAAAGCTTCCATGGCTAAAAATCATAAAGTAGACTTATATTATACGTGCAATATGTTAGGTTTTTACGTGTGTATCAATGTAGCTCCATCGGCAAAAGATTCATTAGCATATTCTAGGCTACATTTTATACGAATAACATCAACATTAGGGATGCTAAATCCAAAAATTTGGAGCCTCAAAAAATTAAAATGTTTGACAGCTGGAGACATTTAATTTACTCTTTGGTCTTTATGGGATAAGAAAAGTGTTGTTTTTAAAAGCTTGTATTTTGCTTATACTATTTTTTACCACAATTTTTATGGTTTTGTGTCTATAAGAACGTTTATTGTTCCATAAAGAAATTTAAAAAAATATATATTTTGGAATTCGTCGAGCCGTTCTCGAGTTTTGCGCTTAGCAATTGTCTATAAATTGGTAATTGGGAATCGAACCCGCGCCCCCAGTCGTAGCAGTCGAATGCACCACCGCTACGTCACAGAGGCGTTTTAATTAAGGGATCAATACAAGAACGTATATCTAACATACTTTGGCAAGATGCAATGACCTAAACTAAAAAAAATACCACTGGCAATACAAGGAACATAAATAGTTGTAGCACTGATAGGTGTCTACAATTCTTTGTGAAGATCCTACTCAATACCACATAAGCTTGTTTAAGCTGCGATAATTTGAAGGGCACGTAAATCGATCTAGCTGGGTTTCATTTTCACAGACAGGTGTTTTCAGGAACACCCAGGTACTTATATAATTATCAGATTTATATTTATTTTTAGAAGAACAATAATTATTACTGAAAGTAACAAAAGCTTCTATCCTCTGAATATTTTGTTTATTTAATAGCGGTTAAATAAAGTCATACTTAATTTAAATAACAAAATTATTTAATAATATAAATAGTAAGTAGTGTAATTCTGAAGTCAAATCCTGCAAGAACCCGTCAATCAGATAATGGGAAGCCGAGAGTGAATGTCTCCACTGTATATTGCCTCTTCGCATTACGTACTTACCCCAAGGCTTTAAAAATTTTATACTTACAGAACCTTTCACATAAAACTGGGATAAAACTACATTACAAATTTTCTGTTCTGAGAATAGAGCAGACGCTAATGGAAAAGGACGTAGTTTATAATTTTCTAATGAAGAACACTGGTGACCGAAATTAGTAATATTCTCGCCAACCCCACCAGTTACTACAACTTGTATTAGTATGTACCCGGCAATGGACACTTGGGGAGGACGCCGTGTGGTTTTATTCGGTCCGATTCCAACACGCCCACCCCATCGTTGGCACCGATGAAGCCCGTGGGAGTAGGAGGTAGAAGTTAAAAAAAAGAGAGTATGATGACCACTGTGGCGTACCTTTTTTTTTTTTTTTCGTGCGGAAATCCCCTTGGATACCCCCCCGCTGGCCAGCGGGGGCGGTAATGTCGGGCTTGAACCGATTAAAACCGCACGCCGTCTCGGGTCTGCAGACGCTGGGGTGTAAGGTTGCCCATAGAGCATATCCCTCGCACCCCGACTGACCCTGGGCCATCTCCGGTTTCGAGATGGCCCCCTCGGGTTTGGGAACCACGGTGTTCCCGTCTTGCCCCGGTTTGGGGGAGGGGCGCTAGTCGCCCCACCGTCCCGGCCTGCTTCTGCTGGGGTGACAGGCGGCCTCACCTGCCACCCCCAGGCCTGCGCTCATGGAGGCCGGAGGTCGTTAAGCGACCTCCGGCGCCTGAGTCGCCTGCGACGCGCGGCGAGCATGTTGCGGGCTCGGCGGGCCGGGAGAGTTCTGAACCTCTCCCGGGCGCGCTCCGCCATCTCCTTTGCGAGCATCACATGCTCGCAGAAGGAGGTGGCGGCGGCCCACGCGCTCGCGCCCCGCACTATTGCCGCAATCATGCTGCCGAGCGAGAGGACTCCCACCCCGATGGCTGCCACGAGGTCACGCCTCGGCACCTCCCACGCAGGGCAGTCCGCCAGCGTGTGCAGCCCTGAGTCCTCGCTCGCATCACAGTGGTGACACTCAGGCGTTGGCTCCTTCCTGATCCGGTGCAGGTGGTCCCCGAAGCACCCCTTCCCGGAGATCACCTGCGTCAATCGGTACGAGAGGCTTCCGTGTCGCCTCTCTAGCCAATCCTCGATGATGGGCCTTACCGCCGCTATTGCGGCGTGCCCTGCGCTTGGTCGCCCAAGTCGTTCCTTCCACTCCACCACGATGGCCTAGCGGAGCTGGGACTGCACGGCCTCGATTTTTCGATGCTCGGGGTTCAGTCCCTGCTCCCGCGCCTCCTTTCGCCACTGGTACAGTTGCGAAAGGGCTCTCGCCTCCAGGTCCCATGGCGGAGTTCCGGCAAGGAGACTCGCCGCCTCGAAGAGTAGAGCATTTGACTGTTAAGTCAGAGGTCGGGGATTCGATACCCGCTCATTGTAAATATGTATGTTTGTATTGTTCTGGGTGTTTCTATGTATAATATGTATTTATTTACAAAAAAAGTATGTAAGTATGTTTATCGCATTCTAGAACCCATATGACAAGCTCTGCTTAGATTGGGTTTAAGTGGTGCTGTGTAATATGTCGTAGAATATCTATTTATTATTTATTATTTTTTACTTAATTGTCTTTTTTACTTGATGTCTACTTACAATGTGTATATACACTTAGCTCCCCTCTGTATTGTTTTCTTACCTACTCTTATAGAGTTAAGCTCGCCTTTGTACATATTTCACATTGTACATATAATATGTATTGTGTAAATTAAAGAATTAGGAATTGGTTCAAACCCAGAACATTATTTAGTTATAATCTAACAATATTCTGGGAGATAACGCTTAAGAACTTATAGCACTACTAGCGGCCCGGTACGTGCTTCGCTACGTCAAAATGATCCGCCATGTATTGAATTCAAGGGCTTACCCAGGGTGCCCGGCAACGGACACTTGGGGAGGATCAATCCCTTCGGATATCCCCCAACGGCCAGCGGGGGTGGTTTTGACGTGTATCGACTAAAACCGTACGGTGTGCGCACGAAAAAAAAAAATCTGAGAGATTTTCTTAATATTTTTTCCCGTAAGAACCTTGTACAGAGTATTAGAAGACTACAAAAAAAAAACAGCCAAATCGGTCAAGCCGTTTTCATGCTATGTCGTGACAACGGAAAACGGGTTTCATTTTTATATATATAGATTAACATATGTACATATTATACATACCCATTTATAATTACATAATTTTGTAATGTAATGTAATCATATGTGCAATTAGATTAGAATTAGATATTCATTTTAAATACTTATCACACATAGAAACACATACTCCAAAACACGTAAACATCATGTATTCATGCACATAATATTATATATTTTGCACTCAGCAGGCATCTAACCCGCAACCCTCGATATTGTAATCTTATGTGCTCGACCGCAACGCAATTATTATCTTCTATCTCTATCTTCTAATAATATCTTATCTTTTAACCAAAATCAGTGAAAAATGTGGTGTATGATTTTTGAGGTCATAGTATGCTTACTTTTTCTTGTAAATTTGAGTCGGCCCTAAGGCAACCATAAAAAATATCTCGGTTGAGTATTCCTCTAAAGCGGCAATCGCGGATCATTCTTTTTTTACGTGCAGAAACCCTGTAACCTCACCGAAGCTAAAACCGCATGGTGCTCTTGCGTTAGTCATACTGTCGGGAAACAAGGTGTACTCTAGTGAGGAAATCCCTGACCGACCAGCTTTGGTCACTGACGTTGGAAACCCGACCGTGTTGTTTGTGAATCAAGCCCCTCTGCGTTACAGAGAGACGTGCGAGATATAACGTACCGTCACCCTGACCCGAAGAATCCCAATGGACCCACGCTCATGGAGGACGGAGATCTTTGTAGGACAGAAGGTGGTGGCATTCTACACTTTCTGTACCTACTTTTACCAGCACTAGGGACTCGCCTGCTACTAGAACACAGAACTGAACCACCCACGCTGGACACTGCCAGTTTGTGATGCGGTGTTTTTACGGAACAGCCCCGGCAATGGTGGCACACGGGCGTTGGCTCCCGGACTATATGATACAGAAACTCACTTTGAAGTAGCCATGTCCAATAAGCATCTGCATCAACCGGTAAGAGAGGCTACTGTGTTGCCTTGTGATCCATTCCTCCATGATTGTGACTGTCCTGTCCTAGAGGTTGACTTTCCCTAATAAAAATATGCGATTAAAATTTGATTTTATTCTTTTCTAAAGAAAACTGGAGTAAGTATGTTTAGAAAAATGAACATTTTGTGCAGAGATGATATATTAATATAATGTGGGTTATTTAGAATTACAAATTCCACAGAAATACCTACTGCGTGTTCGCAGAACACTTTTAAAACTTCTATTTCAATATTATTTAATTCGGCTTCTAGGTCATATTAGAAAATAGTGCTGCCAAATTCCAGTGGATCTTTTTTCTTGAAAACGTTTGAAATTATTTCCATCTCGATTAGGGTTGATTTCGCATCTTATTTTTTTATGGGACGCGAGAATCCTGGAATAGGAATGCCTGGGAATCCTCGAATCCTAGAGAAATTCTTAGAACTTATGAAAAATATTTATGTATGTAACTATTTACATGCAAAATTAAAATACGCTACTAATATACCTAAAATACAGTATTGTTCTTCCTCTGAAACATCATCTTAGCGTAGCATTGTTCTTCCTATACCTACATTATATTATTTTTTCGTACTTACCTACTCACAATCCCAACAGTATTTTATTTAAAAAAGAAACTAAAAGAGGAGAAAAAAGGAAGCATTACTGTGATGATGTATGGAACTTAAATATTTTCATTCACTATAATCACATTGCGTATTGAATAAAACTTCATAACGTTAAAAGTTTAAAGATTTTTTATATAAAAATCCGTAGGAGAGTTCAGACAGCAATGAATCTGCTCCACAGTAAATTTTATGAATAATTGAAACGTTATCTAATGTATCTTTATATATATATTTCTTGTGTGCGTGTGTATGTCACTGAACTCCTCCTAGACGGCTGGACCCATTTTGATGAAATTTTTTGTGTGAGTTCAAGGGGATTCGAGGATGGTTTAGATTCACAATTTGGTCCAGAAAAAAATAGGGTTCCGCGCAAAAGAACTAAAACCATTTTATTAATATTAAAGTCAACGGATTTTTTACTATGTTTTGTTTCTGCTGCTGTTCATCAGTGATCATGGCGCTTGCAACAGTGCTGAAATACCGGATACACAATCCGATCGAAATTTAATCGAATCGAAATCGAACACACATCAAAACAGTATTTTATTTACCTTGGTACAGTCCATGACAAAAGTAGCTTGACAACTTCGCATTTATTAATCTTCTTAGCTCTTAAACCTTTCATAAAATAATAAACAAAACATAAAATGCATTAACTTTGTCCTCCGGGGACTATAAAACTACTTATACATCAAACTGTTGATATCTGTAGTCCTATGTAGAAACGGTTTGTAAAAAATCTAGTGTTAATCAACTTTTGTCTTTGACTGTACCTACCTAACGTAAATAAAACAATGTTGTGATGTTATAAATTAAGACAAGTGTCATGTAAGTCAGGATATGGCAAATTTAACAAACATTGGCATAGTTGCAAGGTTTGATGTGCCTCTACCTAAATCAAACTATGTTTATTAATACCTACTGAATTATTGTCTTGTGTTGTGTTATGTAACTAAAGGTATAGCTACGGATATCATGAGATTCTTGTACCTACCTAGGTATATTAGATCTCGTGTCACCAGTATTTGTTATCGAACTCCTCCAAAACGGCTTGACCGATTCTTATGAAATTTTTGGTGTGCAGTAGATTTAGTAGGTCTGGAGAATAGATCGTAAGCTATTTTTTACGAGATCAGAATTTCACGTAGATGGAGCCGCCGGCACCAGCTAGTAAGAAGTGTTAAATGAGTTTAGGTAGGTATCCACCTACTTGATTATGTTGAACTGAAATCTTGTTTTGCTACCCGTTTATAACTAATCACTTTTCTATTACGTTATTCAAGAAAATTCATGATTGTGTTGTTAAACTATGTACTACATGACAAGATGTAAATAATAATTAATTTGTAATAGCGACATCTAGTAAGTAGTTACTACAACACTGACAAAACAATGTTATCTATCGCGGAGCAGGACGAAAGCGCTACTGCGGCAATTTCTATGAACACAGCTCGACATCGCCGACGGGATCGCGTCATCACAGCTGAAACGCGCGCCATACGCCGACGACGGGGTTGGACTGTAGTGGGCTCGGAAACAAGGTAAGTGCAGTAGTTACCGCTAGATGCCGTGGTAATAAGTTTCAGAATTTCAGACGACATCCCAAATTAAAATGAATATTTATTTTATCAGTTAAGTTTCTAGTATTCTATTTATAGTGTTGATTGATGGCACTTGGTGGAACTTGCTACACATATTGAAATAAATGTATCACTTGTACTTTTTCCACAATTATATTTATTGATTACACCTGACCGGTTTCGCCTCACGGCATTCTCAAAGGTTTTTATATAATATTTATTTACATGTTACAGTCAGCAAGTACTCATACTTGGTGATACATTTGTTTCAATATGTTACTAGTATTAAATAATAATCTTTCTTCTTTCTTATATATAAAAATGAATTGCTGTTCGTTAGTCTCGCTAAAACTCGAGAACGGCTGGACCGATTAGGCTAATTTTGGTCTTGAATTATTTGTGGAGGTCCAGAGAAGGTTTAAAAGGTGCTATCGATTGAGGCAGTACGAAGTCTGCCGGGTCAGCTAGTAAATAATAAAAATATAATTAATATCAACATTATTATGAATTATTACAGAATTTAGTACAAAAGAATGGACTAGATACCTATCTGGCGAAATTACCAAAAATGAAAATGTCGTTGACACATTGTTCCCACCAGGAATATAATAATTTAATTAATCTTTACAAGTAAAAATACTTTTATATCAGGTATTGTTGTCAGAGACGGTGTGAGATAGAAATAGCGTTTGTAAACATTATCAAGGGCGACTTTTATCTGGAGGCTACATTTGGAAGCGCTATAATTGGCAATTAACTGAACCGGTGGGCTTGTGGAGCACACTACGGTTATTTCATCTTGCAACAATTTATTTTGAAAAGGTTCGCTTAGCCATCCTTATCATTTAATTCATCACATGATGCAATTGTAGATTAACCATAATAAAATGTCTACGGAGCAAAATATGTGTGAACTTCTTTCTTAGTCTTATCACATGATAGAAGACCTTATCGTTTCAGTTATTTCAAGATACACATCCTCGAGTGTGGAAGTTCCACAGTCCGGTTCCAGTTTTTTTTTTATTTTACTTATACCCACGAAATACTGGCTTGACGTTGTAAAGAATGGCATGCGTATCAATGTTCTCACTGCCAAAGATGCCGATGACCGTGCGAAGTGGAGGAGTAAAAACCGGAATGGGGACCCTGGGCTACGAGGCGAACACCTCGGATGCAAACGCTACACATCGCTGTGATGAGGATGATGATGACTCTAGCATCTCTAGATGTTTGAGCTGCGAACCGTACCCACCTATAAGCGACACTGAAATAAAGACAGTGTTGATCTTTTGCTAAATTACACTGTAGTATAATAATAATGACAATGAAGATTATGTAGGTAATTTATGAGGTAACTTCAAAAATAAATGGAATAGTAGTATAGTATAGTATAGTAGGAATATAGTAATACTTACTACTAAGTTTTTATTTAAATTAAAATAATAATTTTCCCTTCATACAACTCCTCAAAAGGTCTACTCGCGTCTATTTCTTGTATTCTTTTTTTTTGTAGGAAAACGCATTTGTTATATTTTGCAAAAGTAGATAGGTATTTTCTTTACGTTGATTTATGTCTTTTCATCATCATCATCATCATCATCACCATCATCTTCTTCATCATTTTTGAGACCCGCAGTTCGTTTTACTATTTAATTTTATTTGGTTATTATGGGAGGGTCTGACTCCCTAACCCCGAGAGGAAAACCTGCGCTCAGACCCGGATGGTGTACCAGCTAGCAGGTGAGGTTCGCTTGGATCCCCGAAGGTGTTAATAGGACCCCATACCTCCTTACACCTCTACGTTGAACCTAGGTCTACCAACCAACCTAATCCTGTGTAACATTGTATGTGATAGTTGACGGGCTGTAGCTTGTAGCTAAGTGGTAACCGAGTAGTTAGTAGTTAGCTATGTGTTACATAGCAAAGTTAAGCAATACCAGCCGAGTCAATCTTAGGATGGGTGACCATTCTTAACACATTGAGACACGTCGGTGCCTCGGACAGCACGTCGTAACCTCTACGCCAGTAGAGAGGTACCTTTTTTTTCGTGCGGAAATCATCTGCGGGGGAGGTTATGTCGGGCTTGACCCGAATAAAACCGCATGCCGTCTCGGGTCTTAAGACGACGGGTGTAAGGGTGTAACCCATAAAGCATTTACCTCGCACCCGGAAGTAGAGAGGTACCTACAATTTTACGAGTATTTACTGACTGTAAAATAAAAGGCAAATTAGTGCTTTGGCACTCCTACTAGGTGAACCATGTCCCACGAGTGCCTTTACTTAGTCTGGCCATAAGTACTGTTACAATAAAAAATATTACATATATAACAAATATTACATTTGAATTTGGAATCTGTCATTTTTATATGATAGCTCATTGTGTTTTCTTATTTTGGCGCCTATACATTGTACAATACTTAGCGATTTTAAAATGAACGGGGTGATAATCGCTGTGATTGCATTACACAAAGTGATTTTAGTCGGTTCAAGCCCGACATAAACCGCCCCCGCTGGCCGGCGGGGGGGTATTCGAAGGAATTACCGTACGGAAAAAAAAGGTATGAAGCCAAATGCAATTTTTAAAACTCACCATACGCTTGGAAAAATGTTTGTGTACCGGGCTATTAACAGGTACAATGAGACCTCCTCTGTTTGTGACAGAAATGGATCTGACCGTCCACGTAGTGTTCGTACGAAAAAGGTGGTCAAAGCAGTAAGGGAAAGAATTCGAAGAAATCCTCCCCGAAAGCAAAACATTTTATCTCGGGAGATGAAGATAGCACCTAGAACCATGTCCTGTCCCATCATGACCCGAGACGATATGAGATGTTGGTAGGTTCGAGTCCGAAATAACTACTCCCACACAAAAAGAAAACACAAGAAGGCACAGTATACTTTGTCTTTTACGGTTCACATTGGCTACCTGGTCAACTGTTACTGCCACCGTTTTAATAGCCAAATTTACATAATTATGGTTGTTAAAGTGAATGCGTTTTGGGTTCATTAATTCTGTTATTACGGTTTAAACTAAATACTCGTAATGTAGCCTAGGGTAGTAGGTAAATATATCTTTGAACAATATTGTTATCATTTTACACATTTATTTTCTTTGTTATCTGTCTAGGGTTAATCACCGTATGAAACAACTAGGAATTCAGTGCAGGGTGCGACAGAAATAAATTGAGCTGAGCGAGCAGGACTCTTACTTGAAAATAAGACATCTTACTACGGTCACGCGGCGTTTTTCGGTGATTATTCCTCAATCATCAGACATGAACCATCTCGCTTCAAAACGCTCCTCAGTGTCCACACTATCACCGTGGTAAATTTGGAGTGGTTACGGAGGAGGTCAGCCACCAACAAACGGCTATGCCGCGTATAAGAGCTATTAAGATAAAAAGGACTTGCATAAATATGATCATAATAACAAGCGTCGGTAGCTTAGTGGTTAAGGAGTCGACCTTACGATCGAGAGGTCCCGGGTTCGAATCCTGGCCATTACACTACCGACGTGAACCCACTCCTAACACAAGCAATTTAGCTTAGCTGGAGGGGTTAGGGGGAATATTAGTAATTTCGGTTGCTAATATTCTTTAAAAAAATATATATATTAACTGTTATACCAAAGTAAAGGACCCCGAGCCTTTGTTGTGAGAATATATTGCTGCAGAAAACTTTTTCCTACCTACCTACATAAGACGTGATGAAAAAATTAAAAGTAGTGTCAAACTCAAAAGAAAACTTAAGCATGTGCTACACGGTTTTAAACGGCGGTTTGAAACAGAGGTTTAAAACAGTGTAGATAGTTGTTTTATCCCAAATTTCGTTTGACCTTTAAACACCCTTGGCAACAAGGCTTGCGTTTGAAACCACTGGTATAACGGCGATACTCTGTGGAATATATTAAATTCGGATTCATTGAAAATCCCACAAACCCATCGTCGCCTCAGTGCCTTCTATGTCTAAAAACATTTTCGAATGAAGCAATGAAGCCTTCAAGACTGCAAGATCATTTGAATAAAATGCATCCAGATAAGAAAGACAAGAATGTAGCATATTTTCAAGACCTAGAGATGAAACATAATACTCAGCCAAGTGTAGCAAAACTATTTTCGGCAGCTGCTAAGCAAAATGACGACGGACTTCGAGCTTCGTACAATATCTCTTTGTCAATTGCTCAAAAAGGCAAACCACACAACATCGGAGAAGAGTTAATTTTGCCAGCAATAAAGGAAGTAATAACTACTGTGCTTCATAAACCGGCCGCAGATATTATCCAAAAAAATCCTTTGAGGAATAATTCTGTGCAAAGACGAATTGATGAAATGGCTGAAAACATTGAAGGATCATTGTGCAATCATCTGAAGACTAGTCAATTCTCAATTCAGATCGATGAGTCCCCTTTGCCTACTAATGAAGCATTGTTGCTGTCTTACGTGAGGTTTATTAAACATGAGAAAATATGTGAAGAACTATTGTTTGCTAGAAATTTAGAGACCGATACAAAAGGCGAAACCCTATTCAATGCATTGGAAAAGTTTTGTGATGAGAAAGAGATTCCCTTGAAAAATATTATATATCAGTTGCTACGGATGGCGCTCCGGCTATGACAGGGTGCCATAAAGGCTTCATAGCGTACTTAAAAAATAAAATTCCAGATGTACTTGCTGTACATTGCGTTATTCATAGACAACATTTGGTTGCTAGAAACTTAAGTGAACGACTATTTCAATCACTGCAATATGTCATCAAAGCAGTCAATAAAATCCGTACCAGCTCTTTAAATGATAGATTATTTCATCAGCTTTGTGTTACTAATGACGAAGATTCCAACCGTTTGTTGCTTCATACTGAGGTTCGTTGGCTATCAAGAGGCAATTGTCTGACTCGATTTTATAACCTGTTTGACTCTGTGATAGAGTTCTTAGAAACTAAAGATACAGAATTGCGCAACAAGCTCATTACATCAAAAAATGATATAGCTTACATGACAGACCTATATAAATTGTTCAACGACATGAATCTCCAACTGCAAGGCGATGAACTAAATATAATTAAAACAAAAAATGTCGTTACTGCTTTCGCAGCCAAACTGCTTCTACACAAAAAGAATATGGGCAGACGTGAGTTTCACAATTTTCCGAATTTATCAGTATCCTGCAGTAACGACGACTTGTTTGCCTACTGCCAACATTTGGAAAACCTCCTCATTGACTTCACCGAACGATACCAGGACATTTTGAACTTGGAAATACCAGGCTGGGTGTTAGGGGAGTGTGTGTTGGGTAACCTCCTCGAGTGTCGCTCCGATTCCGATCCCGCTGCAGTCCGGGGGGAACGGAATCGGAGCGGCCGGTACACCCTGGGCGGCGGTCAATGGCTTCCCCTTCACCCCTTCATAGGGTTGGCATTGATCGTCGGCCAATACCCAACGTGGCGGGAACACATCGCTCTCCGTACTCCTCTGCTTTCAGAGGAGACAGGATGAGCGATGCTGTAAGTGGTGAGATGGCCCAGGGTCAGCCGGGGTGCGAGGGATATGCTCTATGAGTAACCTTACACCCCGGCGTCTGAAGACCCGAGACGGCGTGCGGTTTTAGTCGGTGCAAGCCCGACATAACCGCCCCCGCTGGCCGGCGGGGGGTATCCGAAGGGATTTCCGCACGATAAAAAAAAAAAAAAAAAAGGCTGGGTGTTAGGTCCGTTTTCAAATGTCAACACAGCAATCTCACCTCAGCTGGAAGAAGAACTTATAGAATTGACAACAAACGAGGAAATAAAAATCAAGTTCAAAAATGGCTATCAAGAATTTTGCCTACAAAAACCGATCCCGCAATTGTACCCTGGATTGTGGTCAATCGTTCAACGATTCTTTATAGAATTCCCATCGTCATATTTGTGTGAACGTGGATTTAGTGCTGTGGCAACGCTGCTTACTAAAAAGAGAAATCGTTTGCATGTTACCGAACGTGGCGACTTGCGGCTGTTCTTGAGTAAATTGGAACCTGATATCAACAAACTTATTAAACAGCATCAGATTCATCCTTCACATTAGTTTTTATATAAGAATCGATTATGTTTGTTTTATTTTGAATAAAAGATAATCTGTCTGAATACTATAAAGTTGCGTTTCAATAATCATTCTCATTGGCAGGTGTAGCCCGTAAGAGTTAACTTGAGACCTGAGCGTCGTTATGTACTACCTACTGTGCTCAGGTCTCAAGTTAACTCTTGCGGATTATAGTAAAAGTCTATTTTAGAATGAATTTTTAATCTCCGCTAATATAGCTCACAACAATTAATTAATTTAATTTGAAGTTATAGTGGTTTTTAAGTAGGTGAAAAAATGGGGGCGCTAAAAATTAATTTAGTCTCAAAGTGGGCAGTAGACAAAATAAGTTTGGGAACCTCTGTTTTAAACCGTGTAGCACATGCTTTAGGGATTTGTTTCATCATTTTATTTCATGGATATGAATGTTGCATCATGCAATAAAGTTATCACAATCAGTATATATAATAAATTAGGTGGATGGGTGGCATCTAATTACTATACTGCATATGAGCGTAGCTAGCAGTTTGGTGAAATGACATAATGGAAAAAATGTGTCTTTGCTGAATAAATAAATAAAAAACATTTCTAGCACCATAGAGTATTCTCTCTCTCTAGTATAGCTCTATTATTAGACGCTATATGTATAGATATTGTAGTGACCAGATAGATCGTCTATAACACACTTATACACACACGCAAACACACTTCACAATACACAATAATAGCACAGTGGAACTGCGTTCGTTCGACTTTGATACTAGGCTAGGCTAGTTTATCCGTCCAGCGAGCACATGTACCTACCGGCTCCCGGCTTAGGGAAGATTTATATCGAACCGACTGTCGTGTCCTCTCATGTCAATCTAACTCTGGGTAGAACACACATCGGTATAATCAAATATATTATTCTACCATACAAACACTACAAGTTTGACGTAGTAATATCAATTTAAATAAAAAAGCTAAAGACGAAAAGAATAAACAGAGAAAACAAAATTTAATCTATCTTACGGAATCTTACCTTATTTATACAGATTCAATTAATAAATAAAAAAGTACGATAAACATTCAATTGTACGTATACGAATTTCTCAAATCAATTCGGAAAAGAACTCTTAACTTTTAAACAGCTAGACAGATTTCATCAAGTACAGTCAAGAACCATCTGAATCGAACTTTTAATTAAAAAAAACTTTATTGAAATAGGATTGGGAGCTACAGCTACCACGCTACCACAGATACACACAACAGCCTCGACTTACAACTCAACTTACAGTATTCAGATTTTCCAAACTCCTAAAGTTGGCGGTAGAGTGTGTTAACGTAAGTGAATTTTGAACTGATGTGACAACTTGAGATGAACTAACTCCTCGTACAAAATCCAAAATTCGTTTCTTAATGCTTGGTTCAGTGGGTACGCCATTAATATACCTGCTTAGATAAACTAACTCACTGAGTGTCTCCCCGTGACCATAGCTGCTGAAAAGCAATCGAAACGTCGGGATCAATGTAAAATATAAAATAACATCAAATAAATCGCGATAGAATCCGTTAAAAATAGTTTTATTTCAATGTCCTGAAACTTTAAAATCGGACATTCTCGTTTTTTTTAATGAAACGTTTAAGGCGCATTTTTACAAATGTTTTGATGAAAAATCATATTATTATAATGACATTTTATTCCCTTTTGGACACGACAGAATTAATTGATTTTAATTTTTTATTTCTCGAAAACTAAGTGGAATTTATAAACAGGAGTTTCAAAACTTTGATTCATGTTCCATCGCTTTAGGCACTCCGCTGCGTTCAGCGTGCGCCAGTCACAGGCGCCCGCGCGGCGTTTTATTTTTAACCAGCTTCAAAACAGAGGAGGTTCCATGTTCGTCTGTATCTATTTTTTTAAGAATATCAATCGATATTTCCGTCGTTTAAGAACCAATTTTAAAAATATTTTTTTGCGTTCGGTTTGGTTTAACAAAAAGTTTCATATCAATTTTAATGGTATTGAGCCTAGACATCCGGAGTCTACGGCATCTCCGGAGTTCTAGGTCCAATACTTGATTTTAAGGAGTTGAAGTCGGTGCTAAGCAGGGAACACAAGCTTATAAGGCATTTAAAATTTAATAGGGTCAATAGTCTACCCGTATTGAACGCATAATATACCGGCACTTGATCGGTTGTATTTTGCTAGAGACGTGAAGAGTTTGGAGACATTACTCACGCCCACACATTTTATCGCTTGCACGGCCAGACTCATGATGTGGCAGAAGTCGACCTTCCCTATTTACCTAACTACTATATGCCTATTTAGTTGCTTTTTGGCTTGGTACCGACTGCAACACAAAAGTCTTTCGTGTTTTTTTTATCTTTAGAATTAAATGAGTAATTCAGTTCAATCACTTTCCAGTGGTTATTGAAGTCGGTATATATATATATTTTTGTAATTAAAATAGTTTATATGCAAATACATTAAGCAACGTTGCATAAGGCGTGAATTATACACGATTCGGCATGGGCACGGAGTTAGGAAAGATCTTATTTCCTTACTCCGTGGGTATGGGTAAGGCGCGGACGCGATTAAAATTATGTACCTAGAAGAGGCGACGAGTAGCTTTAACTTTAATCGCGTCCGCGCCTTATCTGTGCCGTATCGAGTCTGAATTATTCGAGTCTGAATTATTCACGCCTTACGCAACGTTGCTTAATGTACCTATCCATTTTAAGATTTGTTCGAGATGTAGCTAACTGCATGCGCACACGACTAGGACATGGTCAATGCAGCGGACGGCCTTAGAAAGTTGAAAAAAATAGACAGCCACCTGATGCTTGTTGTTAATCTGGCATAATGTTACTAAAATGTTAATACAAACGTGAAGTTATGTAACTAAGAGTGGGTTCAATCAGCGATAGGAACTGTGATTAAGGCTAACTAAACTGCTTTACCACATTTTACTCCATGAATTTCATTGGGTAAAACGTAAAAACTCAGTTTGGTTGGACGGATTTGCACTGGTTACTAAATAATAAGTTTTATCTACACCCATGCTTTAAATCCTCTATAAAAGATTCTGAAACAGTTAGCTTATTGCCAACATTAATACATCCAATGTCCTAATAACCATAATATCATCCGAACGGGTGTTATAATGTTGTATGAAATTTCATAATAACACTCCTTTCGCTTTTTCAATATCTTCCGCGCAAAGGGTTACTCATCAGACAGCCAAATTCTTACCGCCCGATGCGTGGAATCTGCATATGAGTTTCAAAAAAAGAACTGTCATTCACCCGCGTTGCATTGCACTACCACAGCGGCCGTAAAAAAAAATTAAAGCTTATTCGTTCGAATTCGAATTCCCGCTATTTTTCTTCGCTATTATTTTTGCAAATTGTTTTGTTTACTTACGAAAATGAGCGATTTAAGTTTTGATAACACACCTCCAGACATTTCGAATGCAGCAAAGGACATTTCTAACAAATTACTACCGGAAAAATCTAGAAAACAGTATGAAAAGGCGTACCAAGATTTCATGAATTGGAAAATATTCCCTCATATTACCCCTCATTATACCACAGTTGCATAATAGTTATTTATGCAACTGTGGTATAATAAGGGGTATTAAAACATGAATGTGGGTTTATCACACGAAGTGAAGCTGAGTGTGATAATAGTATCACATGAGTGTTTTAATACCTAATTATACAGTTGCATACAATACTTTATCTACACCCATGATAAACTAATAATACATCTTCAGAGAATGATGTACTGCCCTTTGATATTTTCCAATTCATGAAATCTTGGTACGCCTTTTGATACTGTTTTCTAGATTTTTCCGGTAGTAATTTGTTAGAAATGTCCTTTGCTGCATTCGAAATGTCTGGAGGTGTGTTATCAAAACTTGAATCGCTCATTTTCGTAAGTAAACAAAACAATTTGCAAAAATAATAGCGAAGAAAAATAGCGGGAATTCGAATTCGAACGAATAAGCTTTAATTTTTTTTTACGGCGCGCCGCCGCGCTGTGGTAGTGCAATGCAACGCGCGTGAATGACAGTTCTTTTTTTGAAACTCATACAGATTCCACGCATCGAGCGGTAAGAATTTGGCTGTGTGATGAGTAACCCTTTGCGCGGAAGAGATTGAAAAAGCGAAAGGAGTGTTATTATGAAATTTCATACAACATTATAACACCCGTTCGGATGATATTATGGTTATTAGGACATTGGATGTATTAATGTTGGCAATAAGCTGTTTCAGAATCTTTTATAGAGGATTTAAAGCATGGGTGTAGATAAATAACTATTAAACAATATTCTAATGTAAAGTATCCTTACTAGCTGAGATAGAAAGGTTCTTTATAAAAAAATCTGTATCTTAACTATCTTAACGTAGGTAGGTACTTAATAGATTACCATAGTAATCTATTAAGTACCTTTTTTTTTTGTTGTGCGGAAACCCCTTCGGATACCCCCCGCCGGCCAGCGGGGGCGGTTATGTCGGGCTTGAACCGACTAAAATCGCACGCCGTCTCGGGTCTACAGACGCCGGGGTGTAAGGTTACCCATAGAGCATATCCCTCGCACTGCGACTGACCCTGGGCCATTCGCAGTGTCCCCTCTGATAACAGCAGAGGGGTACCTGGAGCGACCACCTCCCCCGCGGGCCTTGCAGGCCCGCCATACCCCGACCCCCTCGTGCAATGGGGTCAGCTGGCCCTGAAAAGGGCCGGTTGGTCAGACTCTTGGCCTTTTACGTTGACGCCAGCTACTCCAGAGGAGCAATCAATGATGCGTCATCGCCCACGTCCACGCCCACGAGGTGATCCAACCAATCGCACCCCAATCTATTAAGTACGTTAAGTACCAGCCTGGTGCTTTTATATGGAAACTCCGCTGAAGCTAATTGGCTAGCTCTTGCTGGCTTACATAATGATCAGTTCAACATTTACCAACATTTATCTGTAAATAAATATTTATCTATCAACTGTATATTTATAAGCAGAAACTGAATGACTGATCAGTCAACGCACAGTTGAAACCGCTGGGTCTAGAACCATGAAATTTTGCACAAATATTCCTTAAGTGACATAGGTGTGCACTAGGAAAGAATTTTCATCAATTATATTCTTTAAAATATTTAATTAAACACGTGTTTCATCGTTTTGTAATATTCAATCCCTAAAATGATGACAGGAGGTTGCAAAATATTTTTAATCAGATTTAATTCCAAATCGGTATTAATTAAACTACTTAGGCAATCCTTTCGTTTTTTTTTCAAACAGTAACTGTTTAATTATCTAGTGCATGATCGAACATCACGTCAAATGTGTTTTGTATTTAAATTATACCTGATGATGAACCTGATGAACTTGTGATATTTAAATTATAAGACAAGGATTTTATATGATTAATATATTTATTCTTAATTATAATTCTACTAAACGTGTTATTATGGGATTTACGCGAGCTTCTTTAACTTTACTGATACGAACAAGATGATCGCGAACTCCGCTCAGTGATTGAGCCTAACACACTTTTCACTTCTTGAGATTCTCTTCTGGTATATCAAGGACGGATCCCTGACCACCCGCTCACTGGATCTGTCCGCCAACCTTTTGTTTTTTGTCTAAGCTCTAAATTCAAATTGATTTATATATTTTATTTTAATATCGCTGACGCATGATGGCCAGGCAACTAACTATAGTGTTCAAAAGACTCCGAACACTACAGTACTTCCGTATACATACATCAATGGCTTAATAGTACATTGTTACCCTAGGGGTGAAAGTAATCGCGGAGGCGGGCGGCTGCCCCCGTGATCAGGTGAGAGCTGGAGAAATCCGCTTCAGCTCCACCGGTCACGGCACAGCAGTCGTCAACTGCCCCGTCGCAGCGGCGCAAAAAATTGCGGAAGAACGGAGCCTCCTCGTTGGGGGCTTCCTAAAGGCGCGGGTGCAACTCCTGCAGCCCCGCGAGACCAGGTGCTTCAGGTGCCTGGCTGTGGGGCATGTGGGAGTGCAGTGCACAGCGGGAGACACCGTGGGGGATCGGTGCTTCCGCTGCAGTCAGCCCGGGCACAAGGCCAGTGCTTGTGATGCTCCGCCGCGCTGCTACAAATGCGTAGCGGAGGGCAAAGCGGCGGAGCACCGGGCGGACAGCAGAACCTGCGCCGCCTCGAGGCCAAAGCCCCGTTCGTCCGCAACGGGTAGCGGGGATGCCGCTCAAGAGCGGCCACATTCGAGGCAGGATGCGGAGATGGACGTCCATTAATGGACACACCAATCCGCATCCTGCAGGCGAACATAAACCACTGCACCGGTGCTCAGGATCTTCTGTACTAGAGCATCGTGGAGTGGTCTATCAATGTGGTCGTGGTCGCTGAGCCGTACTGGGTCCACCCCGGAAGCCCGGTGGACCTGGACGGCGTAGCGACCGTCTTCGGAGGTTCCGCCGTGGACACCTCGCGCCTTGCACTCATTGCAAGGTGCAGAGGCTGCGTCGCGGCGGACTATGAGGGCTTGGCTGTCGTGGCCGTCTACTTCTCGCCAAGCCTTGACCAGTACGAGCTTGAGCTAAGGCTCGCTGAACTGGACATTGTTCTCGCTGCGTGCCGTCCTCGTCCTGTCTTGGTCCTGGGAGACTTCAACTCCTGGTCTCAGGCCTGGGGCACCCGGGAAACCAATGACAAGGGGCGAGTACTGGAGGACTGGGCCAACACCCGTGGTCTAGAGGTCCTCAACCGGGGGAGTGTCGCCACCTGGGAGCGGCGGGGGCTCAGTTCGGTCGTGGATGTCGCATTCGCGACCCCTGCTCTCGCCCGCCGCGTCCAGGGTTGGCGTGTGGTGGAGGAGGAGGAGACGGATTCCGACCATAAGTATATTCGGTTCAACGTCTCCCCTCCAACTAACCTGCCGCCGACAATTGCGAATCCCCCGGATCCACGTTGGGCGCTCAGACGCCTGGATCGGGAGGTTCTCCTGGAGGCATCAATAGTGCAGGCCTGGATTCCGTCACTGGCCAGGCCTGCCGATGTCGACGCAGAGGCGGAATGGTTCAGGCGAGCCATGTCGCATATCTGTGATGCGGCGATGCCTAGGGTTAAGCCGGGCCCGGCAAAGAAACAGGTGTACAGGTGGTCAGCGGAGATCGCACAGCTGCGAGCAGCGTGCGTGACCGCTCGCCGCCAGTACACCAGGTTTCGCCGGAGGCATCGCCGCCCAGACGATGCAGCAGCCCGAGAGGCGGAGCTGTATGAGGCGTACAAGGGGGCCAAGAAGACCCTCCAAAAAGCCATAAAGCAGTCCAAACGGCGGGCCCGCGAAGAGCTGCTGGAGTCTCTGGAGCAGAACCCATGGGGGCGTCCTTACCTTGCGGTCAGGGGCAAAATCCGCCCAAGGGCGCCCCTACTGACCCAGAGTCTCCAGCCGGAGCGGCTGGAGGGGATACTGGGCTCCTTGTTCCCAGCGAGAGCGGAGGAGCACGTCCCTCCGCGTATGGCTCCGCCTCAGGCGCCTGACGCTGATAATAGCGAGAGCGATGTGCCCGAAGTCAGGGAGAGTGAACTAGGGGTAGCAGTGCTCCGGCTTAAAGCCCGGAAATGCACTGCCCCCGGACCCGACGGCATTCCAGGCCAAGCATGGGTCCTGGCCCTGGAGGAACTAGGGCCTCGACTGGTGGCGCTCTTTAGCGCATGCCTCGAAAGGGGCCAGTTTCCAAAGGCTTGGAAGACGGGGAAACTGGTCCTTATCCGGAAGGCGGGGCGGCCGGCGGACCAGCCATCCGGATACCGGCCGATCGTGTTGCTCGACGAGGTGTGCAAGCTCTTTGAGCGGATTATTGCAGAGCGCCTCGTCGAGCATCTCACGAACGTGGGGCCAGATCTGGCGGACAACCAGTTTGGTTTCCGCCGGGGGCGCTCCACCGTGGAAGCGATCATGCGCGTTAGGCGTCTCGCGGGGTGGGGTGGTGGTGGCGGTGTCTCTCGACATCGCCAACGCCTTCAACACCCTACCCTGGAGCTGCGTTAGGGAGGCGCTCGCGTATCACAGAGTGCCTCCTTACCTCCGCCGCATTGTCGAGGCATACCTATCCGAGAGGGCCATAGTTTACCCGAGCTGGCTAGGGCCAGGGCGGCGAGAAGTGTCGTGCGGTGTTCCACAGGGGTCGATCCTAGGGCCACTCCTGTGGAACATCGGATACGACTGGGTGCTGCGCGGTTCGTTGCTCGAGGGTGTCAGCATAACGTGTTATGCTGACGACACCCTCGTTATGACGCGGGGAGCAATGCACCGTAGCGCGGCACAAAAGCCACGGCAGGGGTTACTCAAGTCGTGGGTCGAATACGGCGGCTGGGACTCGAGGTGGCTCTCCACAAATCCGAGGCTATGTGTTTCCACGGGCCTCGGAGGGGGCCACCTGCGGGAACCAGCATAACCGTAGCGGGCGTAAGCATCGGCATCGAGCCCACGATGAAGTACCTTGGGCTCGTACTCGATAGCCGATGGGACTTCGGACCTCATCTCCGAAGTCTGGTTCCGAAACTGAGGGGGGCTGCGGCCGTGCTATCGCGGCTGATGCCCAACGTTAAGGGACCCAACGCCCCCACTAGGAGACTGTACCTGGGGATCGTGCGAAGCATGGCCCTGTACGGGGCCCCAGTATGGGCGGAGACTCTGGCGGCCCGCAACGTGGCTGTATTAAACAGCCCGTTAAAAGCGAGGGCCGTCAGAGTCATCAGGGGGTATCGCACGATCTCCGTCGAGGCGGCATGTCTCCTAGCCGGGACCCCTCCATGGGACCTGGAAGCGAGAGCCCTTGCGCTGCTGTACCAGTGGCGCAAGGAGGCGCTGGAGCGGGGCCATAGGCCGGAGCCCCGAGAAATCAGGGCTCAGCGGTCCCTGCTCCGCCAGGAACTCATGGAGACATGGAGGGTGCGACTTGAGCACCCAAGGTGGGGGGAATCCACCATTGCGGCGGTGAGACCGATCATGAAGGAGTGGTTGGAGAGGGACCATGGGGACCTCTCCTACCGGATGTGCCAGATGGTTACCGGACACGGGTGCTTCGGTAAGTATCTGTGGCGCATCCACCGGGAGACAACGCCGCAGTGCCAGCACTGCGAGGATCCTGGCGAAGACACGGCGCTCCACACGTTGGTGGAGTGCCCTGCGTGGGCGAGTCAACGCCGGGATCTCGTTGCGGTCCTGGGCGTGGACGTTCTCTCGTTGGAGACCATGGTGAGGGCCGTGGTCTCCGACGGGAGCAAGTGGCACGCCGCCGCCTCTTTCTGCGAGCAGGTAATGCGCGCGAAAGAGACGGCGGAGAGGGAGCGGGAGAGAACCCTGCCCCCCGAGTTTCGCAGTCTGCGGCGAGGACGCCGCAGACTCATCTACGCCCGGGACTACCGACCTCCATGATCGGGGCCTGAGGACGGCAGTTGGCCGACTCGCCGTCCTTACAGAAGCAGGCCGTGGCGGAGGCGTGTCGTGTGTGCCCTACACACGCCTGCCAACTCACCGAAGCGGGATAAAACCCGACCCCACCAGGCGAGGCCGCGGTGGCGGCCAAAGCCCGCCGGCAACCCTGGGGTTATCCTTTCGAGGGCTTACACGGGGTGCCCGGCAACAGACACTTGGGGAGGACACCGTGCGGTTTTAGTCGAGACACGACATAACCACCCCCGCTGGCTGGCGGGGGGGTATCCGAAGGGATTTCCGCACGTTAAAAAAAAAAAAAAAAAAAAGGGGTGAAAGTAACTTATTTAGTCCCTCGAACTATTGGCGCCCTCACTTCGTTCGGGCGCCAATAGTTCGAGGGACTAAATAAGTCTTTAACCCGAGGTAAACACTGTGCTTTTCATGACGAATACAAGGAAAGTAAAAATAAAAACATGAATTAGCTAAAGAAAAAATGAGTAAATTGATGAACGGAAGTATAAACAAAACCTTCAAATCGAAAAACAAATGAAGATAGAATTGCCGCTTTTCCGCCTATTTTGTCTGTTTTTTTTCTGTGGCCGGCCAGCTCTTCAGCCATTATTTTTCATTTTCATCATTGAAAAAATGGTAAATATTTTGCCCAAATCTATGTTATTTTAAGGAAACTGTTGAAACTAAACTGAAGTTATTTAAAAAAATATATTCTTTAATCAATACTTAACTTTATTTTATTTCAATTTTACATCGCGCTGTAATTGAGTGGCTGTATAGAAAGTTGGTACCTACATGGTTGGTACATTAAAAATGTGAAAATAGAATTAGTTTTTTTTTAATAATTTGACAGCTGTCAGTTGAAAGCGAATCTCCCTAGGGATGAAAAGTATTACTTTCATCCCGCTCCTCAGGCAACTTCAGACCTACTTTCAGAGTATGAGTAATGAAATAATAGATTATTAACCAAGGGGATAAAGCAGTGTCTTCTGTCGAGCGAAGCGAGAGATTTAAGACGAGTCCTGAGTGTAGCGAGGGATTTAAGTTCACCCATGACTAAGACAGCTTTATCACCGAGGAAAATACTCTACTTTTCGTACCATTTGCGAAAAAATTAACACAATAATAATATGAGATAAGCATTTATTAAAAATAATGACAATTAAAAGTAAATGTTAACATTCGAAAACATTGGTTCAATTATTGATAGAGAGAGTTACATTTTTGTTTGGTACATTTATTGTTGATGAGTTGATTTGAGTATTTCTCTGTTCTTGCGTCTGAAGAACTTGCGTTTCATTGTAGCGTTGCATCGTGAGTTGCGGACGAAAATAAGATGCCGGCAGTTGATGGTTGTGGCTCTGTTGGATTAAGTTTTATATTTTTGTTAATTTGACTGCTTAATATGGCTTTATTCGCCATTGAGCTTTCGATATAACCCTCAGCTACTCCATCGGAGCTCCAACCACCGTGTCTTTTTATTGACGTAATATCCGCCCCTGAATCCGCCAAGAAAGTCGCCGAAGTTCTTCTAGAGCAGTGACCGGTGTAGAGTTCAACATCTTTAAGTTTTAAATATTTTGCAATTTCCTTTGGCATATTGCTAATTTATTTTTGCCGATGGCTTGTCGAGTACATTTCCCATTCCGATAGTTTATGAAATATCTATTGTTTTCCATGTTGGTGGAACGTAATGCTTGGTATTTATGAATGATTTTAGTATATTGTCCTTGTACGATGAATGATTTCTTTGTCTTAGTTTCTTTTACATTAATCAGCAGCAACTCATTGGAATGATTTTCAACGTCCTCCACCTTTAAGTTTACAAGTTCACATCCGCGTCAAGCACCATTGTATCCAAAAATTAAGGCCACCTATAACAAAGATAAAAAACAGGTAAATATATAGAATAATTACCATTACTAAGATACGAAATCTTCATAGTTAAATCATGTATACTTACTTTTGTGGCCAGAAAAATTTCGTCAGGAGCTTCATTAAGAAATTTTTCCACATTTTGAGTCGTAAAAATTTTAGACTTTGCGCAATGCCCTTCTGATTTTCTTTTTAAAAAAGCCAGTAAATCGTGAATCTATTTATTGCAATGCTGTGTTTGATGCTTATTGTAGCTTTCAGCTTTGAGTATATGCACCAAAGTGTATTTGGATTCTTTGTCTTGGATAAATAATCAAAATAGAGAAGAAGTACTGATTATGCAATTGATAGGCCTTTCGCACCTCTCCACGTTGAAAATTCTTCATAAGTTTTTAAATAATTTTCCTTGGATTTTGTTGGAAGCAAATTATTATTTATAATTGCGGCAGCATTTGCACTGATGGAATCCGAAAATTCACTGTCACTGTCGCTTTGATTTAACATCGTAACGTATTTTTAGAACATTAACTTATTTATAAAAATAAATTAAAATAAACTAAACGTTTATGTATTTGAAGAAAACAAAAACGCGGCAAATTCTTAGACTAATATTTTTTTGTCGGAAAAGCAAAGGCATCAAGCTCATACGGCCTCGTCGGTTTTCGTAATTTCATTTAATAATCATAACTGCATAATAAATGCGTATTCCTTTTTCAAAACAATATTTAATATCAAACGTTTTCTATTTTATCACATAAAATACTGGCAGGTCACAAATAAAGAATTAAAACTTCTAATTTAAATTTCGCGCTCGAAAACCAATCTATCAATGTTTTTTTTAAACTGTTGGTTTATTAATTAAACTATGAATCGCGCGCGTATTTTTTTTAAAGGCAGCATTTCATTTGCAAACAGCCTTTGGCCGCGAACGCCGCATATGATTCGAAGCGTGTAAATGGTCAAATGTATGTATAATGCTTTATATACAAACTCAATGGTGTAAACACAGATGTAGTTCAGTATAAATTTCGGTAAGTATTCCAAATTTAAATCACATTCTCCCCCTAGAGGAATGAAATTCAGTACAATTTTCTTTCCCTGTTTTTAACAGATTAAAAATGACTATTGTTATGTTCGCTTTTTGTGGCATAGAATGTCACTTTTTTGAGCAAAATGGTACGAAAAGTATATTACACACTTTCAGTTATATATAAATAATAATATTCCAGTATATATTGCCCAGCTATCTAGACCCAAACAAAATTCAATTGACGTACCTAAGAAGGTACGTCAATTGAATTTTGTTGAATTTTGAAAATCAAAGAGAACTAATAACTAAGAAGTTATTAGTTTTCTTTTTCACTAGGTGCATCATAAAACCTAATTCTGTAGTAGGTATGGCATATACTTGTAGAATATACAAAATCTTGTTTTAATTGGCTGTGGTAATATTTATTTACAACCCTCTTAGTAGCAAATGTTGTAAATAATATACTAATAACCAATATGAGGACTATCATGAACGGTTCATCTAAAGTTACAGACCGAAGTTTAAGTAGGTCAGAAGTACTCAAAAGTAGTCTTGACGTAAGTAAGTAGGTATTGGCTTACATATATGTAAGGCCGTGTATTGTCCAAAATATAGGTATATTGTAATTTGACTCAAATAGAAATCTAGAACCGAATTACAGTTACTTTTAAATCTTTATTTATTTTTTGGTTTTGATCCAGTATTGATATATCAACCCCATCTTACTTTGATTCCCAGTTAATATTACAAGGTCTTACAAATACTACAGTCTAGTATATTGATTATAATATATCATTGCTGTACTATTGTAATCAGGTGACATAATCCTGGGCTGCTTCTAAACTTGGACAACTCATAATACTTTGTATTAAACCCGCACCCAGAGAATTTAATTTTAGTTCTTTAAGAACTTTTAGGTCTCACGCTCAGTTTTATTCGGTCACTATACAAATGATGCACATGTTCAATTTTATCGCATTACAGGAGTAAATAAATATCTGGCTAACAAAAGTAACAATTACAGTAACATGATGCTTCATAAGCCATCTCGGATGAGTCAAACCCCTGAGACACCCATTGTTTAACCTGGTGTCCGTGATTTGTCACTATGTCACACGTTCAGTTGTTCCTGGTGACGGCTGATAAGCCCGGGCTCGTTGGCACCGTGCCCTTACAGATATAGACAGAGACATGCGTTGTATCCATATTATACACAAGTATGTATTAACTCGTGTAAAACCTGTGTTATAGTCATAGCCGTAGCGAGAAGCGACAGCGACTAATTTACGTACATCATTTATATTGTAATTACCAAATTGCTCATTCTTAGAAAGAACATCAAAGAAAAGTTACTTAAATATTTTTAGGAGCTTAAAATATAGAAGAAATATGAATAAGAAATAAAGGAGATTAAAATATTGTGGCAGTGAAAGCGAAAAATCTTGGCTTTTTGCTTCTCTTATAACGTTGAAAATTTTATTTTCTAAATTTTAGTAAATAAGTATTACAAAACTGTAAAAAACTGCTTATTGAGCATCATACAAAAACTATAGGACTGTTTTTTTAATCCGCGTGCTTAAATATTATGCAAGCATTTAGTATCAACTTACCTATTGTTCCTGCCGGCGAAAGCTTATTCCACTCTAATCCACAGAACAAAGAACTAATAATAGTGCCTAGCTCTTATTGTTAGTTCTGTACCACTGCTGGACGAGTAGAGTTTGTAGTCAGAGTACCGGGCCAGGACTTCAGTAATACGAGCCAAACGTCATTTTCGCCGTGGCTAATGCGCTTATCGATTTTAGGGTTCCGTACCTCAAAAAAAAGGTAAAAAAAGGAACTCTTATAAAATCACTCTCTTGGCAAATTTAGATTTTCCGCAAAAACTTGTAAGTACCTACCAAAATTTGCCTTAATTTTCAACTTTTTAATTTCACAAAATTTTCCCTTTCATCGGCTGTTAGACCTTGCTTTTAACAAAAAGTGACAATTCTCGGTCAACCGGAAGTACCCTATATGTTTTGGGTCAAAAACCTATATGGTAGTTCCCGCTGACCTAGAATCACAAAATTTGCCAAAAAGCAAGCTAACAGCACAAATAAAGGTTAGGCTTTTTTTTCACGTGTAAAGACCCAAACCCACGGGCTACACCCCATCGGGCCAAGGTTAGGCTGTCGATTGCGGAGAGATGGTCAGGTTATATCCCACCTCCTTTACATGGTTGCCCCCAACAATTCCCAACTGATAGCGTTATTAAAAAGATGACCGAAACCTTTAGTAACTCTTATCAGGATGGAATTTGGTGTGGACAAATGTGCGGTCATACAAGTAAAAAGAGGTGAGATTGTGGAATCTGATGGGGTTGAGCTCTCAGATTCCACAAAATTCAGGTCTCTCTCTACAATCGACACCTATAAATACCTGGGTATGTCGCAGGCGTTAGGCATTACAGAAGCTAGCATGAAGCAATCGTTACAGAAGCATTTCTTTGGCCGCTTAAAAAAGCTTAAATAACTATCGGAGGTATATTCTTAAGGATTGTACGGTTGACATATGTCGGACGTGCCACCGTCCCGGGGAATCCCTTGTACATATAATTTCTGGTTCTTCTCGTCTTGCCAACGGCGAGTATTTGCATTAACATAACCATCTAGCCAGGATTGTTCATCAACAACTTGCTCTAAAGTACAACCTTGTGGAATCAGAGGTACCGTACTATAGGTATGTGCCCGACGCAGTTCTCGAAAATGGGCATATCACGTTGTACTGGGATCGAGGTATCATCACTGACAGGACTATTGTAGCTAATAAACCTAATATAGTGTTGATAGATTGATCAGAGCGCCGCGCAATAATTATCGATATCACCATTCAACATGACGAGAATTTTGTGAAAGCCGAAAAAGAAAAACAAATAAAATGTTTGGATTTGGCTCACGACACATGTCGACCATGTGTAGTGTGGATTCGGCAATTTTTGTTCCGATAGTTGTATCGGTTCACGGACTGATTGCCAAGAGCCTCTATCAACATCTCAAGAGGCTCGCGTTAGGCAGTTGGGTTAAGGTTTTAATGCAGAAGGCAGTGCTCCTCGACACGGCACGTATTGTGAGGAGATTCCTATCTCTGGAGCCTTAACCACCAGTAGAATGGTCCCTGTACCCGATGCCGGTGGGTCACTTTTTTATATTTTTAAATATATTTGTTTTTTTATATGGAATGTATTTAAAAATATAATTTATATGTATTTTAAATTTAATAAAGGAAATCATAATTATTATTAAAAAAATACATTCTACTTTACTTCTACTTTTATTAAATTTTCCATAAGACTGTCCGCTGCGGTGAGCGAGACCCGGAGAGGGCGTCCTTTTTGTGGTTTTATTTGTTTATTATGATTTACCTACAATATAATACCGCGGTAGCCTAGTGGTATGGGTAAAGGACTGCTGAGACGAGGTCTCGGGTTCGATCCCAGGTATTACCATGGCACACACCAATGACTTTTCGAAGTTATGTGTGTATTTATCGCAGGTTTATAAGTGCCCGGTTAATGGCAATAGGCTCGCCACCTATTACATTGGGACCTAAACATAAACTGGCGAAATGTGGGTGCTAGCACCTCTGCCTACCCCTTCGGGGATATAGGCGTGAGTTTATGTTATGTTATGTTATGTTACCTACAATTTTCAAGGTTACAACCAGCTAAAATTGCATTCCATTAGTTCCAAACAAAGTGTAACAAATAATTATAGGCAAATATTTATTCTTATAATAATCCAATAGTGTGGAATGAAACTTAATTAGCGAGTCTGCATGAATATCTACAAGAACACTGGCTTCATTTACCCGTTTGTTCTCACTAGTTCGATTGTCGAACTGGTGAGAAATAGGAAACCCGCTTCACGGGGCTCCTATTTCTACGTGCATTATCACAAGTGACCTAACGCGAAGGGTTATCGCGGTGAAAGTCTCAGTAGTTCGACGGTCGAACTAATGAGAAAAAAAAATCTCACTCGTTCGACGATCGAACTAATGAATCGAACTAGTGAGAACATACTCATTTACCGACTTACAAAACCTTGGAATCGGTCGGAATGGCCTAGCAGCAAGCTTCCGAATCTATCAAATGTATCCCAATTGATATTGAAATCTGTGTGTTTGACATAGGTCAAAATTAAAATGAAGAAATTTAACAGACGTGGAAAACTTGATACGATGGCTATATCTACTTGATGTGTAGATACCTTATTGTTTCCTTACTTGATTGGCACCCGGATCTCCGTTTACTGTTGTAAATATAAGGTGTTTGGTGAACACCCTAATAAGCTGAAACGACTTTTTTTATATTTAGTCCGTCAAATTAACTGCACCTCGCCTGATTGTAAGCTGAGGTGAAGTCCAAAAAGTAGTGGCCACCATTTCTAGAGATTGTCCCTAGAATGGTGGCCCCTACCTAGACGGCCTCAACCATGTTTTTTCAAGCCCCGCTTAAAGAGCCCAGGTTTGTAGGTAGAAGGGAACACGTGTGTGGGTAAAGCGTTTCAGTGCTTTATGGTAATAGGTTGCTGATGGTAAGCTGAGGTGAAGTCCAAAAAGTAGTGGCCACCATTTCCAGAGATTGTCCCTAGAATGGTGGCCCCTACCTAGACGGCCTCAACCATGTTTTTTCACGCCCCGCTTAAAGAGCTCAGGATTGTAGGTAGAAGGGAACTCGTGTGTGGGTAAAGCGTTTCAGTGCTTTATGGTAATAGGTAGATTCAGGGTGTCTTTTTTGTCCTACTGTCCTACTGTCCCAGTAGGACAGTATGGGAAGACCCGAAACTATAGTAGATAACAGGAAGCTGTCTGAAGAAACCCTTGCTCCTTTTTCGTAAAAAAAAATAGCATACTTAATTTTTTGGTCAAACATGAAGTTTTCATAAAAAATAGCAAATTTGATTTGAGATACACGGGCGCTTCATGGGCTAGAGACACGGAGACACCTCTGCATATAATATAAATTATCATCCCCGAGGTTAGTAAATGGTAGGTAGGCAGTTCAATATTTAGATTTAAAACTCTGTTTCGTTTTATTATTGTAGTGTTTACGCTGAAGGTCCATCACAGCCTATTCATTGTTCTAGATAATAACTTTTGTTATTTCGGTGTGGGCAGTTCAATATTTAGATTTAAAATTCTGTTGCGTATTATGATTGTAGTGTTTACACTGAAGGTCCATCACAGCCTATTCATTATACTAGATAATAACTTTTATTATTTCGGTGTTGAATCCCCGCCCCCGCTGGCCGGCGGGGGGGTATCCGAAGTGATTTCCGCACAGAAAAAAAAAAACTTTATAGGAATAAACAACAACAATAAACAATACTTTATTATTTTTGCCAGATTTACTGCACAACGCTATCGCGTTTCTTAATCTCTCATCGCTTCTGTCGTAGCCACATCGTATGGTATGACACATCAGCTCGCATCATATGGATAGAGTTATTACCATTCACCGCCTACCCTTTTGCGTGACTACACGTGCTTTGCATTGCTTCACGCTGTTCGAGTGTTCCATTTCCCAATGAAATGTGGTAATGTATTTTCAAGAGGAGACGATTAACTGCCACGGAGTAACTAGCAGGTGGATCCAGAAAGAATTCAATATATAAAAAATTACTGTGAAAACAACAAGCAAACGCAGTTTGATCCAATAAATTCTTGTTTGAATACTTTAGAATCAGTAAAATTAAAATATCTAAATAACTAGACCTTTATAATTTTTAACCGACTTCCAAAAAAGAGGAGGTTCTCAATTCGAATATTCATATACTTTATGTTTTGTTTTGCGCATAACCTATAGATGGATTTGTAAAATTATTTTTTGTTCGAAAGAAGTTTATTTGGAAGATCTGAAGATAAGTTTCAGAGACAAATAACAGAACTATTAACTAAATGTCAGCAAATCAGTCTTAATTGCATCTACGGCGTTGGTAGTTATTATATAATTCTGTCATTTTAGGATCGATTTTATAAAAAATATTTTTGTATTGGGTATGATAAAAATATAAATAGAATGACGCCTGAATCAGAATTCACCCGCATGGATTCTGATCCCATTCCCGCAACCCATAGGAACCTATACCGGGAGTCAAGCCTAGCCTATTTGTTATTCCAGACTATAATCTATTCATGTACCAACTTTCAGCCAGATCCGTTCAGCTGATAGAGCGTGATTGATCCAAACGTACAAACACCAAACGTTTTCTCAAATTTTCACATTTATAATATTAGTAGGATAGAATGTGAAATAATAGCGACCCGCCCCCGCTTCGCTTAGGTTAATATGAGTTTTTTTTATCAAGCCATATAATATATAGCCTATGTCCATCAGTTATAATGTACATACCTTTCAAATTCCTTCTTTATAATATTAGTTTAGAATATAAATTGCATAGTATGCTCGACATTAGATTTGTATCTTAAAACTATGGTAACATGAATACATACATGACTACTGATGCAGTTGAAATAAAAACTGTCAAACCCGTGTGCCACTTCGTCGACACAACAGCAACGCGACGGTTTGAAATGAACCCGACTAAAAACACGTAGTCAATGGCCGGGGGCACAACTACCCTTATCATAGAAGTTAGTTGTTGACCCGTCGAAATGTGTCTCGAGAAGTTGGACCGTAATGTGAGAAATTTACGTATTAGTAAAGAGCCGAAAAATATGTGGTAATTTCACCTTTCTTATTTTGTAACACCTTAGTCAGACAAAGTTTTATAATATTGATAATATAACGTAACATTTTATATAATGTAGAAAAACAATCATGGTAATCATGTACCTACTTTTTCCGTTATGTAATGTCTATGCCATACCCAGGATCTTTCGTATCTCTGCAAATTAATGAGCTGCAGCAAAGTAACACGTTCAACGTAGCGGACGGCCTTAAAGAATAATTGAGAGCGCACTCACATACTGGAGTCGCGGCACGAGCGAGGCGAAGGCACGGCGAGGTCGATGCAGAGGGGAGGCAAGGCGAGGGTGCTGTGCCCGCCTGGGTCGCGACTCATTTCGTGTATAGTTTCGTTTAGACGTAAGTATGAAGGAAGATTTTGAAACCAATGTGAAATTTATTGATATGGGACACATGGTACATATAGTAACATCCTTCTATTTATGTATGAAATAAATAAATATGTGTGAAGGCTGCTATGATTAGCAGCCCGAGCCTCCAATCTACATGAATTCCACGATTACCGTTCCACGAAGCCGCCGTGCCTTCGCAATGACTACCAGTGAGCGTCGACGCCCCAAAGAAACTACATACAGCAATATACCTTTGGTTTGTGGAGGGTCCAACTGGTCACATAGTTAAATCAGGGCACTAATAATTCTTGTGTTATTTACTTTAGTTATAACAAAAATAAAGAAGTTATAATGAAAAAAAAAGTTACCTACGACAAGTATTTCTACTACAAAAAACCTTTGCAGCTAATAACAGCAGAACATACCTACACAGTTTTTGCACTTTTTGAATAATATACGTTAAGCTTATGTCGTGCTTGACTCTAGAAGTGCAGTAATACTAACTTATAACTAAACTTTGAAATTTCTAGACACGCGCAATATATCCAGATAATTTCAAAGAAAAAATGAACTGTTATTGCAGCAGCCAAGTGTATATTTACACGAACCATTTTGAGCTACTTCTGACCCCTTCAGAACTTGAAAACTATTTAATCTAATTATATAAAATTTGGCACATTTGGCACATTTAAAGCCCCTTGGCTTGTATAGAATCCAACATGTAATAAATGTTGCTCAAATAGTTATTGATATTTTAACGTTTAAAACCCGACATATTTATGACTGACTCACTCATTGTCTTATAGACGAAAAACCTAACCCCTCTCCAGATGACCTAGAAACTTGATATTTGGCACCAAGGTAGACTATAATCTGAAAATCCGAAAACTATTAATAACTACCTGTTGCCCGCGGCTCCGCCCGCGTTACATTTTGATTGTGTTGCCGTAACTCATAGGAATCTAGTCTAGAATCAAACCCGCGCCCCCTGTCGTAATAGTTGAATGCACTACCGCTACGACACAGAGGCCGTCAAATTTGAAATAGGAAGGACAAAACAATATTTGTGCTTTTAATAGAACTGTCCATGTATTTACTTTAGACGTTCAACATGGCGCTATAGTAAGCAAAAATCATACTGGTATTTTTTTGTAATATTTGAGAAATACGAAATCCATCAGCTGCCTATTTTCTCACGCGAAACGTAAATCAGGGAGAGGGCTTTCGAGAAACTTTTTTGCTGGTTAGATAATATTGATCTGATGTTGGAATTATTGTGTATGATATATATAAGGCATAATAATTTTTAATATTATACTTCTTTTAATTTATCTTAGCTTTGTATGCATCGAGTGGCACCTAATTTGAACGAATAATCTCGGTATGTCTTAAAATGTATGTAGGTTTGTACCTACTTAGGGCAGGTGTACATAATAATTCATTGGGATTCATCTGTGAAAACAAAAGTAAAAATCAATGAGCCTTTCCTGAATTAAAATAATAGTCTAATTTAAAGCTCAAAATATTCATCTGTTCAACAAACTTTATTCAAAGCAGAGGTCATCATAAGAGGATCCATGATGAGTTGAGTTCGTCCGGTTCGTTGAACATAAGGACCATATTTTAAAAAGAACATTATCTTTAATAAATGCATATGATTGTATGCACGACATTGATAACTGATAACAAATAACAATTTTTAAAATTTTTGTCTGTCTGTTTGTCCCGGGTAATCTCCAAAGTGCCTGGGCCAGTTTTAACGGGATTTTTACTGCAGCTAGTCAGCTAGCTACCTTATAATATCAGTGTTATAAGCCGTAACTTAGTGGAAACCAACCAAAATTGCAACTTAATGAAATAGTTAGTATTACTAACTTCTCGTTCCATGATATACAATAATATTAATGGGTAACTGGTCAGTTCTCGAATTCAAATTTACCGTTGTGAAATTATCAAACGTGAGATTAGATTTAACTACAGTAAATATCTTAGCCCAGCTATCTAGGATGATGATGATGTGATTGAAGATTTTTTAAACATAATGTCATAAAGATATAGTCATATATTGCATGGATAATAAGTTAATAACCATGTCTCGTGTGAATGTTTACGTGTCATGCAGTCTTATCTACGTTATGTAATAACTTGTAACTGATAGCTGTTAATAGCAGTTACTTATCCATATCCTGCGTTTAAAGCATTTGGTTGATGTTATAATCGGAATGTAAATTACGATTAAAATATGCTACAGTGGGAGTTGGTAGTTCATCTTAAAATAGTTTTGGTTATGTTTAGATACTGTATAGAATAAAACATGACTGCTTGAAGTGAGTTTGTACCAATGAGGACCATTTTTGAGAAATATCTGTTTTTTTAAGGAGTACCTACTATTACTAGTATTCCCGTTAACCTCTCCAATTAAGCTAAATTACTTGTTTTAGGAGTGGATTCACGTTAGTAGTGTAATGGCCAGCAATCGAACTCGGGACCTCTCGATTGTAGTATCGACCCCTTAACCATTCAGTGAAAGCAAAATGCATTGTATATGCGTATGGAATATTTACCGTGTAGCACAATAGGTACTTTCCGTGAGGGCCATCTCGAAACCGGAGATGGCCCAGGGTCAGTCGGGGTGCGAGGGATATGCGCTATGGGCAACCTTACAGCCTGGCGTTTTAAGACCCGAGACGGCGTGCGGTTTTAGTCGGTTCAAGCTCGACATAACCGCCGCCGCTGACCGGGGGGGGGGGGGTATCCGAAGGGATTTTTGCACTAAGTAAAAGGTACTTTTCGGTGTATTCAGAAAAATTGCCATCAGTTAAGCTATTCGAAACTAAAGCACCTTTGCCGCCACCGCGGCCTCGCCTGGTGGGGTCGGATTTTATCCCGCTTCGGTGAGTTGGCAGGCGTGTGTAGGGCACAGAACTTGAACTTATGCTTTTTTTTTTTTTTTTTTTTTTTTTTTTTACGTGCGGAAATCCCTTCGGATACCCCCCCCGCTGGCCAGCGGGGATGGTTATGTCGTGTCTCGACTAAAACCGCACGGTGTCCTCCCCAAGTGTCCGTTGCCGGGCACGCCGACCGATATATTTATTAAGTACATTTCTAAGAAAAAGTGATTTACTTTCATTATTCACTCTCATGTACTCTCTCTATGTACCTACCTACCAAAAGCAACAAACGTAGCACAAATCATCCGTAAGTGGATATTGTGACCTACAAAAATTTCATTACAATTTGGTGCCTATCCAAACCTATTTAACGATATTTTGATTCATCTTGATTCATTTCATATCTTTGTAGTCAATTGCTATAATCCTACATGCATAAACTCAAAAGAGAGATCTGGTTATACCATTGAAAAAATGGTAACTGAATTAAAGGATGCCACCAGGCATTATGAGAACGAGGTGAGCAGCCATAGAAGGCAAGCAGTTTATATGGAGTTCTTCTGATCTGCGGGAAGGTTTACAAGCAACAATTGTCAAAAAGTAACTTTAAACCATTCCACTATTCAGAATTGCGAACGATCTGGATTTGGATCTGATTTCAAGATTTCATAATTTAAATACTACCTCTACTCATATCTTTTGTAGGGATAGTTTCCTATCTTATGAATAATTATTAATGAGAGATGTCGATGGAGTCCTATTCCTTCGTGCATTATCACAAGTAACCTAACACGAAGGGTATTGGCGAAACTTCAGAACTGCTGGAGTTCTGAATACTGGTAGGGATTCCGTTAAAGCGCATGTACAGTCCTAACTCTTGGTAAGTGTTGATTTTGAACCCCAATATTTATTTTATAGATTTGACAATTTTTTGATGTTTTTTGTAAATAAAAAACTAAACAGAAAAAAATCTGTTATTATAATATAAATAAGCAGACTTAGCACTAGTGTTTTAGTGAGTAAGATAAGCAATAATGTTAATTTAATAAGTAAACATAGTTTGGGGTTGAGACGCTGGGGTCATGGGCTCCAAGTGCCTGCTTTATCTACAAAGATTTAGCAAAGCGGCTGATTGACGCTACACGTAACAGAATGCGGGACTTTATCTTGCACAAAGAATTATTATTGTCATTCAACATGGTAATGCTGCCAGCCTTCTGGGAACATTACCAGTCAGTGATAATGCGGAGAAGTTTTATGACGCATGTATGTAAATATTTATTTGTCTTTTAAGTAATAGGATTTAATAAGATGATAATTATTTTAATCAAACAATACACATGCTTTAGTCAAAATTAAGATTAAGTATACGTATATATTAAAAGTGAGTACAAGTAAGATAAATAAATGTTAAATAAAGAAACAGTAGTTCATAAGAGAGAAATTCACAGAAATAAGTAGGCAATAAACAAAACCCCCACCCCCTATCCCTAAGTTTGAATAGCATGGAAAGAAAGTACGAGAGGAATACAAACCAGAAGTGTTATGCTATCACATAATGAAAACGTGATATTAGTTGATTGTTAATTTTTTGTTTGTTTGTTTTAATTTTTGTTAATTTTTTGCTACGAATTTTGGAATTTGCTACGAAAACAAATTGTTTACTACGAATGTATGTAAGTATTTTTTTTCTAGAACTTTTCGGCTTAAGCCAGAACCTATTCTTATATAGTAGGATTTTACTATATATATATATATAATATAAAACTTGTATATATATATATATATATATATAGCTAGATATATAGTTTTCGAGAAAAGTTGTAGACTACAGTAAAATCCTACTATATTAGAATAGGTTCTGGCTTAAGCCGAAAAGTTCTAGAAAAAAAATACTTACATACATTTGTAGCAAACAATTTGTGTTATTTACATTAATAGTCTAGTTGTAGCTACTTTATGTCATAGAAGAGTGCCCTCAATAGAGTATTATTAACATCTTTCAATGTTTTGAAAATCTTTTAGACAATCTTGTTCCTTCTTATGCACAAACCATAATCATGGGTGATTTTAACACATGCCTATTAAAGAACGATCAACGCTCGTCTACATTTTCCGCTATTTTACAATCACATAACCTTTGCCTACTCCCTCTTACTGCAACTCATCACCGTCCTAACTGTAAACAGTCACTACTAGATCTAATTTTAGGTTTCTCTAGAGAACTTGTAGCTAAACACGGTCAGTGCACTGCAGACGCCTTTTCTTACCACGATCTCCTTTTTCTATCCTATAGGGTTCGTCCTCCTAGGGCTAAACTGAAACACCTTCTACAACGTAATTTTGGTGGCATGAAGGTTGAACATTTACGAGCGGATGCCAACAATATTGACTGGACCTCACTTCTTACTTCAGTTTCAATTTATGATCAAGTGAATTACTTTTCATCCAGTCTTGTCCAACTCTATGATAAGCATGCACCAGTTCGACCAGTGAAAATTAAGAATAATCCGGCTCCGTGGCTTACTCATAGCATTAAGTCACTTCTGGCAAAAAAAATGCCGCTAAATGTAAATACAAAATGCGCCCCACTGCACTGAATTGGGATAAGTATACCTCTGCACGGAATCACTGCAATAAGGTGTGTAGGGATGCACAACGCCAACATATCCACAACTCAGTACAAAATGGAGATCCGACTAAGGTCTGGAAGTTTCTTAGAACATTGGGTCTTGGCAAAACACAACAAGATTCAATTCCAAAAAGTTTAAATATTGACCTGCTCAATCAACACTTCTCAGCTTCTTCCAACTTTGATAGGAATACAAAGGCGAATACAATCAAATCTCTTTCATCTCTGCTAACATTCAACTACTCACCGTTTATTTTTAATCAACTCACCACTTGTGATGTTAAAAAAGCTATTATGAGTATCACGTCCAACGCGGTTGGAAATGATAATGTTAGCCGTAAAATGATAACTCCTAGATAAGCTGAATACCTTTTTTTTTTGTTTTTTCGAGCGGAAATCCCTTCGAATACCCCCCCGCCGGCCAGCGGGGGCGGTTATGTCGGGCTTGTACCGACTAAAACCGCACGCCGTCTCGGGTCTTAAGACGCCGAGGTGTAAAGTTACCCATAGAGCATATCCCTCGCACCCCGACTGACCCTGGGCCATCTCCGGTTTCGAGATGGCCCCCTTACTTGCTCTCCACTGTGCCATCTGCTAATCAGAGGAACACGTGGAAAGCTTCCGAACAGCCCTCAACAGGGCCGTCCTCGCCTCGGTCGGATTTGGCCGTAGGCGGCAGCGTCTCTCCCACCCTAGGAGAGAGGCGCTGCCGTCTCCGTTGCCCAGGGTGCACCGCGTGGAGTTCCCCAACCAAGCACCCCAGACAAGCTGAATACCTCATCCTTTTCTGACTATCGGCCAATTTCCATTTTACCACTCCTCTCTAAAGTCTTAGAACGCCTTGTTCATGGTCAACTTAGTGCCTTCCTTTGTAAAAACAATCTTCTTAATCCTTTCCAGTCCGGTTTCCGTCCTGGCCTTAGTACTACCACAGCTCTGGTCAATATTACGGAAGATCAGGCATGGAAAACGCAAATCTTACTGTCCTTGCTTTTTTAGATTTTGCAAATGCATGCAATACAGTGGACTCGGACGTTTTACTCTGTTTATGACGATTGCTTAAAATATCTCCAATGGTGATTGATTGGCTTCGTGGTTACCTGTGCGGCCGCCGACAACGTATCCGTATTGAAAACACTTTCTCTTCCTAGTGTGAAACATGTGTTGGTGTGCCCCAGGGTGGCGTTCTTTCTCCTTTACTCTTCGCAATATTCATAAATTCAATTTCTAGTAAACTTCCTTCCTCCTACCACGTCTATGCAGATAATCTCCAGATATACTCCCAATCGCAATTTGGACAGTTATCAGATGCTATTGAAAGAGTTAATAAGGATCTAGTTAGTATAAGTAACTGGAGAAAATCACATGCACTTAAAAATCAACAACACTAAAACCCAGGTGATCATTGTTAGTAGCTCTAGGCTGACCTGTAAAGTTGGCAGTTCACGATTACCATAGGTAATTTTTGACGGCACGGTAATACCAATCAGTGGTAAGGTTAAGAACCTGGGGATACTTATTAACTCAAATCTTTCTTGGGATCCTCAGTTACAGGAAGTAAGGCGGAAAATCTTTGCGTCGTCGGGATCCCTAAGAAGGTTGAGAAATTTCCTTCCTACTGCCACTAAAACAGCCCTAGCGAATTCCCTTCTTCTACCAATTCTAGACTACGCTCTTGCTCTCTTGCTCTAGTGCTTGCTGGATATTAACGAGAACCAATTAGAGAAACTTGAGCGACTCCAAAACTTTTGTATTCGATTTATATTTGGGCTACGTAAATACGACCACGTCTCTGCGTACCGTAAACAGTTAAATTGGTTACCGATACGCCTTCGCCGGAATGCACATTTTCTCTCTTTATTATATAGTATATAGTTTAATCCTTCTACACCTTCCTATCTTAAAGAACGCTTTGAGTACTTGCACGACACGCATGGGAAAACTTTGAGGTCCTCAGGAAACTTACGGTTAAAAATGCCAGCGCATTCCACAAATTTCCTCGACAAGTCTTTTACCATACAGGCTATTCGGTTGTGGAATGCATTACCAGTACAAATTAGACGTTCTCAGACATTGCAAGCATTTAAGACAGCTGTCAAAAATTATTATTTATATATATTAGTCTATAATATTTGTAGGAGTCGATTGAGTATCACGTCCCTCAAATTGTTTACACTACACACTATTTTATTATAAGTATCTATATATTATGATATTTTTACTATAAATTATGTATTTATTGGAACGAAGTTCCTTATCGCGCGTTACGAAAGGGGGCTAAACGGAAAAAATTAAGATTGTAACGACACTTATCACCTTTGTAACTTCTGCGCACCAATCCGCGCATTGTTGTCACGGTGCTATGGAAACGTATGGTGTCATTGTCAAACCGTAAAAATAAACTATGATTTGATTCGATTTTTTTATTAAGGTGCCACCTTAATAAAAAAAAGAAGAAGAAGAATACGACGAGGAGTTTCAGTTTCTGAAGAACTTTGTGATCAGTAAGAAAAAATAATAAAAAATAACAATAATGAATCCTGACAGTGTTCCATAAAATGTGTGTGACATAAAATTTTATTACAATTCCTTCACTAATTAATCGAAATGAACTTCGTCCCATCCGGGTGTCCCTTGACACCTCTCAAGTTTTTTAAATATAATTATTCCTAGTTACTACAACTACACCACTAGTTATTTACTCTAGCTCAACCAGATCCATACCAAGGTTGTCTGGAAGAGATCGCTTTAAGCGATAAGACCGCCCATTGTACATAATTATATTAAATAGCTAAGTTAAGTAGTTGTGAAATTTCTTTGTTTGTGTACAATGAAGTATACTCTATTCTATTCTAACATTAATCATTCATATAAATTCGTTTATGATTTATTAATTTAATATACGAATAAAACAAAGAAAAGGCCACGCAATTATAAGGTTGCAATACAAAATCGTATTACTACCTTTTTTTTCTTCTTCGGATACTTCGGATACCCCCTCGCCGGTCAGCGGGGGTGCTTATGTCGGGCTTGAACCGACTAAAACCGCACGCCGCGCCGTCTCGGGTCTACAGACGCCGGGGTGTAAGGTTGCCCATAGAGCATATCCCTCGCACCCCGACTGACCCTGGGCCATCTCTAGTTACGAGATGGCCCCCTCGGGTTTGGGCTAATTTTGTTAACTGTCTTCAAAAAAGAGATGGTTCTATGTTCGTCTGTATCTATGTTTTTTTATGTTTGTCCATCAACATTTCTGTTATTTGGTTTAACTCCAAGTCGATCCCATATAAGTTTTATTAGTATTGTACCTAGAACTCCAGGGATACAGCAGGGAACTCCTTAAAATCAAATAGAAAATGTGGAATTATCAAGGTAAACTTAGGTGTATGAACAATTTATCCTTTCGAGGGCTTACACGGGGTACCCGGCAATGGACACTTGGGGAGGACACCGTATGGTTCTAGTCGGTTCGATTCCGGCACACCCATCTCATCGTTGGCACCGAAGATGTGGAGCCCGTGGGGGTTTCCACACGAAAACAGGTGTGTGATCGAACATGACGTCAAATGTCTTTTAGTTGGAATACATATTTTAGAAGACCGTACATATTGGTGCGGATTCTGCTGTGACAAAACTCTATAAACTTAACTACCTTCAAATGTAACAATTTTGCTCATCTCACTAAACTAAACTGTAGTTTAGTGAGATGAGCAATAGAATTAACGCCATTTTGTAGCACCTTAAAACAAATCTTTAATTTGAGACTTTTAATTTAATCTGAGAGTGTAGTGGAGAAGAGTGTGGAGTGGAGAGTGTAGTGAAGAGGAGAGTAGAGTGGAAAGTAGAGTGGAGTGGAGAGTGTAGTGGTGAGTGGAGTGGGGAGTAGAGTGGAGAGGATAGTGGAGTGAAGAATTGAGGGGAAAGTAGAGTGGAGTGGAGTAACCAAAACAGCACATCTCAACAAGGATAGATTAGGTTAGAAGTGTATCCATCGTGTTAGGTTACTTGTGTCAAAGCACAAAGGAATAGGAACCCTGCAGGTTACCGTCTACATTCTTCACTAAGCTAGAAAGTCAACCTCACCTGCAAGCCGGTACTGCTACTGATTGACGGACGGGGCTATGGTGCAGGTTTTCCTTTCGGTGGGCAGGTCAGACGGCATACACTCTCATAAAAGCCGTATAAGCCAAATTTAAAGGAACAGAAGGAATAAATGGTCACCGAACTCCAAGGTGGCAGCCTAGGATGCAACCAGGAACAAACTTAAGATGTTGAGTTACATTCAATAAAAACCCCCGTTTTATTGAATAATATAATAGCATGGTGGGATGACGATCTGCGAAAGACTGCGGGCAGATGCTGGATGCGGCAAGCTGAAGACAGGGCGCTATGGCGCATTAGGGCGCATTAGGGGAGACCTATGTCCAGCAGTGGACAAGAATAGGTTGATGATGATGATGATGATGATGACGGTAATAAAAACATTTAAATAGACTTCAATAACCAGAAAGGCAATAAAAGTTGTGTTAAATAACTGAATTACAGATTTAATTCTAAATATTAAAAAACTAGTATTATTTTTCGGTTGCAGTCAGTGCCGAACTCGAAAAACAACGTTATGAAGCATCACAAGTTCAATAGGGGTCGTCTACCCGTAGGGAACGCACAATGTATCCGCACGTGTTCGGTTGTATTTTGTTGAGGACGTGGAGTCTTCAATCATGCTTACACATTTTATCGCTTCCACAGGGAGACTCATGATGTGGCGGAAGTACCTGTTTACCTGTTCAGTGCCTTTTTGGTATTAAAGTCAGTTATTTTTTTTTATTAAAACAGTTTATTTCTGATAAATAACAACGAATAGGTCGCCCAAACGTGAGTAAGATTTTTTTTAATAATGCTCTTTCATCCGCACGAAAAAAAAAAAAGGTATACTTACTGTTTCATACATTTACAAACATTTACTTTGTACGGAGCCGAAATAAAGTTTTAACAAGTTAATATTTCACGGCGCTCGCAGTATTTGGTAAATATGTTAGAACATTGTTGTTGTAAAGTAAATACCTTCATACATATGTAGTTCGTCCGATATGGGTATGAATATATTTTCAAATACAGCTGTAAAACCAGATAAGTACCTACACACACAGTACAATTATAAATGTTCTTGTTACAATTTATTTCTTTACCAGATTATCGCATCCGTGGCATGGTTATGTTATGTGTTTGGCATGTAGTGGATTAGTGGCGTCTATCTCTGCCAGCCGGCTTCCAAAACAGTAGCAGAAATGTACGGGCCACAGCGGCTACACCCCGGCAAACCCTGTCGTCTCACAGGCTAAACCTGGACGAGGGGATTGATACTTCGGTATTCAAGTTTAAAAGCAGCTCCCTCTTGCAAAACGCAAGAAGTCTGTTTCAGCGAAGAAGGCAAACTCAATGCAGATATGCAACAGGACTTGGCGAACTCGGGGATTTAGCAAGACAAGGTGGATGGCCTAGGGTAGTGGTAGAGGACGTATAGTTGTGTCCTCTCCTTCTGGTTCTCCTTTCCACTGGAAGAAGCAGGGTGAGGACAACAGTGTGCACCTGCGCCTATTCGAGCTTTTGGCGCACCTTCTAATATCCTAGACACCTGATAGCTTCCGATTAATGATTTTCGACTACCATTAAATCCTATGTCGATGGGATGAGTTAGAGACGACTGGCATGAATCCTGCACATGTGTACACGCCGTAATCGCTTTCGCATTGCAAACACATCTCGCCGATTTAGCAGAACTGGTGGAAGATGAAGGTGGTTACACTTTCTTCTGGAAAGGTACCGCTGCTCTGAGCCTCGGCGTTCACGCGTAGGATTTACCATCAAAAATCGACCACTAAAGCATTGGAGGAGTACCTTGTACATACGTCCGATCGCGTGACCACGTTGTGCCTTCACCTGGACCAAAACAACTACCTTATTTTCATCAGAGTCTACGCACCTGCCCTAGATAAATCTGATGACATAAAGGAAAAATTTATAATGAACTGACTCGAAGCCTAGATGACATAAACACCAGAGAGCAGATCTTATTGCTTGGTGATCTCAATGCCAAAGTAAGACGAGACTATAAGGCTATATAAAAATATCATTTTTATAGTATATTTCAGCTATTTAAAATACTACTTGCGCTAGCTATCGGTGGAGAGCTGGGACTATATTGTATTATTCTTAAAAAAAAAACTCTTTCACGTCTATATTACATATTCGAACATATTCGATATATATATATATATATATATATATGTATTTAGTTTGGAAAAATTAACATCTGGTTAGTGGAACTTGAACCCGCGACCAATCCTTTACAGTGGGAATACTCTGACCAACTGAGCTACCTGGACACGTCCTAGATATTCTAAATTATCCAATGTATTATGTATCTTGAAAAAACGCATAATTAAAGCAATTAGCATAATAACTGCTTTAAAAATTTCATTGAAATATTCGTTATTGTATAGTTTTAATAAGTGATATACCTCAACCCAGTCACCACACAGCGTTGTCCATTGTCATGTAACATTTCGTAACTCATATTCTGGATGCATAATTTATTTCACTAGTTAACCCGTCCTGGTTTCGCACAGGCAAACATAGTAAAAAAAACTGTGCCCCGATTGTAGTTCCTACCCAAGTTCAAGCAATAAGTTGAACAAATTAAATCGCAATCGCCGTGCGCTTCTTGAAAAGGGAGTGAGGAGAAACCCTACAAAAAAGAAAAAAACGCAAGATATGAGTGCGCCGCTTTTTATCGGTAGACTGATAGGCTATCCATGCTCCCATTGGGCTATCAGGGTGATTTTTATATAGGTTTTCTTGCACACAGTGCCGTAAGTAATAATTTATGTCTGGAACTGGTCAGTTACGGTATGGCTGAACAGTGATCTGTATCAGACCGAATTCGTATGCACCGCCTTGAGTAATTATTTATAGAGGTTTTATTCCTCGCAACTCCACATATCCAACGTTTCTCCCCTTGGTTGGTCATAGTTACAGGTTGCCTAGACTCCTCCACCTCTCTGTAAGAATTCAGGGACCGATAACCCTACCCATCTCTTGCAACCTAAAGGCTGGATTACTCTCGCTTCTGTAAAAAATGGTTTGAGCTTCAGTTGGCCTGGGTGTACCACGGGGTTTTCTAGTATTAAGAAGTATCTGACTACATCCTAAAGGATAAAATATAATCTTAAATTGATGAGTGCTACTAAATATAACGAACATGCTTTTGTTTCAAACGGAAAAACAGAAGTTTCTCAAGTCTGAAATGTTTATTCAGGAATTGATGGTCCTCAAGACTTCGCTCAAAGCATTCGCGCAAAGCAAACCGGTGTTAGAACACCTTGCAGTGATAGTTGTAAATCTTACTTTATCTGGACAAGATACAATAAGAAATCCCCTACGCATCCACTAGCCCTGTATTGTGCTTATAGTAAAGTGGGATAGAAACATCTGCTATTGTTAATTAAATACCTTTATACATAAAAAATATTAAACGCTTTAAATCCCCTTGTTCATCAGAGAGGAAAAACCTACATCTTCACAATAACCCCTCGTGACGTTATCTGATCCTCTCGCCATGCTAAAATTCGACTATTAGCTATAGGTACTCAGCACCTTTAATAAGCAGATAATCCGTAGCCACTACAGAGGTGCAACGGCACTAAATCAATGGACGTCTCGCAAGTTGCAATATGTAATTTGTATCTGTTAGCAAATGGATTAATCCACATTGATTTATTCAGGATTCATAGTATTGTATAATGGGACTCAATATTCCTATTTATATAATTTACGTACCTTTTTTGTTTTTTTTTTCGTGCGGAAATCCCTTCGGATACCGCCCGCCGGCCAGCGGGGGCGGTTATGTCGGGCTTGAACCGAAACCGCACGCCGTCTCGGGTCTACAGACGCCAGGGTGTAAGGTTGCCCATAGAGCATATCCCTCGCACCCCGACTGACCCTGGGCCATCTCCGGTTTCGAGATGGCCCCCTCGGGTTTGGGAACCACGGTGTCCCCGTCTTGCCCCGGTTTGGGGGAGGGGCGCTGGTCGCCCCACCGTTCCGGCCTGCTTCTGCTGGGGTGACAGGTGGCCTCACCTGCCACCCCCAGGCCTGCGCTCATGGGGGACGGAGGTCGTTAAGCGACCTCCGGCGCCTGAGTCGCCTGCGACGCGCGGCGGGCATGTTGCGGGCTCGGCGGGCCGGGAGGGTTCTAAATCTCTCCCGGGCGCGCTCCGCCATCTCCTTCGCGAGCATTACATGCTCGCAGAAGGAGGTGGCGGCGGCCCACGCGCTCGCGCTCCGCACCATTGCCGCAATCATGCTGCCGAGCGAGAGGACTCCCACCCCGATGGCTGTCACGAGGTCACGCTTCGGTGCCTCCCACGCCGGGCAGTCCGCCAGCGTGTGCAGCCCTGAGTCCTCGCTCGCGTCGCAGTGATGACACTCAGGCGTTGGCTCCTTCCTGATCCGATGCAGGTGGTCCATAATTTTAAATTTATTAAAGGGGAAAGTCGTACTCTTTTTTCTATCCATGGGGGAAAAGAATAGTACAGAGATGGTAACTTCAAACTGTGCTTAATAACGCTGCCACAAGACAAACCTACTGGATAATATTGAAAAAATTATACGCTTCATATTGATTTATAGCAATGAAAACGCTCAAAATAAGTATAAAATTTCGTTCAAATAACAAATTACAATACCTGGTAATTAGGTACCTATTTTTTTTTTTTTACAGATACCCCCCTGCCGGCCAGCGGGAGCGGTTATGTTGGGCTTGCACCGACTAAATTGTAATTTGTTATTTGAACGAAACGCTGAATTAACTTTTCGAGATTAATGTTATGACCTCATTTCGAGGGCTTACCCGGGGTGCCCGGCAACGGACACTTGGGGAGGACACCCTGCGTGTTTTAGTCGATACACGACATAACCACCCCCGCTGGCCGGCGGCGGGGTATCCGAGGGAATTTCCGCACGTTAAAAAAAAATGACCTGTTTATTTTTTTTTTCTGTATGACGTAGGGATAGATAAGTTTGCTTATTATAAACTGCATATGGACTTTAGTGTTGAAGCGAATGCCGAGCACGATCTATTGACAAAGCAAATATTTTCGCCGGTCAAGAACTAAAGAATGCCTTTATTCTATCAGAAAAGAGGCTTTAATTCTAATACTTCGGTGTTTTAATTCTAATACTGCAGTATGACAAAAACGTAGGTATACGATTATTGATCATTTCTAATAAACTTTATTTCTAGTATAATAATATTATTTTCATATAAATACGTTAACGAAAACTTTAGATCCATTTTTAAGAAGATTGCGCGCACGTAGGAGTGTGAACTTTGGCATTGTTAGATATAGCTTATATGGAGAAGTGCAGAAAGCAAATATTTTATTATTATGTGAAATTATTCGCTGTTTGCAAAACAAAAAAAAAGAATTATGGACGAATTTAGATCATCCTATAGGTTACTAATGTTTATAATTATATTTATTTATTCTTGTTACAGGTAAGTACCAGAAAGCTACATTAGTCTTCAGTGTTTTGAGTGACATCAGAAAAACGCCATTACGGTAAGCTCTCACCGTTGAGTAAAAATGCTAATTCCATGGCACATCGTGTGCCATGGAATTTATAAGTTTAGATTTCATGGATTTTCTTTTATTTAATTTGCTATTTTTGTTAGAGAGATTTGTTGCTTGTATCTCCAGTACTTACCCTCCGGGTAGCATTAAAAAAAATCTGCCTGTGGTACCAATATTTTCACCCTACTGTCTTTGAATTCTGTCGGAGTCATGGACATGGTCTGACATCAACTTCTCAGGGTAACCTGAATAAAAAAAGGTAAAGAAGATTTGAATACAATTTTATTAGTATTTACCTAGAGGTAAAAAATTAGTTAAACCTTTGTAAAAATACCCAGATGACCGTTGAGACAGGATTTCTAACGCATTTGCTGGGTGATACAGTGCCCACTCTATCATCCAGTAAAACAAGAAAAGGTCAGAAAAGACAGTGGTACACACCACTACAAATATAGCATACTGCCTGCTGTCTTATGACTACCACCTCGCTTATGTGCGTGATAAATGTTTATTTTTTTCTTCACAAATTAGAACGGAGCTCTCTAGTGAAATGCAAAACGTCGGATACGAATTACTGATGGCAAGAACTACATAAATATGTAGATTTTGGGATTTTCCCTTCGGAGTGACTAAAGTATCACGCTTGAGTTAACAAGCAGATGATGTCTTCAATTCATAAAATAAACGAATTTTATTATTAACATAATCATACCTTTATGTGTTTGTCCCATAATTTGAATAATAAGTAGTTGCTACGATTCCATGAATGATAAACATGTCAAAATATGCGGAGAAGAGATTCTTGAGAGGTATTTAAATGGGTTGCCTCATCTGATTTCTTATGGATTATTTCAAACAAATACATTAATCTTTAATCTTGGTGACAATATTTAGCAAAAATAGCTTCTTATTAGCCATACAAGTTTAGTTTGTTCTATGATTCTCATAAAATGATTACGTATTTAAATTACTAGTTCCTATATGTTTCTGATGTTTTAAACATCAGAAAAATACGGTTACGGTTACGGGTCACGGTTAGGTATAGGATAAGAAAAGTTTTTAACTGGGCATATAAAGTGTATTCCTACTAATAGGAACATGTTAATACTAAGATCTGACTATATTTAAAATATAATCATATGTAACTTACGTGATAACCAAAATCACATACTTTTTTGATAAATTAATTATCATAAATACGTAGCTACAAATATGATTTACTCGCACCTGACAGTTTGGGTACCCATTTGAATACTTAAAATTATAATACCTAAAGTTAAATAACCTAAGTTCAAAATACCTAAAATCTAAATACCAAATGGTTTAAAATACCTAAACCACTAATACCTAAGTACTTAATACCTAAATTTGAAATACCTATTGGACTAATTACCTTTTTTTTTTATCGTGCGGAAATCCCTTCGGATACCCCCCCGCGTGCTAGCGATAGCGGTTATGTCGGGCTTGAACCGACTAAAACCGCACGCCGTCTCGGGTCTACAGACGCCGGGGTGTAAGGTTGCCCATAGAGCATATCCCTCGCACCCCGACTGACCCTGGGCCATCTCCGGTTTCAAGATGGCCCCCTCGGGTTTGGGAACCACGGTGTCCCCGTCTTGCCCCGGTTTGGGGGAGGGGCGCTAGTCGCCCCACCGTCCCGGCCTGCTTCTGCTGGGGTGACAGGTGGCCTCTGGACTAATTACCTTTTTTTTTTTTTTTTTTTTTTATCGTGCGGAAATCCCTTCGGATACCCCCCCGCGTGCCAGCGGGGGCGGTTATGTCGGGCTTGAACCGACTAAAACCGCACGCCGTCTCGGGTCTACAGACGCCGGGGTGTAAGGTTGCCCATAGAGCATATCCCTCGCACCCCGACTGACCCTGGGCCATCTCAATGTTTAAAATGCCTAAAGTTAAAACAACAAAGGTTGATATACCAAAATTTAATATACCAAATGGTCAAAATACCTAAAAATAATGCACCACACACGGTTTTTATCGTTTGGCATCAGAATTGATAAAGGAAATAATTTAAAAAAAAATTTTTTTTTATAACCACTCATACAAGGATTGTCTGCTCCAATCCTGAAGTTCCAAATTCTTGTATGTGTCGGGGTGAGCAGTGTCCCTTTTTCTTTAAGCCGTACCACATATTATTTCTTAAATTGTCGGTATTTTAATTTTCGGTATTTAGAACTTTCGATCACATAAACATTCGGGATTTTAATATTCGGCCTTCCGTTCGTAGGGCTTATGAAATTCGATAATTTCAAATTAGGCATTGTAATACGTCCTCTAAGCTTTGGGTATTTTAAAAGTAAGTCAAACAACCATTAGGTATTTAGATTTTAGGTATTTTGAACTCAGGTTATTTAACTTTAGGTATTATAATTTTAGGTATTCAAATGCTTAGCCATTTTAAACTTTCGGTATTTTAAATTTAGGTCAACCCACCATTAGGTATTTAGATTTTAGGTATTTTGAACTTAGGTTATTTAAATTTAGGTATTATAATTTTAGGTATTCAAATACGTACCCATGTAAATATTATTTCAGAAAAAAAATTACAATTCTGGCACATGAGAATCTATTATTAGCAGACTACAGTGTGTGCGTCCGTATGTAGTCCAGAAGGTAAATTGCAGTCCATAAGTGTAATTACCAGACTACGTTCCATGCGACCGCTCGTCCGCAGTAAGGTTTTGTGTTTGCTTGCCTACGTATGTTCCCCTATAGCTCCTAAGATACTGAACTTATTGTAATGAATGAGGCTTGAATCGATTCAGTATCAAGCACAAGATTAAATAGGATACATTTTGTACGAATAACATCAACATAAGGGATGTTAGAACCAAAAATGTGGGGCTTCAAAAAATTGTATACATTTATATACCAGCTGTGCCCCGACTTCACCCGGTTTTTGGATTTTTATTTTTAGGGTTTTAGTTCTTTTGCGCGGAACCTTAATTATTTTTCTAAAATTAAACTGACTTATGTTACGCCTTGTAACATTAGCTATCTACTAGTGAAAGTCTCGTCAAAATCAGCCCAGCTTTTCCAGAGTAAATCCAGATTTTATTCACAAATTTGTGGGTCTCAATTTTTTGGCACGGCAAGACACGGCGCTCCACACATTGGTGGAGTGCCCAGCCTGGGCGAGTCAACGCAGGGATCTCGTTGCGGTCCTGGGCGTGGATGTTCTCTCGCTGGAGACCATAGTGAGAGCCGTGGTCCCCGACGGCAGCAAGTGGCACGCCGCCGCCTCTTGGCGCTAATGCCCGTGAAAGTGACGGCGAAGAGGGTGCGGTAAGAACTGCCCCTCGAGTTCCGCAGTCAAAAAAAGGTGCTTTCATATACTTTATTTACGATAGTTATTACTATTGTTTCACTTCTTTGCAGGCAAACAACTAAACTTGAATTTATTGGTTCAAATTTATTCAACAGAACACATAAAGTCATGATATGAGTCATTTGACTTTTTGCTATGTTTACTGTCACTCATCAGACTACCACACCATTGGTTTCGTTGGGCACGCCCACTAACTAGACACCTGCAGACTGTTATCTCTTGGTCAGAGGGTCAGACGGTTGTCGCTTCCGTCAAAGCCGCGAAGACCCAGATTAGGAGAAGAAAGCGAAGGAAAACCAACCTCTGACTCCAAAGTGCAAGCTTTGGATGCAAACGAGATAACCACTGGGATGATACCTATAAACATACAGTGACGCTTCATTACCAACGGGGTAGGCAGAGACCACATGTTCCCACTTGTTACGATCCTGGCATACACCTTATGCTTCTTCTACTTTCATTATTTGTTTAACGCTCGCCCTATGCGGGTACACTAAACATGACTTTTCTTTAAAATGTCTTCGATTTTATTGACATACGTATATGTACCTAGGTTGACCCGTACCGAGTTGCCCACACCGCTAGGATGATGATGAAGGATTACGTTTGGTTGATGTGTATCCAGTATTAAGCGATAGTTTTCAAACGTCAGCAATTACCAATATCGGATAGTTAACCTCTTCGTAACCTCTGAGCTGATTATATTGTATGATGTAAATAGTATATACCACCTACACTATGTACATGCATATATTATCATTTTACAAATTGCCACTCCGCTACTGAATGTCGAAGTTTAAAATGTCGACGTATGTTAGTTCTAAAAAAACAGGATCTCGATGTACGCCAGTTCGAAAGTTCACTGCAGCGAAGTATGCAAGGCCGACGTATCGACTCGGATAGGTTAGGTTAGAAGGCTAAGGCGGAGCGAAGCGAAGCGGAGCACTTTGCCTATGAGTTTCTTTCTTAAACTTTTCTAAGTTTTCAATACAAAAAAAGTGATTCTTAATAAAATATCTGTTACGACCTCTTAAGAAATTTACTTACGTTTAGCATTTTTCAACAAGATCGAACAGAGTAAGTAGGTACCAGTGTAATTTTTCTATAGAAAAATCAGCGTTAGGTGTGATACATCGTCGTCAATGCCTGCCAGCCCCGTCCGGTCCTTGTGCTCGGGGACTTCAACGCCTGGTCGTATGCCTGGGGTTCCCGACACGAAAGGGGCGCGACGGGGCATAAAGGCAGGGCACTGGTGGACTGGGCCGCACGACTCGGCCTAGTCCTCCTAAATCGGGGAGCCGTGGACACGTTCGTGACCTCGAGGGGTAGCTCCATCGTGGACCTATCGTTCGCGAGCCCCTCGTTGGCGCGACGTGTTCAGGGCTGGCGCGTCGTTTTGGGGGAGGACACAAGTTCGGATCACCGATACATTCGGTTTGACGCCCTCCACCCGAGCCACGTTGGGCGCTTAAGCGACTTGATCGGGAGCTCCTCCTGGAAGCCGCCATCGTACAGGCCTGGGCCCCTGCGCCGGACAGGCCAGTCAGCATAGACGATGAGGCGGAGTGGTTCCGGGAGGCCATGACCCGTGACTGTGACGCGGCGATGCCTAGGGCTCCGCCCTATAATCCGAGGGGTCGGGTCTACTGGTGGTCGTCGGAGATCGCGCAGCTCAGACGGGCCTGCGTGATGACGCACCGCCGGTGGGCCCGATTCCGTAGGAGGCGTCGCCGCCCCGCAGATGCGGAGGCCCGAGAGGCGGAGTTGTACGAGGGATACAGGGAGGCCAGACGAGCCCTCCGAGCGGAGATAAGGCGTTCCAAACGGGACGCCTTCCGCGAGCTGCAGGAGACGCTGGAGCGCGACCCTTGGGGGCGGCCCTACCGGATGGTGAGGGGCAAGCTGCGCCCCAAGGCCCCGCCGTTAACCCGGTGTCTCCAGCCGGATCTGCTCGGAGGAGTTGTTGGCTCCCTGTTCCCAGCGCGGGCGGTGGAAGATGTTCCACCGCAGATGACTCCGCCTCGGTTGCGCATGGCGCCCGACGTGGAAGACGACGACGTGCCCGAGGTCACTTGGGTAGAACTAGAGCTGGCGGTGAGAAGGCTAAGAGCCAAACACACCGCCCCGGGACCCGACGGCATTCCAGGCCGAGCGTGGGTCCTAGCTCTAATCGACGACGCTCTCGAGCCCCGACTGAGAGGGCTTCTCAGCGCATGTTTGGAGCGGGGCCAGTTTCCGAAATTGTGGAAGACGGGGAAACTGGTCCTCATCCGAAAGGAGGGGCGCCCGGCGGACTCGCCGTCCGCCTACCGGCCCATAGTGTTGCTCGACGAGGTGTGCAAGCTCTTTGAAAGAGTAATTGCGAAGCGCCTCGTCGAGCACCTCTCAAGAGTGGGGCCGGACCTGGCGGATGGCCAATATGCCTTCCGCCAGAGGCGCTCCACCGTGGATGCCATCATGCGCGTGAGGGCTCTGGCGGAGGATGCAGTAGCCCGGGGTGAGGTGATGTTGGCGGTGTCCCTGGACATCGCCAACGCGTTCAACACCTTGCCCTGGAGTTGCACGGAAGCCTCTCGTACCGACTGACGCAGGTGGTCTCCGGGAAGGGGTGCTTCGGGGACCACCTGCATCGGATCAGGAAGGAGCCAATGCCTGAGTGTCATTCACTGCGACGCGAGCGAGGACTCAGGGCTGCACACGCTGGCGGACTGCCCGGCGTGGGAGGCGCCGAGGCGTGACCTCGTGGCAGCCATCGGGGTGGGAGTCCTCTCGCTCGGCAGCATGATTGCGGCAATGGTGCGGAGCGCGAGCGCGTGGGCCGCCACCGCCTCCTTCTGCGAGCATGTAATGCTCGCGAAGGAGGTGGCGGAGCGCGCCCGGGAGAGACTTAGAACTCTTCCGGTCCGCCGAGCCCGCAACTTGCTCGCCGCGCGTCGCAGGCGACTCAGGCGCCGGAGGTCGCTTAACGACCTCCGTCCTCCATGAGCGCAGGCCTGGGGGTGGCGGGTGAGGCCATCTGTCACCCCAGCAGAAGCAGGCCGGGACGGTGGGGCGACTAGCGCCCCTCCCCCAAACCGGGGCAAGACGGGGACACCGTGGTTCCCAAACCCGACGGGGCCATCTCGAAACCGGAGATGGCCCAGGGTCAGTCGGGGTGCGAGGGATATGCTCTATGGGCAACCTTACACCCCGGCGTCTGTAGACCCGAGACGGCGTGCGGTTTTAGTCGGTTCAAGCCCGACATAACCGCCCCCGCTGGCACGCGGGGGGGTATCCGAAGGGATTTCCGCACGATAAAAAAAAAAAAAAGGTGTGATACAAACATAATATATGTTCCTTATAAACTACCTAATGTGTTTGAGCATCTTAATCATTATTGTTAATGAAAATAATATTATACTGGGTTATCGTTGAAGATTTAAAAAGTGTTAAAGAGATAAAATGAGTGAGATAACCTTAAGCTTTTAAACAGCCGTATGTGTTATGTCACAATAACAATATATATATATATATATATACAGTCATCAAACACAATATAACTAATAATTGCATTTTAATAATTTAATAATGGCATATAATAATCACATTGCAAATTTTAATAGTAATTTTCTTAAGCATTATTCTCTTACAACGCATTGCTTGCATAATAAGCATCAATGTATCTATATTTATAAGTTATATTGATGACAGCCATAGATAATAGATAAATACCTATAAAGTTTGTGTTTTATTTATACCTTGCGAATATGCCTGTGAGCATTCAAACGTATGCAATGTTAACATGCTCACTGAGTTCTTATGGAAGAGCTCTCCCTTATCGAATATCTCATTGCTTGATCTAAGTGAATATCTCATCATTCTTGGCGCCTATTTTTAGGGTGTTAACAATAAAAACCCTTGTAATTTTATATTATTTATTTTATATATAGGTTACTTACGAATAACATAATTCCATTAATAAACTCTATATAATGCGACAGAAATAATCTTGCGTTTTATTGAACTTTTATTTCATTTCATTAACCTTGGTACCGCGTTCGTCTAATGAGTGGTCGTTGACTTCATCAAGACTGAGGTCGGTTTATACTTATAATTAAAGTAATTCGTGCAAAATAATTTCGTAACCATTCCAAAATATCAAAAATGCACAACGGTAATATTCAAGTTTTCACTTCTGCCGGCACTCCCGGAGTGCCACCCGTCGTTTTTTTGTTTTCGTGCGGCAATCCCCTCGGATACCCCCCCCCCCCCGCAACGTACTTCGGACAATACCTAAGTAATTAAATTTGAATAAATTTAGTGAATAAAATAAAAGCAGTCACTTTGCTTTTAAATAATGCAAATGCACATATTTTACATTGAAAAAGACCTAACAGAACCCCACTTCAACAGAAGTCTTATTGATTGGGATTCATTTATTTTTCACTTTTCAGTGCATTTTGTTTTTGTAGTCAGTTTAATTTTTTTGTTAAATGTTTTTAATCTATACAAATAAATAAAATTGAAGTGTCTATTTGTTATATTAAAAAAACAGATTTTCAATGATTGCATATGCATTTAAACACGATACTTTAAAAAAAAAGTTTTCTTTTGAATTTTTTACTGCCTGTTTGTCTGTTTAAATTAGGTAATCGCTAAAACGGCTGGGCCTATTTTGATGGGACTTTCACTGGCAAATAGGTAGTATTATAAGGCATAACATAGACTACTTTTATTTTAGAAGAGAAATAATAGTTTCGCGCTAAAGAACTAAGACCCTAGAAATCGAAACCCGACGGACGAAGTCGCGGACACAGTTAGTATTAAACACAATTATTCAGCTCGTGGGTTCTGGCCAGAATATCTATAATAATAAATATATTTTATTATTTCTCCTCACAAAAAAGAATACAAAAACAAACAGTACAGGTATCCACTCAAAAGAAACTAGAGTATTAAAAGTTAAATACATGCTCCTGCTATATATATATATGTATCTGTTGGAACAGAAGAATTATTATTTATCAAAGCGGTGTGTTTCTTATTGATGTTTCCAACAAACATCTACATCACTAACGATTAAGGGATAATACACTCTGTTTATGTTACGAAATAGAGTCTCAAGCGATAAGGGTTGGTAAGGTTGGGATGGCATAATTAGTTTAGAGCGCACGTAAATTTCAGCAGAAATTATGTATTATATACTCGTACATAATTTCGTCGTGGGTGGTCGTGAAACTAATTACAAAATAAATAAATATATCGAATGTACCTACTTATTTTTTTTCCATAAATAACAACTTTAAACTAATTATCTAAAGATTACAATATGAAAATGTAATCTGATTTATTATTCGTTACTCCTATGATGCAGACCCCCTTTTTTTACGTGCGGAAACCTCCACGGGCTTCACACCACCGGAGCTAACGGTAAGATGTGTATGTCGGACTTGAACCGACTAATGACGCAGACCCCTAAAAAGACCGCTAAAATTAGAAACAACTAGGAATGAATAAAGTAGTTTCCCCTTGGACAGTATGACGTGCTAAACGGTCCTACATACCCACTACATAACTATACTCATCTCTTTATATTTCCGTAAGAGTAAGCCACATTTTTCTTCTATGGAGTAAGCAGAGGTATAAAGTAATAAGACTCTAATTTTAATAACTAGGTTTTCAGTCCTACGCTTACGTTAATGATCGAAGTTCGAGCATAAATGGAAGCAGGAATATGTTGGTGCTAAGTTAGGCAAGTTATCTTAACATTATTGATTATAATTAAAAAAAAAACAACATGATATTGTCGGAAGTTTACGCGAATGTTACACATTGAAATAAAACTATTTTTAACGGATTCTATCGCGGTTTATTTGATGTTATTTTATATTTTACATTGAATCCGACGTTTCGGTTGCTTTTCAGCAGCCATGGTCACGGGTAGACTAAAGATGGTTGTTGTCTTGAAGTTTGAAGTGAAAGTTATCTCAAAGTACCTGAACTATGTTGAATTGTTGGTGTTACTATTTACGCAGAATGAGCTCACAGTGTCATGAAGTCTTGTTGTATTTTGTTTTTTCTTGGAATTAATTAAGTGAATGACTGGGTCCCAAGCTGGTGGTACATTCCAACCATCTTCTCTATTAAAATTAGGATGTTTTTTAATTTCAATAGCTTCGCGGAGCATCCTAGGTAGGAATCGATTTTCTTTGGCGAGTATCTGTGGTTTATCAAATCTTAAGTAATGTTTGGTCCCCTGTTGCACGTGTTCACATACAGCAGACTTTTTTGAGCGTTGGTGTTTTATGTCAGCTTCAAAACTTCAAGACAACAACCATATTTAGTCTACCCGTGACCATGGCTGCTGAAAAGCAACCGAAACGTCGGGTTCAATGTAAAATATAAAATAACATCAAATAAACCGCGATAGAATCCGTTAAAAATAGTTTTATTTCAAAAAAACAACAATAAAAAAATTAAGACTTATTCAGTTTTTGCATGAAAGCTATTAATTTAAAGGTTACTAAATGCGTAATGTATAAATGAAAAACATATCATAGAAGGAAGTTTTTATCAATAAAATCATTCAACGTAATGCATAGTAGGTACAAAACAATTTACCTACATGCTTGTCAATGGTAAGCGGTTATTAATTTTATTATAAACCTATTCGTGAACGCGTATGAGATACAAAAAGACACAACTAGAATTTTTTCTCCGGTTTGATTTTAAAATACATAGAAGTGTCTTTCTTAATAGTTTTTGTAAATCGGAATATTTAAAAAAACGATAGCTACTCACATATATTATGTTATACTCATGTGGATTCGTTTTGGCTAAGTAGGTATATCAACAACCTATAACTTCCTCGTACCGCGCACGTGCTTCACTATTGACATAGCAATAGTAGAACTTTAAAAGATTTTTTTTGATCCAGTTCACGACCCGAGACGGCGTGCGGTTTTAGTCGGTTCTAGCCCGACATAACCGCCCCCGCTGGCCGGCGGGGAGGTATCCGAAGGGATTTCCGCACGAAAAAAAAAGTAAAAACTTATAAATAAAAACAAACCTTTCTAAGCGACAGCTCTTTTCTTCTTTCAGTTGTATTATGGGGTACCAATACTAATTAGTATTGATAATTTTGATATCTATTTATTACTCCTCCTGCTTCATGAAACTCATCAAGTAAAGTAACAACACCTCACAGTCTATCCATATTCTGCATCTATATCTACAACGTATTTTTGTATTTTTGATACTTTTGTTGTGTTTTTGATTATATAAGCTGACGTGTAAATGATGGCCATATCTTTCGATTGATTGATTCGTTGTAAAATAATCTACTTGAAAATAAATACTACAATCGCTATCCATTGTAAAGTAGGTAGTGCTGAGGCAGATATTCAGATTCCAAAGCTACACATATAAAATACGTCTAATTCGATTATACCTATTTTTGATGTTATTTACTATTACAGCAATACAATAAACGTAGTTCATGATGCATGAGCACATGTAGATTGATCGTTGCTAGAGTAGTGTGCTTAATTAAAAAGATTGAATTTTATTGGGAAGATTTAAGTTATCATACAAATGCATAGTCGCAGCGCGTACGATAAGCGCCGGCCGGGCGTAGCGACGATGGTGCCGCAAGTGGTGCGGCCGCGGTGGCGGCGGCGGCAGTCACAGTCGGTTGGCACGCGCGGCCACACGCGCCTCCCGCCGCGGGCCACGCCACCCGCACCTACCGCCACACTAAGCGTCGCACACAGGTAAACAAACACTAGTGATCTTCGCACACTACACACACAGCGATAAACATTTACCAAACCCCCACTCTCCTTCAACCCTAGAGCACACAAACCCTACTTCAAAAATTTGTCAACATTAAAATAAATAACATCTATTTTAAGTGCCAGTTGCAAGTTTGGATTGTTAACAAAAATTTCAGTGCTTTGTTTTCAATAGTTTATTTTGGAAGTGCCAACCTGAAGATGTATGACATAATCGACATCTACGCATAATATTTACGGACGCTCTTCGACTTTAATTATTTAAAATTTAACTGATTAACAAGAGTGTGAAGATACCCTAGTAAAAAAAACTAAACTGTATCATCGGGTAATAACAATTCTACAGGTAAGGAAGGCGGTGAGGATTTAAAAAGAACAAAATTAATGAAGCAACAAAATTTAGAAATTTCGTTTACGGATTAAAACGATGACGTAACAGGAAAACTTAACCAGTATGTAACAAAAACGAAGCGTAAGTAGATTTACTTTCGCCAGAAGACTAGACTACCCTCTTATCGGTATAGAGACCTTGAGATGAGCCTGAATCCAACCTGCTTATCAAGATTAATGAGATGTTACTTACTCGATAACACACGTTACGAGGGAATATGTAATTAATAGAGATAATGTTCACAGCATATTGAATCTACAAATCGTATTTGTGCGTTAGCTACAATAGAGTAAAAACTGAAAACTAAAGACGAAGACTCAATTGAAAAAATTGCATGCCACCTTTTCGTAATTATATCGTAATTAGTGGTTGTGTGGAAAAATCAAGAGACCGCTAAATACAAAGTGGTTAGAACCAATGTAATAATATATCTTATTATAACAAAGGAGAGCAAATTGAAGTTGGAATCTCACCATCAATAGAGTTCTCATATAGCGGATAACTTCTTCAAGGTAATTTGAATACCTGTCATATCAAAATTTACATTCTTTGAAATCTTTCATTTACACAATTTTTCCCGGGTCGTATATTTACTGTAAGCTTGATTGATATTTACATTTACTAAATCTTCTTTTCTTTCAGTTTACAGAAGGGTATATCTTTTAAAGAAATAAAAAAATCTTTTTTGTTTAGAATAACCTTAAGGAAAATAACATTTCAATTTACTTCCATTTTACTGCTTAAGTAGGTCAAAGATAAATTTGAGGTTGATTCAGCCTCCTGCTTTAAAGTGTACAATGTATTTAAATTCCTTTTGAAACTGCTTCAGTTCACGTCATTGATACAAATATGCTTCAAAATTTTTCCAATTCAAAATTACCTAGCCTTGTTAATAAATGTTTTTACTACTCTTAACAGTAATATTCATAATTTATTATCATAAGTCAAAGGAGCTTGCTACAAACAATGCACTGATGAATAGTCAATATGATAATATGATAGGAGCTAGTCAGTTAACAGTTATTAATAATACCCGAAATACAATTAGTGCTCTTTTAATACTAATACACTACGGCCAGGAATATGGTTGATTTATAGATCATAAATTAATATTGTTTGTAATGTTAACATCGTAAATTTTACTATCGATGGGCGAGTCTACAATAAGACGTCTAGGAAGTAAAAAAAGTGAAAAAGTATATTATATGAACTAACAATTACTTCAACTTTATATATATTCCTTCTTCCATTAATGTTAGTGCCTACCTACTGCATTAAACCGAAGGCCTTCAGGTTGATAAAAAAGAATTAAAGTCTCCACCTGAAACGCAGATGTGGCAGAAAAAAGAGACTTATTTATTCTTTTGCAGGCAGATTTATTTATTTATTATAAGACTCCAGACTTGCGTACATTTTCCACCAAACTTATGGGCACGTCACAAACAACGGTGGATAGTCTACAGAAACTTACTAACCATCACATGTGCCACTAATATTGCTCCATAAGTTTGGACGTCATGAACTACTTACTCATGAACGTCTTAAGTCATGTCGCTTAAACTCATGGAGCATGTCCAAGCAGGTGTTTATGCTATAATATACCACCGAAATACTTAGTACTTATCACGATTATTCTTATCACTTAAAAAGTATATTTTCATAATTGGTTTATTTTTAAGCGTCTAATACTGCTACACTATACCATTGCTACATGCAGTCGTGAATATCTGTATCTTCCATCGGCTATCTATAATTTTATTCAAGCCCTACTTGGGGAGGACACCGTGCGGTTTTAGTCGAGACACGACATAACCACCCCCGCTGGCCAGCGGGGGGGTATCCGAAGGGATTTCCGCACGTAAAAAAAAAAAAACCCTTTGAACTGACATTTGGATAACCTAGTTAAACTATGTGGTATATTATAATTTCTTTGACTCTACTTGTGACTAGGATGTAGAGTTCAAGGAGTCGGCCCCACGGCGCGGCGGTGGGTGCTAGAGTTATGTTATGTTCAGTGAATTGTAACGTAATTCGTGCACCCGCAGCGCGTCAGTTTTCTTTACTATGTGAGCTTGAACTTCGTCTACAAGTAGGCAATTGGTGCACTAGGCTTAAGCTAAAGTAGTACTAAAGTACTAGTACTAAAATAGTACATGCATTGACTTTATTTTAATATAAATTAAATGGGTTGCTAAATTTTGTTGCTAAGTGCAAAACTTTAAAGCAATTAACCGATTTGGATGATATCAATTTAGTTGTGTTCGTAATTCTCGGGACAAGGTTTATATGTAGCTGGGTTGCTAGGGAAATGCCTTATAGGCCCCTTACACCAGCATCTGAAGACAGTCAGAAGACAGAAAAGTCAGGTAACGTCCGGCAACACTCGCGTAACCCCCGGGGACGGACCATTTAATAAATACAATTTAAGCAATTTATGTAAAAGACGTCCCCTGTATACCTTTATTGATCGCATCATACCTCCGGCACATGGGCACAGTAAGCTGGGTCTTTGAATTGTAACATAAAATAATGAAAAAACAGTTAATTGTTCAACAAATGAGCAAAGTTATTTTTTGTTGCGAGTGTCGGCTTTAAATCGTTTTTCAATTTAGCTTACTAAATACAGTGAGTGATTTAAAGGCACGAGACCTAAAAATATGCTCTTGAGCAATACAATTTTTCACCTCGACCGACAAGAAAACTGTTATAGGCAAGGCAAGAAAAACAATAAGTACAGTAAAAATACAAACTAATATTTTAGGGTCGGCAGCTCGAGTGTGAAGCCCTGGTGTTGCCATACGTCCATAGCCGGGGTAACCGCTTCCCATCAGGTGGGCCGTGTGCTTGTCTACCAACTGAGTGGTATAAAAAAAAACTTCATCATCATCATCATCATCAACCTATTCTAGTCCACTGCTGGACATAGATCTCCCCTAATGAGCGCCATAGCGCCCTGTCTTCAGCTTGCCGCATCCAGCATCTGCCCGCAGTCTTTCGCAGATCGTCATCCCACCTGGCCTTAGTTAGTTACTTAGTTCTCATAAAATATGAAATAATAATAAAAAAAAAAATTCGCCCCGTTGCATTAGCTCGAAAAAACGGAAGAGAAAAAATAGAAGTAGATATTTCCTTACAAATTCTGGGGGGGGGGGGGGAGGTTCACTAGTAGTCTAAATTTTGTTTTGTAATCGAACCGTTCGAAAAATTAACTTTGGTTCTTGTCTATTTTTTGGTAGAATTGTCATTTTTCGATTTATATTTTATTTGGAGAAGTGGAGGTAAAATCTTATCAATTGTGTTATCAGTTTTATTAATAATTTTACACGAAACATGGGTAAGAACCTAAAAGTTATATTATCGTGTTTATTATTCTTCTTTTCGCGGGTTTTTCCAACCTCCACCAAAAAATTTACGTGAACCAAAGTAGTAGGGAATTCCATTTCAAACGACTGTATTTAAGACATTTCATGCAAAATTTAAAATAAACTAGTTGTTAATCAAACAAAAATTCACCCTAAGCTCCTTTGGTATATATAGTCTACATCAGAAAATATCAATTCTAGAAAAAAATGATGAGAACCAAAATTGTAGGAAAATTAAAACTAAACAACTTTCAATAAACAAAAATTGGCCCTTAAAATCAAGATGGCGGACACAACGGTTCGCAAAACAAAATTTAGACTGCACGTGAACCCCCCCCCCCCCCCCACCACGAATTCCGAAGGGAAATTGCTACTTCTAATTTTATCTGAGTCAAATACTAATTCGACTGGGCTAAAATTATTTTAAGAGTTTCGGAATGGGTTTCCATCCAGTCCATTCATTATATACATTTGGAAATGCAAATGAATCGAGTAAGCCAAATTTTGGATAGTACATGGGGAGGGCCTAGAAAAGCTTAACTTCAAATTTTCGACCAAAATTTTTTTGTGCATTTTCCACCATCGTACTGAATTTAAAATCTAAATGAATTTTACCCCCTTCTTCATTGGGTTAAATTCATATTTTTCATAATAAGTCACTACTCGAACGGTTGCTGTTGATAAATTTCTACTCGAAGCTTAGTGATAAATAGAATTATGTCCTCGCAATCAAAAATACTTCTAGATTATCCTGCCTAATATAATATCGATGGGTGTTGCACAGGGAACAGTTCGTGGACCACTCCTATGGAACATTTGAATGGTATCTTCGACTGGGTCTTACGCGGTGACTTCCTCTCAGGGCTGAATATCTGTTTTGCTGTCCATAATTTACTAGACAAGGCTCGGACCGAAACCTCTCTGTTGACAATCTAACACATGAATCTGGAACTAATGAGTTTAAGTACAAAATGTGTAGAGACTTACGACAAACTAATAGCATTATAATAAACCGAACTGCAGTCCACGCTGAGGAACTGCTGCACACAGTAGATAGCAGTATAATATTTGAGTATGAATATATCAATTTTGCTAAAAGTTTGTGAATCCATTTATATGCAAATTAACACTAAAGTATTGTCTCATGTTTAGTTTCTCATTCAATGTAGATATCGAATAAAGTTGAATAATCAGCTAGACCCAAACCCAAACTATAACGGGCGCTATTTAGGCGCGTTCTATGGCGGGACACACACTGTAGCGTCGGGTTCGCTACGGTCAACTTTGTAAATAAACATTAAAAAAATATTTATAAAATTTGTTTAGGTGAAGCACAATGGGCACTAAAGCTAAATCTATACCTCCAATGCCATGAAAGTAACTGAAAGTAACAAACTGCTATCTGACTTTGAAAATTGATAAAATTTTGTCGCCTTACATGACGATGGAACGTACATCTACCATTTATAGTGTATATGTCATGCGAGCAAAAGAGGACAATGGCATTAATGAAAGGAAGAGGGACAACACCTCCGACACATTCAATACGTCAGTATTAAGTAGGAGGACGGTATTACCCCACTAACCGGCACTGTCGTGCTAGGAAATGCTTGAATCTACCCCCTACTATTGTACTTGTTTAGATAAGCTGCTTAACTGATAACGTTCCTGAAAGATGAAATTTACTGTTTTTCCTGTGCTACATTATTTTTATTATCAACTTGAAACAGAATAATCTCAACGCTTACTTAATGGCAAAGGACAACGTGACTCATTTGTGACTATTTGATAGCTATTTTTTTACACTGCTTTTCAAAATAATATATGAATACATTGCTCGATTTTAATTCTCACCTTAAACAATCCTAAACTTGCAAAGCTAACATATATTGCCTGTTACCCTCTATTTTTCTTAACCTGTGATTATGATAAATACCTCTATTTATTAAAATAAAACTCAATCTTCAATGAATTTGCTTTCTAAATTCACAACAATCAAACCACTACTTTAGTCCAGATAGGAATGTGATACTAAAACGGAATAAATCAATCTTGTCTTGTAAGGTAAAGACATTTTGCTGACTCCTTATGATTTTCTAATTTATTTTAGTGCCCAGGCTAATATGTATTCAATCACTCTACATAAAATACATACATACATAAACTCACGCCTATATCCCCGAAGGGGTAGGCAGAGGTGCTAGCACCCACATTTCGCCAGTTTAGGTTGCGAGCCTATTGCCATTAACCGGGCACTTATAAACCACGACAACAACGATAAATACACACATAACTTCAAAAAGCATCGAAAAGTCATTGGTGTGTGCCATGGTAAAACCTGGGATCGAACCCGAGACCTCGTCTCAGCAGCCATACCAATAGGCTACCACGGTTCGAATCACTTTAGTTCAATCACTTCAGTTGGATATAAGTACAAAAATTAAGTTGCTTTGCTTTTAGTGACGCCTTTTGATCATGAGCACATGAGTATATCGTTAACCATACATGATGATACTGTTCACAATTGAACACTTGCATCTAATGTCCATATATTGTAGTAATGAGAAAAATTAGACTCCGGCCAGGAGTTTTACTTCTTACATGTACACGTAATGACGATGTGTATTAGTAGCGCTCTATTGAATATACAGTGTACAATAGAATGCAGTGAAACCTGTGACCTTGAAAGTCAAATCTCACAGAACTGACAAATTAGCGCAGGACTTAGATTGTGTAGTCCTAACTTATTTATTTCCTTTTCATTTTTTACAATACCATTTCGAGTCATAACATACATAGACATAACGTATGAAAGTTAGTAAGGGTTTATTTTTTCTTTTGAGAAGATGAGCGTTATAAAGATTTAGATCGGAAAAGAGGACATCTAGAACGGAACTTGAACCCGCGACCAGTCCCTTACAGGGGGAATGCTTTGACCAGCTGAGCTATCTAGACACGTCCCAGATATTCGAAATTCTCCGATATATTAAATACGTCTTAAGGCAACGCTAGAGTCATCTACCGTAATTCTTGCGAACTACGGAAGCAATGAATAACTTTAACTTTAACTAACGACGGGTTACACTCCGGGAGTGCCGGCAGTAGTGAAAACTTGAATATTAACGTTGGGCATTTTTGATATTTTGGAATGGTTAGGCCACGGTAACCGCTTCCCATCAGGTGGGCCGTGTGCTTGTCTGCCACCTTAGTAGTATAAAAAAAAATTGCACAAATTTAATTATCAGTATAAAAGTACTATCATTTGTATGGTAACATACAATATGTATTTATTGCGCAATCGTACACAAACATGACAATTTATATTACATTAAAAATTTAACTTTTCAGAACTATTACAATTATTTTACATTAAAAAGTTTATCTCTCAGAAAATCAACTTCCATCAATAATTTCAACGACTTTTTCACCATCATTATTACCAGAACCATCATCGCCAATATATTTATAAAGTATTCACTCATTTTCTTTCGCTATTTCTTCGTCACTTTTTTCATTAATAGATGCACTTTGTTTAATTTCCATTTTATATCAATAGGTTTATGGCACAAAATAGAATAAATATTACAAAAAGTTATATGATGACAAAAAAGTGTTTTTGGGCCTCGGTCGGAATCGATCTCAGTTTTGACGAAGTATACGACCACACATTAGACGAACGCGCCACCAAGATTGTTAAGTACAGTGTGAAATTAGCACTTCTATATTTGTTGTCTTACGATCAGGTCACGTGCTTACTCACGCGAGTTTAACCTTTTCTACCCTTTTTTTTTTGTGCGGAAATCCCTTCGGATACCCCCCCGCCGGTCAGCTGGTCCTGAAAAGGGCCGGTGGTCAGACTCTTGGCCGTTGACGCTGTCGCCAGCTACTCCAGAGGAGCAATCAATGATGCGTCATCGCCCACGTTGCCCAGGGTGCACCATACTTGGAGGTGATCCAACCAGTCGCACCCCAAACCTTTTTTACCCATTACAAAAAAAGTGCACAACGCCGCTAAAGAAGTTATTATTCACTAAATGACGTGAGTTTCTTGCTTGGTCCTAACTAGTGACATCATATCATTCTCTACGATTTATTTATGTTCAAATTATGAGCTGCAATACTTACTGTTTTATATTTGTTCTCTCTCTAACATGGCTTTTGAAATAACTACAATGCTACTAATATTAATTATAGTCAAATAGTAAGAATATACGTTTGTAGAAAATACGTTGTAACGGTTAACAAAAATGAGAGACAATGATAAGAGTAAAATTCAGAATGGAGTTGGCTTATATTTTGGATTAACCATAATTATTTTGTGTGAATAAGTACCGAGCGAATGACACATTAATTACGTAAAGGCAGGCAGGCCGTTATCGACCTTCAGAACATACACTGATCAAATTGATGATGTATTGAAAAAAGGCTGAACTGCCTTTTTTTAATCACTCGAAACCGGTGAGTATGAAATGTTTAATGACAGTAGACGATTTAATTTAATAATAATAGATTTAATTTATTAATAACAATGTTGCCTTCTAAGGGATATAACTTCCAAAAATCCTTCCTTGGTATGCTTACGCGAAAAGGGATCAACTGCAAAAATCTCAAGTCTGTAGCTCCAGCGGTATAGGCTCTGCGTTAATGAATCAATCAGTCGGGGCAAGTAATTGTTAGTGTCATTTATCTATATAACCTTTCGAGCGCTTACCCGAGGTGCCCGGCAATGGCATCACAATACTTTTTAAAATATAATAAATTTATGCTTTAATTAGCGGCTGATCTCGCACGGGCATAATTCGTATTTTACCCTTTTTGGGTTCACATAAAAGTCACCAACTATTTAAAAAAAAATTAAACTAGGCCTAAATTAAGCCGCGCGCATCAGCTAATAAGTATAGTTATTAATATCTGGGTAATCGTGCAGTGCTCGGTTTTTTTTTCGACGTTTTCTAAAAACGAATCCTAGCTAGATCGATTTATAGCCCCCGAAACCACTCAATTTCATGAAAATCGTTGTTAAGACTGTACACAGAAGCCATACACCATATGCTTGTATATATATATACAAGAATTGCTCGTTTAAAGGTATTAAGTTAAGTTAAAATGACAATTACCGAAAGAAATAACATCGACATTCAAATGACCTTTTTAATTTCATATCGAACATGTAGTGTCCCGAAAACAATTGCATTGTTTTACGACTAATTTATTCTAGAATGTATAATGTTTTCAAATCGTGAATAATGAATATTAAACCTTAATACCGAGGAAAATGATGATTTTTTAAATTTATAAGTTACAAGAGAAAGCAATTGGACACAGCCTGATCTATTCAGGGTAGCAACTTAGGTATGTCTCATTGACCTTTAGAAATGAAAATCCACTTATATAACTCTGCCAGAGTTTTTATTATATAGGTTTTTATTAGATATTAATATAATATATAATATTATTATATAGGCGCCCGATAAAAAGAAAACAGTTCATCATTTTCTTACCATACAATATTTTTAATGTGTACTTACGTCATACAATCATGACACTCCCCAAATTTTACGTTTAATAGTTTACTGCAACAGAGCTGTGATGAGTCATTCCGTACAAAGTCTCTTTGTCAACAATAACATAAATGTTCTACAACTAGTGTGAGGTAAGATTTTTACAGGTGTAGTAAGACTTAATACTTACACCTGTGCTAATATTGTTAACCTTAGACTGGTTGAGCAAGATAGTAATAACAAATATTATAGAGGCGTGAATATTATGCTGCTCAGGGACTAAGATTTTTATTAAGTACTAGCTTCTGCCCGCGGCTCCGCCCGCGTAGATGTCGGTTATCGCAACAAAACATAGCCTATGTCCTTTCCCAAGGTCTAATCTACCCCTGTACCAAATTTCAGCAAAATCGGTTCAGTGGTTTAGGCGTGAAAGCGTAACAGACGGACAGACAGAGTTACTTTCACATTTATAATATTAGTAAGGATTATAGGGTTATACTATACTGCACTGTCAGTACAACAAACGTATATACAGCTCATGAAAAAGTGCCCAGTTAATGCCAATAGGCCCGTCTTATAATATGTGTGTCCGTCTTACATAGAGATGTAAATATAATAATATTTTAATAAAGGAATAATAAAAAGAGGACTTTACTTTCGTATCTGAACTTGCAAGCTTTATGTAATAAATAGAAAATGGTATCACCAGGTTTCACCAGGTGTCACCAGGTCAGCCTGAGGCAACCTGGTCGAAACGTCAGGCAATCCAAAGGTATGTATATACCTATAAATGATCGCGTTAATTCCCGTTAAATTAAATTATTGTATATTATGGAACACGAAAGTTTCAAAATAAATATGGTATCACCACGTTGATTTCATTAAAAAATCAATTTAAAATATTTATATCCCTTTTAATATGTTACTCACTGACATAAGACGTTTATAGTAATCTTACTATGTATCTTAACGAGACATTGAGTTTTCAAAATAATATAAAAGCCAGCTCATTTCTTTGTAGAAGTTTATAAAGAGTATAAAAATGTCCTCAGTGGTGTTGTGGTAGAGCGTTCGACTACTACGTCGGAGGTTGAGGGTTCGATTTCCGCTCAACGCAAGTATTTGTACACCGCTTGCAGGTGTGATTGGCTTGAGCCTCAAGGATATTGGTAGGGCCGTTTTTTTTATTCGTGCGGAATTCCCTTCGGATACCCCCCGCCGGCCAGCGGGGGCGGTTATGTCAGGCTTGAACCGAATAAAACCGCACGGTGTTTCTTGCGTCAGCCATGTGATCCGGGAATCTGATGTGCCCTAGGAAGGATATCCCAGAGACCCCGACCGGTTCCGGTCGCCAACGCTGGCGACCCTAATCGATCTAATCCCCCCTCCCCTTAAGAGAAGCGCGTGCGGAAACACGACTTGCTGCCACCCTGGGAATGTTTCTGCTAAGGTGACGGCTAGCCCCGACCGTGCTCCGCGCTCATGGAGGACGGAGATCGTTCTACGATTTCCGCCGCTCGGTGCACCTTCTACGGCACGGGAGAGTCCTAGACCTCTCCCGTACCTATTCTGCCGCCTCTTTTGCGCGCAAAAGCCTTGCAAAAGAATGCGGCGGCGTTCCACGCACTCCCGCTGCCGACCATGGCCAGCACCAGGGTCTGCAGCGTGAGGTTTCCCGTTCCGACGGTTGCTTTAAGGACACGACGCTGCTCTATCCACTCTGGGCGCTCTGCCAGTGTGTGAAGCGGCGTATCCACGGAGCAGCCCCGGCAATGGTTGTACACCATTATACCTGCTTATGTTTAGAAATAATAATAATAATAATATTTTATTTCTTCACCAATAAACATTTACATAAAATATATTTGTTGAGGACTTCTTTTAAGTAAAAATATACCTGTGTCAGAAGACCTCCTCTTCTGATATCCAGATACATCATAAAATAGTAGTTTATTAGGTATGTAGGTAAGTAGTAGTAAGAAATAAATGTACTCAAATAAAAATTTAGCTTTTTCGTATTCTTTCCCCCGGGAAAGAATGCCTTCTCTACTTCTAATCCACCCTGGATTAGAAGTAGAAAAGGCATATGGAAAGTGGTTCTACTTGTACTTGTATAGTGTTAAACATGAAATTAGTTTTTAAAACTTCTTACGGTTTAAATTCACAATTGCACCGGGTAGGTGGTGCTGCAATCGGGTTATAGGATAGTTTTTTTATATGCGAAACCGAGACGGGTACCTAAATACTTAGGTATAAATATATACTATGAATACATGCGAATGAATCAGTTCTAAACGTTGTAACCTGTTAAAACTTATTGATTCCTCCGATTCTGACAATGTGGTGTCTGAAACGGTGGACATTAGATTTATTTGAATTTGTTATATATAAATAAAAAAATAGTATACTCTAAATTATACTAAGTTCTGAAATACCATGTGGCAGCACTCTTCATTGGTAACAAGTGATGATAACCTTTGAAAGAATCACATGACTAGAATAAGTCACCTTGAGTGTTTTATTTTACTTCGATAGTGAATATAACTTTATGCGCATACGTTAATGCGTGGCACATGACTGCGCTCATCACTATTCAATGCAAATCACGACTTTATCGTTACACACGGGAATAAATTTATTTCATATGGAATAAGAAAATATTGAAACTGTAGGAAGTGAAAATAGAGAATTTACTTCATCAGATTATTTAGGTAAAGTAGAAGTTGCATAGCCAAGCCCAATTGCTTTGTATACTCTCAGAATAGAAAGGGGTCTTTACCCATCTTAGTGTATAGTCCAAGCCATTTAAATTAACTGGGTTTTCACCAAGTTTTTAACGAATTAAATAAAAACCTAAACAACGGGTCTATACTACTGTCAGTTATCCTTGCTTCTTCTTCTTGCCTTTTGTTCATTTATACAAGTGTGCCATCACTTATGCGTTGGTTGTAAAAAGCCCTTTCATGATGCAAATTTCAATGTAGTTAAACTTGATTTTTTGAGGTGGCAGAGCCGTGCTTTTCTTATTACTGTATTATATTTTGGGATTACGTGGTCTCTGGTAAAACAGAACACAGGGGCCAACCCGTGTCTTAAAACACTTACTACTACTAATACTTAGCCACAAGTGCTTGTATTATTATTCACCCCACTTTTGAATAAGCAGTTCATCATCAGCTTAGCATTGTTTCTGGTTGCATCCAATACTTTCACCTCAGAGCCCGGGGTTCTTTTGACTCCTTGTCGTCCTTTTGGTTTTGACTGCCATCTGACCTTCCAGCCAGAGCCACGTCCGTCAATCAGCAGGAATAACGGCTCACAGTTGAAGTTGGCTTGACTTCAAAGGTCTTGGTGGGCCCCATACATCCTGGACTCCACTAGTGAATAAGTAAATATGTCTTTTAAAGAAGGAAGTAACCTTTACAATGTCTTTTTCTTCTATATCTAATAGGAATCTTGCTCTGTAAGAGATATATTGTGATTTAATTCGTTTTATTATTTAATTTGTTTTATAAGGTTGATCCCACAGAACAAAAATAAAATTATACCCATTGAGCTTACGGCTCGAGATAAACAAATTCACAAACGGTCCGTTACCGTTTACATGTTAATGAGAGCGCTTAAGTGACATCAAAGTGAGTATGGGCATCGTATGTGTATGATATCGCCAAATAGAATACAATTAGTCCATTAAGTGCATCCGGTGTTTTTAATAATAAATGTTATAAATTCTGTCTGCTTTAATTTACATATATTTAAAATGAAAATTGGAATCAAGTTAACTGGAAAATGTAAGTCAGTTAAATAATAAAAAGAATATAGACTTTTAAATGAACAAAATATATGATGTAACATAATATACTAAAGTGACACGTTTCCCAGATATTTGATACAACATGAGCGTTAGGTTATTTTTCTTCTTTTACTTCACTAGATAATGCTTTTCATCCGTTGTTTTTAGATACAATTGTTATGTACAGGGTGTATGTACCGACCTCACCCGTAAGTCGGTGCACCTGCTAAATAACGAGGCTCTGGCGCAGGCTTTCCTCTCAGTACTTATCGTTTTGCATTTTTTATTGCATTAAAGTTTGTCCATATCATTCGATCATTCGCATCGAAACGAAAAATCCCTAACCTAAACCCAAGCAGGAAAGTTTTGGCGGATGGATAAAATTAAAGCTATTTCTTATTGGTTAAATTGAGCATGCTTAATTTGACGTTACAGTGCAAGATTTCAGGATCTCCAGACATAACTTATTTTCGCACTATCATTAGGCCTGTCCTTTGCACGCCTGTTTAACGTAGCTGTTGCTAGAGTGACACAAGCAGGACTTGCATGTCATGAAGATGAATATTACATCACAAATGAAATTGCGATTAGAAACGAATATCAATCAATCAAGTTTAGCCTATTGCAGTCTACAGCTGGAAATAGGGTATTACTTAAGTGTACCATAGCATTCAATCATCTACCTTACGCATCCAATCTATCCCAGCTATCTTTTTCAGGTTGTCAGTTTCTTTGGTTGAAGGGCGAGGGTGTCACGTTTGTATCGCAGTATTTATTGTACGTGTGCGGATTCTGCGCACTCCGCAGTGGGTGATGGCCATCAGGCGCATTAGGGGATACCGCACAATCTCCTTCTAAGTGGCGAGTCTCCTTGCCGGAACTCCACCATGGGACTTTGCACATCCTAACTATATAAGTGGTGAAAGGAAGTCCGGGAACGGGGACAGGACCTGCCCCTCGAGAAATCGATAGCAGTCCCAGCTCCACCAGGCCATCGTGGTGGAGTTTCTACTCCACCACGATGGCCTGGTGGAGCTTGGGCGACCAAGCGCAGGCCAACCCGTAGTAGGGGCGATAAGACCCATCATGGATGACTGGCGAGAGAGACGACACGGGAGCCGCTCTTACCGGCTGACGCAGGTGATCTCTGGTAATAGGAGCTTTTGGGACCACCTGTGTCAAATCAGGATCCTTCCTGTGGCTCCTGCCAACATCTGAGTGCCATCGTTGTGATGCAATTGAGCACTCGGGGCTGCACACGCTGGTAGAGTGCCCGGCGTAGGAGGCGCCGAGGCCTCTCACTTGGCGTCTTGCTCACAGTGATGGTGCGGAGCGCGAGAACTTGAGTTGCCACTGCCTCTTTCTGCGAGCAAGTAATGCTCGAGGAGGAGGCGGCGGGACGGGTCCGAGAGAGGTTCTGCGAATCCCCCCCCCCACTTTTCCGGGGACATACATTTGAAGACCTGAGATGGCGTGCGGTTTTAGTCGGTTCAAGCCTAACATAACCATCCCCGCTGGGGATGGATTCTTTTTCTTATCGGTCCGGTCAGTTTGCCGTTTCTGCGAGTAATAGCTATTGGTAACTTTAGTTCGTTGCCGGGTGATCTTATTTCGAATATTATCCTTCAAAGAAACGCTACGCGATTCCATGCCCATCAGTAACATAACATGACTTGACGCCTGTATCCCCGAAGGGGTAGGCAGAGGTGTATTACATCCAACTGTACTCCCAATACAAGCTTTAGGTTTAACAAAAAAAAATGTTACAATTAGTACTGTCGTGGATCTCCTTTAATCTCCAGTGCTAACTGCAAAGCGACTCTTTATAATATTTTCAGAGATATCTTTAGTTTTACAAGCCTCCATAAACCATGGTAACCATTTTATTCAGATGGTTGGTTTGCATTATTAGTTAAAAACTGCTGAGTAGATCAATTAATAATTACAGTTGACAATAATAGCTTGAGATTATTAAAACCAGCCGTAAATCGAATCTATAGCTCAGACACCTAATCTTCATGAAAGTCGTTTTACATATCGCATAAAGTGAGAAAACTCAAGGGAAATAATGTAGACATTGTTGAGAAAGGGTTCAAAACGAGAACATTTGGTGTAATATGTGATTGTAGACATTTAAAACGCTGACTCGTAAAAAATAATTAATCCCTGTCGTGTAACCGCACAAGGAGAGATATCTATGGCACATGTAACTGAATAGGGAATGTTGAACTGTAATGTAAAGTTTAGTTGCAAACTCAAATTTGATATAAGTGGGATAATATAACTCGCAATACATTGTATCGAATGAGGATATATATATATATTTATATATATATATATATATTAATAAGTCATGAATTACCTGGATGATTTTGGAGATTGCACCTAAGTAGGTAACTGCTTTATATTTTCAGAGATATATGTAGTTTTACAAGCGTCCATAATCGTGATTCTTTCGATCATTCCAAAAGATCCCGATCATTACTTTTTTGATGTACAACTTTTACATCAACTGTGATATTATAGCAGTTCGTGATCGCATTGTTGGGACCAACGCCGAAGGCTTTATGTAACCTTTAGAAGGGTCCGATATATAAGACATATACAGCATCTATGAATCTTCTTCGGATTCTAATTGTAAATAACGTTTTAGGTAATAGTCTATGCAGTAATAAATGATTATTGACTTTGACTTTTGAATCGATGCATTATTTTACGTCTGCGACTATTTAACTAAATATTTAACAAAATAAACATATTAACTTCACTTCCTATTATTGCTCACGTTAAACAGGCCAAAGTAACTGTGACTAATTGTTGTGCTTTGTGATCTGATAGACTAATTAATCGTTGTGTTTTGTGATCTGATAGTTTTACGCCTGAGGGACATCTGCGAGCTTTTAAATATATATATCATCATTGCAAATAAAGAGGTATCCATTGAACCGGTCCTTTGAGTTTCTTTTTAAGGTTCCGTTGGCAAATGGCAAAAAACGGAAGCTTATAGATTCGTCATGTCTGTCTGTCTGTCTGTCCGTATGTCACAGTCACTTTCTTCCGGAACTATAAGAACTATGCTGTTGAAACTTGGTAAGTAGATGTATTCTGTGAACCGCATTAAGATTTTTCCACAAAAATAGAAAAAAAAACGATAAATTTCGGAGTTTTTCATCGAACCCATACGTGGATATGTCTTCATCATATGGATAGGTCTTCAAAAATGATATTGAGGTTTTTAATATATTTTTTTTCTAAACTGAATAGTTTGCGCCAGAGACACTTCCAAAGCGTAAAATGTGTCCCCCCCCCTGTACCTTCTAAAATAAGAGACTGATAAAACTAAAAACAATATATGATGTACATTACCATGTAAACCTCCACCGAAAATTGGTTTGAACGAAATCTAATAAGTAGTTTTTTTTATGACGTCATAAATCGTAAACCGCCATTTACCTTTCATTCAATCAACTCACATATAAAAATTTTGCTTGCTGCTACGGAACCCTTTAAGGGCGAGTCCGACTCGCACTTGGCCGGTTTTTGTTAATTATATTGCTTTCTTTCTTTACTTTATGCTAAGATTGAAGTAGCTTTATATTCATTCAATTAAAGTACACCAATAAGTATTGATACTTATTTATAAAATTTACATAGGGTTAAATTTCTAATTCATCTATTTTTATAAAGCTTCAAAATAGTTTTGTTAGTACATACTTGGTAGCAAAAGTTGGTAATCTATAACCTCTCTTCAATTTTACTTAAATAACGAAAACGAAAAGAGCAGCATGAGGAAAAGAAGTATCATTATTAATATTGCTACTTAACGTTCGTGTGTATGTAAACGTACTATATAAATATTATATAACTCTACCGTATCCGTTTCTGTATCTGTCCGTTTTGCTTCAAACTTGTATTCTCCTTAAATTATGAATGCTTCTAAACATCTACAAGTATATGAATACGTTACAATTTAATCATGCGAATAATTTAATTTATACGTATACGACGCTTCTTACGCGTTCAGAAAAAGTAAGCACTTAATAAAATAATACATTTTAAATTTAAAAAACGAGCTTTTATTCAAAAATCTAATTGCACTAAAACGACAATAATATGGAAATAAAACTATTTTTGAACGGTTTTCTATCGTGATTTATTGGATGTTATTTTATGTCTCCCCGTGACCATGGCTGCTGAAAAGCAACCGAAACGTCGGGTTCAAAGTAAATTATAAAATAACATCAAATAAATCGCGATACAATCCGTTCAAAAATAGTTTTATTTCAATGTGTGACATTCGCGTAAACTTCCGACAATATCACGTAATAATTTTATGCAAGGGCGTTGCTGATTTCAATAGTTTGTATTTAGTTTAGTAGTTCAGTAGTTGAGTTTAGTTAGGTAAGTCTACGCACCCGGATGAATACTCCGTAACAGTGGAAGCACCACTTGGCAGTTCTGATCATTGCCTCGTTCGGGCGCAAGTGCCGCTCGCACGGCTGAACCATCTAGGCCATCCAAGTGGTGGCATGTTTGGTACTACACGTCGACAGACTGCGATGGATTGCGAGAATTCTTCGCATCGTAACCGTGGAGGTGGCTGTGCTTCACTTCAGAAGATTCAAGCTCCTGTGCAATGGCAGTCGCTGAGGCGATCCTACCGGGCATGGAATGCTATATTCCCACCCGCAACCTGGATCGCAACAGGAGAAGGGGAAAGTCGATCTATTTTCACTGGACAATGAACAACGGGAATGCCATGCCACCTGTTATTCCTTAGTGTGGTGCCTCTATGCCAGACGTTAAAATCACCCAATGGGTGGTCCAGCGGGAGCTAAAGTCCCGAGATGTTCGGAAGTCAAGTGGGCCGGATGGCATATCGGCGATGGTGCTTAACCAGTGTACTCCCAAGGTGTGCCCTGTACTTACACGGCTTTTCGAGCTTTCTTAGTCCACAAGACAAGTCCCAACCATCCTGTGCCTAAGAAAGGTGAAAGAACAGCCCGTCGCATTACATGCATATCGCTATCACCTCCCTTCTCTCGAAGGTAATGGAGCGCGTTATCAATGCACAGCTCCTGAGATACCTTGAAGAAAACGATCTACTGAGTGACCGACAGTACGACTTCCGCCATAGTTGCTCAACCGGTGACCTTCTTGTGTATGTCACTCATCGGTGGGCGCAAGCCATCGGGAGTCAAGGTGAAGCACTAGCAGTCAGCCGCTATATAGCGAAGGCCTTCGATTGGGTCGGGCGCTAAGGATCCTCCATAATCACATACTTACAGGCAATGTAGAACCTCTCAGCCTTAGGAGAGATTCTGCCTCGCTGTGCATGTTCTATCGCCTGTACAATGGTGGTTGTTCAGAAGAATTGTTTGATATGATGCCCACGGCCACATTCTATCATCGCACCGTTCGCCACAGACGGGGAATTCATTCCCATACATTGCGACCGGAAACAGTGCATACAGTGAGGTATGAGAGGCACTTCATTCCGCGCACCCACAGGCTGTGGAATGATCCTGCTGTGGTTTTTCCAAGCGACTACAAAATGAGGTTCTTCAAGAAGGGCATTAGAAGGTTTTTACAGGGTCGGTAGCTCGAGTGTGACACGGTAGGCCGCGGTAACTGCTTCCCATCAGGTGGGCCGCGTGCTTGTCTGCCACCTATGTGGTATGAAAGAAAAATGCATAACCAAAAAATGCTCCATTGTGAATAAAAAGAAATATCTAACAATCTTAGTAGATGTGTGTCTCCCCGTGACCATGGCTGCAAAATAGCAACCGAAACGTCGAGTTCACTGTAAATAATAAAATAAAATCAAATAAATCGCGATAGAATCCGTTAAAAGTAGTTTTATTTCAATCTTAGTAGACTTAATCTGACTTAATCAAACTAGTGAAAAAACCGTGGCATAGTAAATATAATATGGGAACCGTAAAACTACGAATTTGAGATCAATTTTTATTTTACTTAACGTCTATTTAAATTTTTTAACATTACTATTTATCGGACTAGTGAATAAATAGTCCAGTCAAAATAGACATAGGAATTAGGAATAATTCGCATAGAACTGAAAATTGGCAGAGACGTTAAATAAAATGTCAAAAATCCCCTTCGATCTTACTTCTGCAAAAAAAAAATCAAATATTCAAAATGGAAAGAACCTTAAATTTGTACGTTTGACGTACAAAATTAAGGTTCTTTCCATTTTTGAATATATTATTTTGAATATATATTCTTCTCATTTTTCTTGAAAATGGTAAGTTTTATCGTGAAAATAGGTTAGAAAAAGTTGTAGATCATACAATTCTCTACAAAAATGGTTTAGACACTTTTTCTCTTACGACTCACCACACATTGGTGAGATATCGCGGTTTTAATCATTAGAAAATTCATTTTTTACATAATATATAGAATAGTATAGTAACACGTGGTTCAATAAGTGCCGAGACTAAGTACTAAAACAAGGTTTTTTTTATAAAATTATTTTTTATTCATCAACGTGGTCTCCTCCAAGACCAATACAGTCCCTCCAACGCTTTTCTAACTTTTCTATCCCATGCGTGTAGAACGATTTGTCTTTGGCTTCAAAATAAGCCTCCGTTGCTGTGATAACTTCACTATTTGAGTCAAATTTCTTACCCTGGAGCATTTTTTTGAGATCTGCAAACAGCCAGTAATCGCTGGGGGCCAAGTCTGGCGAATAAGGGGGATGAGGAATCAATTCAAAGCCCAATTCATTAATTTTGGCCATCGTTCTCACAGACTTGTGACAAGGCGCGTTGTCCTGGTGAAACACCACTATCTTTTTGTTCATTTGAGGCCGTTTATCCGCATTTTCGTACTTCAATCGCTCCAATAAGCAAATGTAATAGTCACTATTTATATTTTGCCCCTTTTCAAGGTAGTCGATGAAAAGTATTCCATGCGCATCCCAAAATATAGACGCCATAACCTTACCGGCAGATTTCTGAGTCATTGGCCGCTTCGGGCGGCTTTCACCAGCCGCTCTCCACTCCGCTGACTGCCGATTGGATTCCGGAGTAAAATGGTGTATCCATGTCACATACCGACGTAAAAAATCCTTTTTATTACGATTCATCAGCTCGAAACATCGCTCTGAATCATTGATACGTTGTTCCTTTTGATCAGTTGTAAGCAAACGGTTGTAAGCAAGTTGTTTCTCGGCTATCTCGCGCACTTTTATCTTCCGATCTTCCATTACGATTTTGAGGACTTGGTTAATATTTTGTTGAGTCACTGCTTCATTTGGACGACCTGAGCGTTCCCCATTATTTGTGTCCATGCGACCGCGTTTGAAGTCGGCATACCATTTGTCATGGAGCTGATCCCGCATAACATTTTATAAGCCATTGCTGTGCTTCAACGGTATTTTTTCCCATTAAAAAACAATGTTTTATCAACACGCGAAACTCGTTTTTTTCCATTGTCTCGAAACTACAAGCGTAGCGTCACTTAAATGTCTGCAAAATCAATATTTTAATGTTCCATTTTTAAAAATTTGACACATATCATTTATTGAAGGCCAGTACTTTTTAAAAATCAAAAGAATTTTTAACATATACGCCATTGCCAAGTTAGTCTCGGGACTTATTGAACGATCTAGTATATATTTATATCCCGTATTTTGTTGGGAGAATTGTATGATCTACAACTTTTTCTGACCTATTTTCACGATAAAACTTCCCGTTTTCGAGAAAAATGGAAAGGGCCTTAATTTTGTACAATTGACCTTGAATTTTTTTTGCAGAAGTAAGATCGAAGGGGATTTTTGAGATTTTATTTATAATGACGTATTTAACGTCTCTGTAAATTTTCAGCTCTATGCGAATTATTCCTAAGTTATGACTTATTTTTGTCTATTTTGAATGGACTAAAACAGTACTATAATAAATGTATGGGAACTGCAAAAGTACAATTTGAGAACAAATGCCAATATTTTTTTTAAGTTTTTAATTTTTTAATGTCCTTTTATACATTAAGTGATGACGATTCAAATCATTTTAAAGCTTTGCAATATCTTTGAAAATAATCGGATGGACACACTTATCGTCTCCATCCTGTGTATGTTACCATTCCAGCCTCACATGGAGTACTGCTAGGATCTTGGACTGCAGCACCTAGATACTTAATTTGGTTTTCACTGCAGTGCAGTTTAATCACGATAATCGCTAATTCTAAAACCACCTGCATTTTTGTACATGACCTGAATACCAACTTGTATCAGACACGTAGTGCTTTGTTTAGCAAGACAGGCTATAAATATTCTTCAGACTAATTTAACCAGAAATTGTATTCGCTGAGAAAAACATACGCCTTTGCTTTCTTTCTTCTTGCAAGTAACTTTAAAATATATCTATATATACTCGTAATGTAATTACTTGTGCCGACTAACGCATTCATCAACGTTGATTCTTAGAAATTTCACTCTTATGGGGATAAAATAAGGAATGAACTATTATAAATAGGTTTGTCATTTTCAAAGAAAGAAGCACGATTTTTTTTAATACGGCAGCGGTATACGGTAGAAATAAATGAACACGCTTATCACCGTTTTAGATTTTCACCCCTAAGGGTGTGAGTTGAGGGATGAACGGTTGTATGGAAATCCGTCATGTTCATAGTAAAAGTAGGCAATTTAATATGTGTACTTAGTGGCTTCTGATCAGAAAAATGTACACATGTGACGGCCTTTTCCAAGTGTTACCTCTAAGAAGGCAAATTAGAAGTTGAAAGTTTATATGGGATATTCGACACTTTTAAAAGAAGAAGTATGTAATTAAATATTAAAGAAAGAAAGACGGAGGCCAGAATTTATTTAGGTACACATATAAGCACAAGGAAAAAAAAGAACACATATGCAGAATGAAACCTAAATATAATCCCGGTGAAGAAACGGCGTTCAACACAGCCCAGCTCAGTTACCCACCATGGGCAAGTCAACGCCGGGATCTTGTTGCGGTCCTGAGCGTGGACGTTTTCTCACTTGAGACCACCGTGAGGGTCCTGGTCTCCGACAGGAGCAAGTGACCCACGGCGAGTGTGCTGTAGGCTTGTCTACGCCCAGGACTACCGACCTACATGATCGGGGCCTGGTGACGACAGTGGGCCAACTTGCCGTCGTTACAGAAGCAGGCCAAAACGGAAGCGTGTCGTGTATGTCCTACGTGTGTAGGACATACATGACATGCGCCTGCCAAATCACCGAAACGGAATTTATCGGAATCAAACCCGATCCCAAAGGCGAGGCCGGATGGCGGCCGGTAACCCTGAAGCTATCAGTAATGAACACTTGGGGAGGACACTGTGTGGTTTAAGTCGTTTCGATTCCGACACACCCGTCTCATCCTCGACATCGATGGGGTGGAGCCATTTTCCATACGCAAAAAAGAAGTACCTGAAACTTAAGAAGCTATGAAATTTCATGAAGTGAAGAGATTCAAAAATTGGCCCGGTAGGTGGTACGGTTGTGAGTGGTGGTGATGCTGTTCCATTTTCCTATGACAACTTAAACCTGGATAGTATGGTATGTTAGAAAAAAATATAGCGTTCATACATCGATATTTAATTAATATATTTAAGTTATTTTAGCAATCATTTTCGCTTTGATATGTGCCTAATAGAGTAAGAACAAAGGGCACAGCCAATTACACGCTTAATCATATGGCTTCGAGAAATTATACTAATTGAAAACCTTTCTTCAGAAATAATCTTCCCTATAGAGTAGTACAAAAAGACATTGTGATTTGTATTGTTCTGAGGAGACAAACGCGGCGGAATGAATCCAATTACAATATTCACCCTTTACATTTAAATCATGTGGTTGTTTCAATAATATCTTGTAAGATATCTTGTTTAAAACAACAACATAAAATAGTTCTTATAACATAAAGCATACCTACTGGTTTATCTATACAAATGAATAAAATTGAAGTATCTATTTTTAATATTACAGTAAAAGCTATTTAATTACCTTTTGCATAAAAATGTATACACGGTACCTTTTTTTTTTCGTGCGGAAATCCCTTCGGATACCCGCCCGCCGGCCAGCGGGGGCGGTTATGTTGGGCTTGAACCGACTTAAACCGCACGCCGTCTCGGGTCTTAAAACGCCGGGGTGTAAGGTTGCCCATAGAGCATATCCCTCGCACCCCGGCTGACCCTGGGCCATCTCCGGTTTCGAGATGTTTGGTTTGGGAACCACGGTGTCCCCGTCTTGCCCCGGTTTGGGGGAGGGGCGCTAGTCGCTCCACCGTCCCGGCCTGCTTCTGCTGGGGTGACAGGCGGCCTCACCTGCCACCCCAAGGCCTGCGCTCATGGAGGACGGAGGTCGTTAAGCAACCTCCGGCGCCTGAGTCGCCTGCGACGCGCGGCGAGCATGTTGCGGGCTCGGCGGGCCGGGAGAGTTCTAAATCTGTCCCGGGCGCATGCTCGCAGAAGTTGGTATACACGGTACCTATAACAAAAAACCAGTTCAAGAATATTTTGTCTCTGTCTTTCTCTCTATTTTTTTCTGGGTGTTTTCCAAAGTGGCTGTGCAGATTTCGACGTGATTTTTACTGCAGATATTTGATGTTATAAGGCGTAACTTAGACTACTTTTATTTCAGAAAAAGTATTAGGGGTCCCCGCAAAAAATCTTAAACCATTTGGGGATTTTTTAAGTCTACGCGGTTGAAGTCGCGAGGACAGCTAGTTTGTTATAATGAACTAGCTGTCCTTGCTTTTTATTAAGCTTCACCTGTCCCGATGTATGCCATCAAATCTTGCAAATTAAATTTGATCCACTTCCTGGTTACCGATTGGGATGTAATTTTGCATACATGTATAAATCGCGTGATAATGGAATAATATGATGACATGGTGCTGATCTGATGCTAGAGCTGGAAATAACATTTATTACTTTTACAGTGTGTTAGTTTAATACATAAATATAAAACAATTTTAAATATAAAATGCTTATTCGAAGTGGTCTCCATTGGCTGCAATACAGTCCTTTAAACGTTGAGGCCATTTATCAATAGAAGCACGCACTCTCTCCATGGGAAAATTCTTCACTGCCAATCGTATGGATTGTTTTAGGGACTCCAAATTATAATGGCGTTTAGAGCAAGCCGTAGTCTCTAAAACTGACCATAAATCATAATCCACCGGATTAAGATTGGCCGGACGACGGCCAGTCTTCAGCTCTGATGAAGTCCGAAATGTTCGTTTCCAACCAAGACTGCGTAGACCGAGCTTTATGACCCGGCGCCGTCTTGCTGGAAGGACCATTCTTGGTTAGTGAACATGGGTGTTGTCAAGGGGATTCACTACCTTCTCAAGAATGGTATCTTGATACACTTGTGCCGATGTTTTGATACCTTTTTCACAAAATTATAGCTCAGTCACTCCTTCATAGCTAATACATCACCAAACCATCACTGAAGTCGGATAATGCCCACGTTGCACACTGTCGACTAATTGGGAAGCTTAGATCTGTGAGCATATATACGGTCATTTTGTTGGTTAAAATGTTGCTCAATTGTAAAAAAAATCTCATCCGTCACCAAAATGTCCTGCGCTGCCCGCATCCAGCGGCTTCCCGCGACCTTGGCTAGATCGTCGGTCCAGCGCAGGACCGATCATTGTGGAGATCCTTGGGGGAGGCCTATGACCAGCAGTGGGCGTCGTTTGGCTGACATGATGATATGATGATGAACCAAAATGTTTCTGTGAGCTCCCTTTGTGTACCTCTTCAGTAGGTGTTTCGATTTTACCACCCTATTCTTTTTTAAATCATCAGTTAATAAATGATCAGTACGTCTCTTATAGGCTGCAAGTCCTAAGTCATCTTTTAAAATAAGCGGCATGGTTCTAGGTCTCCCGAGATAAAATCTTTTGCTTTCGGACAGGATTTCTTCGAATTCTTTCTCTTACTATTTTGACCACCTTTTTCGTACGAACACTACGTGGACGGCCAGATCTTTTTCTGTCACAAACAGAGGAGGTCTCATTGTACTATTTATTTACACCTGGTCGTAAGTGACGATGTGGTCTACGATGGATCACGTTTGCCTAGAATGAACCTATTCACTCGAGACTTGAAGATTCCGAGGATATAGCTTTCCGGAAATACAGAATCAGGCAGGCAATTCCACTCCTTAGCTGTACATATAATAAATGTGTCGCCGAAACGTTTCGTACGTATAAGTGGAATATCCACCATGTAGCGGTGGCGCGTCGCTGTGCGTCTGGTCGTTCGTTGGTGGAAAGGGCTTGGAGGTATCAAGTTGTGCAATTCCAGCGCACACCCTCCGAAATGGATGCATTTCGGAGAGAGAGGTCTTTTATCAGACCGATAGGCCTGCAACTTTGCGTCGATGTTCAAGGCTCTGAAGCCTTCTCTCGACGAGTGTATCGTTGTTAATGAGCCTCTTGGCCCGTCTCTCTATTGACTCTAGCGCTTCTAGATGGTAGTTAGCTGAGCATCACACAGATACGAGCAGTACTCCATACAGGATTGAACCTGCGCTTGGTACAGGTTGAGCAACTGTTCCGGTGTGAAGTACTGTCGCACCTTCGACAGAATGCCCAGTTTTTTTGCAGCCACTTGAGCTTTAGCCTCAATGTAAGACCCAAAATTGACGGTGGATGTTAAAGTAACGCCAAGAAGCTCGAGGCGATCGGTTATCGGCACGGATGCATTTCGGAATGTGGGGTTTGGCTGAAATTGACTTCGCTTGGCGGAGAAAAGACACGCCTGGGTATTAATCTGGGAATTTGAGGAAGTTAGCATCACCCCAATCGGAGACCGCTTTCAAGGACAAATTTAAACGCCCAACCATAGCCTCTCGGAGAGACCGGATCTGTCCCACGCTGGCTCGGGGGTTGGACTCGTAACTCTCGACTACTGTGCTGTCGTCCGCGTACCCAAAAGTACCAGGTTTGAGCAGGTCGTTTATGTGCAGCAGGAATAATGTAGCCGAGAGTACCGACCCCTGAGGGACCCCAGCGTTGATTGCTAATGGGTCGGATGTGCAGCCGTCAACGACCACTTGAATAGACCGATTCCTCAGGAAGGCGGTGATCCAGACACATAAGTCAGGGAGCAGGCCGTAGGACGGATGCTTGCCAATTAGGCCATCGTGCCAGACCCTGTCAAAAGCCTTCGTGATGTCGAGAGGACCGGCAAGTGCCTCTCCGTGCCTCTCGATGGCCTCACTCCAAATGTGGGTGGCATATACAAGAAGGTCCCCAGTGGAAGGGTTTTGGCGATAGCCATATTGCCGATCACTGAGATCGTTCGCTTCGAGGGACTTATACTAAGCGTATGGAGAGTTATAAAAATTGCATTTGACTCCATACCTACTTTGTGTAATGCAATCACAGCGATGCGGTTGTCTTTTTTTATACCACTAAGGTGGCAGACAAGCACACGGCCCACCTGATGGGAAGCGGTTACCGCGGCCTACTTACGTGTGCAATTCTAGTGGCGTCACACTCGCGCTGCTGACCCTGTAAAGGAAAGGGGATGGGAGAGGAGTTTGGGAGGGGATGGGAAAGGAGTTTGGGAGGGGATGGGAAAGGAGTTTGGGCTCCGGCACTCTCACTCACCAAACGGAACGCAACAGTTCAAATACTGTTACTTGGCGTCGATATTCTGTGAGAGGGTGGTGCTTCCCCGGTCGAGTCGGCCCATTCATGCAAGGGCCAAAATGACTGTTGCTTGACTCTACCACCAAGGGGTCTTTATCACCCCACTCCATTTTAATATCCCAAAACATTGTACAATGTCCATCTATTTTGAAAGTTGGACAACTGCCCCTAGTAAAGACCCATGGTCCAACTAGTTGGACGGAGCAGTTGGACCACTGCCCCGCACCCGTATTAGCGCCATAATAAGGTAACACAATGAAAAATCATATAAAAAATGACAGATTCCAAATTCAAATGTAATATTTTGATTATTTTTAATTGTAACAGTATTTATGGCCAGACTAAGTATACAACCTCATCGAGTTTGGGCTCGTTTGAATCGTTTTGACGAGTAGTTTGTATTTCAATGGTAACCAGGGTCTGATGATGGAGCTGGAAGGTGGTCATAGGAACTCTGTAATGAAAGGACGCAACCCCATTAAGTTTCGGCACGATTGTTTTTTTTGATTTTTTTATTAACAATAATATAATAAAAGCTTAATTTTAAAAAGATTTTTAGTTTAAATCCACTTGAAGTCATGTTGTAATTCACAAAGAGAATTTTAATAGTAATGAATACTGTAAAAGTAATGAGTAGCTTCTTTAATTCTTTCATAATTAAGTATAATATACCTACTTAAATACTTGTTAAAAAACGACGGTATAAATTCTCAAACATATCCTTACTAATATGATAAGGAGAGAAGCCAAATTTTGTGAGTTTGTTTACATGTTTGGGGTAATCTTCGGAATCACTCCACTAATTGGTATAATTCTTTCACCATTTGAAAGCTACATTATCCCCGATTGATATAAGCTATATATTATGTGTAAATTACGATGGTTGAGTTAAAAAAAGTTATATAAACCGAAGTAAGCCTTGGCTTGCCAGTTCAAAATAAAAGGCAACATAAAAAAATCCGTTCCCGCAGGGGGAACGCACAGGTAGATTTCGTGAAGCAATTAATATTATTTTATATAGAGAACTACGGACTTCAAACAGTTTAATTTTTTTTTGTTCGAATATCTTTCATGGAACGTGAAATTTTGAGGAAAAACTTATTTCACAAAAAGTGAGGCCCTACCGTCCCCTTAGGCCGGATTCCACCAATTCACGAACTTAAACTAAGTTTACACCCAAGCAATTTTTGACTGCAGTTTGAAAGCGATCGGGGCAAAAATGCGACCGTGAGAGTGCCGCAAATTTTGGGAAGTGGAACCATACATACATATATATATAAATATAAACTTTTTGACCAGTGGTCATTTCGGACTCAGGGGGTCATAACTAGACCTCCTATGAAGATTTTTTTTTTAAATTCGTCAGTAGTCAAGAAACCAATAGGTAGATCGATTTCAACGAAATCTACCTAATTCAGTAAACCTCTAAGTGTTACTGATACTGTGCACGTTAAAAAGTGTAGCTTTTCAGTTAGGGAAGTATCTTGGGGAATTATCTGCAGAAAATTGCATAGTATTATGTTTCTTCTGACATGAAGAGTAACTATTATCTCCTTAGGAAAGGGGCCGGGTCAGCGACATGGGAATGATACTCTCTTCTTGGGATTGAAGAACCGGTTACCAGACACCATCAGGTGGGCTATGAGCATATCTCACTATTAGTATTCAACATGCAGCTTTTAATAATGTAAAAATATAAAGGCACAAACGCAGCTTTTGAAAAAATATTAGTTTCTATGTAGCGTTTGTATGATTCTAATCATTACGAAATAAACTATAAACTGCGTTCATTTATTTCATTGCCAGGTATATGTAACCCCAAACCGGGGCAAGACGGGGACACCGTGATTCCCAAACCCGAGGGGGCCATCTCGAAACCGGAGATGGCCCAGGGTCAGTAGGGGTGCGAGGGATATGCTCTATGGGCAAGCTTACACCCCGGCGTCTTAAGACCCGAGACGGCGTGCGGTTGTAGTCGGCTCAAGCCCGACATAACCACCCCCGATGACCGGCGGGGGGGTATCCCAAAGGATTTCCTTATCCCGAAGGATATGTAACTTGTATCTATTGTATTTATATTACAGCTAAAAGAATATACTAGAATATACTATTTTAAAATTGTAAATTGTTGTTAGTTGTTGGATTTGCATTTGCATTTAGAGATTGGAGATATTTAAAAAAATACTTGGGGTATGTTAAATGAACGATTTTGAACACAAATTTTTTTTTTTGGAATTCTTATCTGTTTGTCTAGAATACTAGCTGATGCCTGCAGTTCCACCCGCGCGGAGCTCTGTTATGGTTTATTGGTGATAATAGTGGTTCTATTTAACCAATTGCATTCAAACGTACAACAGATTTTCTAATAGAAAGTTTGACCAAGACCTATCTAATAGAAAAACCGCATCAAAATTCGTTCAGTAGTTTGCGTCCATCGCGAACAGACAAGAATTAAAAAAACAAAAATTGTGTTCAGAATCGTTCATTTAACATAACTCTAATATCTCGAATGTACAGACACAACTACTTTACAATTTTATAATAATATAGATAGACTAGCTGTACCCGCGACTACGTCTGCGTGGATATAGGTTTTCAAAGTTTCAATTTTTTTGCGCAGAACCCTAATTCTTTTTCTAAAATGAAAGCAGCCTATCCCTTCGGATACCCCCCCGCCGGCCAGCGGGGTCGGTTATGTCGGGCTTGAACCGACTAAAACCGCACGCCGTCTCGGGTCTACAGACGCCGGGGTGTAAGGTTGCCCATAGAGCATATCCCTCGCACCCCGACTGACCCTGGGACATCTCCGGTTTCGATATGACCCCCTCGGGTTTGGGAACCACGGTGTCCCCGTCTTGCCCCGGGTTGGGGGAGAGGCGCTAGTCGCCCCACCGTCCCGGCCTGCTTCTGCTGGGGTGACAGGCGGCCTCACCCGCCAGCCCCAGGCCTGCGCTCATGGAGGACGGAGGTCGTATAGTGACCTCCGGCGCCTGAGTCGCCTGCGACGCGCGGCGAGCAAGTTGTGCGGCGGGCCGGGAGAGTTCTAAATCTCTCCCGGGCGCGCTCTGCCATCTCCTTCGCGAGCATTACATGCTCGCAGAAGGAGGTGGCGGCGGCCTACGCGCTCGCGCTCCGCACCATTGCCGCAATCATGCTGCCAAGCGAGAGGACTCCCACTCCAATGGCTGCCACGAGGTCACGCCTCGGCGCCTCCCACGCCGGGCAGTCCGCCAGCGTGTGCAGCCCTGAGTCCTCGCTCGCGTCGCAGTGATGACACTCAGGCGTTGGCTCCTTCCTGATCCGATGCAGGTGGTCCCCGAAGCACCCCTTCCCGGAGACCCCCTGCGTCAGTTGGTACGAGAGGCTTCCGTGTCGCCTCTCTAGCCAATCCTCCATAATGGGGCCATATAATATTACCTATCTACCAGTGAAAGTCCCTTTAAGATCGGCCCAGCTGTTCCAGAGATTACTTAATTCAAACAGACAGAAAGACAGACCGGCAGACAAAAAATTTAAAAATTTGTTTTTTGTTATTATCGTGCATACACACACATGCGCAGTTATTTAAAACTACAAATAGACAATTCAATTTTATTTATTTGTAGATAGATAGACTAGCTACCCGCCCTCGCTTTGCTTCGGTTTATAGGAGCTTTTTAAACTCAAGCCACATAAGAAGAGCCTATGTTCAACAGCGATAACGTGCCTTGCAAATGGTGATTTTTCCGATAAAAGCAGTGGTTCCGAAGATTACCCTCAACATAAACAGACTCACAAAATTTGGCCTCTCTCTTTATAATATTAGTATAGTTATATCGTAGTCGAAAGCATGATATCATAAATAGCATCAATGAATAAAATTTGCAAAAGCGTTTTTGTTGGTATACCTACAGAATTGATACTGAATTACATAAAATTTATTAATATTCTATTCTACATCTTTATCATTTATTCCACCTACATGAATATTCATGACATTAAATAACTAGCTTTACATGTAATCGGAAACGTACTGCATTGGCAATCAATTCGACTAATTTAAGATTGATGCAAAATGTACATCAGTTCAGCTGTATATAATATAAATAGAATATAATTCGTCAGCCCAGACGACGGTGAGCTTGTACCTCATGCCTAGATGAGTAAATTAAATCAATCACCTCAGAAGGAAATGATAAGGATTAAGGCTGTTGCCTCCTTAACATAATAAATTACATGAAGTGGCGTTCAATGTAATGTAATATCATATTATTGAAATGGAATTTGACATAGTTACAATAAAAAAATAAAAGGAGCACGAAATACACTCTTTGGTGACAGTAGTTTTTAAATAGAGTTAAAATGTAATAAAGGTATTCTGGCCCTATATTTGAAATGAGAATACGAAAGAATTTCACATAACGAAATCATCATTCGAATTATAAATTTAATCAGCTACAACCACCGAGCTACAGAGAGCGCATAAAGCGAAACTCTTTATTTTACTTTTCTTAAACCAATTTTGTAACCGAGCATAAGGTTCCGTTTATCTACTATATTTGATACGTTACCTACGTTTTTCACCAACTGGTCCAAAAAGAAGACCTTGCAATATTTAAATGTATGCTCGTTAATAATTATTTATTCTTCATTATATATTGAAACTGTTTATTATACTATTTTCGGTATTTCACTATTGACATTTTAAACTAAATATACGTATAGCCAAGTTTAAAAGAATTATATTTGGCTACATATTAGGTTCTTCAGTTCTCTGCAATATACTAAGATATGTCATAATGATATGAATAGAGCTAACCCAAGCTTTTAAATAGGCGAAATATCCTATTTAAATACAATTCTTATCTATGATTTGCTATGAAAAATAAAATTCTTATCTTTAACGAAATTCATTTGTACATGTCATGAGAAGTTTGCAAAAAATAATTTTAAAATAATTTTTTGATACTGTTATTTGATTTAACTTGTACATTCCATAACTTGGTTGACAGATGTAGAATCGTACAGAAGTTACAATCTTTCAATTAGCCATTGAGGTTAAACACAGTGTAACGTCCTAATTTTCTTTTAAGTTTTGCTTTATGTGTACATGCACTGGCAACACATGTGTGATGAGGTTGTATCTAGTAGTCGTTTCTGGTGTTAGGAGTATAATTACTTACAACCCTATACTTATTGTACACTTCAGAATAGCAGAATATTTAGTATTAATAAGTATAGTAGATATGAGTAGTTAGAAGATACTCTTTAATAAAAAAAATCGACAAGCGTCTGAAAAAATACTATAACTGTCAACTACTAATCAAGTTATTTAAACCAGCACTAATTCCATTTTAACTGTCGCTTGAGACTATAGGCTAAACTTTTTTCTAAAACATCTAATTCACGTTCACTATAAACGCGATAGAGACCGAGCGACGATATTTTATTAATTGGCACCGTTTCGCAGACCTTTTGGCAAACAGCCTATGATATTTTAAATATATTTAATAATGAATAATGCATACAAAGGTTCATAACCTTTCTTATAATCTATTTATTTTCCACAAATGTGAAAATCTGTCGCTGAACATTCGAACTCCCGAAAATTCTACGATTTATCGACGCATATGCCTTATTCAGTCACTCAAATCAAAGTTAGAGTTTCCAAGCTCGTTTCTAATACTTTCATGCCTTCTCACCTGAAAAAGGTTAGTATACGTTTAAACCTCTACAATTCAGCCTTTACAATCGTAAGCTTTGAACGATAATACTATATATATGCCAATGCAAGAAATTGTTATTAACAACTTTAATCCGAAGTTCACGGTCTTAACATCAATCAAAATATCACCTACTATAATCTTCAGCAAACCCTAGGTGTTGTGATTCACAGCGTTATATTTCACTACAGATGTATGAACGCTTCACGAAGTAGGTACTTTGCAACGGTGTGGAACATTTACCTATTGATTTTTCATGCTATACATTTTTATCCTCACTACCGACTATTTATAACTTTAGGGACTGTGTAAATTCAGGTCGGTAACTGTTAATTTGCATTACAAAACATAATCTTTCGACCTTTGTTTCATACATACTTAACATACACCTTGACATTTAAAATGGCTAAGATACATTGTAGTGAATGTATTATGTACCCGTTGCCAAAAGGCATAAAGGCAAAACAAACCACCTCCGCGCCTCTCGGGCTCTGTGGATTGGGAGAAACCTGAGTCTCTCCCGACCCTCTCCGCCGTCTCCTTCTCGAGCATCGCCACCTACCACGCCTGGCACTCCGCCAGCATGTGCAGGCCTGAGTCCTTGCTTGCATCACAGTGATGGCACTCAGACGTTGGCTTCTTCCAGATCCGACACAGGTGGTCCCCGAAGCATCCCTTCCCAAAGAGCAGCCGGTCCGAGAGGCTCCTATTACGCCTCTCTAGTCATGCATGATGGGTCTTACCGCCGCTACTACGGCGTGCCCTAAGGTATTTCAGTGGTCTATATCATCTTCGAATTATTGCCTTTCTACTGAAACCTATTTGGGGTACTTTGGTTGAATGGTTTCAAAGTCTATACGAACATAGCTAGAAACAATGTGTCTTTTAAATATATACCTTTTTTAGGGTTCGGTTGCCAAATGGCAAAAAACAAAACCCTTATAGATTCGTCATGTCTGTCTGTATGTCCGTCCGTATGTCACAGCCACTTTTTCCGAAACTATAAGAACTACGTTGTTGAAACTTGGTAAGTAGATGTATTCTGTGAACCGCATTAAGAGTTCACACAAACATAGAAAAAAAACAATCAATTTTGAGGGTTCTCCATACTTAGAAATGAAACTCAAAATTTTTTTTTCATCATACCCATACGTGGATAGGTTGTGGAGGAACAGGGTGTGATGTTCCTCCAACAAAGGGAGGATCCTCCGACCAGGCAAGGTGATCACGCCTGGCGGGCCGCGACCCAACGGTTGTCGTTGGGATGTTGTATATATATATTACTCAGCGCGCGAACTACATTTTCGCGATGCAGGATTGTGACATAGGAATCACGTGGTGGTTGTGACATAGTCGACGGTCGTAGTTCAGCTTGTTGTTTTTCACGTGGTATCACCACAAGGTCTTCAAAAATGATATTGAGGTTTCTAAAATTGATTTTTTCCAAATTGAATAGTTTTTGCGAGACACTTCCAAAGTGGTAAAATGTGCCCCCCCCCCCTGTAACTTCTAAAATAAGAGAATGATAAAACTAAAAAAAACATGATTAACATTACCATGTAAACTTCCACCGAAAATTGGTTTGAACGGGATCTAGTGAGTAACCACAATTTACCTTTCATTCAATCAACTCAAATATAAAACAATTACTTGCTGCTACGGAACCCTTCATGGGCGAGTCCTACTCGCACTTGACCGGTTTTTTATTAATCTATATTATATTTATTTAAGATAATTTAAGTACATAATATTATTATTAAAATGAAGTAAAATATAGATTACGGAATATATTTATAAACCTACGGTGTTAGGCGTCTAAGACTTCCTCCGTTGAATGGAAATGTCAATTCTTTGCGCAAGGAATAAACCAGTCCTCTGGTCACGGGTAGCTTCTATGAGATGCTTTGAAATGTCTTTATATAATAAACGGGCGCTTAGACCCCAAGGCCCGACATCTCAATCCCAAATGGCTCAAATAACCAATTAAATAAGTATATTTAGAAGCCGCAGCAGCGCAGCTGCAGTCCGTAGTTCCTGGAAGTTTTTTTTTTTTTTTTAATATTTAGGACACGTCAATTAGACTTCACCTCGCCTGATGGTAAGCTGAAGGTAAAGTCTCAGGAAAGAGGGTCACCATTACATACACGTATCATGTTAACAATGGTGGCACTCAGCTTGACGCCCTCGTCAGAAGAGGATTGTCGTCGCAGCACCGCGTGACACCCACCGGTCCCACTAGTGCTGCGACCACAATCCCCCTGCCCGGCTATGCACTTGCTGACCCCTGAACGCAATCAAACCGAAATTGGATTACTATGGAGGGTTTTTCGCAATCGTGCACGGTGGTACCTACCCGACCGAATTTTGTGACAAATTTGTGTCATCAAATTTCTACCACCATGTGAAGGCGGCGTAACATGTGCCGATACCCTTGTATCGGCACATGTTACGCCCCTCACCAAATATCTTCCCAAGGGACCATCGTCGCCTGCCTAGCCAATAGGCTCTAGTACAGCTGGAACGCTGCTTTTTCAACATTAACAAACACGAGGCAAACAAGCATTCGCTCTTCTTCACAGGACCAGGGTGTCGCGCGCTGTATTGCAATAAATACACCGACAGTTATTTTAGAGTTGATGAAAAAATATTTGATCACAAGCTGTTATTAAAAAATAAGTTGTAGGTAGTAAATCGTAAAAAGTAATTTTATGCAAGGGTTGTGCTGATTTCAAAAGCTTGTAGAGCAAATAAAAACAGAGGAAGAACTTGCGCAATACTCGAAACTAGTATTTTAAATAATAGCTTGTTTTAAAAAACAGTTATTTTTATTATTTTTCTTTTTAACTTTTTAGATTAGTCTTAATCTGTGCATTTCTAGTAAGTGACTTCTGAATAGATGGCACTAGCAGTGTAGACAATAGAATTAAAATAAAAGAATCGTTCTAGAATTTTTAAACTGGGAGCGGTCGCGGGTAGTAGGCAACGTATTTACCGGTCGGTGTCACAGATGCTACTGGCCCCCCGACCGCCCTCTCGCGTTTATTAAGGTAAAACATACAGTACAGGTGCAGGCACAAATTACACAAATGTAGGTACATATCGACGGTTAAAAGGCGACTTGATTCAAGCGCCATTTTGAGAACTTTACAGGAGAGCATTTTAAAGTTTTTTTTTTAAGAAAAAAAATCACTGTTCCTAAAGTATACAATAAAAATGTACAAATCTCCCCAACTAAAAAGCGGTATATTTTATGCTAAATTATGATTATATTATAACAAATAAAAGGTGTTTTTAAAGCAAGTTAGATGTAACTTGAGCCATTTTGCACAATTCTTTGATCAGGGCAGAAAGGTCCATGTACACGATAACGATTTATGTATTCAAAGCAAAATAGTTTATGTGTTCCTTGCTTCTTGAACAGATCAAGGATAAATGATTTAAATCACTTACCCATTTGTCAACTGTTCATGGATAAATGAGTTAAACCGCTCACCTAGTTGTAACTGTTCATGGATAAATGAGTTAAACCGCTCACCTAGTTGTAACTGTTCATGGATAAATGAGTTATACCGCTCACCTAGTTGTAACTGTTCATGGATAAATGAGTTAAACCGCTCACCTAGTTGTAACTGTTCAAGGAGGAATGACTCAAATTACACAGTGTTATAATAACTATTTATAGCAAATTGTTTTAATCGCAAGATTTATTTGAATCTGAATTGAGGAAAATAGCTCTAAGGGAATAAAATAAATTTCACGATGTAGGGAAAGCGAATGAAATGACACATCAATTTTAAGAAAAGTAACATAAATAGATAAAATTGGCATACTTTTAAGAACATGAGACTTTAAAATCGATTTTGTAAAACGAAACAAAATAAAACAACGCTTTATGAATCAATTTTTGTTTTATTTATTCATTTACGTAAAATTAAGTAGGTATCTGTAAACGTAGGTAACATTTATAATCACTAATAATCAGTCTCCAAATATTAGTAATTTTCAACATCTTCAAATTTTAACTTATTGTAATTTTCTACTTTGGTTGTAATTATTAATTTACTTATAATCTCTAAACATAGGTAACATTTATAATCACTTTTAATCAGTCTTCAAATATTGGTAATTCTCCTAATTTAATTTTTATAATTATAATTGAGATAAAGTTGAATGAAAGGGTTAATATACAAGGTGTTTTTATATAATTGCTTTAATTTCAACAGATGGCTCAGTTACATAAAAGAAACAACCTGGTATTTTTTTGCTATTTAAAAAAAACCAGCTAGTTTCTATCAATGAACTGAGCCATGTGTTGAAATTAAGGTAACCTGTAGGAAATAAGTGTGATTCGCGCACGAACTGCAAGGAATTGTGTGTAGTATACACTTATAATATTACAAAGATAATAATTATTTTTAACTGAAAAATATTTTTTTAATCATTAACAGTAATTATTTTTCTTACGGTTCGTATGCGTATACTCACTATACTCGTGTAAGTACACAATAACTATCTTCAACACTCTACTTCGGATATATCCTCTACGTCTGTGTCAATTAAAGTATCAATTATACCGCCAGTTGTTGGTATAGTCAAATATTCTCTATGAAAAATTTTAGGAATCACATCAGTTTCACAAAGCTTTTTCAAGTCGTTATATTTAGCTTTTGATATGGGTAATAACGACTTGTAAAGTTTTGAAATCACCATTTTAGGTTTGCCAATAATTGATATCGTCTCTTCTTTAGTGTCTTCTTTCATGGAATATTTCACTGAGAGGTTCTGTAAAGAATTTTTTTTAAATGTGGCAATACGGATTTTACTCATTTTTCCAGTAAGGTTCCCTTTAAAATATTTGTTGGATACTTCTTCGAAATTTTTGAACTCTTTGTGATCTAGCCATTGCACGTTATAAGGAGAAACATCTTTTCTGGCTATCTGGCAAATGGTAAGCCATTGGGAAGGGGCCCATACAGTCGTGTTTCGTATTGAATTTTCTATAACAGAGTGCATACTATCAACGCTCATTTCGGTGTGACCCGGGAGCAAATAATTCAGCTGAATAGACTCAAGATTTTGTGCCTTTGCTAGTGCGATATGGACAGCTGTCAATACAATTTTATTTTTGTTTTGTCCCGAGCATGAGTCCGAGTAGAGAATTAAATGCTTGACTGACCCACGTGAATCCACAGTTTCTATGTATTTCTCTAAAACAGTACCCACTTCATTGCCACCTCGTTTGGCATCTGCTTCTCCCCAGATGAAACAATAGCCTTGTCTGGTCACATTTTCATAAAAACAGAGATTGTATACTGCATATTTTCTCGTATAGAAAAGAAGAATACTATTTCCATAAGGAGTATTTAAAACCTTCTGTAAATCAAAGGACGTGCATAAGATAGACGGATTCTCTTTCCCGAGATCTCTATGACAGGCATATCTATTTTTTGAAGCCACTTTTTCATCTAAATGTTCCTTTTTTTCTGCTTCATATTTAAGTAAATCCGTTTCGTAACGCATACATTTTAGACACTTATCTTTCTATGGAACGTGGAATCCTAAATTAAATTCTTTTTTAAATATGTCTCGAAATATATTTTCACTGACGATATGTAATGACTGGCTTTACTTTTTAATTCTACTGGAAGGTAAAGTCTAGTGATGTCTTTTCTGCAGTAATGTGACGGGAGAGCTGGAAGGTTTTTTATGAATCTTATAACAGACTCTCGAGTAGCTTCAGTCGTCTTATTAGCTGGGATAGTTTTTCCTCTTTGATCATCCTTTGCTAACCCGTGAACCGCTTGCGACAAAGTATAGTAGACGTATTTATGACTAAGATGTCTTCAACATAAATTTAAGGCAAACTTGTCGTCGACCTTCTCCATCATTGATGAAGTACTCAAAAGTATTTGCTCGATATCCTGAATCTTTAACGCGTTTTCTTTTTGCCTCTTTTTTATTACTTAATGCTGAGTTGATGAATTACTGCCTGGTTTAGTATCAACTATATTTTTGTCATACTGAAAAAAAAAGTGAATTTAGAAATCTGATAAGGTAAGACTTTCCCATTCACAGAAATAGGCCTTTCATCTAGCCTTATATCGTAAAAAATTACATTACCCTGTCTTCCAATACAATCTTAATTTCTTCAGTCTCTTTTTCAACGCCTTTCTGGGATGCCTGTAAAAGATACAATCAATTTGTTAGAATATAGCCATATTATTATAGACAGTGTTGTATATAAAAATTAAGTCATAAAATGAAACCCGAGTACAACAAGAAGTTGAAAAACCCCACATTGTAATATCAAAGTTCAGCGACCTTACCATTAGTGTTGCCGATCGATAGTCGACAATCGATTATTAATCGATAGTCTATCGATAGTCAGCACTGCAATTCACTAAGCGAGCACAACGATGCGACAACGATGCGAGGCGCAACGTAGATTGTCATTGGTCAGATTGTATCACGTCATTGGAAATCGACCAATGACAGTGTCTATCGCGCACATCGTTGCGACTCGCATCGTTGTCGCATCGTTGTGCTTGCTTAGTGAATTGCACAGCAGGCTATCGTGGAACAATCGATAGACCTATCGATAGTATCGATCGCTCAGAATGAGACAATACTATCGATACTATCGATCAATAGTATCGATACCATCAGGCGAGGTGAAGTCAAATTGTAACATGGTACGTGTCTATAATGATGTCCTTCTTTTCCGAGACTTTACCTTCAGCTTACCATCAGGCGAGGTGAAGTCCAATTGTAACATGGTAAGTGTCTATAATGGTGACCCTTTTTTCCGAGACTTTGCCTTCAGCTTACCATCAGGCGAGGTGAAGTCCAATTGTAACATGGTACGTGTCTATAATGATGACAATACTATTGTAAATTGTATCGATTTTATCGATACTATCGATAGGCCTATCGATATGATGCCGTTATTCAGATGAAAACAATCGATAGTAAAAAAATCAATTTTTCGGCAACACTACTTACCATAAACTCTTAAAACAGGCCAATAATTGAACTGCTGTCATTCTACCAACTGCAAATATCACTTTGTAATGTCATATAAATATATAGGATTACAAAGTGACATTTGCAGTTGGTAGAATGACAGCAGTTCAATTGTTGACCTGTTTTAAGAGTTCATGGTATGGGCTAGTATCTCAAAAACGTCTGAACCGATTTTAATGAAATATTTCTAAGAACCATTGCTAGAAGACCTTCTTTTTTTAAAAAAAAAGCATTCAAATAGCCCACCCGTTTAATAAATTCGGTGCCACAGACAGACACAATATTGGTCAAACTTATTAAACAAACACTACTCTTTTTGCGTCGGGGGTTAAAAATATGTATCTAGGTACTAACCATTTGTTGGTCATCGTGCGTGTTGTGTATATCTGCAACTGCAACCGTCACCATTTGGGCATAAGTTTGAGCTATGTTTTCCGTCTATAAACAAGATATTCAGTTATTCAAATAATCCATATTATTATTAATAACGCTTTTATATAGGTACTATGCACTAATAAAATGTATAATAATTATGCTGTATGTACTTACAGAATCTGATATATTTTCCTTATTGGGGCTTGGTTTATTCTTCAATTTATCAACAGCCTGCTTTTTTTTGCACTTTACATCACTTTCGGAGCTTTTACTTATCACCTCTCTAAAATACTTTTGTCTTTTTCTCTCCATTATTTCTCGTAATTAAAAACTCTTTATAATTATAATAGGGATTGTTTTACTACTCAAACACAACGTTATAATTAAGAATAACTAAATTAATGGATTTTTGTTACTAACGATCTTCGCGCGTTAAATAATTATGTACACATACGACTTGGCATCGCGCAGCAGACTGAACCGACCTCGAATCGACGCGCGACACGCGTGTTGTGGATCTAAGTACCTACCCGCGTTGGTTTGTGTTCTGTTGCTTGAGATATAAATGCCATTTTTAATGCGTGGTGAAAGAAGTAAACTGATTTAAGTATGACATAAGTTTAATTATTAAATTAATATAAAGGAATCAAACGTGCAGATATTTATTTTATGCATAGAGAAAATTGTTCTAAATGGCATAAACACTAAAAACTGGTCAAGGATAATTAGCACAAGTCATATACTTCCATTATACTTATTCAGGTAAGATTGATTCAAGCGACAGAGATAATGTTCAAATGTTCAAGGCAAAATGATTTAAGGTGCATACATTAATAAATCTGGTTGAAGCGAAATGAATTAACATCCATGTTAAATTATTTATGATCAAGTAAAAACAATTCAAATGTCAAAACTATTTTATTTCATCCAGGGATTAATGGTTTAAACTACAGATAGTAAGAAAAAACGTTTTTTTTTATGGGTCTATATACATGCTTCGAAAAAAACAACCAAAATTGCTACACTTGATACCTCGTAAATAGAAAAGATACCCAAATTCGTAATGGAGCCAAGCGCCAAAAAAGTGCTCAGATTAACCTCAAACCCGGCTCAAACGACGCGGAAAAATTCCACGATTCCAATGATGTATATAACTCAATATCGCCCAAAGTGGCGCTTGAATCAATTCGCCTTTTAACCGTCGATATAATAAACTTCTAACATATTAAAATTAAATAAAATGGTCATCATACGCTTCATACTTTTCATAATACAATGAAAAGGTACTTGTAGTGCGTCGCTTACAAGCAGTATTTTAAAACGCTAAAATATACCATAAAATTGTATTTTTATCTCTTGGCTAATTCCCCTTTCATTTGATATCACACTCGATAAGAAAGTCACATTTTTTTTCAGTTCTCACATTCGTTATGTCGATGTTATTGGTATAAAATGTAGGTAGCCTATTGCTACTAGAGCTTGATACTCAATGAGTCCTCATTCATTACAATCAGTTCTGTATCTTAGGAGTTACAGTGGAACATAGGTAAATACTCTACATAGACAGGCAAACATAACCTTACTGGCGACGCGCGGACGCACGCGTGGTAGTCTGATAGAAATAGTAGAAGGTTCTCAATTTCACTCAATTTTGTCCGCACCTATTTCTACGGGATATCTGGGTCAATTTTGATTTCTTTATCGGGCTTCCGAGGACGTATTAAGGTATATTTATGTTTTAGTAACAATATTTTTATAATTGTTTTTTTAATGTCAATTAGTTTGTTAAATTGTTATGTTAAATGGTAAATGTAAATTTATAATAACCACACAAAAACTAACAAATTAACATTCATTTCACTTTTATTCGTTAACTCACAGAGTTTTATGTTTTGCTTCCAAACCAACTTAATTAGCAGTATAATGGTAGTAAAATGTTAAGGCTATTTGGCTAATAATTTATTTACGTATCATGAGGATAATTATTAAAACGATTACCCAATGGCGAAGATTAGAAATCAAACTAGTAAAATAAATCGCATTGCAGTATTGACATGGATAACAATATAAATACTAGAACAAATAACTATTAGTATAAAACATACTTAACTATACGGGGTTTAACGTGAATACACAGTAGTCCGAATAAAGAAGTATTCCCACTGAAACAAATTACCTCTGTGCGTGAATACCTAAAGGTTAGCAGTCAGCAGGGGTTATAAAATTATTGAAAACATAGAACTAATAATTTCTTAGCAAGCATGTTAAAGTAACGCCAAAGTATTTGACCTCGATATTGATCTTGGCACGCCACATTTTGACCTTGTTATTCTATCTGTATATTTTGATCAATGCCTAGGCGATTTTTACTTGTAAACTTCTTGTGAACTGAGAACAATAAACTACAAGTTAACTCACAAACAATACTTAATAGTTGCAGGTAGTTGTAGCATTACTTTAATACTGAAATGTGGTCCGATGAATACCAGAAAGAAATTTTAAAACTATTTTGAAAAAATACCTCTGAAGGCAGTAATCATTTCAATCAGGGTTACGTAAACGAAGGCCGTGAAAACGTTCCGTTTTGCATAAGCGAGATAGGAGTTACATAGACACGCACGGCGCGGCGGCTGCCTCTACTAACGCTTTACAGGTCAGGGGTGGCGGGTCGGGGGCATTGGGCGGTAGGTAGATAGGAATCATGACGACGGAAGCCACCACCTTCGCGTGCCTGCAATATTACGATGCACCGCAATCTTAAAATGTACAACTATGATAAAGGCCTCTGTGTAAAGAAAAGCCATCTTCCACGAATTAATTCCACCTAAAATGTATTATTTCCTTAATTGCCTTTCATTTAATGTGCCAAAAATGTTATCAGCATTTTGACTGAACTTTTCATGTACGCTACTAAAATAACATTGAAAATATGTTAAATATAGGTGAAATTTTGTACAGAGACAAACGTGAAATTAAATACCAATAAATGATACCACTTTTTTGTTCATTTAAGCATATCGACATATGAAGCTACTTGCTCCCACTACTAACTACCACCTCTATCAATTTACCCTATAGGTTTTACGTCGATATTATAAATGTCTAGTAATTTGCTTATTATATCGGTGATATGGACCGATTCAATTATATTTACAAATTAATCAGTAGTATATCAAATAACAGTGTAATAATGTGTGAATAATCCTTAGTGTGAATAATCCTTATATACAATATTACTATGATTACGTTGTGTTGTAAAACCGACTACTAATACAAAAATAAGTTGAAGTTTAAGTTAATTGTTGACATCAAGTAGTGATTTTCCGCAAGAATAATTGTCCCGTCTATCTTAGAGAATATTAATGTGGTTATGTAAGGGCTTAACCAACTAAAAAAAAAACGGTATCTCCGACACTGAATGGAGAGGCGTTACAATACAAGATCATTTCCCATTATTTTCATGAACTTTTCCACTTAATTCATTTACAGAAGGGTTGTCTAAAGTTTTACTTGCTAGATCCGAAGACTCCGTTCACTCGCCCGGTTCACGCACCAGGGAATTTCGGTTATCCTGTACACCGTACAAGTATCCGCTACAGCAACAGATGAAGATGCCTTATAGATACAATAGTCTGAGATATGCAAAGACACAGATTTATTTATATACATACGCCTGTCTTCCTCATTTATATTCTTTAAAAGCTTTAATTACACGTGTTAGTTTAAAAAAAAACGGTTTTTTTAATATTCTACCTCTAAAATGATAAAAGAGTTTTTTTTACGTGTGGAAACCCCTACGGGCTCCAACGATGAGATGGGTGTGTTGGAATCAGACCGACTAAAATCACACGGAGTCCTCCACAAGTGTCCATTGCTGGACATGCCCAGTAAGCCTTCAAAAGGATAACCTAAGAATTACCAGCGAAAGATAAAAGTGAAAAAAAGGGGGTTGCAAAATGTTTTTCATCAGATTTAATTCGAAATCGGTATTAAAACTCCTTAGTGCATTATTAACAGTGAATTTTGTTTACCTTTGAGTGTCAATATGCCATATTTCGTTACATAATCGTTGTATGTATTTTTTATTAACGATATATATTTTTTTGCTTTGTGTTCTTTCTTCGTATTTTAATAGCTTGATTGTTATTTTTGTAGGTTTTAAATGAAAGCGTGAAAGAAAGTTAGGTGAAATTAATATCAAACATATGTCTGCAACCCCTTGAAGCTGAAAGAATCAAACCCCTATGTTAGTGCCATTAAAAAGTTACAGTCATTTATGCACCATATTTAGACACTTGCAAGGAAATCAAAATATATAGGGTATCCCCTAGCTCCTTTCTTCAGATAGTCAGTGCATCTGTTTGGAGTGTGTCCTGTCCCACCTTTTTTAGTTCCTTATTGATATGAGATCTCCACTCTAGGACATGCTTGGGGCCATCGGTCCATCGGTAGATGTGGCCAGTCCAGTTTGCGGATTAGCCCCTTGATCAAAGTCCAGTTTTATACGGAACCCTAAGTGCGCAAGTCCAACTCGCACTTGACAGATTTTTTAAAATAAACTAAAACTGAGAAACTACCGCATCAGCTCCACTTACACTAGCCTGTTCATAATATGACGAGCTACCCAATCTAACACCTTCAGGTCTTTTGGGAATTTTTATAGAGGTTTGTTCCTCGCAACCCCGTAGATTAAACGGGGTTACACCATAATCACCACTGTGTAATAATACATAGGCGGCAAATCCGCCAGACCCCTTGCTGTTTTCCCATAGTGTCCTGTAAAAATCAGAAACATACGTGGGGGAACCAGGAAATCTAAAATGTAGGTCACTTCTCCTTAGGTAACACATTAAGCGGTAGCAACAACGCCTCTCACAGATAATGGAAGATATGCATTGGTGGTTCTGTTAGCCGGGCTGCACCACATTTTCTAGATCACCATTCCCGTATATCCGTCACCTAGGAAATATCGTTATTTGAATTCTTTCATTTTGTCTATCACAACTACTTCAGTTGCTGTTTTTCACATGGTCGGTCGTTAAGCGTTTCAGAACTTTGTATTTTGTTTTAAAGATTTCCTATATACAAAACTCGCTTCCATCGCTGCTTTACACGATTCTGATTACGACCTCTTTAATACCCTTGATTGAATTTAATAAATATAAGCGTCTTGGCTGATACACCTTGTGTTCCCTTATGTTTATAAGAGTTTTCCACCTATGAAAAATGGGCCATAAAACCTAGTATCTTAAATTCGCAGTTCTAGCTTCGGTAGTTTAACTACACGAGTCAGTTTTTTCAGTCAGTCGGCATTTTCTTAATAATTCTTATAAATTGAAAATATCATAATGACACAACTTAAAACATGTTGGGATCGAGACTGCAGAAGTAAATATACCTTTATATTTTTCGGACTTAACGCGGACGAAGTCGCGGCCAACAGCTAATAATCTATACTAATATTATAAAGATGTAAAGTTTGTGATGTTGTGATGTTGGGAGCTTGTGATGTTGTAATTTGTAATGTTGTCAGTTTGTGAGGTTGTAGGGGATAATATAATCTAATATGGATCTACTGAACCGATTTTGAACATTATTTTACCATAGATTTAGATCGGAAAAAGAGAACATCTAGGACGGGTCTTGAACCCGCAACCAGTCCCTTACAGGGGGAAAGCTCTGACCAACTGAGCCACCTATATACGTCCCACATATTCGAAGTTGAACTACAGACTGCTTGTGTCTAAAAGTACTTGGTTAAGTTTTGTAATCGAACTGAAATGAATAAATGAGTCATTATTCATTTATTTTTCATGAACAATAAATATTCATATCCATAGGGAATAATCCAAAACAATAAATATATCAGATTCGTCACAATAACATTTACAAAATTTTCCGTAAATAATCGCTGACGCGAAGTCTGTTTTCCATTTTCTCGAAATCGTGGGCATTCCACTGCATCGTTGATAAAATTAGTCATGAGGAACTTTGCCAATCATTATTCATTTCGCTACATGTTTATTGCTTTCTTCATCTGAACGAGTCATCGTTCGCACCCTCCACAGATGTCTGACGCGTTTTCTATTTTTGGTAGACTTTACGAATACGACTTTCGTGAATTGGCGCTATCAATCGTGCTAAATGTTTTATTTTGATATACGTATGTCAGTGAATTGAAATATTTACCCTCAATATATCACTGTACTATTATTTTGAAAATTAATGTACAGACTGGTATGGTCAAACACTGACATAATTTAGTTACAAAGACATGAATCATTATATCACAGATCAAAAATAATTAACAAAAATGCTTAATTTGCCAAGACAGATGTAGAGTGTTATTTCGGCGCAGACGCTGTAGCCGTGCTACGTATCGATGCGTCATATAAATATAATGTACGAGTATGTAGCCACAGGCGCCCACGCATAAGCTCGGCACGCAACAAAGCGGGACGCCGCGTTTTCCACATTCAGTTCACTCGCGAGCTTACGCAAGGAAACAACTCAGTAACAGAAAATACCGCTGTAAAAGCTTCACAGTGCATACCAAATATTTGGAAAGGAATTTATCTCCACATTTCTAAAGGTATTTATTTGCACTTTTCATTAAAATGTTAATCTTCTTTAATCTAAGAGAAATAATTTTACCAGTAACGCTATTCTTTTAGAAGTTAACTTTTGTTGGAACATTATTTGCATTATTTTTTAGATATTTTCAAGTCAAGTCAATTCCACGACAATTAAAATTTTACTTGATAATAAATCATTTTATTTAAAGTCTTCTTTAATTCTCACATTTTTACTATTTAAAATAATTATACGAATACAGTCTAATATTATAATAAGTTTAAACGATAATGTCTACCCATTTGTAAAGCTACATGATGTGCAAAAAAATCACCCAAAGATACTCAAAAATATGTTTCAGAGCAAACATAATATAGGTCAAGCACACTCAGACAGGTAGGTATTCGGATGTTTTTAATAGCGAAACGAGTTCCTCATGTTGAGCCACTAGCGCCCACCCAAAACAAATTGTCTTAAATATCCTAAAAAATTGAACATTTGGTTATTGAAACGATTTCAAATTAAGAAAGGACACAATCCTAATATATCATAGAATCAATTCCGTTTTATTAAATTTTGCTATTAACACTGATTTTGAATTGTTAGATATTTTGAAAAATTATACCTTGAACAGAATTTCTGACTGATATTTTAGTTCAATTCCCTCCTAAAGTCAGGGATGAATTATAAGAATAATAAATATTAATTTACAATAAACAGGGAGGACCAGGTGCTATGGTGCACATTGGGAGAGGCAAATGTCCAGCAATGTAAATTGATTGATTGATACAATAAAAGCACAAATAGCAATAGTAAAACATATCTGTATGATTTCTGCAAAACAGCCAAAAGGGTGTCCTGACATCCTATAGAATCCTAAAGAATCTTATTATTCGATTGCGGGACAGTGGATTGATAACGGTATTATAGAGACAATTAAATACTTTAATGTATCATCAATAATGCGCTTGTTGTAAAATTGATGCTTAGATGCTGATGTTTAGATTTGTATGCAAACAGACACAGAAAATGATTCACATATGAAGCAGAATTTAATTTATAACGGACCCAATGTTGCTACCGTACTAGTCGAATTCATCTCTGTATTCACAAATAGTATATTGAATTTCTTTTTACTCACTAGTTTTCAGTTACATTAGTATTGTCCAATCTTTTCGGTATGTATGGTAACGTTTCATTTTTTTGTAAAGTATAATAGAAGGCGACCGGTTTGCACTCAAACCCTGAAATTCTCCAACAACGTAAATTTAAATGCGGTCCAAACATTTGTAACTGGCACGACGCCAAGCAGTGCTATCAATTTCTAAGAAACTGAACTTTCTAGTAGGATTTTCCAATGCACCATCATGAACAGTTTTATGAGTCTTTTGTCTTTTTATGATTTTGATAGAACGTAAATTTCAATCTTTCACATATTATGTGAGTCTACCTCTAAACAATGTTGTAAACTGAAAGGTTTACTAAGAATCATGTAAATAACTAATCTATCAAAGCATAATTCAATAACGTTTTGTTTTCTCAACAATTTTAGATTATCCTACAAATATGTCTGAGAGCAAGCAACTTCAGGCTGGCCAGCAACTGGTTAAGAAGACTATGGATGAACTGATCGAGCAGAGACAGACCACAGAAAAAGTAACAATCCAAGCAAGACAGGAATTCCGTGAACAATTTCAATCAAGCTACGAAGAATCGTTTGAAGAAGAAACCTTTATTGACGAACATGGAAATGAGACAACAAAAAGGGTAGAGTCCAGCAGTGAGAGCAGCGAACATTCAAAGAGCGCTGATGTGAAAGTTAAAGCAACGGGACTGAACGCAGAACAAGTAAAAGCTCTGACTGACTGCGCAAACGAAGCGGGTCAGCTAGCACTTGACTCAAAAGCTGCAAATTGAATGTAATTTAAATCAATATTCGTACAATAACTAAAGCTATTAACACCATGCCTGTAATTTAACACACAATTTAATTACCAAACAATTTAATTACCTCGACCATGAAGTCAAAACCGTCATATTCATATATTCTTAATTACAGCTGATTCTCACTAATGTTCGAGAGACACGAAAACATTAGCAGTTTCCTCAACTTCCTACCTCACTTCAACCTCTTCACATGCACACTTTACACCTGCACATTTAATATTACATTTTTATTTTATGTACAAAGATGGCTTCATACAAATATTTTGTTTCAGATGTCTGCCTTACCCCGCGTGTGTGGTGGTCTCAAATAGTGATAAAGACTGTGTCCAGTGTTCCTTAATAATTATTTTATTTTATCTATTTATATAATAGAAAAGTTTATAATAATGCAATAAATTTATTGAAATGCATAAATAGTGTATTGAATAGTGTCGTGTTCGATTTATATGTGCTAGTTCGGGTTACTTAGGGAAATCTATTGAAAATGGAGGAGGAAGATGATGAAAGAAAGAGCCGACGGCCTAACCTTGCCACTTTTAGCTCACTTAATACGCGAGTAGTGCATGCCTCCCTCGAGGAGGGCTATATACATCAGCAGGCATCATCAGAGTCTGGCGATGCAAACACTTCAAGTATTTCAGCAGCTCAATATAGTGATAGAAGTTTTACCTCAAAAACGAGCACTTTTTCTCGCAGTGGCACTTCTAGTTCGAGCCAAGAAGAAGGTGAAGTGGCACACACGACGATAACTAGTGGTCAATATTTGGCCGCAGCTCGAGTTGAAACAGCCCGTTCCATGGAAAGTCTCCGTCCAAGTAAGGATTCGTCACCGGCGCGCCCTGCCAGCTCCTGTACTACAGTTCGCACTCACCGTAGCTCATTCCTAACTGCGAGTGAGCGTGACGTGCGAGAATCGCGTGGTGCGCCAGCTCGACGAGCATTATCAGGAGAAGATATGGGAACATCCGCTGAAAAAAGACGTGGATTATTCGCTAGCACAGAACGGCGTGCCTTACAACAACTCAGCCTGCCTCCGCCAGAAAGGCGTCTCACAATTCTCAGTCCCCATAGTCCTATGGCAACCACGGAGTTGCTGTGGCCTTCGCCACCCGGTATTCGGGGTAGGCGAAAGAAAGGAATGGTGTTACCGAAACTAATACTACCTCGTAGCGACTCAGAAGCTTCGGAGGTTTTTTTTGCAAGGTGCCCATTTTTTATTAACATTATATATTATTACCTACATTGTTTATTTACTTCTTATTTTATATGTAATATAAAATGATAATAATCTTATCAACATCTTCAATAATAGTTCATCAGTTTTTGACATATTGACTATTTTTATCAGAAGTACAAAAGTAATTTTTCATTTATTTTCTTAAGAGTGTGCCAAGAAACTTTCTCTAAGATTATTGCAAATACAAAGTTTATTAGCAGAGCTCAAACATGAAAACTGAAAATAAAGAAAAATTTGAATTTATTACAATTTTATTACAATTTAAACAAAAATTTAAATAAATGTGCGTCACAAGCCAAAGCTAATTAAAACGTTTTACAACACGGTTTTGTATGTTCTCTTTATAATCTTTAAAATCTAATATATATTTATATATGTTCCTACAAAGTACCTACACTACTATTTTAATTAGTAAATGTTTTCCATTTTTAGCTAACTCATGTGAAAAATTCTTAAATAACTATTCGTCGTTGCACAACACGTATAACGATTTATGGTGGATATTCCACTCATACGCACGAAACGTTTCGGCAACACATTTTTTATGCGTACAGCTAAGGAGTGGAATTGCCTGCCTGAGTCTGTGTTTCCGGAAACCTATAACCTCGGAATCTTCAAGTCTCGAGTGAATAGGTTCCTTCTAGGCAAACGTGATCCATCGTAGACCACATCGTCACTTACGACCAGGTGAGATAGAGGTCAAACGTGAGCCTATCATTGATAAAGAAAAACAACGATAATTTGCAAAAATTCAGCAGAAAAAAATTAGCAGTTAATTTTATTTTATTTATTTGTTCATATAAATACATGTTTTTATCTTATAATCTAGCACAATGTCCCACAAAACCGTACAAACTGTTTGACTGTGGGATCAGGAAGTATGTATCTAATTATACATTACAATATACTATTAGGTAATTAGGAATAATGGCAAGGAGTTCAGGAGGTGCTTTTACAATTTAATCTTAAATATGTTTTTCTATTTTCTTTTCTAATGTCTATTGGTAAGCTATTCAATAGGTAAGGAATTCTTTTCGTAAGCGTCCTATCCCCATACACATTATTATGTGTGGGGTCACATATATTATGATGTAGATCTGGTGATTAAGGGCTCTTGCTCTAAAATGCCAATACTACAACAATGAGTTAAAATGACATAGACTGAGACTTGGAATACTCCCAAAGTCCTCACAATGATGTGACTATTGCAACTACAGAAGCAGGTGCAATGCATCCGAAGAAGAACAGCGCCAACAAAAATAACATTCTATGTAGCTGTAATTAACTGCCGACTATTTTTATTTTGCATCCGGATTTTAAAGTCTCGATGCTTGGTTATTCATAGTTGATAGTAAATAAAAAGATTTTAAACAAAGCTAATACAGCTTACATTTCACATGTATGATCTATATAATGAACTGACAGATAAAAATTACACATTTTAAAATCTAGAAACCAATTTTACTTTATAGCTATGCTATAAAGCTATATGAATGTCTTGACTGCGCAGCATTAGCGAGTGCAAATTGTTATACGTAGGGTCCTGGCTAGGGTCAAATCTTGTTTAGAAGAGACGTGTGGTTTTAGTCAATACGAATCCGACATAACCATCCCCGCTGGCCTGAGGGGGAGAAGGAGGGGAGAGGGAATACTGAGACTTCTGCACGAAAAAAAATAAAATAAGGAAGGGCCAAATGTTGTTGGGTTTTTTCATGAGAAAATTCTCTGTAACAGCAGGTAGTACTTAAAATGTGCCAGGTTGAAAACAAGCCCGCCCTTACATGGGACCGTAAACATATTTGGGTGTTGGCATGGATATGTTTCTGTGTCAACATTATCTCTGCAAAGCTATCGAGAAAATTTTGTTACTCCATGCCCGTGTGACTATATAGATATATATCCATGTTATCCATACCAATTTATAGTTTTCTAGAATTTAGGGTCTCGGAGCTAAGCTGCACACAGGCGGATAATTAATATATCCTACTTACACCCATTATCACAAAATCAATAATTCTGCTCTTTGTTTAATTTCTTTATTTTTAGGGATCCGTTGCCAAATGGCAAAAAACGGAACCCTTATAGATTCGTCATGTCTGTCCGTCTGTCCGTCCGTATGTCACAGCCACTTTTTTCCTAAACTATAAGATCTATGCTGTTGAAACTTGGTAATTAGATGTATTCTGTGACCCGCTTTAAGATTTTAATACAAAAATAGAAAAAATACAATAAATTTTAGGGGTCCCCTACTTAGAACTGAAATTCAAAAATTTTTTTTTTTCATCAAACCCATACATCTGTGGTATCTATGGATAGGTCTTCAAAAATGATATAGAGGTTTCTAATATCATTTTTTTCTAAACTGAATAGTTTGCGCGAGAGACACTTCCAAAGTGGTAAAATGTGTGTCCGCCCCCCTGTAACTTCTAAAATAAGAGAATGATAAAACTAAAAAATATAAATGATGTACATTACCATGTAAACTTCCAACGATAATTGGTTTGAACTAGATCTAGTAAGTAGTTTTTTTATTAATACGTCATAAATCGTAAACTGCAATTTACCTTTCATTCAATCAACTCAAATATAAAATTAAAAAAAAACAAAAATTATATTACTTGCTCCTACGGAACCCTTAATGGGCGAGTCCGACTCGCACTTGGCCGCTTTTTTTATTTTTGCTTGTCTAATGTTTGTTTTGTTTTGATAATTTTTGATTACCATGCCAATAATTATTCCCTACTCTACTCTATAATGCTGAGTATTACTTTTTAGTTCATGGAAAATCCCAGGGCTATTTGCATTATTAAAAATGTAAGTATTTAATTTTTTCCGAGTTACATGTTTTTACTACTATGAGTTTCAAGCAAGGTACACGAAGATAAGGTAATAATTAAAGAATCTATAACATAAGATATTGCAGTGCAAAATTTTGTATAAACACCACAAATCTCATTGCCATGTTTTTAGGTATCGGTCGATCTACCTATTGGTTTCTTGACTACTGTCGAATTTAAAACAAAATTCTTCATAGGAGGTCTAGTTATGACCCACTGAGTCCGAAATGACCACTGGTCAAAAAGTTTATATATATACATATATATATGTATGTATGGTTCCACTTCCCAAAATTTGCGGCACTCTCACGGTCGCATTTTTGCCCTGATCGCTTTCAAACTGCGGTCAAAAATTGCTTGGGTGTAAACTTAGTTTAAGTTCGTGAATTGGTGGAATCCGGCCTAAGGGGACGGTAGGGCCTCACTTTTTGTGAAATCAGTTTTTCCTCAAAATTTCCCGTTCCATGAAAGATATTCGAACCGTTTTAATTTTATCCCATAGTATACATGAATACCAACAACTTTTAATTATCAACCTATAAGATTAAAACTTTAACTAAAAGTGGAGGGGGGAAAAAACAAAATTTTTCGGGAAAAAAATCATAACTTCTAACCGGTGAACATTCTTGGGGTCGGAAACATTTTTAATCGATAGGCCATTTTTAAGTCTAAAATAAATGACTGAAAAGTTTTTCGCTAAAAGTTACCGTTTCCGAGAAAAAAAAATTAAACTGTTTAAAGTCCGTAGTTCTCTATATAAAATAATATTAATTGCTTCACGAAATCTACCTGTGCGTTCCCCCTGCGGGAACGGATTTTTTAAACAACCGAACATGAAAAAATGATTTCTGAATGATGCTTCTCTAAAGCATATTGTTTCCTTTATACAGTGTTCATATTTCTGTAAAAATAAAATATTAAAAAAATAAGTACATGTATTAATATAATACATAAAGAATTATAGTACCTACAATTCGTACATAATTTCGTACTTTTTACTATGACTAAATAGGTCGATGTAGAAATTCATTTAAAAGTAAATAAAATGGAAAATACGGGTCAATATAGCAATATTAAAGCTAGTATTTCAGTTTTTTTTATCCTATTCACAAACTTGCACATTTATAATATTAGTAGGAAGCATTTTTTTTTATACCACTCAGTTGGCAGACAAGCTCACGGCCCACCTGAGTATCCTATTAATTTTTACTATGACTAAATAGGTCGATGTAGAAATTCATTTAAAAGTAAATAAAATGGAAAATACGGGTCAATATAGCAATATTAAAGCTAGTATTTCAGTTTTTTTTATCCTATTCACAAACTTGCACATTTATAATATTAGTAGGAAGCATTTTTTTTTATACCACTCAGTTGGCAGACAAGCTCACGGCCCACCTGAGTATCCTATTAATATTATGAATGTGCAAGATTGTGACGATCTTTGTAAGTTTGAATGTTTGTTAGTCAATCACTCTCTAACGGCTAAACGGATTTGGATGAAATTTAGTACAGGGATAGGTTATAGTCTAGAATAACACTAAGACTTTTAATCCCTGGAATTACACGCGGCCGCGTGGCTACAGTCAACAGTTAGTTGATCATAAAGTATGACTACAATTTTGAAAGTTTTTGTGCTGGTATTTGAGGAATAGGTGTATAAATGTGTGTCACTGTTAGGTTTTAATTGATTATATTATAAAGCTGCTTAACCGTTTTCAGGAACCACTACTAGCATTATAAGCTTGTCATTAGTTAAACGTGACTGATTTTGTGATTTGTAAAATTTATCCTTAAACATATAGGTATGCCTCCATGTGCGCAGACCTGGGGGTGAGAGGTGAGGCCACCTGTCACCCCAGCAGAAGCAGGCCGGGACGGTGGGGCGACTAGCGCCCCTCCCCTAAACCGGGGCAAGACGGGGACACCGTGGTTCCCAAATCCGAGGGGGCCATCTCGCAAGTGGAGATGGCCCAGGGTCAGTCGGGGTGCGAGGGATATGCTCTATGGGCAACCTTACACCCCGGCGTCTGTAGACCCGAGACGGCGTGCGGTTTTAGTCGGTTCAAGCCCGACATAACCACCCCCGCTGACCGGCGGGGGGGTATCCGAAGGGATTTCCGCACGAAAAAAGAAAAAAAAAGGTATGTTAAATTTAACCGCACGTCACCCCGAACTACACCCTCGTTAGTAATCGGTATCTTTCTCCCCTCGATGGCCAATGTACTTTTTCAAATATATTATTTTGTACTTGCTTGGTTCTTACCGTAAAGTACGTTTTTAAAATGTGTGACTCGAAAGCCTAAAACATTTATCTAAAATGCAGGTGTTACCGAAAATGCTTATACAAATAAGATACAAAGACCAGTTCAATACAATCTACAATTTTTCACAACTAAATAGTAATTGAAAAAGAGCCGTATGGTATCGGAGATACATTAAGTCTAATATTCGGTCGCTATACAGTTTTGTTCCAAATCTAGCTCCACTCGCCTAAAGAGAAAGCAGAATCTGCTTGCTTCACTTTTTGCGAAGTCCTCGCGTTTAGATTCCGATACCTCGAGGTGCGCATGATGGATATTAGCATCCGTCAAAAGGAGGTTCGTAAAGAGCTTAACAACCTGGACGAGAACAAGGTCAATAGACCCAGTTTGGAACCTTTAACTATGGCCGTTACATTTTTGTTACACAACTTTGGGCATGCGGTTTCACAGACCGCTGTTTTCAAATGATGAATTCTGTCTAGTTAAGTAAGTTTTGTAACATTTTCTGTTTTTATTTCTTTTTGAAGTTCCTAAATGTACAAAAGATGTAATTTTAATGAATATGTATCAAGTTCTTTTTTCTTGTCTTCCTTTCTCCTCCAGATCACACAGCAAAATTATTTAAGGAAAATTACTTATTCATTCAGTTTAAATGATTTTACAATAAAGAACTTAACATTAACTTTTTAAAACAAAACATAAAACTTTTCATCCATCACAGGCCATCTCTAGTTTCGAGATGTCCCCCTCGGATTTGGGAATCACGGTGTCCTCGTCTTGCTCCCGGAAAAGGGGTAGAGTACGTATTACTTATATTATTTATATTAATAGTATATAGAGAGTTACGAATGGGGGCACGCGAATCACAAACTGCAAGCGGGCTGTGAGACCCTGTCCTTGGTAAAGGTCACGACTTGTGCGCCTGAATTGCCTCCTGTTATGAAACGCAGTCAAGTCGCTGCTGATTGACGGACGAGGCTGTGTTATCGAGTTTAGGACGTCAGGTGGCAGTCACTCCCATAAAAGTTGTATACGCCTAATCCAAAAGGAGGAGAACGGGTAAGCGGACTCCAGGCTCTGAGATGGAAACCTTAGATGCAGCTGGGAACAATGCTAATATGATGATGAATTTGAAAGTTCTTTCAAAGTGATATATCGGTATAATAAAAATAAATATTATATGCATTCATTGATAATACCCCAATATACCCAAAATATAAATAAATAAATATAAATAATACCCAAAATTCATAATTTAATAATACTCCAATACAACTGGGTTTCATCGATAACACTAACCTCCGTGTGAAGTGTTAACATAGATATTAGATGATGAAAAGATAATTCATGGTAGGTGTAATTGATACTGTTATGACATGTCACTCACAACGTTTGATATCTGTTATTGATAGCGCGATAACATTAGATTAGGAACTACTTGATTGTACACATACGAAATTGAATAGAATTTTCATTTTATCTACATACCTACGTGTATCATAATGACGAATGTTTCCGTAATTTACATACAGATAGGTGAAATTTAATATGAAAGTACATGGCGTTAAAATCTACAGATCCTACATCCGTCCGCATAGGCGTTGACTTGGTCGAGCGCACGGACAAGGTAAAGTACCTTTTTTTTTTTTTTTATCGTGCGGAAATCCCTTCGGATACCCCCCCGCCGGCCAGCGGGGGCGGTTATGTCGGGCTTGCACCGACTAAAACCGCACGCCGTTTCGGGTCTTCAGACGCCGGGGTGTAAGGTTACCCATTGTCGATTGTGACGTCAAAGCACTTATTGCCGCTGCATTGGCCAAGTGGCATGGGGTGACTGGTGTCATTTGTGTAGGTTGAAGGGGAAAGTCTATAAAACCATAATTAATTAGGCCTGTCCGTTTACACGGGTGCGAAGCTTGACCGTTGCTAGAGCGTGTCGCTCTAGCAACGGTCAAGCAGGAGCTACGTGCCACGGAGATGAATATGCTGCGATGAATGTGTGGAGTCACGCATAAGGATCGCGTGAGGAACTCTGGCGGCAGCCTTCATGTCCATGATATCACGCAAAAAATGCAGGAGAGTCACCTTGGCTGCTGCGGCCATAATCTGCGGCGACCGCCACGCTACGTGGGTAACAAATGTCTGGCCAAGCCAGAAGACCCTCACATGCGTACCAATGATCTCACTACCATGGATGCCCAAAACCGTGCGAAAAGGAGAAATAAAGTCGAAAAGCGGACCCCGGAGTCATAGGTGACAGCCTCGGATGCGACCGGGACTAACGCTAGGATGATGATGAGGATATGCTAACTATAAAAACAATGTACAGATACGACAAAAAAATTAAATAAAGGTCATATTATCAAAAAATAACGCCAACACGAGTATCGGCGTTACTTTTTAATTAGTTTTTACAATTCTGTACATGATTCGCACAAATAAATTAAGTTTTTAATAATGCTCAATTTGCACTCACAACCTGCCAAATTTAGAACACTTGTAAGAACAGAACAAATATATTTATTAGATATCGTTTACTACCGACATTTATTATAAATGTATTCCAGAACGAAAATGGGGTTTATATAAAATTAATTCGCAGTTTTGCAGGCACTCTGTGAATTTTATTTATACTAGTACCTGGCGTGACTGTACGAAAAAACACATAACCTTTAGTCAGTAACTTGTGTGTTAGAAGGTGAGTAATACTGCTGTTAGTTGGCTAACAGGTAGAAAAAAGAGAGAACTTCCGTTTTAATTTGTACCTAAAGATATTACGGTAGTTAATAGCTTGCGAATACTCTACGGATATTTATCTACTTAAGAAAGTCAGAAATTGAGATAGCTTGAATTTATCATTTGAACCGATTAGTAAAATTATTTGCCTACTTCTCACCAAGTTTTTCTTCAAAGAAAAAAGGCGTAACCTAACCTTGTAAACCCCCACGGGCTTCACCCCATTGGTGCCGTAGATAGGGTGGGCGTGTCGGAATCGGACCGGCTAAAACCACACGGTGTCCTTCCCAAGTGTTCATTGCCGGGCACCCCGAGTAAGCCCTCGAAAGGATAACCCCAGGGTTGCCGGCGGACTTTGGCCGCCACCGCGGCCTCGCCTGGTGGGGTCGAATTTTATGCCGCATCGGTGAGTTGGCAGGCGTGTGTAGGACACGACACGCCACTTTTGTAAGGACGGCGAGTCGACCAACTGCCGTCCTCAGGCCCCGATCATGGAGGTCGGTAGTCCCGGGCATAGACGAGTCTGCGGCGTTCTCGCCGCAGATGGCGGAACTCAGGGGGCAAGGTTTTCTCTCGCTCCCTCGACAATCCCCAGGTATTGTCTCCTAGTGGGGGCGTTGGGTCCCTTAACGTTGGGCATCAGCCGCGATAACGCGGCTGCAGCCCCCTCAATTTCGGGACCAGACTTCGGAGATGTGGTCCAAAGTCCCATCGGCTATCGAGTACGAGCCCAAGATACTTAATCGTGGGCTCGATGCGGATGCTTACGCTCCCTACGGTTATGCTGGTTCCCGTAGGTGGCCCCCTCCGAGGCCCGGGAAAACACATAGCCTCGGATTTGTGGAGAGCCACCTCGAGTCCCAGCCGCCGTATTCGACCCACGACTTGAGCAACCCCTGCCGTGGCCTTTAGTGTCGCGCTTCGGTGCGTTGCTCCCCGCGCCATCACGAGGGTGCCATCAGCATAACATGTTATGCTGACGCCTTCGAGCAACGAACCACGCAGCACCCAATCGTATCCGATGTTCCACAGAAGTGGCCCTAGGACCGACCCCTGTGGAACACCGCACGATACTTCCCGCCGCCCTGGCCCTAGCCAGCTCGGGTAAACTATGGCCCTCTCGGATAGGTATGCCTCGACAATGCGGCGGAGGTAAGGAGGCACTCTGTGATACGCGAGCTCCTCCCTAACGCAGCTGCAGGGTAGGGTGTTGAAGGCGTTGGTGATGTCGAGCAATACCGCCACCACCACCCCACCCCGCGAGACTGCTTCCTCCGCCAGGCGCCTAACGCGCATGATTGCTTCCACGGTGGAGCGCCCCCGGCGGAAACCGAACTGGTTATCCGCCAGATCTGGCCCCACGTTCGTGAGGTGCTCGACGAGGCGCTCTGCAATAATCCGCTCAAAGAGCTTGCATACCTCGTCGAGCAACACGATCGGCCGGTAACCGGATGGCTGATCAGCCGGCCGCCCCGCCTTCCAGATAAGGACCAGTTTCCCCGTCTTCCACGCCTTTGGAAACTGGCCCCTTTCGAGGCATGCGCTAAAGAGCGCCACCAGTCGAGGCCCTAGTTCCTCAAGGGCCAGGACCCATGCTCGGCCTTGAATGCCGTCGGGTCCGGGGGCAGTGCATTTCCGAGCTTTAAGCCGGAGCACTATAATTACATATAATGAACAATGAGACTACAGTCCACTATTTTATAACATTGCCCAAGACATAGTCATTATTCATACTGACCGGGCAAAGTGAATTTGAATTGCTTGGTGGTACGGCCAATGCACAGCATAACAATGATCGGGTTAGTGCCCTTTAACATTATTGTAGAAACCAAGAATGAAAGATTCAAAAATGTTACTTCTGTGAAGGCACATATTGTTAAATAACGTGAAAATAATATTTATTAGAAGTAATTATTCCGACAGTGATACATGTGATATCGTAGATCTAAGATTTCATAGACGTTACGTGTTACTTTCATAAGGGTCTATCTTCGATACTGGATATATTGTAATTCAAGGCGTTCACAAGTAAATGGAATCTAGATATGGAAAGATATTCGTCAATATAATTGAATTATATGCCACCACAGCGGGTCGTATCAAGTCTTACCTTTCAATTAAATTTGTAACTGAGTCATGCTATGAATATGCACATACAAAGTCAGTAAACTTACTCTAATGGAATTTGGCTTCAAATTTTTCGTCGTCGTCATTACAATAATGTGAATACTGTTACCTAAAATACTTTGTACCTATCATTGTGTAAAAATGGTGAATTTTAACAAATGTAACTATTTTACAAACTTTTATTTGGCATGCACTGTAAGTACGTATAGGTCAAATCTTGGAAGCCTAATTACGAGAAGAACCACTTCCTGATGTTCGATTGGGCTGAATTGTTTTACCTTTACGGTAGGTACGTAGTATGTTGGTGAGCATGTAGTTTAAATAAGGCCGTATTTCGCATTTAAATATAGATTAGAGGTCCAGTATTCCTAAAAAAGGATTAGAGGTCCAGGCTTAAACAACAACTAAATTAAAAAGCGGCCAAGTGCGAGTCGGACTCGCCCATTAAGGGTTCCGTAGCAGCAAGTAACATAATTAATGTTCTTTTTATAATTTTTATATTTGAGTTGATTGAATGGAAGGTAAATGGCGGTTTACGATTTATGACGTATTAAAAAAACTACTTACATCATATATTTTTTTGCCACGTTTTTCTTAGTTTCACTTCGTGTCTGTGTTTTTTAGTTTTATCATTCTCTTATTTTAGAAGTTAAATGGGGGGTACACACATTTTACCACTTTGGAGGCTTCGCGCTGAATATTCAGTTTAGAAAAAAATGATTTTAGAAACCTCAATATCATTTTTGAAGACCTATCCATAGATACCACACAGGAATGGGTTTCATGAACAAAAACTTTTTGAGTTTCAATTGTAAGTATGGGGACCTCCAAAATTTATTGTTTTTTTTTTCTAATTTCGTGTGAAAATCTTAATGCGGTTCACAGAGTACATCTGCTTACCAAGTTTCAACAGAATAGTTCTTACAGTTTCGGAATAAAGTGGCTGTGACATACGGACGGACAGACAGACAGACATGACGAATCTATAAGGGTTCCGTTTTTTGCCATTTGGCAACGGAACCCTAAAAATCAGTAGATACAGACAGCATATAAGATAGCAGACTAAAATTCCTTAACAAAAATTGTCAACATTACAGCAACTCATAGATAGATGAAAGCTGCCCCTTATTTTAAAATGTATGTAGTAGTATGATACCAAATCAGTTTTCTCTTGGCATGTTCAAGGATTTTAACAAAGCCAACCGTAGCTCAAAATATACTTGTGAATAATCATTATACAATTTTATAAAGAAATTACCAATATTAGATTATATTTAATGATAAAAGTTATAATATTAAGGAGGAGCTCGTCTTGAGTGATGGTTGGATCGATCAATCGTAAGGATTAGCAACATTGGTGATAGCTTCAGCTATCATGCATACATATGATTCACTGAGATTAAACATCTCATTTGAGATGTCAACATTCTAATGTTATTGGGTAATTGTGCACGACACACCTGTTTGTTATATTCATATTTTCTTTCTTTTTTACAAGTGATGTGTATTTTTCGTTTGTTTTTTCTGTCTGTCATTCATTATAAAAATTCGTAAGCTAACGTGGCTTTTTATGTTCCTATTTTCTTGCCTTCAATATTTGATATAATCAGCATTCATTATAACAGTATACAGTCCTTGATTAATAGTCATCAACAAATTGTGTGGATACGCTGAGTTATAAACTATAGTTATTGAATTATTTGAACAAATTCGTAAAGTTAGCAAACTAAAAATAGTGGAATAGACAGCCTTTATAAAGTCGTTTCTGTTCATCGTGCGATTGAATGTCTAAACTCACATGAGAATCTACAATAATTTAACGGCAATTAACGCGATCAGGTATAGGTCATATTACCTTTGAATTTCCTGACATTTCGACCAGGTTACACTGGCCGTGGTCACAGGCTGACTGACATGAGAATCCACTATATTTGCTTATGTATGTTGACAATATCGCACTGGCGGTTCCAGACAGGGGTAGTGGATTTCGATTGCGTGGTCTAGGCACGCATTGCAGCCGAGTGGACCAAGTAACTTGAAGTGACTGACTGTAACCGCCTGGATACGTGGATAACAAATGTTTAGCTATAGTACTTCCGCCGCCGGATCCTGATAGGAAATGTAAATCCAAAAAGTGTAGATTTGACATCGTAAAAACGATTTGACATAATATTTGATAGGGATTAAAAGGAATGCAGAAGATCATGCAAAGTAGAGAAGAACAAGGAGGAAAGTTGACCCCAGGGTGCATTGTGGGGGCAATAATATAAATAATAATAATCTTTATGGACACAAAGATAGATTTAACATGTGTGAAAATCCCTTTTTTTTTTCTTTTTTTTTTCGTGCGGAAATCCCTTCGGATACCCCCCCGCCGGCCAGCGGGGGCGGTTATGTCGGGCTTGCACCGACTAAAACCGCACGCCGTCTCGGGTCTTCAGACACCGGGGTGTAAGGTTACCCATAGAGCATATCCCTCGCACCCTGACTGACCCTGGGCCATCTCACCACTAACAGCATCGCTCATCCTGTCTCCTCTGAAAGCAGAGGAGTACGGAGAGCGATGTGTTCCCGCCACGTTGGGTATTGGCCGACGATCAATGCCAACCCTATGAAGGGGAAGCCATTGACCGCCGCCCAGGGTGTACCGGCCGCTCCGATTCCGTTCCCTCCGGACTGCAGCGGGATCGGAATCGGAGCGACACTCGAGGAGGTTACCCAACACACACCCCTACGTGTGAAAATCCCTGGCTCCCGAGCTAGTTTGGAAAACCTATATTACAGGAGCTAGGATAATATGAACAAATACTAGGATGATGATGTTGATGAAACACTCTATAAAATACTAGCATTTATTTACGTCACAATGTAGCTTTTTAAATATTGTTAAGCTTTTATTTAACTTGCTCTGTTAGTTTGTTAGTTATTAATGGTCAAATTTTGGAAGCCCGATTAAAACCACTTCCTAACGTTAGATTGACCTAAAATTTGGTATATTTACGTATCTTATGTCACTATGTAATAATATGGTACTATGAAGCTGGTCTGATGATGGAGTCAGAAAGCTATCCATAGGAACTCCTGAACTAAACAAGATAAACCCAATCGAGTTTGGGCTCATTTGTTTTGTCTTGTGATGCAATTACTAAAAAGCTGGTTTTTAAAAAAATATTATTACATTCACAATTTATTTGAAGAAATTCGTTACTCTATTAAATTATTTTTTTATTAGGTTCGGTCAGCAGAAAAGTCCTCAAAATCAAACAGAAAATGTGAAATTTTTGAGTGTATGATCGAACATGACGTCAAATGTAAAATATTTTTTGTTTGGATATTTGGAATACATATTTTGAAAGGCCATATATATGTAATAGTGGAGTCGAGATTGGAGTGGAGATTGGAGTGGAGAGTGGAATGGAGAGTGGACTAGAGAGTGCAGTGGAGAGTGGAAAGGAGTGAGGAGTGGAAAGTGGAACGGAGTGGAGAGTGACATGGAGAATGGAGTGGAAAGGAGTGAAGAGTGGAAATTGGAACGAAGTAGAGAGTGGAGTGGAGAGTGATATGGAAAGTAGAATGGAGGGAAGAGTGAAGTAGAGAGTGCAGTGGAGTTTCCAAAACACCGCATCCCGACAGGGAAAGATAAGGTTAGAAGCGTATATCCTTCGTGTTAGGTCACTTGTAACAAAGCACGAAGACATAGGAGCCCTGCGATGCGGGGCACCATCTACATCATTCACTGAACTAGAAACCCAGCCTGCACCTGCAAACTGGTACGCCTACTGATTGACGGACGAAGCTCTGGCGCACGTGATCCTCTCGGGGTTGGAAGGTCAGACGGCAGTCATTCCTATAAAAGGCATATAAGCCAAATTAAACGGAGGAGAAGGAGTAAGCGATCTCCGAACTCCGAGGTGACACCCTGAGATACAACCGGGAATAGAAGAAAAAATTAAGATGTTGACTTACATTCACTAAAAAGGGAGGAATAAACTATTTTATTAAAAAAATTCAACCGACTTCAATAACCAAAAAGGCACTGAAAAGTGTAAAATAACTGAATAATAGATTTAATTCTAAAGATAAAAAAACACGTAAGACTTTTCTGTTGAAGTCGGTGCCAAGCCCGAAACACAAAGTTACAAAGCATCATTAGTTCAATAGGGTCAACTACTCGTTTGAAAGCACAATATAATGCGCACAGGATAATTAAAATATACTACGCACGAGATTTTTATAGCTTGCACGGGGGACCTCATGATGTGGAGGATGTCGATATAGCCTATTTACCTAATTCCTCTTTGGCTTAGCACCGACTTCATCAAAAAAGGTACCTCAGTTGGTCAGAGTATTCCCCTTGTAAAGGACTGGTCACGGGTTCAAGTGCCGTCCTGGATGTTCACTTTTTCCGAAACAATTGGAAATCTAAAATAAGAACCTTTCCATCATGTTCAAACTTTCTTAAAGAATTCGTAAAAGGATATTGTAGGTGTCTTGGCAACACTAAAATGGAAATGTCATGTACATTGTATAATTCACTACACCAGAAGGGTAAATTTAGATGAAAATGAACATCAACACATTACATTTCTTTGCAAATACCCCATTATGTTTAGTCAAGTTTTATCAGCCCACTATAGTCTAACATAACAGCCACATTTCTACCTGCCCTACGGCTTAATGCAGTACCGTCCGTGGAGAGTTACCGACCTTAATCCTCGTGGTTTTGAGAGCAACCTTTGACTACGATCAATAAATGGACGAATATATAAGTTTCATCGACATTTCACTGTTATAACATGCTCCACTAATGTTGATAAGGTGATGTGTAATTTCTGTTTGTAATTAAAAAAAATATGAAAAATATACCGGCGGACTTTGGCCGCCATCGCGGCCTCGCCTATGGTGTCAGTTTTTATCCCGCGACGATGAGTTGGCAGAGGTGTGTAGGACACACACGACACGCTTCCGTCTTGGCCTGGTTCTGTAAGGATGGTGAGTCGGCCGACTACCGTCCTCAGGCCCCGATCATGGAGGTCGGTAGTCCCGGGCATCTGCGGCGTCCTCGCAGCAGACTGCGGAACCCGGGGGGCAGGGTTCTCTCTCGCTCCCTCTCCGCCACCTCTTTCGCGCGCATTACTTGCTCGCAGAAAGAGACGACGGCGTGCTACTTGCTCCCGTCGGAGACCACGGCTCTCACCACGGCCTCAAGCGAGAGGACGTCCACGCCCAGGACCGCAACGAGATCCCGGTGTTGACTCGCCCACGCTGGACACTCCACCAACGTTTGGAGCGCCGTGTCTTCATCAGAATCCTCGCAGTGCTGGCACTGCGTCGTTGTCTTCCGATGAATGCGCCACAGATACTTACCGAAGCACCCGTGTCCGGTAATTATCTCGGACATCCGGTAGGACAGGTCACGGTGGTGCCTCTCCAACCACTCCTCCATGAGTTTTTGATTGCTATACTCAAAATTATAAACAAATTTTGGATCCCTTAACTTTTTTATAAAGGTCCATGTCTGATTCAGTTAATAGATGTTTGCACACCAAAATCACACTTGTTTTAAATTATGTACATAGTTAATAATCAGTTTTTTATTTAATTTAAAAAGATCTGTTGATTAGTTGCTTCTTTTCTAAAGGCTCGACCAGGAAAGTACTATCCTCTTGCTTAAGATCAACTTTAGTAGTAGTAAATTTGTAAGGTTTGTGAAGGTGCTGGAGGTGAAGCGATTTTCCCCATTGGAGGGAATACCGTGCAAGTGGCACTTCGGATATTGCAAACATTCATATCAGGTGGGTCGTGTGCTTGTTTACTTTACTATGGGTATATAAAGAAGATTCATACCCAATGGGCGCATGCTATTCAAATAAAAATAAAAAAGATTTTAGATAGATAGATATAAACTTTACACCAATCAGAATATACATATATGGAAACTGAATTAATACATGTACAAATAATAATAATAATACGGACTTACCCCGCTAGCTTTGGCTAAAGAGAACTGGCGCAAACCTGTGGTATTAAGTATTAATGACCGTATGGATGAATGGAAGAGCAAGAAGTTGCATGGACGTTTCTATCGGGCTCTCCATGGGCCTGATATAGACTTACCACCATCTGTCTTGGCTACCTTCGGACCGTTCTTCGGTGACCTATTTGGGGAAACCGAAGGTTTTGTATTTGCAATTATGGACGAAGTTGTGATGACGAATAATTATCGGAAGTATATTCTAAAGGATGGTACGGTTGACATATGTCGAGCGTGCCACCACCGTCCCTAGACATATAATTTCTGGTTGAGAACAACCAGAAATTATATGTCTAAGGGATTCTCCGGGACGGTGGCACGCCCGACATATGTCAATTGTCAATTGCCAACGGCGAATATTTGCATAGACATTACCAAGTAGCAGGATTGTTCATCAACAGCTTGCTCTAAAGTACAACCTTGTGGAATTAGAGGTACCGTACTACAGGTATGTGCCCGACGCAGTTCTTGAAAATGGATATATCACGTTGTACTGGGATCGATCTATCATCACTGACAGGACTATTGTAGTCAATAAACCTGATATAGTGTTGATTGATCGATCAGAGCGCCGCGCAATAATTATCGATATCACCATTCCACATGACGAGAATCTTGTGAAAGCCGAAAAAGAAAAACAAATAAAGTATTTGGATTTGGCTCACGAGGTTGTCGACATGTGGAGTGTGGATTCGGCGATTATTGTTCCGATAGTTGTATCGGTTCACGGACTGATTGCCAAGAGCCTCGAACAACATCTCCAGAGGCTCGCGTTAGGCAGTTGGGTCAAGGGCTTGATGCAGAAGGCAGTGCTCTTCGACACGGTACGTATTGTAAGGAGATTCCTCTCTCTGGAGCCCTAACCAACGGTAGCTTGGTCTCGGTACCCGATGCCGGTGGGCCACAATTTTTTATATTTTTATATATATTTGTTTTCTTTTGTATAGAATGTATTTAAAAATATAATTTAATATGTATTGAGTTTAATAAAGGGAATAATAATAATATTTATTTATTTCAAAAGTTACATTCTTATGAACACAATTACAGTACAGTGTATACAGTTGACTGTTTTGTTTGATGAAGTCTGGCACCCAAGATAAGTTTAAACTTGTGTTTAGGGTACCAGGGCTCCCGCAGCTTATCATAATTCAATTCATTCATTGCACATCCGGACACAATTATATGTTGTTCATGAGTCTTCATTTGTACATGCATATAAGTACCTCGTCATAGATTTAAGACAACTTGAGAGTAGGTATGCGGACAGGTGAGTATAGTCTGTGGTGTGTGTGCCTGTGTGTGTGTGTGTGTGTGTGTTTGTGTGTGTGGGAACGTATTTCTGTGTGTAGTTTTCTTTTTTAATTATATTACTGATAGTTTTAACATGTCCTCAGTTACCGTATACGACATTTTCATGAGCCTTATGAGGAAATAGCGGCCTTATCGCTAAAAGCAGTATCTCACAGACAACCTTTGGATGGACATGAATCCTGAAGAAGCTAAATCGTTTATTGAATAGTTATTGGTGTAATAGGAAAGAAAAGAGGACTAACGTCGTCATATAATGTAACAGATTAGATTAGAAGTCTGACCATAACCTTTCTAATAGAAAAGGCGCATCAAAATCCGTTCAGTAATTTTTCATAATTATAAGTCATCTCCCGCATCTGTGTTTGAGAGATGTAGACTCCCACTACAAGTAAACCTATTTATTATATAACAAATCGTTAAAGGCATAAGTAATTTGTGCTCGAATCTGTGGTTAAGATAATAAAGATTTATATTCATTGGTCATTAATAGTGTTCAAATTAAGGAAAATGTTAGGTATATGTAGCATAGGGCACGCCGCAATAGCGGCGGTAAGGCCCATCATGGAGGATTGGCTAGAGAGGCGACACGGAAGCCTTTTGTACCGACTGATGCAGGTGGTCTCCGGGAAGGGGTGCTTCGGGGACCACCTGCATCGGATCAGGAAGGAGCCAACGCCTGAGTGTCATCACTGCGACGCGAGCGAGGACTCAGGGCTGCACACGTGTACAAGCGTGACCTCGTGGCAACCATCGGGGTGGGAGTCCTCTCGCTCGGCAGCATGATTGCGGCAATGGTACGGAGCGCGAGCGCGTGGGCCGCCGCCACCTCCTTCTGCGAGCATGTAATGCTCGCGAAGGAGATGGCGGAGCGCGCCCGGGAGAGGTTCAGAACTCGCGCTCGCGAACTTCGCCGCGCGTCGCAGGCGACTCAGGCGCCGGAGGTCGCCTAACGACCTCCGTCCTCCATGAGCGCAGGCCTGGGGGTGGCAGGTGATGCAGCCCGTCACCCCAGCAGAAGCAGGCCGGGACGGTCGGTGGGGCGACTAGCGCCCCTCCCCCAAACCGGGGCAAGACGGGGACACCGTGGTTTCCAAACCCGAGGGGGCCATCTCGAAACCAGAGATGGCCCGGGGTCAGTCGGGGTGCGAGGGATATGCTCTATGGGCAACCTTACACCCCGGCGTCTAAAGACCCGAGACGGCGTGCGGTTTTAGTCGGTTCAAGCCCGACATAACCACCCCCGCTGGCCGGCGGGGGGGTATCCGGAGGGATTTCCGCACGAAAAAAAAAAGGTATATGTAGCATGGTTTCACGTTGATACTGTTCTGTGTCTCTACCATGATGTTACATGAGCACTATAAATTTTAATAGGTTAAATCGTATCGAAATCAATTCGATGTTAAGTAGCGTTTTCCAGCGGTCACCCTACAAAACAACACCCTACTTTTTCCGTGCGGAAAGCCTCCTGGATTTTGTAAGGAACCCTCATTGCGCGAGTCCGACCCGCACTTGACCAATTTTTAAGTATCGGTCACGATTCAAGCTCACAAACGTGTAATAATAAGCCAATCGAGGTATTTTTAGACTCACTTTCGATGTTTCAATTCAATTTTCGATGTTGCGTTGCTTAGAGGCAACAATTTGGATATTTATTCAATTTTGTTTTACGTAGATATATTTATCATAAACATACGTTTCCATGAACTCATTCTCGTTCTTGGTATTTAACAAAAAAACACTTAATTTAATTTAAAAACTCTCATAAACAATCGAGAATAATAACAATACACTCGACTGACAGTTACTGAGATAAAAACTGAGTTCTTTTGCATGAGGTTAGAACTACACTTTGACCAATATGACCCCTTCTCTTTCCTTAGCACTATGAAAAAAAGAAATAAAACATCGCAGTGAAGTTAATAAGTAAACTAAAACCGATTGAGCTCACGCTAGCGCCCCTGTAGCGCCACCCAAAACTCTTGGTACAAGCATTATAGAAATCTATTTGATACACGTTATGATGTTATAAGTTATACGTGTCGTAGATATCATTTGCTAGCTAGTAGCAAATTATATCTACGACACGTATAAATTAGACGACACAAAAAGAATTTACTCAAGTAACTATGTTATTATACCAAAGCAAGTTGAAAGTTGAAGTTTGAAAAAAAAATTAAGTTTGTGGACCCAATCACGCTCAACAGGCTGAACAGATCTGGCTGAAAATTGGTAACACATTTATATAAATCTGCAGTCATAATAACCCGGATCCCAGCACCAAAAATGTCGAAACATTGATAATGTTTTTGTTCTTCTACTAGCTGTTGCCCGTGGCTCTACCCGCGTGGAATTCTGTTTCCGTTCTCGCTACCCTTCAGAACCTATCCTAGGGATAAAAGTCTTATACAAGACTATAATCTATCCCTGTACCAAATTTCAGCCAGATCCTTTCAGCTAGTTGAGCGTGATTGTGTAACAAACATCCAAATAATCTTTACCTATGAGGTCTTTACCTATGAAATTGCCTAAATTTTCTTACAAATTCATGAGTTCGTTATTCCTGTAATTTAATAGCTTATATTTTATTTGAAAGTTGATTTCAAGATTTTACAACTCTGTATCAATTTATATTTATTTTTTATTTATATAATTGATCAATTAATTCGATCTTCAAAAACAGTACTTCCTAAATGCTATCCATTTTGATGATAAATTTGGTATTACTTAACAGCTGTCACTTTTCACAAATGTAATAAAAGTTGCTGTTTGTTAGCTTAATGTTGTCTTATTCATACACAAAAAATTAATCATAAAATTTGGATTTATCATTCCTAAAAAAAATGCAAAATGTCAGAACTGAAAATTGGGTTTCCTCCAATTTCTTCAAGAATAACGGTAATTTCATATGTAACGACCTAAATATGTTTTGATGAAAGATATTTAGATATCTTTACAAACTTTCACTGTAACGGTTATATGTTTTATAGGGGGTTTTTAATGAGTTTACACTAATTTAAGGTGACTTATACACTGTAAAATTTAATTACATAATGAATGTAATTGAGACTAACTACCGGTTAGGGCGAGCAGAGATAAATAAAAAGTTGATTACAATATATTATGACAATATAATCGGTGATAGAGAACGTTAAATAAATTTATGCAGGAAAAAAAAATGGACTAAATGAACCTCAGGGAATGGATTCGTAATAAATATTCTGCCGTGGCGTTGTTCGGTCCGTTGTGCAAAGATGGTAGTATGCACTTAGCTAGTGGACACGGGGCTAGATGCTGCCGGCATGCCAGGGTCTCCGCTGGTGTGCCTCGCTACCGCCATGATGGTGCGAAGCCCGGTGCGAAGACCCTGGAAATAGAAAAATTGCGGGTCAGTTTGTTACTAGGCAATTACGTCCAAGTGACCCGCTAAAATAGCAGGTGAAGAGAATCTCCCAGCGGCAATGCAGCGTAGCTAGAAGCTATAACTAAAAATAATATAAATCGGCGTCTGTAGACCCGAGACGGCGTGCGGTTTTAGTCGGTTCAAGCCCGACATAACCGTGGGGGGGTATCCGAAGGGATTTCCGCACGATAAAAAAAAAAGGCAGCACAAGCTGGTGCCGCGACCTCTGACCGTAGGGGTCAACGGGCTCGTGGCACTAATTAGGTAGGCTGAAATAGCACACATAATAAAATAAAATATATTAAGCCATGCATTTTAGCAGGCAATATTCTGCACCGCTGGAAAGTCTTCACCTGTAGAAAGAAGTAGGAAATGTTGATCTCAAAGTTCCAAGGAAAGGGACGATTTAAGAGCCGTCAGTTGATAACTGGGCTAGTGTTGTCCAATCTCGCTCGCACAACCATAGACAATTAGTAATAAGTTATAGAAACATACTAAAATCTCGATTAATTTATGGATATAATTTTAATTTGATTTATGAAGAATCCACAACGTTACATCACATTTATAAGATTAGTAGGATGATGCGAACGATAGCGTTACTCAATATCGTCATTGTATGGTTCACTTATATTAAACTGCATACCTTTTTTTTTTTTTTTTATCGTGCGGAAATCCCTTCGGATACCCCCCCGCCGGCCAGCGGGGGCGGTTATGTCGGGCTTGCACCGACTAAAACCGCACGCCGTCTCGGGTCTTCAGACGCCGGGGTGTAAGGTTACCCATAGAGCATATCCCTCGCACCCCGACTGACCCTGGGCCATCTCACCACTAACAGCATCGCTCATCCTGTCTCCTCTGAAAGCAGAGGAGTACGGAGAGCGATGTGTTCCCGCCACGTTGGGTATTGGCCGACGATCAATGCCAACCCTATGAAGGGGTGAAGGGGAAGCCATTGACCGCCGCCCAGGGTGTACCGGCCGCTCCGATTCCGTTCCCCCCGGACTGCAGCGGGATCGGAATCGGAGCGACACTCGAGGAGGTTACCCAACACACACCCCTTAAACTGCATACCTATTCTTTACAAATAGCTGATACACTGTGTTACAGCAGCTGTGTCGAATGTCTGAGTTTGATGACCCCAATCGATCGAACTTACCTAGCAGAGAACACATAGTCATGTATCAAGTATGTGTAAGTACGTTTCCTGATCATTACGTGTTTATCGTGCATCATTATTTTGTTTGGCAGGAGCTACAAACCGAAGGCTCCAAAAGCGAAATTAAGTTAAAGTAGAACTTTAGATGTAATATAATCGAAATACAATACTACCACGTATTACATTTTATTAGTAAAATTCTACTTCATAAAAGAATGTCCATAAAGTAAAACTTGTTGTTCAATATATTTTAAAAACCAATTAGCTTTAGTCCACTGCACCTACGTACCTATGGCCGCTTCCGTTGACATGGTGCGGTACCCGCGTATGGCCCTGACCGCCACGATGCGTTGGGTTGGCCCTGACCGCCACGAGTTTCGGGGCGAGCCTACGGAAGTGCTCGTCGAAGTGCCACCTGGAGTCGATATATAGGCCCAGATACTTAATCTGGGCCGCCACCGGTACGAGGACCGAACGGATCTCGATCGAGGCGCGGGGTGGCGGGAGGCGATAAGGCCCGTGAAAGAACACAGCCTCCGTGTTCTCAACCGGGTGGTCAATGTCCTAACCTAACCTACTTGGTGACTCCGTTTCACTCTATTTTGCTTCGCTCCACTTCAGTTCATTCATAGAGTTGTTGGGTGTGTGCCGTGTTGGGTGGACGGTTCATCAATTTAATGATCTAATTAGTTAGATATATGCTAATATGTTTTGTGTGTTTCTGAATTTATCTCCTTATTCAGGCTATAAATACTGACCACTGATAAATCTACAGTAGGTGAATCGTCCATTATTTCAATCAGCCCTAGTTGTATAAACCTTTATTATATTTCTTCCTTTAGCTATTATAAGCATCTGTGAAATGATCTTAGGTATTTATAAACAGTCTTTTGACCTTAAAATATAAAAAAATAAATATAAATAAATGTTCTACGACATTCTACACAGCACTTTTTAGACCCAAGGTAAGCATAGTTTAACTAGCTGTGTTATGAGGTCCAGAATGCGGATAAACATACTTATATACTTTTTTTGTAAATACATACATTTTATACATAGAAACACCCAGACCAATGCAAATAGACATATTCATGCATACAAATATTTGCACTGACCGGGAATCGAACCCGCGCCCCTGTCGTAGCCGTCGAATGCACTACCGCTATGCCACAGAGGCCGTCAAATAAAATATCTTATATCTTGTAACCGTAGTTATGTTGAAAATAGTTAAAATAACTTTAGTTACAATGAATATAATAGGCACTACGTTGCATTAATATGATGAGTTTGCACTCTGCTATAATTATATGACTACGCTAGTCCTGTTTTCTTTTCTATTATACCTATAACTACCCAATATACAATTTGGCTCATTTAGGATACATGTATATCCAAAGATTGCCTGTAAGATATTGCTTTTAGCGATAAGGCCACTATTTGTACATATGTTAATAGAATTTTCCATATTTGCATATTTTGATTGGTGTACAATAAGGATTATATCTATGTATCTTTAATGATACGTAATCCTCGAAAAAGAGATTTATATGTAACATCAAAATGAATTCTGCCCGTTTTTTAATATAGCGCCGATATTAGCGCAGTGTATGACCATAACCTAGAAGAATGTTCTTGCAAAATGCCAGCTGAACTGTTCAGATTTCATAGTATAAAAGATAGTTGATTAGAGACTCATAGACCATTGATAAATAATATCATCACGCTATTATACTAAAAAATCTGGCAGAATTTATTTTGAAGTAATGAATTCTGATAACACCTATATAATACCTAGATGTTACTTCGATAAATTAAAAAACTGCCATTCCTTTGATAAATGTTGCATATGTTATTTTGCTAAATGTTACACGGGTTTGATTATGTACTAGATCGAGGGCTTTTCGCTCATGAAATGTTGAATTGCTCAAAACCATTTCTGAGCGCTTACCTGGCCATAGAAGAAGCCTATCCTTATTTCGTAGTTCTAATATTGGTAGTTTAGCTCTGCGTTGATAAGTCAGCCACACGAAAAAAGCTTAAAACGTTAAAATAACCATGCACTATGATCTATTCCGAATTAAATGCAGACGAAGTCGCAGGCAACAGCTCGTATTCTATAAATAATAGATACTAAAATTAAATTTACTAAATTGTAAAATTCATGAGTACCATTACATTTTATTCATTTTTGAATAGGTTTAGTAAAATCGGCACAATTTAGAAACTTAATAATTTTAATTAGTGACATTGAAGTTTCTGCAATTAAACTTAAAAGAGATACAAAGTTATTGCTGTAAAGACAACCTCCTGTTTATTTCACTCCATATGACGTACAATAGCTATACATACCTACGTTATATCAACGTGAACTATTTAAAACCTTGGTCTACTTTCCAATTGACCAAAATTTATGTGCCTTCGTACTGCATGAAATTTGCATACTGTACAATATACAGTACACATTGACTTGAATAATAAAGCAACTTAAATGTTTTTATGAGGGCTTGTCCCTTACCCTTTGGTATAAGATCAAAAATGCTAAGGAGGGTAAGTTCTAACAGGTCATTGCATTTTTCTTGTTAGCCCGCACTTTTGAATTTGGACCGAAATAAATCAACATTAAAACCATCGCATACTTTTTACCACAGCTAACATATTTGAGTACATTTGTGGTGTGATTTATACATCAAATCCACAATTAATTATTCTAGTACGACACAGGATAGCTCCACAGTGTGCTCAACGGAAAGATTAACATCAGTACGTACTCTTCACGCTTCACTTACGCTGAACCCTCTGTCTGGCTGATACACCAGTTAAAGAGTTCATCTATGCTAATATAATAAAGAGAATAGAAAGGCCGATTTTATGACTTTTTATATGCTTTAGGATAATCTTCGGAACCACTGAACTTATTGGAAAAAATATTTCACCATTTCAAAGGTTACCATTAAAAAGAAAATCATATAAACTGAAGCGAAGCGAGGGCGAGTTGCTAGTCATTATAAACGAATTCGTAACCTTCCATCCTGTGTTCAGATACACAATCACTTGAATAATTTGGGTTTCAAAAAACAAATATGCATTTATTATTGTCCGAACAGGCCCTGTCTTAACAAAATTTTTACAAGTTCTGTTCGTATGTAAGTATGTTGTCCGTCAAAATTTCCAAACAATTTTTTTCGGCTATTTGTTGGCATCCGATTGAGCTGAAATTTTGCATACGCGTTTAATTTAAATTACCATGCAATAATGCATCGTCCTTGGTATCATGGACCTGGTCTGATGAGAGAGTAGGTAGGTGGCCACAGGAACTTCTATACTAAACAAGATAAACCTATCGAGTTTGGGATCCTTTGTTTTGTCTTAGCAGACTCTCTGGTGTAACATGATAGTCAGTGTCTGAAGATGACGTAGGAAAATGGCCAAAGCCACTCCTAAGTTAAACAAGTTAAACCAATTGAGTTTAGGCTCATTTGATTGGTCTTGGCAGATACTCTGGTATTACCTTATGGCATTCAGGGTCTGAAGATGGAGTAGGAAGGTGGCTATAGGAACTCCTTAACTAAACAACATAAAGTTATCAAATTTTGAGCTATTTTATCAGCCTTGGCGAACTCTTTGTTGTTACTTGGTGGTATTCAGGGTCACTCTGGAGCCACATGATATTAGGTACTAAAACTAAAGAGTTGAAAATAAAATAATTAATAAAAAAAAAATATTAAAACAAGCATTCATTGCATAAAATTATTATTTTCGTTTTAGTGCAACTAAATTTTTGAGTAAAAGCTTGTTTTTAAAAATAAGATTTTATTAATTATCTGATTTTCTTATGTAATATGGTAATAGAATACGACTGGCTTAGCTTATCCATTGGCTGTCACTTCTCCAAAGCTGAACATTTCTGATTTTATGCTATTTAAACTTTTTAACTGTTTAATATTAAAGAAACAAAACAATAAAGAACGAGATATGATACTGTCGTATGACATTATATCTGTTTAAGACATTCAGCCTTCACCACCACCAGTCCATCACCAGTGTAAACTCATTCATAATTTGATAACTCAGTTTAAATTGAATTAACGCGTTTATATTCGTCGGTGTAATCCTTCCTAAATATTTTGGTACTTTTCGAAAGTATAAAAAATGCTGATTGCACTAGAAAATGGATGGATATATCAATATAATTTTATTCAGACATAGTGTCATTGGAATACCATTGCTCTTTCAGAGAACATGCGTAAACATTAATCACAATAAACCTTTCACTTTGAAATTCGTACCCTACCATTTGAAATTTCATTAAAAGTAGTGGTAATGTTTCAAAGCTATGTCTGCCTTAATGATAGGTTGTGGTTAAGGGATTGCAGACCTGATATGTTTGATACAAATTTCAACTTGATACCTTCACGGGTCCCTGTGAAAAAGGCCGTGATCGACTGTCGAACAGACGAGTGAATGGACAACAAAGTGATTCTATAAAGGTCCCGTTTTAGCTTATGAGATACGGAACTCTGAAACCACATGAAACTACGTTAAAAATGCATTGAAAGGCAACTTAGTGCTAAAGTACGCATATATTTTGTTGAATACGACTTTCCTGCGGTCTGAAATCGCGATAATTCGGAAACCGTGAGTTTAACGTGGGGAAAAAGCATTCATACCTTTCATTTAAAATAACAGATAATGGATTGAAATAAAACTATTTTTAACGAATTCTGTCGCGATTTATTTGTTGTTATTTTATTATTTACACTCAACCCGACATCAAATAAATCGCGATAGAATCCGTTAAAAATAGTTTTGTTTCAATGTGTGTCATTCGCGTAAACTTCCGACAATATCAAACAGCTAATAGGTTAGTGTTATCCGTGTTACTACCAGTAGTAACACGAGTTATTTTTTTTGCCCGTGTTATCACTAAATGCTGCAGTAGTAACACGGAACAATTTTAAATTCCCATATTACTACTGGCCAATGTCATTGTTAATAGCTTCTGTCTTTTTACAAAATCATTGACATTTATGCCATGATTAAAAGAAATATAATAATGAATGACGTTTATACATGATTTGCTTATATTATGGTGATGTTTGCATTTTAATGTAATTTGCACTTGCGGTATATTAAACCTAGATAAGAAGGTCAAGCGGAACTTGCATTTATTTGCTTTGGTGTAATTTTATGATTGACTACATTTTCTTTAAATATGGGTAAAGAGGAACCCGATGTAAAATTCATTCATAGAAAAGGTGAAACAGTCATGCTAGCCGAAGGCTATCAATACTATAAGTTAAAAGAGTACAAATGTGGTTCAGTCATCTGGCGATGCAGATCATATTTTAACAAAATTAAGTGCTCAGGGAGTATCACAGTAATGGTGAGTTTAATATATCTACATTTACAATACTTGTTGTGTTATCTGAGTTGTGCCATTAGGGATCCCCATATTATAAAGAAGAAAGATTTAATTATTTATAAGTTTGTTTGGAATGGATAAAATCAACAACTAATAACCGATCTCAAAAAATGTTTCACCTAAATATGAGTATTAGTGATAAATCTGTAGGCCGCAACTTCCTCATTCATTCCTGAAATCATCCACTTCCTAAAAAGTTCATTTTTTATACTGTCAGTTTACAAAAAAGTGCATTTTTAAAAATTATTACATACTTTAATAGTTAAATCAAATTTTTTATAGGATAACAAAATAACGAAGAAAAAATACACATGTGTGTAAAGTTGATTTTGCAAGGACTACACTTCAAATCTGATACTCTGAGACTCGCGTATATCAGATTTGAAGCAAAAAGTCTCAAAAAGTGATGAGCCTATACCAAAACTATTAAAAAATGCAATGAAACAACTCGAGGATGATGGTATAAATCTAGTCACAAATTTACCATCGTTTTCTAGTGTACAGCATTCGCTTTATGATAATATGTGAAATAGATGTGCCAATATAAACAAAACAATTTATTATATTTATTATTATTTAATATATTACTATTATGAAGGAGTCCGTATATTGCTGTTTTGCACCCCAGAAGCAAGAGCAGAAATAGAAGATATAATGGAATTTTTTGGAGATGCAACATTTAAATCCTGTCCGCCACCTTTTACACAGCTTTATAGCATACACGGAGATCTCGGAAGTTCAAAGGAGACAACAAAAACAAAACCGTTGATTTGTGATCTTTTAAGCGTTAAATGCTTTTTAACGCTTAAAAGAGCGGTTTGTCATCAACGTATGAGCTTATGTTCCAAATAATTAAGTCACAACTATCACAATATCATCCAAAATTATTTCACTGTGACTTCGAGGTTGCAGCCATTAACGCATTATTATTGGTTTATCCAGAAGTTCATATTATTGGATTATCACTGGCACCAATGTATCTGGAGGAAAGCGAAATCGTTAGGAATTTAGGAATTTTAAAATGCAAAGCTGAAAAACGCATTGTGTCATTGTGTTCTACATTGCCGCATTTACCGAAAGAAATGCTGTTAAATGGTTGGCAATACATAGTTGAATAAAGTGAACATCTTTTTATGGAAACCTTTATAAAATACGTACAGCGTACATGGATATAAGACAAGTATTTAAGCTTACTCAGCGTCTTCGGGATGAGACACCGAACTAATAACATATTAGAAGGTTACCATTCAAAATTAAATAAAATTATAAATAAAAATAATAAGACGATAATGAGAATTTTAAATGCAATTTACAACAACAGTTTCATGACTCCTTCCAAAAAATAAATAAAAGAAGGAAGTGTGATACGAAAAATGATGATAATATACGTCATATACTGATGCAATTAATAAATAAACAAATTTCAGTTGGTATCGCACTTGAAAAACTTCGCAGAGTTCGTGTGACGGAGAGGCACTTTTATGTTAGTTTAAATTGTTTATTTATACTACACTAGCTTCCGCCCGCGGTGATTGGGCGGAAGAAAACTTACTGGTTTTACTGGCGAAAGACCAGTAAGATTGGCCAGTAGTAATATGGGAATTAAAAATTGTTCCGTGTTACTACTGCAGCATTTAGTGGTAACACGGGTAAAAAAAAATAACCCGTGTTACTACTGGTAGTGATTGGTAGTAAGACGGGTAACGAAAATTAACCCGTGTTACTACTGCAGCAGTTAGTGGTAACACGGGCAAAAAAAACTACCCGTGTCACTACTGGTAGTAAGACTGGTAGTAACACGGGTAACGAAGGGTGAGTTGACATACCATTGTAATATTTTAAAATTTTGCAAGCCTCCACAGAACAGAAAGTATGCTAGGTTAAGATTCATAATATTGTTACACCTTTTTGATTCTATATTCCTTATGTATAAAATTGTAGTTAAATTTGTCCGTGTTTATATTATGCCTTACAGATAGAAATCCTAATACCATCGTGTAAAAATTTAACACGGATGTCGTGTCTCGTTAAAGTTTTAGTCATTTAAAGTAGCTTTAATGAACTGTGCATCATTAAGTAACGAAAAATACTTAGGAAAATGGAGTTAATTAAGTATGATTTAGAACAAAAACTCATCCATTCAATGAGTAATCTGATCTGTTAATATTCATATTGCTCGCTTAATGGTGATTCGTTTGCAAATGTATTATGTGCCGCCTCTTCATGTGTGTTTTTTTTTATTAGTTAATCCAAGTTGGTCGCAAGGGACAGCCAGTACGTCCTTTTTGTTTAATGTAAAAGTTTGTTGTCAGCTAAAAAGGATACAGAGAAATCAACAAAAATGTTGTACCCTGAACAGTTTTCCCTTTTTAGGGTTCCGTTGCCAAATGGCGAAAAACGGAACCCTTATAGATTCGTCATGTCTGTCTGTCTGTCCGTCCGTATGTCACAGCCACTTTTTTCCGAAACTATAAGAACTATGCTGTTGAAACTTGGTAAGTAGATGTATTTTGCGAACCGCATTAAGATTTTTACACAAAAATAGAAAAAAACAATAAATTTTCTGAAACTCAAATTTTTTTTTTCATCAAACCCATTTGTGTGTGTATATATGGATAGGTCTTCAAAAAGGATATTGACTTATTTTCCTAGGTCCCCTATGTGGGGCAGAGGGCGTCCACAGTGGCTCGCCATCTCGTCCTGTCTTGGGCTTCATGTTTCACCTCCGACCACGTCTTGCCGATTTTCTTGATGTCGTCAATGATGGAGCGTCTCCACGTGTGCTTGGGACGACCACGCTTTCTTCTGCCTTGAGGGTTCCAGTCCAATGCCTGTTTAGGAATGTGGTCTGGGGATCTTCTCAAGGTGTGGCCGATCCAGTTCCACTTGCGGCGCTTCATCTGCTTTTCGACAGAACATTCATGGCATCTCCGCCATAGCTCTATGTTGGAGATCTTCTCTGGCCAGAATATCTGTAAGATGTGACGAAGGCATCGGTTGACGTACACCTGGAGCTTCTGCATGAGGTCTTTCGTGACTTTCCATGTCTCACACCCATACAGCAAGACGGTTTTGACATTGGACCTGAAGATCTTCAGTTTGATCCTTCTTGAAAGTTTCCGTGATTGCCATATTGGGCTTAGTATTGCGAAAGCGGCCTTAGCTTTGGCGATCCTAGAAGTGATGTCCTCTTCTGTCCCTCCAGTGACTGACACGACACTACCAAGATATGTGACTGGTGGACACGCTCCACCTGCTCTTGGCCGATATGTAGTGGTGTTTCATTTGTCACTCCAGATCTCATCTCCTTTGTCTTGCCAGTATTGATTTTGAGTCCTGCTGCTGCTGCTTCTTTTTTCAGGTCATCGATTTTAGCTTGCATATCGCCGCTTCTGTGGCTAAAGAGACAGAGGTCATCAGCGTAATCCAGATCATCTAGAACGTCTGATAACCCCCATTCTATTCCGCGGCGTTTGTTGTTATTTACTCGGATCATGATGCCATCGAGAACTATCAGAAATAGCAGAGGTGAAAGGAGACATCCCTGGCGAACACCAGCATGTACTGTGATATCGTCGGATACAAGTCCATCGTGGCTGACTTGACAGGTGTATTTTGCGTACATTGCCCTTATCAGGTTGGATATTTTGTTCGGAACCCCAATCTCACTTAGTCTTGTCCATATGCTGGTCCATTGTACAGTATCAAAGGCTTTTTCGAAGTCTACAAAGGTCATATAAAGTTCTCTTTGAAATTCTGATGCCTGTTCAACTATTGTAACGGTTAATAATTTTTATAGAAAGTTTTAAAATGGAGTTACATAAATATGAAGGTGACTTATGCACTGGAGATTTAATGAAGTTTATATAAAATTGATGTAATTGAGACTACTACCGGCTAGGGCGAGCAGAGATAAATAAAAGGATTGATTACAATATATTAAGAGATTATAATCGGTAACGTTACATAAATTTATTTTAGGTATATGAGTAAATGAACCTCAGGGAATGGATTCTTAATAAATATTCTGCCGTGGCGTTGTTCGGTCCGTTGTGCAAGATGGTAGTATGCACTTAGCTAGTGGACACGTGGCTGTGGTGTTGCCGGCGTGCCAGGGTCTCCGCTGGTGTGCCTCGCTACCTCCATTATGGTGCGAAGCCCGGTGCGAAGACCCTGGAATTAGAAAAAGTGCGGGTCAGTTTGTCACTAGGCAATTACGTCCAAGTGACCCGCTAAAATAGCAGGTGAAGAGAATCTCCCAGCGGCAATGCAGAGAAGCTATAATAAAAAGAATATAAATAGGCAGCACAAGCTGGTGCCGCGACCTCTGACCGTACGCGTCATCGGCCTCGTGGCACTAATTAGGTAGGCTGAAATAGCACACAGTATAAAATAAAATATATTAAGCCATGCGTTTTAGCAGGCAATAAGCTGCACCGCTGGAAAGTCTTCACCTGTAGAAAGAAGTAGGAAATGTTGATCTCAAAACTTACCCGGAGCCGACAGCAGTTGGCCACGGGGTCAAAGTGACCTTCCTCGGCGAAGGTTGCCAAGGAAAGGAACGATATAAGAGCCGTCAGTTGATAACTGGGCTAGTGTTGTCCAATCTCGCTCGCATAACCATAGATATTTAGTAATAAGTTATAGAACATACTAAAATATCGATTAATTTTATTGATATAATTTTAATTGATTTATAAAAAATCCACAACGTTACACTATAATGCGGAGGGTTTTGATCTGGTCCGTGCATGATCGGTTTGCTCTAAATCCAGCTTGTTCTCTGCGCAGCAGGGGCTCTATTGCTTTGCTGAGTCTGTCTAAAATGACTTTGCTTAAAACTTAAGACGTGACGGACAGCAATGTGATGCCGCGCCAGTTGTTGCACTGGCTGAGGTCTCCTAAAAAAGGATATTGAGGTTACTAATATCATTTTTCTCTAAACTGAATAGTTTGCGCGAGAGACACTTCCAAAGTGGTAAAATGTCCCCCCCCCCTGTAACTTCTAAAATAAGAGAAGGATACAAAAAAAAAAATATATGATGTACATTACCATGTAAACTTTCACCGAAAATTGGTTTGAACAAGATCTAGTAAGTAATTTTTTTTTTAATACGTCATAAATCGTAAAACCGTTTTTGCTTTTTTTTCGTGCTGAAATCCCTTCGGATACCTTTCATTCAATGAACTCAAATAAAATTTTTAAAAAAGAAACATTATTATGTTACTTGCTGCTACGGAAACAGGTTTCATTTATGAATTTTGTAGTTGATCTATGCCTATTTGACAGGTTTTAGTCTCACCATTTATTTAAAAAAGCAAATGTAGAATGCTGGCCCAAGGGCAACAGGTTCGTTCCACATGCCCAAACCACTGCAATGTTACTTTTGTTTACTTTCGTCACTACTCTTCTCTCAAGCTATATAATAAACTAAACTAATCATACTTAGTGATCATTGCCACGCTGTTTATCGCAAACTTCGAAGATACGGATTGAAATCATCGAGCATGAAATTTCGCATATTTGCACTTTACGCTCACTGACTTATAGATTAACATTTTCGCTTTTATCTTCCGAATCAAACACAGGTCTCAACTAATGCTAATACGTAGGTTCAAGGCTATCAAAATTGAAATTGAACTTAGGCCCACACAAAAACGAAATCTAAATAACTTGCCTAACACCTGAAGTTGACAACGAGTTCTGAGAAATTTCGTACAAATGAAAGTTTCTGTACTACGCTATGCTAACTAAATACCTACTAAGTTTTATTTAAAATACATATACCCTTAGTGATTCTGTTTGAGCCTCACATAGATAAGCTGTGACACTTTTAAAAGCTTTGACATGTTTAAAAACATTTTCTTGATAATCTCTAAATTAACTTGTGTTGTTTATAGCAATAAAGTGAATTCCACCATTTAGCAAATGGGTACGATAGCCAATGGATTACATTTAGTGGCAATCAACATCATTACTTCATATTCACTTCATATATAAATCAAACGTATTTGGTGATTAGTTATAAAATGTTTAGTACCTAACTAGCATAGTACCTTCGGGTATAAGTTCAACGATTACTGTCGTGCATGTATTGTTGAATAATGTACCTTACAACGTAAATGATGTTTACCTATGCAGGTCTATTCGAGCATTAAGCGTGTAAGTATTTTGTGCTCAAACTATTTATTTATGTAGCTTCGATTCTATCACATTATAAAAATACGTGTTCGGTAAATAAAAATGACTGGTCTTTACTGGTTTCATGACTGTCATTATTTATATGAGCCGTTATCAATTAATTGGACTGATAAAAGGTTCGAGATACATATTAACTATCTATATATCAATTTATCAGTTTAGTGCCTTAGGAATGATGTTACTACTTACTTAAACTTTCGCATTTATAATAATAAATGCGAAGGTTTTGATGGATGGATGGATGTTTGATACTCAATCATTCCAAATAAGTTGAGCTTCTTAATTTAATTTGCAACAGAGAAGTCTGGAAAGGGACATAAGTATCTATACTTTTTATTCCCGAGAATATGTTTATGGTTACGGGAACAAAATCAGTATTCCAAAGAAATGAAGGTGGGCAACAGCTAGTAAGGTAATAAAGTCGTTCAGTATTTGGTTTAATAGTTTATAATAAAATTATAAAATATAAAAAAATCGGTTATACTAAAACGTACTATGATAATTAATCATTTTCTTTTTAAAAATCAAGCCTTTATGAAAAATTCGGTTATACTAAAACGTACTATAATAATTAATAATTTTCTTTTTAAAAATCAAGCTTCTATTCAAAAATGTAGTCGTAACTCGCACTATAACGAAAATAATAATTGTATGCAATGCAAGTTTTTCTTATTAATTATTTTATTTTGAACTCCTTAGTTTTAGTAATATTACTATTAGCTCCAGAGTGACCCTGAATACCATTTACCAACAAAGAGTTCGCCAAGGCAAAACAAATGAGCCCAAACTCGATAGGTTTATCTTGTTTAGTTCCGAAGTTCCTGCAGCTACCTTTGTACTCCACCATCAGACCAACTCCATGGTCTATATTATTACATTGTCATCCAAACTAAACGTTATGCAAAATTTCAGCGTAATCGGATGTCAATATATTGATCGAAAAATGGTTTGCAAATTTTGACGGAAATATACTTACAAACGAACAGTGTAAATTAAATAAAAATTTGTAAAAACTAATTCAATGAAACTTTGATTTGAAGCAATTGGTATACTATCTTTTCCAATAGATTTAGTATCTAGATTATAGATTTAGTATTTAGGACGTGTCCAGGCTCAGTTGGCCGGCATATTCCACCTTTAAAGAACTGATCGCGGGTTTAAGCCCCGTCCTAAATGTTTACTTGTCTGAACTAAATTTATCGTAAATAGTAATTTTATGCAAATCAAATCAAATTTATTTACTTAAAAACATGGTATAAAAGTTATAATAGGTTGTACAGTTCCGCGGTTCGTTGCTCGAGGGCATAGCATAGCATGTTATGCTGACGACACCCTCGTGATGGCGCGGGGAGCAACGCACCGAAGCGCGGCACTAAAGGCCACGGCAGGGGTTGCTCAAGTGCTCGTGGGTCGAATACGGCGGCTGGGACTCGAGGTGGCTCTCCACAAATCCGAGGCTATGTGTTTTCACGGGCCTCGGAGGGGGCCACCTGCGGGAACCAGCACAACCGTAGGGGGCGTAAGCATCGGCATCGAGCCCACGATGAAGTACCTTGGGCTCGTACTCGATAGCCGATGGGACTTCGGACCACATCTCCTAAGTCTGGTCCCGAAACTGAGGGGGGCTGCGGCCGCGCTATAGCGGCTCATGCCCAACGTTAAGGGACTCAACGCCCCCACTAGGAGACTGTACCTGGGGATCGTGCGAAGCATGGCCCTGTACGAGGGGAGACTCTGGCGGTCCGCAACGTGGCTGTGCTAAACAGCCCGTTAAAAGCAATGGCCGTCAGAGTCATCAGGGTGTATCGCACGATCTCCGTCGAGGCGGCATGTCTCCTAGTCGGGACCCCTCTATGGGACCTGGAAGCGAGAGCCCTTGCGCTGCTGTACCAGTGGCGCAAGGAGGCACTGGAGTGGGGCCATAGGCCGGAGCCCCGAGAAATCAGGACTCGGCGCTGCCTGCTCCGCCAGGAACTCATGGAGACATGGAGGGTGCGACTTGAGCATCCAAGGTGGGGAGAATCCACCATTGCGGCGGTGAGACCGATTATGAAGGAGTGGTTGGAGAGGGACCATGGGGACCTCTGCTACCGGATGTGCCAGATATTTGGACACGAGTGTTTCGGTAAGTATCTATGGCGCATCCACCGGGAGACAACGCCGAAGTGCCAGCACTGCGAGGATCCTAACGAAGACACGGCGCTCCACACGTTGTTGGAGTGCCCTGCGTGGGCGAGTCAACGCCGGGATGTCGTTGCGGTCCTGGGCGTGGACGTTCTCTTGTTGGAGACCATGATGAGGACTCCGCAGACTCATCTACGCCCGAGACTACCGACCTCCATGATCGGGGCCTGAGGACGGCAGTTGGCCGACTCGCCGTCCTTACAGAAGCAGGCCGTGGCGGAGGCTTGTCGTGTGGCCCTACACACGCCTGCCAACTCACTGACGCGGGATAAAACCCGACCCCACCAGGGGAGGCCGCAATGGCGGCCAAAGTCCGCCGGTAACCCTGGGGTTACCCTTTCGAGGGCTTACCCGGGGTGCCCGGCAATGGACACTTGGGCAGGACACCGTGCGGTTTTAGTCGATGCACGACATAACCGCCCCCGCTGGCCGGGGGGGGGGGTACCAGATGGGATTTCCACACGTAAAGAAAAAAAAGGTTTGTATAGTTCAGAGCATGCATGTTTTGCCAGTAGTGTACTAGCGCGCAAATATTATATCATCAACACTTTTGGTCAAGAAATTCCTTAATACTATAGTAGTTATGTTTCTTTTAACCAGGTGTATAATTGTTTTTTAAATAATTTGGTGCTTAATTCTTTAAGATACATTGGTATTTTATCTAAAATTCGAACACACATAGCAGGAGAAGTCTTATTATATTTTGTAAATTTCGAGATATGACACAGCAGAAGCTTATAGTAGCTTTTCGTATTTTACTGCTTTGAATAGATCACCATGCTGCCATACAGATAGACATATCAAATAGAGATTGCAATGGTAATAAACCAAGTTTTTTTTTAAATAGTTGGCTCGACTCATCTTTTTATTTTTTGTTTCGTCAGGGGGAAATGTCCTACGGCATACCGCGGTTATGTGTGGCTCTCATACACTAAAACCCCTGCGGTGTGCCATACTCTGTGCTTTGTCGGAGGGGCCTGAAACTATGCAAGAATACTTCCATGGCGACCCCCCCGCAGTGTGTCTCGGGCACCTTCATCACATAACTCTCAATTAGGCGACGTCCAGGCACACACGGACGTCGCCTCTTCGCGGGTGGCTAGAACGGCGGGTGGAGGGCTATCCCCGTTCCTTCCACCCGCAGTCACACTCAGGGCGGCATGAGGTGCAAATACTAGCGCCTCCGCCGCCCGGAAAGTACCTGTGTCAGTCGGAAGGAAAAGGTCCCGTGCTTCCACCCTGCCCACTCATGGCTCGACACATCTGGTTTAACCTCACATATAGCTTTTTGCTATGAACCTTTTTGAGCAATAAATGCATTATTGCAATCTTTATATATTACTTCGGGCCACCAATAACTCAAGAACCACATATCCGATTTAAAAAATTCTTTCGCCAATCATCTTGTTTGGTTAATGGGAAGAATTGGATTTTGGGGTTTGTACGTTTAAGGTTTCGGGTACCTACCATACAAATTGTCCCTAAAAAACTTTTAAAAGTGAGTTTTAGTTAGTTAGTTAGTAGTTATCAGAGTAACGCGTATTTGACTTTGACATTTGAGTGACAATGACAATACGTATATTGTATATCTACATAAAACAACCAGACTCTGAAAGAAACTGAAATAAAAATTTTTTTTTTTGTGTTTTTGACGTCGAAGACGTTTGATTTGATTTCATTTTCTTCATATTTATTGCTCAATATATAAAGACGCGTTGAATAATATGCATAAAGCCTAAGGGTCTGTAATTTTAAATAAAAATACTGCAACAAAAATATCTAAGTTTGGCCCGAAGTTTGACAATCACTGTGTGATTTCCGCCCACTAGATTTACATTTAAGTATTCGACTAGTACATCAATAAATCAATTTTCGTGACATTTAATTGAATTATTCATAGTTTTTTTAAAGTCACAATTATCGAGATGCCATTGGTGTATAAGATGCGTTTATGATTGAAAATACTGATGATATCATTTATATGTATTAGAAATATTATCGTACCTAGTACACTCTATTGAGGAACGCCACAATTTTTGTCAATTTTTGTGGTCACAACACATTGTTGCCTGTTTTCAAGTGTGTTTCTCGCAGAAGTGCAGGTCCTCGAATTTCAATAGCTTCAAGTTTTTCTGTTGAAATGTAATGTTCAACATAGTCAAAGGCATTTTTTTTAACGTGTGGTAACTCCCACGAGCTTCACCCCATTGGTGCCAGCGATAGGATGGGCGTGTTGAAATCGGACCGACGAAAACCACACGGTGTCCTCCCCAAGTGTCCATTGCCGGGCACCCCGGGTAAGCCCTCGAAAGGATAACCCCAGGGTTATCGGCAAACTTTGGCCGCCACCGCGGCCTCGCCTGGTGGGGTCGGGTTTTATCCGTTATATTATATTTACACACGACACGCCGCCATCTTGACCTGCTTCTGTAAGGACAGCGAGTCGGCCAACTGCCGTCCTCGTAGATATGTCAAAAACAAAACCCATAGTCAATTTATTACCATTGATATAAGTCAGTATTATGTTTATCAAAGAAAATATAGCTAGTTTAGTAGATGTTTGCTTTTGAAACCCGTGCTGATCGATGCCAATTAATTGAAACATATTGCAATAACTTATTAACCTCATGTTCATACATTCCTCAAAAACTTTAAAAAGAATGGGCTTTAACGTAATTGGGCGATTGTCATTGATGTCATTATTTTTTCCTTTTTAAAAATCCAAGGTTTTCGCTGATTTCAAAAGCTTGTATCGCGCAAGTTCTGCCATAATTTTATTTGCTCTACAAGCTTTTGAAATCAGCACAATTCTTGTATTAAATTATTTTTTATGATTTAGTAAAACTGAATTTATAATAAAAGGTTGTTTTAAAAAAGTATATTTTTTTCTTCAACTTTTTAGTGTAACACAGATTATTTACTAAGGCAGAACATATGTGCCCAAATATGATTGGTTTTATCTTGTTTAGTTTAGGAGTAAATATTGATGCCTTCCGACTCCTTCATCAGCCCTGCTCCATTGTACCATATTATCGCATTGTCACTGAGGATACCCAATTATACCAAATTTGAGTCCAATCGAACGCCAGGCAGTGATTCTAATTGGACTTTCAAGATTTGACCTATGCTAACTAACAAGTTACTCGTCACGAATCCAAAGTGGTGATACTCATACCTTTAATTGCTGGTCCGTAATTGGTTCCTCCTTCCATTTTTAACTAACTAAATGGCCCATCTTTTACGAACTGCAAGTACCCACGGTCTATTTACAACTATAGACCGAGATATTACTATATGATATAAGTAATAAGTACAATATGATACTCTAGGGTAAAATACTGGCTGAAATAATGTGAGCCAGGAGCAATAATAAATGGTTTTAGAGTTCCATTAGACCTTGTAAATGTGAACATTTTTGCTCCAAACATTGAAATAAATCCATTAAAGTGTTGCGGCTCGCACCGATATCAAATTCATGTGTGTTGTTAAACTATTAGATTTATTTGAGTCATGATTTTTCCTGTATCGGTATACCAGCCCAAATAAGAACAATAAAATAGTGGCAATCTATCAATAGGATTCGAAAAGATGAATAAATGTATACAGTACAATAATAAATAAGTTATCTATTCATTTCTTTTACTTACCATAGAAAATCAAAGGGACAAACAGGAAATCCTACTCCAAACATGTCAACAACCTTCAAACGTTTGTAACACACGTTTCTACATTTCCCAGAATTTAATAATTTCTTTCTAAATTGCTTGTGTTTGAAGTAGGTTCACAAACTCGGGACCTGTCGACCGTAAGACCGAATCCTTAATCGTTAAGATACATCTGATAAACACTTGAAAATTTAAATTGGGAAAAGTCAACATTCAGGACACTTTTTTCTAGACTAGTACTCTAGTCACATTCATTGAAGAGTTTTCAAGCATTTACTATGCTAACTCGTGCATGCAAAATGCTTTTTGGAAAATGACAACATATTGGACACTACTGGAATCCGTGGTATTCCCTTGCTAGGCGGAATACTTACCAACCGAGCTACCTGGTCCTATCTAGTACCTACTATCTAAGTCATCAAAGAGTCCCATAAAAATTAAAATACCAATGACCATTCTTAGACTTCTTATTGTTTAGTAAAGCTATCAATAAATGTTAGTTAACTTTAAACGCTATACAATATTTTGAGGGATTAAAGTTGGATTTCACCAGTAAAAATAATCAAGTCGCATCAAACAACGTTATCACATCGTAGGTACTCTTCGAATTTCATTGAGTAAAATGTAGGATTACATGTGTGTTGAAATTGGGCGCATTTATTTTTGCTGGTGAAATCCCACGTGAGCGAGTGTTAAAGCTTCTTTTGACTTTAAAGACTCTTCATTGATTTTAGTAAGATGAGTCAAACACATTGTTCACAGTTTAACTGTATATTACCCTTATTTAGTGCTCTTTGAAATGTTGGTTACCAGCTAAACGGAATAACTATATTATTCTGTTTAGCCGTGTTTAGACGACTATCCGACGGTAAACCTTACAATACATGAGAAATGTAAGTATTATACGTGAGTCTTTCCTCTGTAATGTAGGCAAGTAACCATTGCATACTGTCAAGCGGTCATAATTACACCATCAAAAGAAATCCTAAGTGAACATTTGTGTACAGATATGTGCTATAATTTATGATATACTTAAAAAAAAAATACCTAATCCTACCTCCCTCTACGAATGCCGTAGCAAATTACTACATCGCAGTTTGTCCGTAGGCTAGCTAAATTAAACGATAGAACGGTAAATGGGCCATCCGAAGTGGGTTATAACCAGTATTTACGGGCCATATTTTTTAAACGGATCTGTCGTTTTGTTGGTTTGAGGAAAAATATCTAATAATTACTAATGGTAAATGACATTTTTCTCTATAATACAAAGTTAGCAAAAATCGATACCTTACGATTACTAATCTAATCTGTAGGTACCCTTTACGTATATCATCATCATCCGAGCCTTCTCCCAACTCAGTCGGGGTCGGCTTTTCAGTCTAACTACGAAGCGGCTGAACTTCGATATTTTCCGTGAAGCAACTGCCATCTGACCTCCACAACCAATTAGCGATAATGAAATTCTGTAATTAGACCATTTATTGGAATTTTTTCGGGTTCCAACTACTCGTAACGACTGCCATAGATGTTTGTATGGCATGCGGGACCGACGGCTTAACGTGCTCTCTGAGGCACGGAGGGGTCTCAATTTGTCAGAAGAATGGTCACCCATCATAAGACTGCCTTGTGTAGTATTGCTTAACTTTGAAATGTGTTAACCTACTCGGTTACCACTTAGACACGAGCCCCTCTTACCATCTTACGTGTGCATAAAAGTAAAAGTTCACGAAATTTTCAAAAATATTTTTTATCATATGCTGTAACTAAAAATTTACGGTTTTCGCATTTTTTCCTTTATCTGTACTATAAGACGTTACTTCGTACCAAATTTCAAGATTCTAAGTTCACGGGAAGTACCCTGTAGGTTTTGATTCCCGTGCAAGTTTCGAATATTGGCGGAAATTTGCGGCATATACGGCTGTATCTTTTGACTGCTTTGGCTTAGAAGTTTCTTTTTTCACAGCTCCAAGAGACAGTAGACTTGAGTATTAGATATAAATTTCAGTTTGATACCTCCACGCGTTCCTGAGAAAAACGGTCTTGACAGACGGACGGACGGACGGACAACGAAGTGATCCTATAAGGGTTCCGTTTTTTCCTTTCGAGGTACGGAACCCTAAAAACTACCAGATCTCGTTCAAACCAATTTTATTCCTTTCTAGCTATACAAACTGTGCCGTGACATTTAGTTACACAAATATACGTGAAACATTTTTAAATGATATTTTACCCCGAAAATACAGGATAAAATTTTATATGAAGTCCATTGTTGATTGGTTCGAGTTAATTACTTTATGATGTACCATGTGACGTTCCATTTACTTGAATTTAATGAATTTCATAATAACGGTTCAATTTTATAGTCAAAGTACAGTGGTATTATATGGATATATGCCGTAAATATGTTGATAAGTCAACAAACATGAAATTTTCAACTGTGTAAGAATGGTACCTGGAGTGCCTTTTTTAGTATTGATAGGCTCACGTTTGACCACTATCTTCCAATTGATGTTAAGTGACTATATGGTCTTCGATAAATCACGTTTGCCTATTCACTCGTAACTCTAAGACTCCCAGGTTATAGGTTTCTGGAAACACAGACTTGGCAGGGAATTCCACACCTTAGCTGTACGCATAATGAATGTGTCACCGAAACATTTTGTGCATATGAGTCGAATATTATCCAATATGTAGCGGTGGCGCGTCTGGTCGCTCGTTGGCGGAAGGGACTAGGACGTGTCAAGTTGTGCAATTCCAGCGCACACTCTTCGACATGCATCTGATAAAATGCCGATAGGCCTGCAACTTTACGTCGATTTAACAGACTCAGAATCCTTTTCTCGACGAGTGCATCGTTATTAATCTGGCCTTAATCTGGTCTTGGCCTGTCTCTCTATCGTCTCCAACGCTTGTAATTGGTTTTTAGCTGAGTTATCACATAGATACGAGCAGTACTCCATACAGGATCGAACCTACGCTTGATATAAGTTGAGCAGCTGTTCCGGTGTGAAACACTGTCGCATCTTGGAAAGGATGTCCAGCTTTTTAGCAGTCACTTGAGCTTTAGCCTCAATGTAAGATCCAAAGTTGAGAGTTGATGTAAGAATTACGCCAAGAAGCTCGAAGTGGTTGATTATCGGCACGGGTGCATTTCAGAAAGTAGAGTTTGGCTGAAATTGACTTCGCTTGGCAGATAAAAGACCCGCCTGGGTTTTAGTAGCATTGAATTTAACCAAGTTAGCTATACCCCAATCGGAAACGGCCTTCAAGGAAAAATTCAAACGCTCAACCATAACCCTCAGAGAGACAGAATCAATCCCACGCTGGCTCAAGATTTGGTCTCGTAACTCTAAATACATCATCTGTGAAAATTTCAACTGTCTAGCTATCACGGTTCCTGAGATACAGCCTGGTGACAGGAAGGACGGACAGCGGAGCCTTAGTATTAGGATCCCGTTTAACCCTTTGGGTACGGAACCCTAAAAACTGCAGGTTAAAAGTACTCGAAACCGAGAGACTTGCATTAAAGGTTTATGACAGTAGAAGAAGCTCGTGAAAAGTGTAAGGACAGAAGGAAATGATGGCAGGGTGCTGTCTCTGACTACCTCGGCGGGAAAAGGTGTGAGTTTAGTATGTATTTAGTTTCTTTTTTAATTTCACAATCTTTCCCGACAAAATATAGGTCGCTTCTCATAAAATGTCTAACATCAAACAGAACAATAAGATGACCCGATAAATTTGTATAAGTAAAGCAAATTGAGATTTTCATGGAATGTCGACGACAATCGTCCATCACACGGTTCGTTTAAGTCATTGTCCAAGTGCTCCATTAATTTAGTTGATAGGAAATTGTTCTAAGATTTTAAGTCCTCTGCAACTAGAGCTTTACGTTTTTAAATAAAAGATTTTAGGTGAACGAAAAATAAGTAAATGTAACGAGACGTGTACTTATTTTTCCTTCATTTAAAATTAATATATTTCAATATAACTGCTTTCTAGAATATTTTTGTAATAAATTTAGATTGCAAAAAGAGAACATTTAGACCGGTAGATGGCTCCAGGGTCGACCCGAGACGTATATGATATATCGGAGAGCTTCGAATTTCTGGGACGTATCTAGGTAGCTCAGGTGGTCAGAGCATTCCCCCTGTAAGGGAGACTTATTCACATGGATATTTATACAACTATCTCTCTCTGATTAGTCAAATTTTACATAATTATTTGTTTATAGCTGTTGCCCGCGACTTCATACGGGTTAAGTTCGAAATAGATCAAGGTATATCTGTCGGCGTTCGAGACTGCAGCAATAAGCTGCAGTCTCGATAATAATAAAAAGCCAGATGAGGTGATGTTGTACACTAGTATATTGAAAATTCGTTTGAAATAGAAAAATATGTTACATCGAGATCAATTCTGCCCGATTCCGATTATGAAATGTTCAATGTGCGTCGCTAATCACCCATCTTTTATACATATAAAAGATGGGTGACTCCACAGAGTTACCCACATGGGTAACTCTGTGGAGTTTCGAGATTTTATATTTAACTGCTCATTACCTTTAAGGTAGCGTGATGAGTTATAGTCTGGATTTTGACCATGTCTGAGTTCTGCTGAACTACACAATTTTATAATGATCTACTTCATAATAATAAAGCTGTTGCATCATCAAGAATAGTTTAGACTGATTTTGCTCTACTGCTCCTATCATCCCTATAATACCGTGACGATATATACCGCAGTTTATGACCATGCTTTAGAAGAATGTTCATGCAAAATTTCAGCAAATTCTGTTCAGACATCGATAATTGAAAGCAGACAAACAGACAAACCGACTAACAAAAACAAAAAGAAAATTCTAACAATTACATTTTCGGTATCGGTATCGCTCTTAGAACACACATCAATTATTTTTTTGGAAAAATATTCAATGTGCAGTTTTCACCTTTTTATGATTATATTTATGTATCTATAGATATTACTGCAAAAATTTAAAATTAGCTAGAAATGTTCACATTGCTTCAAAGAAAATATAATTTCATTTTAAATGCAAATTTAAATAAAATTATTGATACTTAAATATTTACAAAATCTTATATAGTTTTTAATAACCGAAATCGAATTAAAATTGAAATAGTGTAACGACGTCTGCCCGCATTCCTAAAATTTCCGCGGCTCCCGCCCACGGCCGCCGCGTCATGCTACCCGCATGCTTTGTTCTATTTGAGTTCGTTCGACATTTAAATATCGTTAACAGGTAATTATAATTAAAAACTCAAAGTGTCTCACGTTTCTTGGCTGACACTAACATACTGTAAATATGGTTACCGACGAGACAAGAGGGTTTTAACTTGGTAAATGAAGAAAATGTAGAGTTAGCTAGATTTTCCTTTTCTCTATCAGCGAATTAGGACAATGATGGTAGATCCGATCTGGCATAATGGCTCTTCAGAGTAACGAAGAAAAAGATATATATGACGATCATTTGTAAAGCCCTAATGTAAAAAGAAGGTGGTAGCCTGTCCTCAAGTATATTAATTCTTGAGGTTGATCACTGTGTCGCTCTATTTGTAACTGGTCATGGTAACTTTAAGTGCAAGCTGAATTTGCTTAAGCTAGTCGAATATGCGCCCTGTCAGTGTTCAATGCCTTATTCTAAATATATGACTTTACTTACCTATTTGGCTCTTTTGTCTCCCGTTTGCTAAGAAAGGAGGGTGAGAGTGGGATTAGGCCCAAAAAGTATATTAAATCAAAATTCAAACTCATTTATTGGTGTTATTGTAATAGATACGCATGAAATAGTTTCAGAGTTCTTAGTCGTTTTATCAAGCTTTGCATGAGACATAAAAGTGAAGTAAAAAGTAATGATTCTATGGACTATATCCTAAAACTATCTAAGTTTTGGTTAGGAAGGAACCTGGTTCGCTGGGAGACTTATGAATCGTCGTCGTCTGCTACGCGGTTGCCATTCGAGAACCTTTCCACCCCAGGTCATCGGTTCTGCGCGCTATGTGTCCCGCCCACTGCCACTTCAACAATGCAATCCTTCGCGCGATGTCGGTTGTTTTAGTTCTCCTGCGGATCTCATCATTTCTGATTCGATCGCGCAGGGAGATACCGAGCATCGCTCTCTTCATTGCTCGCTGGGTGACCTTGAGCCTTCTTATGAGACCCACAGTAAATGACCACGTCTCGCTTCCATACGTCATAACTGGCAACACACACTAGTCAAAGTCTTTCCTCTTGAGACATTGAGGTATTTCGGACGCGAATATATGCCGGAGCTTCCCGAACGCTGCCCAACCGAGCTGGATTCGACGAGAGATCTCTTTCTCGAAGTTGGACTTACCTAACTGGATTGTCTGTCCTAGGTAATTATAGTGGTCAACAACTTCGAGTGTAATGTATGATTTTCGTATTACCCAGGTTCATCCTAAGACCCACTCTTTGAGAAGCATTACTAATTTCTTCGAGCATTGTGTTCAGCTATGCTATTCTGTAAGAACGTTTATGTATCTCGATAGCTGAATCCGTGGTGAGTATCAAATTTCTTATGGTGAACATGATATGTCACCTCGGATTCAGCTGTCGAGATTTATAAACACTATTACAGAATATCACCACAGGTCTTCCAAGGTCTCAGCCATAAGAACTACATCATCGGCAAACCGTAGGTGTGTTAGGAACTTGCCAATGATGTTGATGCCGCATCCTTTCCAGTCCAGAAGCTTAAAAATATCCTCCAACGCAGCTGTGAACAGTTTCGGAGAGATGACGTCTCCCTATCTCACACCTCGCTGTAGTTGGATAGAATTAGAGCTCTGGTTCTGTAATCGGACTGACATGGTGGCGTTTTGGTATAAGTACCTCAACACCTCGATGTACCTGTAGTCTATTTGGCACATCTGGAGAGACTGCAGTACCGCCCAGGTCTCAATCGAATCCCACGAACGCCAAGCAAAGTGGCAAGTTGTACTGTTCGGTCTTCTGTATAACTCGCCGCAGCGTATGAATGTGGTCTATGGTACTATAGCCTTTCCAGAACCCGGCTTGTTCGGGTGGTTGGAAGTCGTCAAACCTGTGAGCGAGACGATTCGTAATGACTCTCGAAAACAACTTATAGATATGGCTCAGAAGCGAGATGGGTCTGTAGTTTTTCAAGAGAGTCTTATCACACTTCTTGAAAAACAGCATCACATCGCTTCTGCCCCATGCCCTTGGCGTTTTGCCCTCGAGGATGACTGAATTGAAAAGCTTCTGGAGGACCTTAAGTATCGTCTTTCCGCCCGCTCTCAGAAGCTCTGTTGTGAATCCGTCATCGCCCGCCGCCTTGTTGCTTTTAAGCTGCTTGAGAGCCATTCTAATCTCCTACAGGCTGACATCCGGGATATCTTCTGTATAGTATCGGGTAAGCTTGGCTCTAGGGTCTGTAGCCTTGCTTACAACAGGTGTTTGCGTGGAATATAGCTGTCCATAGAAACTATCAATCTCCTTCAGGATTTCAGGTGTTGACGAAATGATGCTACCTTCCTCAGTTTTCAGCCTCGTCAATTGACTTTGCCCGATAGACAGATCTCTCGCGAACAGTTTAGAGCCTTTGTTCCGCTTTGTTCTGTTCTTTAATACGCTCGGTATTACATTGGCGAAGGTCGCACGTCAAAGACTTTGATATCTGTCTATTGAGCTGCCGATAACGAAGAGCATCCGCTGAGTTCTGTAGCTTCATTTCGTGTGTCTGATCCATGAGTAGGAGAGTCTGGCTGGAGAGTTTCTTTAATTTGGAACGGCGAGTTTTATAGTACTTAGACCCAACCGTGCGTACAGTATCCACCACCATGTTGTCGTAGATCGTCCACATCTATGCTGTTCTCAAGGGCTTCGAAGCGGTTTTGGAGCTCGAGCTGAAAGCACTCGGGGTTTTGGATTTGAACCGGTAATGGTCGGAGCGTGGATTTTATCAGTCGCGATCTTTCAAGCTTGACGTTGATATTCAATGTGCCTCTGACGTTGCCCCAACTTTGCATTGAAATCCCCCATCACAACCGTGTAGTGGGTTTTATGGCTATGCATGGCTTTAGAGATCTCCTCATACATAGCCTCCACTTTGACATCGTCGTGTGTCGAGGTCGGAGCGTAAACCTGGATGACGTTCAGCGAATATCGTTTCGATATTCTGAGTATCAGGTACGCTACCCTGCTCGACACACTCCCGATGGTAACCACGTTGTTAACGAGGGATTTGTGGACGGTGAACCCGACACCACCTAGGGACTGTTGGTCGCCCTCCCGGTGGTATAGTAAGTTACCGGATTGCAGGATTATCGAGTCCTCACCCTCTCTACGGACTTCAGATAATCCAATGACATCCCAGTGTAACTTACTAACTGCCTCTTCCAACTCTACGAGCTTCGCGTCGAGCCTCAGTGTGCGCGTGTTGTAGGTTGCCAGATCGAGTCGTAGGTGTTGGTAGCCGGATCTTACCCGGGAATTCTTAGCACCCCCTGCCCCGCCGTTACCATAGCCGCTACCGTAGCTAGGAATAGGAAATGCAATGCAATACAAATATTAAGTATTAAATAGCTTTCCTAAGACAGCCGTCGCACTACGAAGTTCTGAAAGGATATTCACTTAGTTGGTAACATTAACTACAAAAAGATTTGTATTTTATTTTATAATATACAGGAAGTTCAATTCACTTTGAGTGAAGGTGCCGATTTTGTGATTCATGATTATTCTATTGGGAATAGACTCGAATAGCAAAGTACTGTGACCAAACTAAGCAGTACCTTACTGATTAATAAGTTAGTACCTAGATCTTAATACAATATGGCGTATTTACAAAAAAAGAAATACATAAATACCCAGGAAGTAATAATAATAATAATAATAAATAAAGGAGTACAGGTGTATATGATCTTCGAGGTCGAATCCGCACCTCGCGTCGCACGCGCTCACGAAGTCGATGGCACTGTCGCCCGTCACCATCCTCTGAGTGGAGATATTGAGGCGTTTCTTCAGGGGCGTGCAGGGCGCGATGTCCAGGTCGCACGCGTTGGTCACCACACGCGTGCTGCGCGGCACAGGAGTGCGGGCTTGGTGCTGACGAGCTTGTCGCTGACGGACACGGAGCCCGAGGAGGCCTGCGGCGCGCGCGGCGGCCGCGTCGGGGGCTGCGCGCGCGTCGCGAACAGGCGGTTCAGCTCGTCCAGCTTGTTCATTATTATCTAAAATAAAATATTAAATATTATTATTATTATTATTGTTTATTAAATATTTGGATTTGGCTCACGAGGTTGTCGACATGTGGAGTGTGGATTCGGCGATTATTGTTCCGATAGTTGTAGCGGTTCACGGACTGATTGCCAAGAGCCTCGAACAACATCTCCAGAGGCTCGCGTTAGGCAGTTGGGTCAAGGGCTTGATGCAGAAGGCAGTGCTCCTCGACACGGCACGTATTGTGAGGAGATTCCTCTGTCTGGAGCCCTAACCACCGGTAGCTTGGTCCCTGTACCCGATGCCGGTGGGTTACTATTTTTTATATTTTTAAATATATTTGTTTTTTTTTATATATATGGAATGTATTTAAAAATATAATTTATATGTGTTTAAAATGTAATAAAGGAAATAATAATAAATTTTATCATGCCAAAAAGTACAGAGTTTTGACAAAGATTCTACAAGATTTTGCATAACATGTTTGATAAACAATAGCTTGGTAGAAATAAAAATTATAGAGATACAAACTTGGATCTGTGGACATTATGAGTTTAACCCTGTCCCTTAAACTAGGATAGCCTGTATCTTAAGGGACAGTGTTCGGCTATAAAATGACTTCAAAAGTAAGTTTGCAAGTTGTAGACTGTGTCGTTCTACCACTGCACTTTACATAAATTCTACCAGTAGTTTTGTGTGTGTATGAGGGGTGGGTAGATGCGTGTGTGTGTGTGTGTGTTTGAGTGTGAGTGTTTGTGTGTTTGGTGTGCGTTTGCAAAAGGTTGTTGTGTTGGAAAGCATTGAGTGAGATGTTATGTTAGGCGATGTATGTAAGGAGTGCTTCTGTCTTTATGTAATCCTGCTGAAGAAGCCATTCAGTAACTTTAGATTTAAGTTCATTTTTATTTAAGTCAACTATGTTTAGCATTTTGTGTAATTTTTTGTAAATGTGTGTGCTCGGTATAAAAAATTGATGTCTGGCGAAGGAAGTTTTGTGTCGTGTGCATATGGAGAGGTTTGTTGTTGAGTTTCTGCGTTTGTTGGGATTGGAACGGGGAACACTCGCGTGCCTTCTAAGTGTTGCATGGAGCACATAGAGCTGTCGGACAGTTAGAACCTTACAGTCCAGATACAACTGAGACGTAGCGTACCGGAAGGGTTTCCGTGTCATAACTTTGAGTACGGCTCTTTGTGCTCTCTCAACTCTAAGAAGCTTGGTTTTAGCAGCTCCTCCCCATACAGGAATGCAATACCCAATAACCGATTGGCATAGGGCATGAAAAATCATTCTTAAGGTATCAGGATTTGCAGAGTACCTAAGAGACTTAAAAATGGGGATGAGTCTCATGGAACGGTTGACGACAATATCGATTTGTTTATCCCACCGTAGTCCCGAATCAATTCTCACACCCAGATACTTTACGTCGCTAGCTCTTGTGAGTTTGGAACAGGAACACTGTGGTGACGATTGTTCACATGTGTGTGCTATCAATGAAAACGCTTTGTCTAGTAGCGTATTTTGGCGAATTGCAAAGGGAACATAGCAAGTTTTATTAAGGTTTAGGGTGAGAAGATTGGAATTAAGCCACTTTGTAATAGTCATTAATGCTGCTTCTGCACTACTTTTAATACTGTCCCATGTAGGTCCGTAGACTATGAATGCCGTATCATCAGCATAGGCGCAGATGTGTACATTTGGAAAGGCCAGATTGCACAGATCGTTTACATAAATTTGAAACAGTGTTGGGCCAATTATGCTTCCTTGAGGAACACCAAAGGACACCGGCTCCTCATCACTTAGATATTCACCAATTTTGACTTGTTGGGTACGGTTTTGAAGGTAACTTTTAAAAATTTCTAGTGTGATTCCACGTATTCCAAGTAGTTCTAGCTTTGAGATAAGAATGGGAAGAGAAACTGTGTCAAACGCTTTAGTAAGATCGAGAAAGATTCCTAAACATTTGGTTTTACTATCAAGTTTACCTGCTACTAACTGGGTTAAATCCAGAACTGCATCTTCAGCCGAAAGTCCTGATCGAAAACCATATTGGTTTTTGGCTATAAGTTGGTATTTGTCGATGTATTTCCTTAATCGGTTATTAAGAACCCTTTCAAAGACCTTAGAAATAGCAGGAAGAACCGAGATCGGTCTATAGTTGTTGACACAGTTTCTGGATCCGCCCTTATGAATGGTATGAATAATTGCTCTTTTTAAGCCGTCTGGAAAAATACCCTTTCGTAGGCAACTATTGATTAGGTGGGTTAAAGGTGGTACCAAAATGTGACGGCATTGTTTTAGAACGAAAGGTGATATCCTATCCCATCCTATGGCACAATCGTTACGTAGTTGGAGGATAAGAGATTCTACTTCGACTTCGTCTACCTCAAACAGGACCAGGGAGTTTGAGGGAGATAGATGGGTATTGTTGATAGTGCTAGGGGAAGATGATGAAAGAGGGCTTGTCTGAAGGATGTTGTCAGCCAGTTTTTTACCTATGTTACTGAAAAAATTACAAATTGCATTTAAGGACAAATTGGGGTTAGCTTGAATGGTTAAAAGTTCAACAGGAGTACCTTTCATTTTGTGTGTATTTGTTATTTCTTTTATTGTTTTCCAAAGAGCTTTAGGGTTATTTTTTGCTTTTTCTAGTTCACTTCTTTCATATGCAATTTTTAATTTCCGCAGCAATCCATTACAGAAATTTCGGTATCGGGTATAAGTAACTCTTAGTATAAAGTCATCAGGTGCTTTTTTTGATCGGATATGTAATTGGTCACGATTTTTAATACACTTTAGTAACCCTGGGGTAATCCAGGGTTTTAAAATCTTGAGCTTTCTGGGTGTCTTTTTGACTGAAGTGTGCTTTTTTATTACTTTCATAATTATGTCCATAAAATTGTCTGTCAGTATGTTTAGGTCATCGATATAGTACAATGATAAAAAGTCAATGTTCTCTAGCTCTAGCCTGATACCGTCGTAATTGATATGAGTAGAAATACAATTCGACTTACGTTCAAAACAGAAAATTAGAAATGGCCAAGACAAGTGGTTTATGATCTGTGATATGCGAATCCAAGGCTAGAGTAGTAACTGGCAATACGCTTTTTATGAATATGTGATCAAGACAGTTTTCCAGACGTGTGGGAAAAAGGTGTGTAGGCAAGAGCCCATGAGATATATTAAGCGTTAAATATTGAAGGCTTCGATCGCTTCTACCATCTTCTTTTATGTCAATATTTAGGTCGCCAGTCAGAATAATACTTTGCCAGGACGCGAGTTTGACATAAATAGAGTTCAGACTGTCTAGAAAATTGTCGAAATGTTCTTTGGAGTTGTACGAAGGTGATCGGTATACTGATACAATGGCAATTTACAATGGAAGTTTACAGTAAACTTTAAGAAATAGGTTTAACTTGGAAAAACTAAAGAAATATAATAAAGATACGAGAACCAAAAACTTATTGAACTTCGCGTTATATATTTGTGTGGATAAAGAAGCAAAAGCACCAAAACGAGATTTTATCCTTTTTGAAAGCTTTAAAAAGTACAAAGTAATTGATAAATCTATTATAAACGCATTAATATCTCACCAAATTTCACCAATATGTTGTATGTACCGAAGTTGCCCTTTTAACTACTAAGTTGGTGATCAAATGAAGATGGCTTAGAGCGTGGAAAGACGTTTGATCTAGGGATATAATATATTACACTCCAAGAAGAGATATTAAACACTTTGCAATGGGTTTTACATAATTTTATTAACACTTGTTTGTTATATTCATGATACGAGTACAAGGTCTTCAGATCCGCAGATGACTTTGTGTTTGATACAAAGTCATCTGAGAGCGTCCTCTGTCACGGAAGAGCAAGGACACCACGACAACAGTTTTCTGCAGGGAAGTATTTATTAGAAAAGTAAATTAAGTCAAAATTTAAGCTAAATGACATAGCAGAGCGAGCGGTTAAGTTAATAAAGGAATATCACAGTTTGATAACCTCCAATGAAGAGCAGAAACTTTTTCTTCTCCATTGCGTGCAAGAGCACCGAAATCTCCATCTTGACTGTAAAGAGGCCACTATAAAAATGAAATATACAGCATACCTTTGTTTTTTTCTTATTGATTAGAGTAAATATGAATATTAATTAGCATTTTTGCTTTTGTTTCTATACATAATGTTCCAAATGTAGTAGATATTTTAATATTTTCCTGTATAGCTATAGCCCAATTTTACAAATAAACTGAATTTACAAGTAAAAACAAAACTTTGAGGTCCCGTCGGCACGGTTTGTTATGTTTATAAGAAGCTGATATTTCATTAAGCAGTATATTTAGGTTATCTAAAATATTTAAGGGGTATGTATTTCAAAAACAGAAAATAGAAATTTTTGGTCATATAAGGGACACCGGAAATCCCCCCGGATACCCCCCGCCGGCCAGCGAGGGTGGTTATGTCGGATTCGAACCGACTAAAACCGCATGTCATTTCGGGTCTCCAGACGCCGGGGTATGAGGTGGCCAATAAGGCATTTCACCCGTATAATATATATATCATCTGAATCTCGTGCTTTAATTTTTGAATTCGTCACCCAGATATTACACTAATAAAACTAAATTTATTTAAATGGTTTTATGTGTTATAACAATTTCTTAGTTCGCAGTTGTTATAAAATTGTATCAAGTAAATTTAACAAGTATAATTTAATTTAGCTTCTACCATATTGAAAACGCAACCAAACGCTAGAAAAAGGGAAATTTTAACGAAAAAAGAGTATTGTACCTACATCTAACACTCTTAAGACTATAAATTATGCAATCTTCTCAGTGAGCGCCGCGCCGAGGCCTGGTCGTATGTTGATAACTGCGCTAAAAATATTACTTCGTAAACCAAAAGGTTTTTGCAAACAAATTTATTTTTTTAAATTTTGGTGCAATTTTGGTGAAAATTTCAACGAAGTAATAATTCTGTGAAATTTCTTAAAATAAAATAATCACCTTATTCAAAAAGGGGAAAACTGTACATTAAATATTTTTTCAAAATATAATTGCTGCGTTCAAATAGAATTTATAAAAAAAATGTATGTTATTTTTTGTTTATCTGTTTGTCTTCTTCTACGCCCGGGACTACCGACCTCCATGATCGGGGCCTGAGGACGGCAGTTGGCCGACTCGCCGTCCTTACAGAAGCAGGCCGTGGCGGCCCTACACACGCCTGCCAACTCACCGAAGCGGGATAATACCCGACCCCACCAGGCGAGGCTGCGGTGGCGGCCAAAGTCCGCCGGCAACCCTGGGGTTATCCTTTCGAAGGCTTACCCGGGGTGCCCGGCAACGGACCCTTGGGGAGGACACCGTGCGGTTTTAGTCGATACACGACATAACCACCCCCGCTGGCCGGCGGGGGGTATCCGAAGGGATTTCCGCACGTAAAAAAAAAACTGTTTGTCTGCTTTTTATTATCGATTTCCGAGCATCACTTGAAAACCGCTGAACAGATTCAGATGAAATTTTGCATGAACATTCTTCTAGCGTATTGTCATAAACTGCGCTATAGATCATCTCACCATTATAAGTGTGATAAGAGCAGCAGGGTAAAATCGACCAAATCTATTATTGATTAGTCCTATTATTACAAAGCAGATCACACGAAATTCTGAAGTTTTTTTTTTTCGTGCGGAAATCCCTTCGGATACCCCCCCCCCCCTCGCGGGGGCGGTTATGTCGGGCTTGAACCGACTAAAACCGCACGCCGTCTAGGGTCTACAGACGCCGGGGTGTAAGGTTGCCCATAGAGCATATCCCTCGCACCCCGACTGACCCCGGGCCATCTCCGGTTTCGAGATGGCCCCCTCGGGTTTGGGAACCACGGTGTCCCCGTCTTGCTCCGGTTTGGGGGAAGGGCGCTAGTCGCCCCACCGTCCCGGCCTGCTTCTGCTGGGGTGACAGGCGGCCTCACCCACCACCGATGAGATAGTTGGGAAGCTATACTTACATTAGTTTAAGAACTTAGTTATTAAGGTTAATTAAAAACTCAACTATTTACAATAATATATACTTAGGTATAGTTTCATTACTTTAAGAAGTTATTTATTAAGGTTAAATAAAAAAGGTTAATTATTTTTTGCATTTCAGTTTTTTTGGCGGTTTAATTTTTTGTTAAAACGTTTTTATTTCATATTTTTTTGTGGCTATAATCCTCTAATTACTACATGCTTAATTTTTGATTATATTATTATTATTTATTATTATTATTATTATTTATCTACCTACCTTAGTTAAGCTATTAACTTTCATATAATACTTCTTTAACCATTATTTGTTGTATAATATTAATACTTTAAAAAAACAGGCTTTATATACCAACATGGGTAGGCCTACAAAAATAGTGCTCATCAATCATCCCCTATCTTCCTACCCTTAGGATTGAGTTTTTATTTTTAAATTTATATGGGACCAACTTCGCGGTATACTCTTTCCAATAAAAAAGAATTATCAAAATCGGACTACTATGTAAAAAGTTATGCGTGGTCATACCTAACAATCAGTGAGTGAACAATCAATCATCCCCTGTTTTCCTACCCTTAGGGTTGGATTTTTATTTTCAAATTTATATGGGACCAATTTCGGGGTATACTCTTTCCAAAAAAAAAATTATTATCAAAATCGGACTACTCTGTAAAAAGTTATGCGTGCTCATACCTTACAATCAGTGAGTGAACAATCAATCATCCCCTGTTTTCCTACCCTCAGGGTAGCATTTTTATTTTTAAATTTATATGGGACCAACTTTGGGTATAATCTTTCCAATAAAGAAAGAGTTATCAAATTCGGACTACTCTGTAAAATGTTATGCGTGGTCATACACAAAAATATACGCGTCGACTTGAGAACCTCCTCCGTTTTTTTTTGTCGGTTAAAAAAGAATGCTGTCGCACTTGTTCGCAATCTTATTTCGTACTTTTCTTCTAATGTTATAGTTTATTAGAATACACACTTTTAATTCGTCCCATAAGAGCCAAACGAGCGTATCGCCATTTGGACAACTTTACAGGAGAGCTAAAAAACAGTGCAAATACCAGTATTCTGAACTTTGAAGTACTTTATTATACATTATATAACAGGTAATCGAGAAAAAAAAAGCCTAAACATGGACTAGTTATTAGAGAGTTAACATAACAAAAAACTAATTAATAATGTTTTGAAATATATTAAATATTTATGGTTTTTCAAAAAGTGCCAGGCTTACGTTTTTTTGGCTCTTATTATTTGCAAATATATTTAAAAATAATAAGAGCCAAAAAACGTAAGCTTAGCCTAACTATATAGCTAAGCCTAATTTAGCTAACATTAAAGCATTTTTGCGAAGAGAAAAAAAAAGGTACATTTATAAATCTTTATTATATCAAGAATGCACAGTATTAATAATGTTAGTTTAGGAATTAGTTGTTAAGTGGCGTCTACATATTATCAAGTTCTTCATCATCCGTAGAACCAAATTTAATACTACGATAAAAATCGTGGTATTGTGTGGGAATGATTCCCTGTCTGCATAAGTCTTGCAAATCTGCATACTTTTCAGCCGAAATTGTCAATGACCCACTATATGCATTTTTTCGTACGATTTTATCCACAGCCATCCTCTTACCTCGTCTCAATACTTTTTTTTTTAAATCAGAGTCATCGTAGTCATCAAAGGAACCTTTGTTAAACTTCTTCTTCTTCTTCTTCTTATATATAAAAATGAATTGCTGTTCGTTAGTCTCGCTAAAACTCGAGAACGGTTGGACCGATTTGGCTAATTTTGGTCTTGAATTATTTGTGGAGGTCCAGAGAAGGTTTAAAAGGTGCTATCGATTGAGGCAGTACGAAGTCTGCCGGGTCAGCTAGTAGTTAATATAATAGATATAACATAATTTATGGAGGATTTAAATAAATGTTTTAGCTGAAACAGACCACGTCAAATCGCAGTTATTTCTGTTCAAATACCTACTTATTACATGTCAACGAAATGTATAATATAGGTAATCGAACAGTTTAAAGTATGAAATCATTAACACAATTGTTTTGAAATTTGACTTTTTTTAAGCAAAAGAACTGTGATTAGACTTAATTTCATTAGTTAACGTATTATAATAACTAGGAATTCAGTGCAGGGTGCGACTGAAATAAATTGAACTGAGCGAGCAGGACTCTTACTTGAAAAATAATCTTACTACGGTCGCGCGCATAACTGTTTATCGATGATTATTCCTCAATGGTACATTGTATTTGAACAGTTGACCCCTCTAAACACTCAGCGGTGTCTACATTATCACCATGGCAAATTTGGTCCAGCTCAATAATTAGGTAGATACTTATATATAAAATAATCTCACCTGTTGGTTTATAGATTCCAGAATCTTCCATGTTCGGCGGTTTCTTTTCATGTTGAATGAACAATAATTGTCCTTTATCACTAAATTTCGAGGCTCCCCGCGCTGTCGATTTCAAGTAATACCTTAACTTTTAAGAACCATTTGAACGTAATTGCAATCAAAATCTACCTACAGTCCATCAAATCTAAGAGGTACCGTTTGACGTTTCATATTTTTCAAACCGAAACAACTTTGTTCATACGTACATTATTCAGTTTCGATAACCTTTTTCATAAAACCATGAATTTAGAAAGATTTCATTATTGTATCTGTACTGTACAATTCTTAATATCTAAATGTAATTGAAAACTTTCAAACAAAGCAAAATAACACATATTTACACAGTAAATAATTTCTAATAGTTATATTCTTGACCTCATTACAAAGTTACGTAGTTAGGTCACTGCACGTAGTGTTGCGACTCTTCGGATACACTTGTATGCAAAAAAAATCGTTTACATATACGAAAAATCGAATGTATTATTTACAAATTACACTTGACAACCAAACAAATATTTTTTCATGTGAATGGGATTTATCTCACATATTACGATTACATAACTAAATAGTTATGTAATCGTAAAATATGAGATAAAACCCATTCACCAAAAATACGTATTTATAAATCAAATATATTTGCTTCTTTAAAAGTTGTCGAAAGCGATTTGTCGATTTTTGATTTTCGCGCCCAAATAAGTCGGGGTTTCTCGCGCTAACGCTGTCGAAATAGTAAATGGAGTCAGGGATAGTGTTTTTTACATTTATTTTTGTGTATGATAGTATGGGTTTGCATATTACAGAGAAATAAACAAATTTTTAACAAGCACATCCATTGATTTTACAATTACAATTTTTTCTTCTAAGTCTTATTTCTACGTCTAAAACTAATAAAAATAAGGTATGTAGAACCCATTCACAAAAATGTTGTTGCCTGATGTTATAAATTAACGACGTTACTGCGCGACCGCATAATGCACTGAATACACAGATACCCTAAAATAAATTAATTTAATTATTTTTAGGTCAATAGGCAAAATCGCAGGTGTCCAAGTCTCTACAATTTTTTTTTCTGGCAACACTGCCAACTACAAGCGCACGCGGTCCGCTCGGTCGGTTCGGCGTCAGCAGTCTCTCGCCATCTTGGAAGCTGACTGTGCGCGTACTTGCTTTCTCGTTTGTGTTTTACAATTTGTGACTTGGCTATTACTTTTCTGGACTGATCATTCTTTATCCGTTTACCTTGGCAATATTTATACTGGACTCCGAACTAAGCAAGTGTTTATTAATAATGTCGAAAAGAGGACGTACTTTGAACAGCCAGGCTCGTGAATTGGTGGTGAAATTACACGAGTATTTTGAGCGTGAATCTCAAAATGGTGGACTTCTACTGCCAGTTACACAAGTTCGGGATCGCGTCGGTGAAGCTCTCGGTATTGGTAGCCGCACCGTTGGCAAAATATTAAGTGAAAAATATGGGCCTTCGGGGAGTGACAGTAACGTACTTCACACACCGAAAAAACGAAAAAGAAATAAACCTGTGACAGGCATCGATGAATTCGATAGTCATGCTATTAGAAACCATATATACGGGTATTTTACAAGAGGCGAATTTCCAACATTGGCAAAGTTATGTGCAACTTTAAAAGATGCCGGGCTGTATAAGGGAAGCATAGAGTCGTTGAGAACGGTAATAACAGGAATTGACTTCAGATACAAAAAAGTTGACAAACGAAAAATTGTTATGGAGCGACATGACATAATTATGCAGCGACTAACATTCCTGCGCGAAGTTAAACAAATTATAAACTGGGATAATGTAATATTTTTGGACGAAACTTGGCTAAATTCCAACCATTCTGTGCCGAAAACATGGACTGATGATTCTGAAGCTTCGTGCTCGAAGGTGCCGATAGGAAAAGGTGGACGCCTCATAATATGCCATGCTGGGTCAGCGTCTACAGGCTTCGTGGAAAACTCTTTATTAGCTTTCCAATCCAAAAGCACTAAAGAGTATCATGAAGAAATGGACGCAGTAAGGTTCCGAGAGTGGTTCTTAAATTTATTACAGAATATCCCTCCTAACAGCACAATTATAATGGATAATGCCCCATACCACTCTGTGCAAATTGATAAAGCACCTACGTCAGCCAATAAGAAAGCAGATTTGGTGGCATGGCTGCAAAGAAAAGGAGTGGATGCCGACATGTCACTATTAAAAGCTGAATTATTACAGTTAGTGAAATTGCATAAACCACCAAAACCGACATATGTAATTGACCAATTGGCCGAAGAGCACGGGCACAAAGTCATACGACTTCCTCCGTACCATTGCCAATATAATGCCATTGAACTGATTTGGGCCCAAGTTAAAGGTAATATTTTATAATATTATAATAATAACACGAGTACTTCTAACATTTATAATTTAAACAATGGTTTTCGTCTGCTATCAAATAGTTACATTATTGTTTTACAGGTTATGCAGCAAGACACAACACAAAACCACCCTTCAGTGTCAAGAAAATGGAAGGTTTATTAAAGGAAGCATGTGCCCAAGTTACACAGGAAGATTGGAGTAAAGTAGTACAAAAAACAAAGAAAATAATAATGGACGACTTCGAAAGAAACGTACACTTTGATAATGTAATGGACAATCAACTGGTCATTAATTTAAATGACGATGATGACGAAGACGACGATACTAGTACTAGTAGTGAATAAAAAAATATCCTAAACATTTCTTTTATTTAATTATAACAATTGATTTCTTAAAATTCGGATATTATAGTAATCGATCTCTCAAAGTTCGGATATTATAGTAATCGATTTTTTCATCCCATCCCTATCATTCAATTATCAGAACTGTCAAACGGTACTTCTTAGATTTGACGGACTGTAAGACCTGAGTATAATACGTTAATGTTACTGCCAAAGTGACGTAATTGATTTAAGGTGGTATTGACAATCAGTTAAATAAGAGATATTCAATTCGAAATAAGTTCAAATTGACGTAAACTTTTATACGTTCAAATGGCTCTTAATTATAACTCCAAACTCGCTTATTTTTTTTATACTATAGGAACGTATAAGTTGTTACGTTTTTATGGTTGGTTAGAAATTGTCAATTATGGAAAATTTCAGTATCAAATAAACTTGTAAACAAATACGTTCATTTGGAACTAACTAAAAATTAAACGGATAACATTGACAGACACCAATCGAAAGTTAAGTTGTTATCGTCGTAAAGAAAATACACTTTTATCCTGATACGTTACAATGGAACTCTGGAACTATTGACTATACGAATACGTCCTTTTGGCAGATGGTGTAGAACCACTCAGACCACATATTTATGAAATAAAAAAAACGGTATTTTGGTGATACGCTCGATTGGCTCTTATGGGACGAATTATAAATACGTATAACCATTTATGAATTTATAATATAATATAAAAGTGTGTGTATCTTTCGGGATGATATGGATCCACCAAGATCTTCGAAGGCCAAACCAACTTCAGCTGCAAGCCAGTACACTTGTTGATAGACTGACGACGCTCTGGCGCAGATTTACCTTTTGGAGTTGCGGCACAGAGATCTGTTACTCCCGTAGAAGCCAAGTAGAACAAATCATGTAGGAGGCTGGTACAGACTTTGGAAGCAACCAGTATTGGCATATAGATGATGTGATGATAGTGATGGTATATATCTTTTTCATTCCTGCGGCAGGAGGTCATGATTTCGAGATCTTATCAATCCTATGTTCATATCTAATTCGTGTTCGAGAGACAGCCAATGACAACAATTTGACATTTTCTTCGACAATTTCCCAACCCAAGAATCTTCTATCTCTATCAAAACCCAACCGCTTTTATTCTCCGTCTACGAGCCCAACCCTTGTTCCAACCCAACGTCCTAGACATTTATTTCCCAAATAATTTTTGTATTCTTTGTTTAATTCACTTTTTACTTTACTATAATACAGTAAAAAAAATACTGTTGGAAGTATTCAAATATTCTTATATATAACATAAAATCTATATCTTATCTTATATTTATATAAAACAAAGTCATGCGATGACCGCTTATAACTCGAAAACGGATGGACCGATTTTCATAATCTTTGATTTTTGACATTTGTCTCCGCCTTTTTTTTTTTTTTGCCGAAATCCTCACGGTTACCCCACCGCCGGCCAGTGGGGTTAGTTATGGCTGACTCAAACCAACCAGAACCTTACGTCGTTTCGGGTCTCTGAAGGTGGCCAAATAAGGCATTATTTTAACCAATATAAGTTGACTCTAAGGCGGAACGAACTTCATCGGGTCTACTAGTTCACTTATAAGCTTTATCTGTCCTTTTTATCAAATAGCAGGTATCCACAAAATATTACCTGAAACAGAACCGACAGACATTATTATTAGGAAAATGCTGATTATTTTCCTTTCTTACGTTGGTAAATTCGCGTTTCAGACCGGCTGTCAGAGGCGTATAATAAACTACTGCTAGCGGACCGTTATAGTTATGAAAAGGCTTTGAAGAGGAAATGTTTGTATTCCTTGCAATGAATGGGAGGGTTAGTTCTGATTTTGCACGAGTCCATGGAGATTACCACAAGTAAAAATTAAACAATGTATAGTTATGCTATAGCAACAGCTGCAGCAATCACGGTTCATTTGCTGTTATTTATTGAAGAGTTTCATTGTCTGTCTTCGAAACTCATCACCAAATTTTAGTGAAATTTTAATGAGATCATTTCGGAACAGAATTCTTTCGAACGAAAAAAATAATTTTGCTAGTTCGTTTAATAAGACTGAGTTATGCCCGCCCACCCGAACAACCATGAAAAAATTTATACACCCGAATTGAGAACCTCTTAAAAAACAAAAGCGTAGCCTAAGGGAGATAGTATTTAATCTTTAATATGAGCAACTGAAACGTAAAACGATATTATTAATATTGCCATAAACATGTTCTAACCACACGTTCATATACACAAGCTACATCCCATTTTGGAATATGTAGCTATATATTTGGCCTAATTTATCGGTACTAGCAGTGTTATTTTAGTACGAAGAACATGCTTTCAGCCCCCTAGAGTAAAGGCCACAGGGACAGAATCTTGAAATTGATAGAGCAAAATTTCTTGTCGAACTTAATTGTCTCTAAGACAAATATATCACGATAAACAACACTTGCTGCCACACCACGTTTTTTTACCTACATACATTAGGTCTCATTCGTATTGCTTAATGTCTACTGTAAAAAATTAGATGAAAATAAAGGTAGGCATGATTCGTGTTACAGAAGAAGGCTCAAATTTAACGTTATATTGTTTTACTATTTTTATAACTGAGTAGCATTTCAATCAGAGTTGAATAAATTGTATAACAAAATTGTACTTTTAATTTACCGTAGGCATACAAAGTGACATTTTATTTCGTTCGCAAGATTTGTAACACGTATCTATTATTTAAATAAAACTATTCTTAATGGATTCCATCATTAGTTCAACGCGGGTATCTCGTTGCGGTCCTGGGGGTGGACCATCTCTCGCTGGAGACCATGGTGAGAGCCGTGGTCTCCGACGGGAGCTAGTGGCACGCTGCCGCCTCTTTCTGCGAGCAGGTAATGCGCGCGAGGGGTGTGTGTTGGGTAACCTCCTCGAGTGTCGCTCCGATTCCGATCCCGCTGCAGTCCGGGGGGAACGGCATCGGAGCGGCCGGTACACCCTGGGCGGCGGTCAATGGCTTCCCCTTCACCCCTTCATAGGGTTGGCATTGATCGTCGGCCAATACCCAACGTGGCGGGAACACATCGCTCTCCGTACTCCTCTGCTTTCAGAGGAGACAGGATGAGCGATGCTGTTAGTGGTGAGATGGCCCAGGGTCAGCCGGGGTGCGAGGGATATGCTCTATGGGTAACCTTACACCCCGGCGTCTGAAGACCCGAGACGGCGTGCGGTTTTAGTCGGTGCAAGCCCGACATAACCGCCCCCGCTAGCCGGCGGGGGGGTATCCGAAGGGATTTCCGCACGATAAAAAAAAAAAAGGTAATGCGCGCGAAAGAGGCGGCGGAGAGGGAGCGGGAGAGACCTACCCCCAGAGTTCCGCAGTCTGCGACGACGACGCCGCAGGCTCGTCTACGCCCGGGACTACCGACCTCCATGATCGGGGCCTGAGGACAGCATACTTGGGGAGGACACTTTGTGGTTTTAGTCGGTCCGATTCCGCCACGCTCATCCCATCGTTGCCACCGATGGAGTGAAGCCCGTGGGGGTTTCCACACATTAAAACAAATGGATTCCATCATGATTTAATTGATGTTATTTTATTATTTACACTGAATCCGACGTTTCGGTTGCTTTTCAGCAACTATAGTTACTGGGAGACTACCCCCGATAGAGGCCGTAAAAATTAGTTTTAATTCAATGTGTGACGTTCGCGTAAACTTCCGATAATATCAACTATCTATTGTATAAATATGTATAAATCATTATGCAATGCAGTACATACTTCACTTCACTTTGGTATTATCATGACGCGAAGCTTGTATTTATTTCACTTCAGACTTCAGCTTCCATATATTGGTATGTACCTGACATATACTTGAATGGTAAATAATTTTACTTTATTGTTGGTATATTGTGTGTTTATTCTCTGAAGAAGCTTTGATTGTTTTGAAGGTTTTACTTTCTGCGCTAATTAATTTTAATCTCAACAAATTGAAACTTATTACTGAGCTCATACATTACCTATAATAAAAGAAAAGGTACTATAAGATACATCGTAGATATTAGGAGACTTCCTTGAAGATAAGTATAAAGCTTTCCTTTTCTTTTCAACCTGATTTTATTTCAAGTCTAAAAGCCGTTAATGACAAACAACGGTATTGTTTCACCGTCATCCAATTAGCTGAAAATAATATAGAGAGAGACTTGTGTGATACATTAAATGTCCTTTATCACAATGCAAGGAGCGTCGAAAATCTGCAGGATATATGCAAGATTCTTATAAAATCACACATTCTGCAAATTGAATTTACTGGGCAAAGTTGAAATCATGTATGTATGGCTGTATGTGTATGGCTTCATTTTACGCAATTATGGATCATCACCAAGTGAAGGTTACACGATAATATTTCTGTACTCTAATTATGCGTTAATCAACATTCATGAGTTAGAGGTTGTTTTCAATAAAATCCATTACCTAATATTCATTAGAAAGTATCTTTTTTTTCGTGGGGAAATCCCTTCGGATACCCGGCCCGCCGGCCAGCGGGGGCAGTTATTTCTGGCTTGAACCGACTAAAACCGCACGCCGTCTCGGGTCTACAGACGTCGGGGTGTAAGGTTACCCATAGGGCATATCCCTCGCACCCCGACTGCATTAGAACGTGAAATATTTTACTTTTTAGGATCAGAATATACTTTTTTTAACATGTGGTAACCCCCGCGGAATTCACCCCATCAATAAAAATATTCAAAGAATATACTTAATAATGCATTTCCTTTTTTTATATACGCACACACACACACATAAACACACACACCACAAACACACACATACTAACTCCGACATTACCAAGAATAATATAATAGTATTACAGTAGTACAAAGACCGCGGTAGCCTAGTGGTATGGGTAAAGGACTGCTGAGACGAGGTCTCGGGTTCGATCCCAGGTATTACCATGGCACACACCAATGACTTTTCGATGCTTTTCGAAGTTATGTGTGTATTTATCGCAGGTTTATAAGTGCCCGGTTAATGGCAATAGGCTCGCCACCTGTTACATTGGGACCTAAAACATAAACTGGCGAAATGTGGGTGCTAGCACCTCTGCCTACCCCTTCGGGGATATAGGCGTGAGTTTATGTTATGTTATGTTATGTTATTACAGTTGTACTTTGATTCATATAATTTTATAAATGTACTTACCTATCTACTCAATTTAGTATCATTGGCGGTATACCGTTAAATCCGGTAGCACAGTCGCTGCGTAATTGTAGGCCAAGATTCTCTACTTCTACTTCAGCTACTTCTAAAATGACTAGAGAATTTACCGGAGATGAAACATTTGCAGTACTACATTCTCCACCAAACGTTTTCCTACATTAGTAAAATACTCGTTAACCTCGTTAGTAGATGATTTGGAATTATTACTTATATCTAGCAGCTAAACAGGACTATTAACCGTTTTGTGTGTGTGTTATCTTTTTAATAGCTTTCCAGAGGGCTTTTGGATTATAACTGACATTTTCAAGCTCACTCTTTTCATGTGCTATTTTTAATTTTCTTAGCAAGTCAATACAAAAATTTCGATAACGTGTGTATGTAATTTTGACGATAATGTTGTCACAGGCTTTTACAGATCTCTTATGCAACCTATCGCGGTTTTTTTATACATTTCAGGAGACCGGGGGTTCTCCACGGTTTTATGGTTCGTTGACGGCTTAAAATCTTAATGTTTACTTTGTGTTCCGATATGGCCGAATTTTTTATTTTTATAAACTTATCAATTAATGTATTGAGATCAGTTGAGTGGTAAATATCAGCAAAGTCTGTTGCTTCTAGTTCTAACCTAATACCTTCATGATTTAAACGGGTTATTGTATGACGTATTTGTCGCGTGGGGCTGGCATTTTCAATGTTGAATAGGATTGGTTTGTGGTCTGTTACGTATGAGTCAAGAATTAATGTGGTAGTGGGTAACAAAGTCTTAGCAAATAAATGATCTATACATTTTTCAAACCGTGTAAGATAATAAGTAATTTACATTACATAGGCATATTAGCGCGTATGATATTGGTTTAGTGGTAACGATGCGGTCTGCGTGATTTGTTCACTATTGATTTGCCACAAACACATTTTTATTTCACGTCCCCTCGGATACCCCCCCGCCGGCCAGCGGAAATGGTTTATATCGGGGTCGAATCGCCTAAAACCGCACACCGTCCGAGGGCTTAAAACACCGGAATGTAAGGTGGTCCATAATATATTTCTTTCGCAAGGCGACGGCGACGGCGAGTCGGCCAACTGCCGTCCTTAGGCCCCGATCATGGAGGTCGGTAGTCCCGGGTATAGATGAGTCTGCGGCGTCCTCGCCTCAGACTGCGAAACTCGAGGGGCAGTGTTCTCTCCCACTCCCTCTCCGACGTCTCTTTCGCGCGCATTACCTGCTCGCAGAAAGAGGCGGTGCGGCGGCGTGCCACTTGCTCCCGTCGGAGACCACGGCCCTCACCATGGTCTCCAACGAGTGAACGTCCACGCCCAGGTCCGCAACGGGATCCCGGCGTTGACTCGCTCACGCAGAGCACTCCAACAACGTGTGGAGCGCCGTGTCTTCGCCAGGATCCTCGCAGTGCTGGCACTGCGGCTTTGTCTCCCGATGGATGCGCTACAGATACTTACCGGAACACCCGTGTCCGGTAACCATCTGGCACATCTGGTAGGAGAGGTCCCCATGGTCCCTCTCTAACCACTCCTTCATGACCGATCATGTGAGGCCGACCTCACCACCGCAATGGTGGATTCCCCCCACCTTCGTTGTTCAAGTCGCACCCTCGATGTCTCCATAAGTACCCGGCGGAGCTGGGACCGCTGAGCCCTGATCTCACGGGGCTCCAGCCTATGGCCCCGCTTCAGCGCCTCTTTGCGCCATTGGTACAATGACGCAAGGGCTCTCGCATCCAGGTCCCATGGAGGGGTCCCGGCTAGGAGACATGCCACCTCGACGGAGATCGTGCGATATCCCCTGATTGACTCTGACGGCCATCGCTTTTAACGGGCTGTTTAGGACAGCCACGTTGCGGGCTGCCAGAGTCTCCGCCCATACGGGGGCCCCGTACACGGCCATGCTTCGCACGATCCCTATGTACAGTGTCCTAGTGGGGGCGTTGCGTCCCTTAACGTTGGGCATCAGCTGCGATAGCGTGGCCGCAGCCCCCCTCAGTTTCGTGACCAGACTTCGGAGATGTGGTCCGAAGTCCCATCGGCTATCGAGTACGAGCCCAAGGTACTTCATTGTGGGCTCGATGCCGATGCTTACGCCCCCTACGGTTAGGCTGGTTCCCGCAGGTGGCCCCCTCCAAGGCCCGTGAAAACACATAGCCTCGGATTTGTGGAGAGCCACCGCGAGTCCCAACCGCCGTATTCGACCCATGACTTGAGCAACCCCTGCCGCGGCCTTTAGTGCCGCGCTTCGGTACGTTGCTCCCCGTGCCATAACGAGGATGTCGTCAGCGTAGCAAGTTATGCTGACACCCTCGAGCAACGGACCGCGCAGCACCCAGTCGTATCCTATGTTCCACAGGAGTGGCCCTAGGACCGACCCCTGCGGAACACCGCACGACACTTTTTGCCACCCTGGCCCTAACCAGCTCGTTTAAACTATGGCCCTCTCGGATAGGTATGCCTCGACAATGCGGCGGAGGTAAGGACACCGCCACCATCACCCCACTCCGCGAGACTACTTCCTCCGCCAGGTGCCTAACGCGCATGATCGCTTCCACGGTGGAGCGCCCCCGGCGGAAACCGATCTGGTTGTCCGCCAGATCTGGCCCCACGTTCGTGAGATGCTCGACGAGGCGCTCTGCAATAATCCGCTCAAAGAGCTTGTACACCTCGTCGAGCAACACGATCGGCCGGTGACCGAATGGCTGATCCGCCGGCCGCCCCACCTCCCGGATAAGAACCAGTTTCCCGTCTTCCACGCCTTTGGAAACTGACCCCTTTCGAGGCATGCGCTAAATAGCGCCACCAGTCGAGGCTCTAATTCTTCAAGGGCCAGGACCCATGCTCGGCCTGGAATGGCGTCGGGTCCGGGGGCGGTGCATTTCTGAGCTTTAAGCCGGAGCACTGCTATCCCTAGCTCACTCTCCCTGACTTCGGGCACATCGCTCTCGTTATTATCAGCGTCAGACGCCTGAGGCGGAGCCATACTACGCAGTATTTTAGTTCGGTCTTTCATCCAAACATTCCGTTGCTGGATCCTGAAGTAGCTGAGCGAGAAGCAATTGACGCAGGATATAATTCCACCAGCTTTAGCGTGGGGCACATAAATGCTTCTGAATTAAGACGAGCTTTTCGGCGTCTGAAGCCATCCTCTGTGTGTGGTCCCGATAACATACCTGCGTTTTTGCTTAAAGACTGTGTATCTGCCTTAGAGGAGCCGCTTTTGCACATTTACAATTTATCACTCCAGCAGTGTGTATATCCTAGTGCCTGGAAAGTCTCTAGAATAACACCGATACCAAAGGGTGGTTCTTCGATCGATATCACTAACTTTAGACCTATAGCGGTGTTATCGATTTTTGGGAAGATTTTTGAGTCCGTTATAAATAATTGTATATACAATCACATTAATAAGTACATAGACAACTCCCAACATGGATTTCGCCCGGCCCGCTCTACCTTAACTAACCATATTGGGTTTGTTGATTATCTGCGCTCTCGAGTAACAGCAGGCTGTCAAGTTGACGCAGCATATTTTGATTTTAAAAAAGCCTTCGATCTCGTGGATAATGACGTACTGCTAATGAAGTTCGCATCCTTGGGGTTCAATATGCAACTTCTTAAATTTATGGCAGATTATCTAAGAAATCGTAGACAGTATGTTAGAATTGGGAACCTCAAATCTCGCGAATTTTATACCAGGTCTGGCGTAAGCCAGGGCAGCAATCTAGGTCCAACTCTGTTCCTGATAATGATAAACGACTTGCCTGGGGTTCTTACTAACGCTGAGTGTCTTCTGTTTGCTGACGATCTAAAGCTGTTCCTTCCTGTCACTGATAAGACAGACTGTTCAACGCTCCAAGGGGAGATCGATACAGTTGTTTCTTGGAGTATAAAAAATAAACTTACATTTAATGTCTCCAAATGTAAAAGCATTACATTCACAAGATCCCGTGCTCCAATTGTGGCGACATATGAGTTGGCAGGAACACCACTAGAACGTGTCACCACAATACGCGATCTAGGTATAATTATGGACAGTAACTTAAATTTTTATGAGCATATGAAACACGTATGTAAAAAGGCAAACAGGTCTCTGGGATTTATAATTAGAACTTCTTCCCACTTTGCCAATATTGAAGTTATAAAGGTATTGTACACTGCCTTTGTTCGTAGTGTGTTGGAGTTTAACGCAATCGTATGGAATCCCACAGAACAACTGTACATACTGATGGTTGAGAGAGTTCAGCGTAAATTTGCTCGATACCTGTACAAGCGCGCCTATGGATACTATCCATTTCTTTACCCTTCCATCTTCGTGTCAGGGATGATCGGTCTTGATACATTGCGACTTAGGCGGGAGTTAGCGCACGTTTTGCACTGTTATTTACTTTTAAATTCTAAAGTGGACAACCCTTCGGTGCGTGAATGTATCCACTTCTATGTGCCGGACAGGTACATGCGGGGCACTGGACGACGACAGCATCAGCTCTTGACTCGCCCACCAGCTTGGCGCTTTTTGGCATGGAATAGCCCTACTTACAGAGCTGTTCAGTACCTGAATGACTTTTTGAAAAAGAATCCAGATGCGGACATATTTTATGATAAGCCAGGTGTCTTTGGTACAACTGTGAGAGAATATTTGAGTAACTTATAGTATTTGTATGCCTAAAATGTAACGTATTTTTTCGTATTGTTAATAATTTTATAATTTCAATTTCAAATAATTAATTTAATGTAATATATATTTATACAACTGACTGCAAATAAGCGCTTTGGTGCAAACTGTAAGCTTATATTGCTAATAATAATGAATAAATAAATAAATAAATAAATACATACGCGGAGGGACATGCTCCTCCGCTCTCGCTGGGAACAGGGAGCCCAGGATCCCCTCCAGCCGCTCTGGCTGGAGGCCCTAGGGGCCTTGAAATAAGTTGGTTTGTTTTAATGATGAGACCGTCACCTTAGGAAAGTTTTGGATGTTAAACATACTATTCAATCTATGGGCTAAAAGAACTGATTACATTTTACGTAAGTAGCTATTAACTATTATAATATGATCTTCTGGAAAGATTGTAAAGTAGATAAGTGTAAATGAGTAATTATTTTCAACATTATCACGGATCTGAACTATCATATGACCTAGGAATTTTCAGACGATTTTTGAAGTCAACACTTCTTTAGGCGCGTTGTGCACTTTTTGGGTGAAAGGTTTTGACCTTGATGAAGTTTCGAACTGATTCATAATGAACAACATAGATGGCTCTATAAATATTTTTTTATGTTTTCAATTCTATCGGCACTCCCGGAGTGTTACTGTGTTTTTTTTAATTAAAAAGGCCACATGACTGGAATATATAATTTAAATGTATTTTTTTTCGTTTTCAGGTAAGTTTCGAACCAGCCTATCTTCTACCAATGAGATAAATTACATACAAAATGATCACAGTATTTCAGGTAGGTATTTATTTAGCTTAAGTCTGCCCCAATTTTGTGAATTCAAAGCAATGAATAGACATTGTATCACCACATACTAAAATTATACTTTGCTGAAACGTTATATTTTAATATTGAAACATATTACATCAATGTATTTTAGTATAGAAGCAATTGAATCGCCGCCTGTTAATTGCAATAAAATAACTAGGTCTGTAATACGTTCTACTGTTGCAAAAATTGAGTGAAGCTCCCTGACTGATAACCATCATCAGTGTAATTTGTTTGAATAGTTTATTATTGATTAGTTTTTTTAACCAGCCAGTTATTTTGTGATAAGGGGCCATTCATAAAATTCTATTTTGCACGTGCCCTATTTGTTTACTCCGTTACAGATGGTATTTTTGGTGATTATTCCTCCGTGGTTAGTCTGATTTTGGAATTTATTTTGCGAATTAGACACTGATGGCACGCAGCGCGCGCATAGTAGGTTTCAACATAATGGCTTAAACAGCTTAGTCGCAATTTGACCAGGACTTTTTCTAACGGTGATAATTCCTCAATGGCTAGTCCGATTTTCGTTTTTCTTTGTTTGTCTTGTGTATATGAACAAATTACTTAATTTAATACCAATCACGTGAATAAGGCTTGTTTGTTCATTGAGAAATCAGATTTTTTTTCTGATGATTATTCCTCCGTGGTACTTTTGATTTTTGATTTTCCTGGCCTGAGTGGCCTGGCCAGGCTATGTTGTGTATATATGCCAAATTCAATGTAAATCGGTTGAGTGGTTTAAGAGGAGGTAGCGAACAACCGAAATACATGAGTCGTCTAAGAGAGAACTTCACTCTTTCAGAGCTTTGCTAAATTAATAACAAAAGTATTTTAAAGACAAGCTTTTATATTATAAAACGTAGTTTTAATAAAACGAACATAATAATTTTGTGAAAGAGCTGTACTGATTTCAAAAGCTTGTATCGCTCAAGCAATTTCCCCATTTTCTATTTGCGCTACAATCTTTGAAATCAGCACAGCCTTTGCATTTTATTTTCAACTTTTTTGTTTTTAAGTAACATCATGAATACTACTCACCAGAGTGACCCTGAACACTACGTAACAATAAAGAGTTCGCCAAGAAAACTCAAATGAGCCCAAACTCGATAAGTTTCACTTGTTTAATTTAGTAGCCACCTTCCTACACCATCATCAGACCAGCTCGATGGCACCATATTAATGCATTGTCATCCAAATTAAATGTGCATGCAAATGCCAACAAAGACGCCAACAAATGATCGAAAAATGGTTCGCAAATTTTGTTGTTACATACGAACAGTGCAAGTTAAATAAAAGCTTGTAAAAAAGCTATACAATATCACGATATGGTTTATGCAAAATAAAGTTATGTATCTTTTATATCAAAGAAGAGAGGACAAATTTATAGCATTTTTAAAGATTCGTATTTAGTGGAAGACTGCAACGACTATTATTGATGTGAATTCGTTTTCTCGCTATCTGACATTGTGATTTGACAATGCAAGAAGCTGGCACAAAACCCTGGGTACATCATATTTGTGCACATATTCATACAAAAACAGACGTTTTATCACAAAGACTCATCATTCTTGTTCGTTTTAGAGGTTATATGAAACCTCTAAAACGAAGCATTTCTTAGATGCTTGATAAGTTAATATAGCTAAGGTTAAACAACACGGTCATTTATTTAACCTATAAAGTGTCGTCGGCCTCGTGCTAATACTTAATATAATTAATTTTTTCTGGGGATTAAGAGGTAAATTGAACAATTTATGAGTGCAGGAATTTCACAAAAATAAACGTTCTTTTCCCGCTAAGTACGCGAATGAGCGTTGTTTTGCAGCACAGTCATATTAATCTGAAGATTAAGTAGTATATAAGTGTCCATAAATTATAGAAAGTTTTAAGGCTTTGCAAGGCTCCCGAGACTGGTCCGAGGTAGATGGAGTGGTGATATACGATTCTTGCGAGATACTTGTTCCAACAAAATGTACGAATATTGTTTACGATTTATGATATAGAAGAATAATGGTAATTAAAGTATTATAAATAGCTTTTCATATTATTCTCATAGGTACGGGTAATACTCAGGCCGGGACGGTGGGGCGACTAGCGCCCTTCCCCCAAACCGGGGCAAGACGGGGACACCGTGATTCCCAAACCCGAGGGGACCATCTCGAAACAGGAGATGGCCCAGGGTCAGTCGGAGTGCGAGGGATATGCTCTATGGGCAACCTTACACCCTGGCGTGTTAAAACCCGAGACGGCGTGCGGTTTTAGTCTGCATTTTCACACGAAAAAAAAACGGGTAATGCTATTATAGCAATTCATGATTCATTACAATGACTAAAGCGTGTAGTGACAATATCGTGAACAGTTTATCGCATAATATCGCACAGATGCACAGAAGATTGTAATTATAAGCACTAATAACTAAGAACGTACGTGTGCTGCTACGCCACCTGTGTAGAGTAAAAAATAAACATTTTGTTTCAATCTTGAGCATACCCCAAGTATATTTTTTACTTTTTGAGGTCAGATAGTTAAACTTCATGGCATTTCTTTTTATTTTGTTAAATACGTCTGCAGTGAAAATTATACAAATATGTCCTAATACGTTTAAAATTGGCTGTAAAAACTTACGTTAGTAGCATTAGTGTGTGTGTGTGTGTTGCAAATGCATGGTAGTGTGTGTAATCTTTTGTTTATCGATTTAATGTGTTTTCTCGCACTCCAACGTCCGCTCAATTTTCGTAAAAAGTGATGTATAGTTTTATTTTCACGTATTAATATTATAGACATACAAAGTAAACCTTTCAAGGAATTCAAAGGGCACTTCATGTTAATTTGTTCACCCCTTCGAATTACCCACTAATGCCTCTATTATGGTCGCATTTACGTACAAATGTTGGTATATACAATCCCATTATGGGCGCACTGAATTTACTAATAGAATACAATAGAATCAAAGGCCACTCAAAAACTATACTTATGCATGTTCTAAACGTTTTGGTGGCGAGCTAGCTGTTTATACTGTCAAAATGATTTATGTAGCGATATATATATATCGCTACATAACACTATAACAAAATTTAAATTGCATAATATATTATGCAATTTAAATTTTGTATTGTAAAGTGAATCGTTCTTTGAGACAGTGGTATTTGTTTTGTTGAAAGTAATTTTGATGGAATTTTCAAATCAATCCACGACTTCTGGCGTAGAGCTCGATCGCTCTAATGTCACAATACACAATATATCATCGTCACAAGTCGTCGATTATAAAACAAATATATGCTGTATATTTATTTGCATGTTCCTTGACGTCTGAAGTTTTAAATTACAATTTCCATTTAAAATTTCTCTGAATACCGTGAATGGATAATAATGGCCACCGTTATAAAGGCGATCGTCTTTTTCTTTATAACGTAAACGCGCTGAGAATTCCCAGTTTATACGCGGCGCCCGTTATTAATAAGTCAATATTTTTTCTTTTAATATACAGGCTATTAAATGTACCTTTTTTTTATGTGCGGAAATCCCTTCGGATACTCCCCCGCCAGCCAGCGGGGGTGGTTATGTCGTGTATCGACTAAAACCGCACGGTGTCCTTCCCAAGTGTCCGTTGCCGGGCACCCCGGGTAAGCCCTCGAAAGGATAACCCCAGGGTTGCCGGCGGACTTTGGCCGCCACCGCGGCCTCGCCTGGTGGGGTCGGGTTTTATCCCACTTCGGTGAGTTGGCAGGCACACACGACACGCCTCCGCCATGGCCTGCTTCTGTAAGGACGGCTAGTCGGCCAACTGCCGTCCTCAGGCCCGATCATGGAAGTCGGTAGTCCCGGGCGTAGATGGGTCTGTGGCATCCTCGCCGCAGACGGTGAAACTCGAGGGGCAGGGTTCTCTCCCGCTCCCTCTCCGCCGTCTCTTTCACGCGCATTACCTGCTCGCAGAAAGAGGCGGCGGCGTGAAACTTGCTCCCGTCGGAGACCACGACCCTCACCATGGTCTCCAACGAGAGAACGTCCACGCCCAGGACCGCAACGAGATCCGGGCGTTGACTCGCCCACGCAGGGCACTCCACCAACGTGTGGAGCGCTGTGTTTTCGCCAGGATCCTCGCAGTGCTGGCACTGCGGCGTTGTCTCCCGGTGGATGCGCCACAGATACTTACCGAAACACCCGTGTCCGGTAACCATCTGGCACATCCGGTAGGAGAGGTCTCCATGGTCCCTCTCCAACCACTCCTTCATGATCGGTCTCACTGCCGCAATGGTGGTTTCCCCCCACCTTGGGTGCTCAAGTCGCACCCTCCATGTCTCCATGAGTTCCTGGTAGAGTAGGGACCGCTGAGCCTTGATTTCTCGGGGCTCCGGCCTATGGCCCCGCTCCAGCGCCTCCTTGCGCCACTGGTACAACAGCGCAAGGGCTCTCGCTTCCAGGTCCCATGGAGGGGTCCCGGCTAGGAGACATGCCGCCTCGACGGAGATTGTGCGATACCCCCTGATGACTCTGACGGCCATCACCTTTAACGGGCTGTTTAGAACAGCCACGTTGCGGGCCGCCAGAGTCTCCGCCCATACGGGGGCCCCGTATAGGGCCATGCGTCGCACGATCCCCAGGTACAGTCGCCTAGTGGGGGCGGTGAGTCCCTTAACGTTGGGCATCAGCTGCGATAGCGTGGCCGCAGTCCCATTAGCTATCGAGTACGAGCCCAAGGTACTACATCGTGGGCTCGTGAGCCAACTCGAGTCCCAGCCGCCGTATTCGACCCACGACTTGAGCAACCCCTGCCGTGGCCTTTAGTGCCGCGCTTCGGTACGCTGCACCCCGCGCCATAACGAGGGTGTCGTCAGCATAGCACACTATGCTGACACCCTCGAGCAACGTACCGCGCAGCACCCAGTCGTATCCGATGTTCCACAGGAGTGGCCCTAGGACCGACCCCTGCGGAACACCGCACGACACTTCTCGCCGCCCTGGTCCTAGCCAACCCGAGTTGGCAGGTAAACTATGGCCCTCTCGGATGGGTATGCCTCGACAATGTGGCGGAGGTAAGGAGGCACTCCGTGATATGCGAGCGCCTCCCTAACGCAGCTCCAGGGTAGGTTGTTGAAGGCGTTGGCGATGTCGAGAGACACCGCCACCACCACCCCACCCCGCGAGACTACTTCCTCCGCCAGGCGCCTAACGCGAATGATCGCTTCCATGGTGGAGCGCCCCCGGCGGAAACCGAACTGGTTGTCCGCCAGATCTGGCCCCACGTTCGTGAGATGCTCGACGAGGCGCTCTGCAATAATCCGCTCAAAGAGATTGCACACCTCGTTGAGCAACACGATCGGTCGGTAACCGGTTGGCTGATCCGCCGGCCGCCCCGCCTTCCGGATAAGGACCAGTTTCCCCGTCTTCCACGCCTTTGGAAACTGGCCCCTTTCGAGGCATGCGCTAAAGAGCGCCACCAGTCGAGGCCCTAGTTCCTCAAGGGCCAGGACCCATGCTCGGCCTGGAATGCCGTCGGGTCCGGGGGCAGTGCATTTCCGGGCTTTAAGCCGGAGCACTGCTACCCCCAGTTCACTCTCCCTGACTTCGGGCACATCGCTCTCGCTATTATCAGCGTCAGGCGCCTAAGGCGGAGCCATACGCGGAGGAACATGCTCCTCCGCTCTCGCTGGGAACAAGGAGCCCAGTACCCCAGTAGCAGCGCGGCGGCACATCACATCACGGTCGGTGCACTGGCCTTGTGACCGGGCTGACTGCAGAGGAAGCACCGATCCCCCACGGTGTCTCCCGCTGGGCACTGCACTCCCACATGCCCCACGGCCAGGCACCTGAAGCACCTGGTCTCGCGGGGCAGCAGGAGTTGCACCCGCGCCTATAGGAAGCCCCCAACGAGGAGGCTCCGTTCGTCCGCAATTTTCTGCGCCGCTGCGACGGGGCAATTGAAGACTGCCGTGCCGTGACCGGTGGATCTGAAGCGGATTTCTCCAGCCCTCACCTGATCCCGGGGGCAGCCGCCCGCCTCCACGACGGCGGAGATAACCTCATCCGTCGTGGCCGCATCATCCAGACCCGAAATGCGCAAACCTGCGCATTTGTTGGGTCTGGTGACGCGGACGGCTTCCGTATCCAGCGACTCCCTCAGCTTGGCCGCTAAGGCGTCTACTTTGGAGCCGCTGGTGGCGCCGGAGACCTCGAGAAGGCGAGCTCCGGTGCGAGTCGTCTTGCACCGGAGCCCACCCTCAATCTCGAGGGCCTTGAGGTCCACAGAGGCTTTCACCTGCCTCAGGACCTTGGCGTACCCCACGCTCTTCTCCACACCCTCCGTCGTCACCGTCAGGACGACGGCAGTGGAGCGTGGGGCGCGGAGCCTCTTCGGCGCCTTCGCCGCAGCGGCTTTGGCCGCCTTCTTAGCCTCCTTTTTGGCGGCTTTTTTCGCCTTCTTGGAGGCTCCCGCTACCACCCATCCCAGCCCTCTGGAGGGACATTCGGGTGCAACGGGAGCGGCTGCAGCGGAGACGGGGGTGCCACGCTTTTTTCGCTTCCCCTTCCCCTCCCCTTTCCCATTGGCCTTATTCGGCGGTTGGTTCGCAGGGACGGCGGTCCCTGTCTTGGGACCGGAATATTTAATGTACCTCCCTTTCATTTAAAGTCTTTGTTACGTAAAACGCCGATTATGTCAATTATTTCATAATAATTAATTTCTTAAAAGACTCAATTTTCTTTTTAAATAAAAGAGGGGAACAAGATCAGTAAGGAAATAAAACATAAAAAGGTTTGATAAGGCAATGAAGTACATATATATGGAGTATAGGATATGGAATATATTCGAACCAGTCCCTTTTGCGAACAAAGGTTTAACTTTACAGCGAGCTACATTTTTTAAGACAGACAATGGTTTTCCGACCTTTTTCAATCTACTAAACTGGAGTGTCCTACAAAAGTATAAGGAGCCTGCTATCTGGCAGTATATCGAGTATCTCTTTTAACCTTCCTGATAATATTATCTCAGATTATCTTATCAGCTTGTAGTCTAACTTTAGACCTAAGTCCGAAGTTTCGGACCGACTCCTAAAAATTAATATACATTCAGCATTTACTATCGTTCGATACAGCCTTTTCGTCCCAAAATTCACGCATGCTTTACGATCATCATAATTTTCTAACGTTCGGCACTTTTAGGCAAGATGGACAAAATTATTCAAAATACTCTGTAAAATTTTGAATGCAGATTTAAACGATCGAGCCGGCTGCAAGCGACTCTACCGGTTCGCAGTGGTGGGCTCGACGTTCGTAAAATTACCGATGTCAGTTTACCCGCCTTTCTATCTTCGATCCATGGCACAGAAGAACTAACCAGGAAAATTTTTATACCCACACTGGTTAATTCTGAAGTATCAGGCAAAATCGAAGCTATAAATGCTTGGAAAATGGCTTGCCCAAACACTGATTTGCCCACCAACCTATTCTCCCAGAGACAATGGGACAGACCGCCATGCAACATGACAAAGGCAACATTTAATTAATACTTCTTATTATATTACACTGGGACCTAAACATAAACTGGCGAAATGTGGGTGCTAGCACCTCTGCCTACCCCTTCGGGGATATAGGCGTGAGTTTATGTTATGTTATGTTTATTGTAGAGCGCGCTCGCCTTTTGGCTGTGGGGGAATGGGAGTCTAGGTTCTGGCTGCAGGCTCTTCCATCGCCCAACATAGGCACTATGTTGGACGACACGACATTCAGAATTACAGCTTGTCTTCGTTTGGGTGCTAATTGTGTCTCACCTCATCGCTGTCACTGTGGCGAAGCAGTCGCAGTCACGTCATGCACACCTAAACGTTATTATCCGCTGGGCTCTTGTCACCGCCGGTGTTCCAGCCGTGCTTGAACCTGCTGGTTTGGTTCGCGACGATGGCAAGAGACCAGACAGTATGTCTTTGGTGCCTAGGAACTTGGGTAGGTCTTTGATGTGGGATGCAACTTGTGTCGACACCCTCGCGCCTTCTCATCTTTCAAGTACGACGGGCTGCGCTTGTGCTGTTGCGGTATCTGCGGAGACCCTCGGCGCAAATATAATAATTTAGTCAGTAATTATATTTTTGAGCCGTTTGGGGTTCCCTTGGTTCGTGGGGCCCGAGTGCACGTTCGCTTTACAAAGAAATCGCTAAGCGACTGGTCGATGCTTCGTGTGACCAAAAGGCTGGCTTGTTCTTTGCGCAAAGAATGGGCATTGCCATCCAACGTGGCAATGCTGCTAGCCTTTTGGGTACGTTACCAGTCGACATCGATGGGGAGGAATTCTTTGACACCTAAACTTTTTACTTTCATACTCTTTTTTAGAATGTAAATATTTTATTTTAAAATTATAAATTATTTTATGAAATGTAATAAATATGTATATTTTTAAATAAAATAAAAGTCAGTTAATCATAATGTTTATGCCGTTTTATATATAATATATTAATTTAATTTATTCATCACTCAGACCACATGTTGCGCCATCTTTGGGATTCGTATGTAACCTTTAGGTACAACTTCGACTCACGAGATGGCATTTGCGCTGCGACGTCTCGGCGACATCGCTAGTGTGTTGCTCTGGCGCTCACTTGGCTCGCTGTCGCGCCTTCATCGCGAAATGACGTATGTCACGTCCACCTCGTTCTAGACTCTTCTAGACGAACTTTCATCATAAATATCGCATAGACTATACCTTCACGCCTGGTTCTGATCCGCTGTCGGAAGACCAGCCTTTTATCGCGTCTCATCAGCGTCGGATGATTGACGCGCTCACGCGCCGTTGTTTTATGGACTAGCAAGTGACTCTCGAGAGACCTTCCACCTACAGTGCTGTTTTTGGGTATAGTGATCGACCAGAATGCAGCAGCATCGATAACCCGGGAGTTCGAGTTTGCCGATTTGGTGAGTACGATTGCCCTAAGTTGGTGCTCTCATCGTGGTGTGAAGCCTCTTATATTATATATCTTATATATATCTACCCGCTAACCTGCCCTGGTCCCCAGGACAGGCGATCCACATTTCTATGTGGTTAAACGCATCCGCACCCCCACATAACGTTAATATTATATTTTTGATTAGTAACTCCGATATTGATTCGGTATGACATTTGGTATAGATATTCATGATATTGATAAATGTAAACCGCCGCAAAATCTGTCTTTTAATATTATACTTATCTACTACATAACCTTCTGCAAACATTTAAGTAATTTGGAACACAGGAAGACTACATTTTCTATTAACTAAAACGCGAAAAAATGCGTATATTAAGGTTGCTGAGTATCATAAAAATCTTCGACAGTGTATTTATTATCATTTGCACCTTTAGACTCGTCCACAGCAGTGTAGAGTCATGTTGGTTGGCATACTTTGGCGGTCCCAATCTTAACCATTACGGTCTTACGTGTGAAGTCAAGACGCCTCTTAAGTGTATCAAAATAGTCATCAGAATACAACTATCGTGGCCTTAGCAAGATTAAGACCCAGTTTCACCCAGTGTGGCACTATGGCTTCTACCATAGTGCCACATACTACCATACCTAGGATACTAGGATACTACCACAGGCATTATTTAATCAGGCATATAATTTAACACCACTCTTAAAGTAAAGCACGTTCACGAGAGATAAGTAACAGACCAATTAGTAAACCAACTAATAAAATAACATTTTCCAAACCATTCACTCTTAATTTAAAGTACAGAAATAATATGTTATCACCTGTCATCGTATTGGTTCGCACCACGTCATCTTTTTCCAATGGAAGCATAATAGCACAGCCATCAATATAACCAACTAAATTAAAGTGACGTTCACTGTGCAAAAACAAAATGTCTGTCTGTCTGTCCGTCCGTATGTCACAGCCACTTTTTTCCGAAACTACAAGACCTATGCTGTTGAAACTTGGTAAATAGATGTATTCTGTGAACCGCATTAAGATTTTCACACGATAGAAAAAAAGCAATACATATTGGTGGTGCCCATACTTAGAACTGAAACTCAATTTTTTTTTCATCAAACCCATACGTGGTTATATCCATGGATACGTCCTATCTATGGATAGGTCTTCAAAAATGATATTGAGGTTTCTAATATAATTTTTTTCTAAACTGAATAGTTTGCGCGAGAGACACTTCCAAAGTGGTAAAATGTGTGCCTTATCGACTATATGTACGCCTTATCGACTATAGATGAAAATTATACTAGGACGGTTACCAGCTTCGCGATCAACCCAAACTTAAGCGTAGCGAGATTTGCCTATCCAACAATAGGTCAACGTGAGCGGTTGACTTTTTCCATTGATTTGGTTTTTCGGTGATTATTCCTCGATGGTAAGGCCGATCTGGACATTCGACCCCTTACGACACTCAGTAGGGTCTACTTGATCACCGTGGCAAATTTGGTCGAGATCCGTCAAACGGTTTCGGAGGAGTATCATTTATTTGAAATGCAACTTTGAAACCAAAGACGCTTCGCTCGCCTTCGGCTCGCTACGCTTAACTAGGTCTGCCAGGCGAATCGCTGCTTGCAATGTTGAGCTGAGTGAGACATCGTGAATCAGATTTTGAAAATTTTGAACAGTGATCATTCCTCCGTGGCAAGTCCGATTTAGAAAATTCTTTTTGAAAGTCACAACTCTGGACATGCTTTCTGAGCGTGTAAAGTTTGGTCACAGTGTCTCGAGCGGTTATTATGTAATTCCATTTGGATTTTTTTTAACGGTGATCATTCCTCTGTGGTAGCATTAATTTTTTCAAAATATATCCATAAACCTTCCTCTGATTGACCTCTTTAATCATGCCAAATTTGGTTCTGATTGGATTAATAGTTTAGGAGGAGACCTGTGACAAAGAAAATCCTGAAGTCTGGTATGAGGAGCTTTCGCTCGACTTCGTCTCACTCAGCTCAATAAATTAACAAAAATCTTACTTTGCAAATTGAAAAATGGAATAATTTTATCAAATTAGTGTAATGTCATCGGTCCTCAATAAATCTACAAAGTTTGAACAAAATCTGGCCGTTTAAAGTGAGTTAAAATCGCGCCCAAAGGAGTCGGTTACAAACAAACATACAGGTGAAGCTAATAAAAAGCGTATAATATGAATAAGTTAACAGATTATAGAGTTTGAAAATAAAATGATTCAGTCATTCAATTTATTACACTCATTTCCACTGGTTGAAAAACGTGAAATATAATAATTTGCATTCTGTATCGCTACTGTAACGCGATCACTTGATCTATATTTGAGTTACTACCGCAGTTATAAAGAAACAGATATGGTGAGTACGTTGCGGTAATATTAAGCTACGTAGTTGTTTTTAAAGGTGACTTGTTCTATCTGGATTTCATATTTTATGAACTTGTGAAAAAACTAAGTCTACTGTCTTGAAGCAAGTCGCCTGATCCAGTTCAATTAAGTGCAGCTATAGATGCACTTAGCACAAATCATATATCAACAACCTTTTTAGTTAGGTTGCGTTAATTAAAAATATTGATTTCAGAATTATCAGTAATTAACAATATTCCAGGTGCTTATGCAGCAGATATATTAATTGTTATTATTTACTAGATATATTATTATCTTTATTTTATGAATTAGGTTTTGGAATATTACGATTTTTTTAAATATTATACCTGTCGTTTAAGTAACTAGAACAATTATTGCGAGTAAATTCTAGACGGAATTTGACTCACAAATCATTTATTTCCATAAAACGAATTTTAATTACATTTATATCTATGAAAATATTTGAACTTATTTTATTTCATCGGCGTATATTATAACAAGTTGAATTCCTGAGACGAGCTCAGCCGAATACAAGGGATTTTCGATTTTGCGTTTTTTTTGCGATTTTTTCTTTATCTTGCAATGGTTCACCCCAGCACGAATCTATTACCGACAACAGCAACTCGATAGCTCATCTCCTTTATACCCAAAACCGTGACAGAAAATTGGCAACGACGACGTCGACGACGACGACAACTCGATAGCAATAGGGCTTTTCTAAAGAAAATCCCTAAAAATATAATATCCAAAATGTTGATTACAACTGTTGCAAAAAGAATGACGCACTTACCCAATTTTAAGATTATCACTGATATCTTTGAAACTATGCATATTTTCTTACTAGCACATCATGTCAAGTTTGACAAATTCTATCTTTTCATTGTCTGTAAAACGTGAAACGATGTCTGTAATACGGTTTTTCACACGTGGGAAAAGACACGCACTTTCTCAATAAAACTAGGTAAGTAAACCTAGTTTTATTGAGAAAGTGCGTCTATTTGCCAAGTTTTGAAAAATATAAAATATGCGGGAATTAAACGGCTTTGATTAAAAATACATATGTTATTTAGCCAAATAAATAAACTATACATTTTTAGTCTTCTAACCCTCGAGAGGTACACACTTACGAGGGCCTTTAAAAATATTGATGTATAAATGTGTAAATGAAGAAATGTATGACGCACTTGCCCCGCCTCATCCTAATATTGTAAATAATCATACAATTTGTTCACTGATACGGTAGTACATTTTTAACATCAAAAAGAAATTTGTTTACAGTTTGCACCAACATTTTCATATTGTACTGAAAAAACCCGTCGGCGATAGATGAAAGCATATTTTATGTTAGATCGTTGCTATTTTTCTAAACTTCCTTAATTTTGTCATCATATTATATTTTTCCGCTCATAGAAAAGTATAACAAAGATAAAATAAACATGAGACTGTTGTAATAAGAATTAAAATTTTGTCAATCTACATTATCTTACAGTTTATCAATCATTACCGGCTGAAATCTCCAAAGATCGAGATGAAATGTTTACTATTCACCTTGATCTGAAAAGTCTGTTACATTGAAAACGATATTAAAAATAGTAGTGGAATTCATCCTTGGGCATAATAATATTATTTTTAAATCCTTCATTAAATATTTAAAATCTACGATAACTTATAAATTGAGATAAGTGGTTACAGGCTCATAAATTATTTACATTAATACATATTGAGATCTTAAAATACGACGGTTCGATGGCACAAAACTTTTTAAAGTTCCGAAGATGTGATACTGGATCTAGATAATGTTTGTCCGGAAGGTACTCCTCCTTCACAACTCAAACTCTAAGGTTAAACATAAATATAGTTACTTAAAAAACTTGACGTTAGTAATTTTATATAGAGAAATAATAGACTGTTGACATGAATAATGGTACCTACATGAAATAATTCATTCTGGAGTTCCTTTTTAATTTTTATGATGCGCACATTATTGAAACCCTCTGGCCGCTTTCGAATTCTATAGAGCCCAACAAGGTGATCTACATCATGCTGCAAGTACCTTTATGCAGACTATGTAGTAAATTTAATGGGTCATACCATAATTTGCATTTATAATTTAAATTTCTAGATGGTACTACCGTGCATTTCCGTGTACGAATGGACTTCCCTCTCGCTTATCTATATATTAATACGTGAAGGCAAAACTTTAGATCCCTTTTTACGAAAATTGCGCGGACTGAGTAGTGTGAGGTTTGGCATCTTATATGCAGAAGAAGTGCAGAATGCTAATATTTTGCTTAAATTATGCATAAAATATACATTAAATCACATGTTTACTATGTTTACTAGAGTGGCTGTTTGGAACAAATTAGGTAGTATAGATTTTTGGACGCCTTGGCGCCACTTTTTGTTGTTGTCATAGCCACAGAGAATATGAAATTTATACGATTTGATATGAGATCATCACCTGTCATCTGTAAAGTAGTGTAAGGGCACCAAAATTATTAATCTATAGTGAGGCGACCCCTCCCTCGTTCCCTCCTCACCCCTGAAGTGTGACACTAAATAATCAAATTCAATTATGATATTTTTTTCTACCAAGTTATGCTACAAGTTATGCAGTGAGTTAGTATGCTTGTTGAAATGATAAATAGAATTTCAAGATTTTGTTTCGGGTCACGGTACATACTAGTAACCGTTTAATCATGTTTAATTATTGAAATAGTATTATAGGGTTTACCAACCAATGTTTTAATTAGTTCCATTTTTATCACTTCTGACTAAGAGTAAGTCTTAGCATTTTTTTAATTCGATGAACAAAGTAGTTTTTTCTGATCCTAGAATATACCAACAACTTCAACAGTTCGCATTTCAAAGGGAAAACTTCTTTCCCTTGTTATTTGAATTTAGTAACGTAAGCTCAAGATTAAAACAAAAATTTGTATTATTAAACAGTTTACATATAGAAAGAGACATCTATAGGGTCCATTCGGTTGACCTAGAATTGACAACTTTGGTTAAAACCAAGGCCTCTCAGCACAATTTAAGAGAAAATTCCGCAAAATAAAAAAGTTAATAATTAAGGTAAATTTTGGTACTTAAAAGTTTTCATGAAAATCTTAATTTACCCATATCTTTTTATCTTGTTGACTCAGGACCTTGATTTATATACACCTAACAGGGACTAAAGACCCCAGTATCTGGTATAAATTTCAGCTTTCTAGGTCCACTCGTTCCTGAGAAAATCGGTAGTGACACACGGACAGACGGACGGACAAGAGAGTGATCTTATAAGGGTTCCTTTTTTACCTTTTGAGGTACAAAACCGTCCGGCTGAAATTTGGTACAGGAAAAGATTATAGTCTGAATAAGGCTACTTTCTATCCTTGGAATAGGTTCCTATGAGTTAGGTGACAGGAACAGCTTGAAGTGTATTTATAAAAGGCCTTTCGGCGCAGACATCAATAAGTTTATATCAGTTCGAATTAGATAAATAGCTAGGATCTTTGTTTCTGAGTATCATGTTTCACATTGACCCATCTTTGTTGAATTGAGGCAAGTAACCTCATTATTACATACTCAATCCTTTTTCCTTAAGCAGATAACCGACGGCCGCAGGCATCAGCTAGTACTATTATAAAATTGTAAATTAGTAGTGTTTGTACATTGAAGATATTAAAAAATACTTGGGTTATGTTAAAGGAACGATTCTAAATGTAAACTTCCACCGAAAATTGGTTTGAACGAGATCTAGTAAGTAGTTTCTTTTTAATACGATATAAATCGTAAACCGCAATTTACCTTTCGTTCCATCAACTCAAATATAAAAATTAAAAAAACAAACATTATTATGTTACTTGCTGCTACGGAACCCTTCATGGGCGAGTCCGACTCGCACTTGGCCGCTTTTTAGAGGATTTTGGTCAGTTTAAAATCTGCCCTATGTTTGATTGCTATTGGTTAAGTAAAACCGGAGATATAACCAAAAAAGGGTAACCAACCTCCGTGCGGGCGGAGGCGCGTGTTTCAACTAGTACCGTGCAAGTTAGTAAGTTAAATAAAAACTTGTAATAACAAACAAAAGGCTAACATCTTCCTTTGAGTAACTATTTCCATTACTTTTGAGAGTCTTCCATGCCTTCCTGTAGGTTAAAGTACCTTTATGGTGAACGTACCTTTTTTTTAATTTATCATGCGGAAATCCCCTCGGATACCCCCTCGCCGGCCAGCGGGAGTGGTTATGTCGGGCTTGAACCGACTAAAACCGCACACCGTCTCGGGTCCTCAGACGCCGGGGTGTAAGGTTGCCCATAGCACAGAATAAATAATAGTACAAGTACAGAAGACCCTCTGTTTTTATGTTCACGAATGCCGCCTTTTTACGTGCCTATTCATTATTATTAGCAACGGACCGCACGCCAGCCGCGCCGTCATTGAGTTCTATTGCCCGGCGCGAAGGTCGTCATTACTCCGCACCTTGCCGAAGATAGGGTTGTCATTTTTTGAAACTTCGTCGGTGGCAAACGAGCGTACGGTCCGCCTGATCGTAAGCGGATACGGTAGCTTTGCACTATTGTCTATTCTGTGGCGCAAGCATCGACTATGCCAGAATAAGGTACCCGTCTAGCACAACTATGCTTATTGCTTGGCAACTCTCGTTGCAGGACATAACGACACCCGTCACTTTTTCACAGTAGTGCACAAAAAGAGATTATGTGCGGAAATCCCTTCGGATACCCCCCCCCCCGCCGGCCAGCGGGGGCGGTTATGTCGGGCTTGAACCGACTAAAACCGCCGCCCTCCCCCAAACCGGGGCAAGACGAGGACACCGTGGTTCCCAAACCCGAGGGGGCCATCTCGAAACCGGAGATGGCCCAGGGTCAGTCGGGGTGCGAGGGATATGCTCTATGGGCAACCTTACACCCCGGCGTCTGCAGACCCAAGACGGCGTGCGGTTTTAGTCGGTTCGAGCCCGACATAACCGCCCCCGCTGGCCGGCGGGGGGGTATCCGAGGGGATTTCCGCACGAAAAAAAAAAAAAAAAAAGGTACCTTTTTTTTTATCGTGCGGATATCCCTTCCCGCTCGCCGGTCAGCAGGGGCGGTTATGTCGGGCTTGAACCGACTAAAACCGCACGCCGTCTCAATATAATTTCTCGCTCGAGAAAGAGTCACGTGTCACAGTTGGTTTAGACCGGCTGATGAGCGTTTTATAGTCTAGGAGCTAGCAACCAAATTCATTAAAAAAAAAAACAATATATTTACTTACTAATTACTTTTTATTGGTTTACGTAAGTAAATACTAAAGGTAACGCGGGCGTGACCTGTATTTATTGCTTACTTAACTGCAAATGCCTTACTTTTATATACTTTTTTTTACCATCTTTAAATTGCCGGTTGTTAAATTTAATTGTTGCATATATGCGAAACCTACAAAACAATTTTAATACATATTCCACTGGGAAACATGCACATGGTGATTGTGGAGGTTTATTTCTAAAAAGTTCCATAATTTTGCTGCCTGGATTACTTTGAACACAATTTTCAAAATTTTCTATGAAAGTGGTTTCTAAATTTTGTACATACTCTATAAAATCTTTTGGTGGCATTTTTAAGCTGCCATAAATACTAGATTGGTTGTTGAATGCTTTGTATCTAGTAAATCGATTAGTCTCGTCTAAGCCTGCAACTGATCTTCAAATTTCATCTATTAAATCATTTGAAATTTCATCTATTAAAAACGTATAATCCGAATTTTGATCATTGTTTCTGCAACCCGCAGCAATGCAATATTTCATTGCCCTTATTTTATACATCGTATACAATATGCGCTTTCGACGTTGGTATGCGGGAGACACGCGCGCGAGTGTCGCGGCCCACGGCGGGGCAACCACTGAATAAGCAACCCCGGGGATTCCGCCGGCATGTACTTATAATTTCTCGCAGATCGGCAGAGTGACACCCCCCTGCCCATAGAGCATATCCCTCGCTCCCCGACTGACCCTGGGCCATCCCGTACGTATGGGTTTGATGAAAAAAAAAATTGAGTTTTAGTTCCAAGTAAGTAAGAAAAACAATAAATATTGGGGGTTCCCCTCAAAATTTATTGTTTTTCTTCTATTCTTAATGCGGTTCACAGAATACATCTACTTACCAAGTTTCAACAGCATAGTTCTTATAGTTTCGGAGAAAAAGTGTCTGTGACATACGGGCGGACAGACAGACAGACATGACTAATCTATAAGGGTTCCGTTTTTTGCCATTTGGCAACGGAACCCTAAAAATAGTTTCAGAAATTAACATAAGTCAATAAAGAAAGAAAGAAGACTCTATTACATAATATGTTATAGATTTTTATAGGCCACAAAAAAAAACACTTTTCACATTTTATGCTATGAATTTAAATTGTTTGCTAATATTTGCTAAAATATAATATATTTCGCGACTTATGGACTGAGGACGAAGCCCAGTAAGTGTCACTGTCTATGTCTGGGTAGACGGGACACCAAATTTACCTCTTACGACCCGGGACTCTTCATTGGGGGTAAACCAGTTTCCATAGTCGCTGAATCGGTGCCATTTAAATTTCTTGGGAGAAAGATAGACTATAAAGGACGCACACCATCCTTAGATGAAGTTGTCGATACGTTTATAAATGACCTAAATAAGATAGATCAGATACCACTAAACAATATCAAAAAAGCTTGGATATATGACAACTACTTAACATCACGTCTGACTTGGCCTTTTCTGGTGTATGAATTCGGTAAAACCTTACTGGCGAAAATAGATGCAACTGTCATAAAATCGCTAAAATCGTGGCTTGGACTAGCGCACTCTGCTGATTCCTCTGCTCTATTTAGGGATCAAAATAATTTTGGGATGAAACTTAAGAAACCATCGGAGCTCTATAAACATCTTAGAGTTACCAAAGCCCACATCTTAGGAAAATCCCAAGATGTCACAATCAGGGCACTCCCGAAAGATAATAACGCGTCCGAGCTTGAATCTAGACTTCTATTCCATAAACGATTTATGATAGGGGCCCAGTCAAACAGAGTGGGGTTGGGAGTATGAGAGCCAGAAAGGGACCAGGATATACTTAAGTCCTTTCTAAAACAAGACGAAAATGATAAATATCGAGTGCACGCGATGAATTTGGAAATCCAAAATGAATGGTTGACAATGGGAGAGTTCTGCATACCGATGGCCTTAAAGTGGCGCACCTTGATCTATGACTGGTCGCCGGCCCTGTTAAAATTTTATCTTAACGCCTTTCAGATGACCCTCCCAGACCAGAGTAATCTGGTAAGGTGGGGGAAGGCCACAGAAAAACAATGTTATACTTGTGGTGAGGCAATAGGGACGGCTAGACACATATTAGTAGGATGTAGGGTGCTTCTCGATAGAGGCCATTACTCACGCCGCCACGATAAGGTGCTTATCATCATACGTGAAGCAATGAGTCTGGCAGTAGCTAGAGCCCAAAAAGGATTGACTACTAACAGACGTCATATCAACTTTGTGTCTGAAGGTTCATCCATAACACCCAGGAACAAACCTTATTCAATCTTAGATACTGCCCCAGATTGGACTCTCCTAATCGACACGTATGAAAAGCACTACAAAATTCCGGAGGACGTTGGGGTTTCGTCATCTAGACCTGACATATTCCTATATTCTAAGAGGTTAAAACATGCGGTTCTTGTGGAACTTACTGTACCGTGGGAAACAAATATACCGAAGGACCACACAATAAAGAAAAATAAATACTATGATCTCACAAACGAATTAATCAAAAACGGTTACGTGGTTAATTTGTATGCAGTGGAAGTGGGAGCGAGAGGTATACCAGCAAAATCTCTCTATAACCTACTTAAAGATCTAGGCCTATCGAGAGCTACAATAAGCTCATTACTAGGACGAATGTCTAAAGCGGCACTAGTAGGTTCGTATCAAATTTGGTTAGGCAGGGAGGGGAACTTGGGTAGTGAAGGTGAGTGTTGATGTACATCAACAAAAGGGGCCCCTTCTAAACCTACACTTGGGTCGCAAGTCCCAGGCACTGTCCCGAGTTCCCAACTCAGCAACGCGATGGACCCGGCACCCGCACGGAGAATCCATGGATTGCTAAGATTACGGTCTCTTATATAGAACGCGAAATTAGATGTTTTACGTATGATTTTAAAAATAATATGACAAAATCGAACAATGTCTTAGAATATTTGTAATTGCCTGTTTTATGGAGTTGTTTTTAACCAACAAAATGTATGGACACCATCCATGTTCCGCCCTTTACAAAACTCACTGTTCATGAAGCTATGCACCACAATTTTTTTTCCTCAAGCCTGTAGGGTTTACTTACGACTTAAATATCTTTCGTGATCAGACTTGACGTGACGTGAGATAATGTCACGTAGATAGATACTAGACCTATATTAATACAAATGAATCGGTAAATGTGTTGCTAAGCTATTGAGCTAGGTCGTTCTCAAGAATAATTGACTTGAAAACGGCTCCACCGATTTGAATATGTTTTTTGTTGCGTTCGTAATTGTCGAGAGCACGATGCCGGGTAGCTCCGGGCATGAACAGTCAGTTAATAATAATCATCAACGCAAATATCTCCCTAGTAGTTCATTAGTGTTCAGAACACTGCCAGCACTGACATGTCGAATAGCAATTTTAATAATATTCTTGGCACTAGTAAAGGGCAAGTATTGTATTTGAATATTATAAATAAGATAATTATAGACTCAATGTAACTGATTCTTGATAATGCAATCTAAATTGAACTACCGAAATTTAAGCATACACAATTTGAGCATATACCACCCACACCATACACATTGTTTATTTTAATAATAAAATAGAAAAATGTGTTTGAACGCGTTTTTTTCTACTGATAGCACAGTTCTTTAGGATTTTTATAGGTTATTTACATAACACTACGTTACACAACTAAAATAGTTGTGTCTGTACATTGGAGATATTTAATAAAAACTTAGGTTAAATGATCGATTCTGAACCCTAAAATATGTTATTGGGATTCTTGTCTGTTTGTTCGTGATGGGCGCAATAACTACTAGACGGATTTTGATGCGGTTTTTCATTAATATATTCACTTAAAACTACCATATTTTTCATTGCAATTGATTGAGTAGGGTCGAAGATATATTCGAAAATAGAATCGCGCAACATCCTCGAGGGGAGCCATAAGAAAAAAAGTTAGAAAGATACGGGTGGCTCTCCGGATAGAACCGGGTACGGTGATTGAAAAAAGAGGCTAGCTTCCGCATGCGGGAAGGTAATAGGTATAGTTTAAACCCGGTAGGCGATGCAGCAATCGGTTTAGAGTATCTTTTGAAATAGCGGCTCGTTGTCTTTGCTTGCAATGTAAACGCTGAAATACGTAATTATACGTATGTTACTTATGAATCGAGTTGTTGTCGTCGATAAATGGTTGTAACCATTTCAGAGCTTAATAGACTGGTCGACGTAATATTTCAGGTTTTGAATGATGATTAAAATGTTTTTTTTTTAATTGAAGGACCGCTCGTATAAAAGTACTGGTGGTAGAAATTTGATGATACAAATTTGTCACAAAATTCGGCCGGGTAGGTACCACCGTGCAGGGGTGTGTGTTGGGTAACCTCCTCGCGTGTCGTTCCGATTCCGATCCCGCTGCAGTCCGGCGGGAGCGGAATCGGAGCGGCCGGTACACCCTGGGCGGCGGTCAATGGCTTCCCCTTCATGGGGTTGGCATTGATCGTCGGCTAATATCCAACGTGGCGGGAACACATCGCTCTCCGTACTCCTCTGCTTTCAGAGGAGACAGGACGAGCGATGGTGTTAGTGGCTGAGGCCACCATAGGATCCTGTGGGATCCAGGGGCGGGTTGGCCCACGCTATTGGCTAACGCAGGGGCCGACGGGCACTTGTGCCGCCGCCGGTGAGAGAGGACTAGCCATCCTCTCGCGTTCCGTAATCGGTAGGTGATCAGCAACGACCTAACTGGTGGCTCCAGAAGGGTACGCTGTGATCTTGCTGACCGGAGGGCTTGCCTTTATTGGCCGGCCCACGACAAGGAAAAGTCTATAACACCCGACAGCCAAGTCGTAAAAACCTATGGATACCAGCCGACCTCCATAGTATATAGGCTTATCCAGGTGCAGGGGGCTCCGCCTGGATGGACCACCTTTCCCCCACACTCGTGGGATAAGTTATGGACTCAAACACAACAATAATTAATAAAACGGATCGGATTAAAATTCAAAACAACAACGGCAAGAATAAGGATATCGAGAATGACGGAGTCTGCGCGGAGGCCGCGCAGCACTCAGGCGTGGAGGTGACGCCAAACACCTCGGCGGTGTCGGAGAGTTTCGACACCGCCAACGAGCGAAGTCGGGCGAGCAGCCCGTCGGGTCTGGGCGTACAGCGGACCCGTAAGCGCAGACGGCGCGCAAAGGCCCGGCTGGGGGAGGACGTGTCGGATGAGGACTGCACCCTCACCGGGACGACCTCCTCCAGCAGTGACGAGGCGTCAAAGCCTGCGTCAAAGGTGGCAGCAGGCCGCCGAGGGGCGCGAGGTGGAACGAGGGCTGGGCAATCCACCCGAGTCTCCTCGGCCCCTGAGAGGGCCGCGGGCAAGTCACCGCCGAGGCCTTCCACCTCGGCGGTGTCGGAACCAGGTGGGAAGACGCGGTCTCTGATGGAGAAACTCCAGCAAGTGACCGCGTCTTTCCGGGGGTCTCCGAACCCCGATCAGGAGGCGATGCTGCACATTGTGCTCGGCATCGCCTCCGAAAATGAGGCTCTCGCGGCGCAGCTGGCCGAGTCCCGTCCGGAGACGGCTCGACTAGCTGCAGCCGTCGAGGAGCTGAGGAAGGGGATGGCGAGCCCGACTCAACCGGCGCAACCGGTGCAGCGAGCGCAACCGGCGGAGCGCGTGACTCGCTCGTCCGCGAGGCAGTCGGCGCAGCAGGCGCTGTCGGTGCAGCTGGAGCGGCCGGTGCAACCGGTGCAGCAGCCGGCACAGCCGGCTCGCCCACCGGCACCGCAGAGAGTACCACCGGCGGAGCCTTGGTTCGCGTACATGGAGGCGCTAGAGGAGCGTATGATGAGTCGGATGGAGGCCCTAATGGACTCCATCCGCCCACCGGTGGCCGGCTACGCGACTGCAGCCCGGAAGGGTAATACCCGCCCGGCTCCAGTGGAGGCTCTGCCGGAGCCGGCTCGTCGCCCCGCTCCCGCTCAGGGCCCCGCTCCCACTCAAGGGAAGGGAAAGGGGAAGGGCAAGGGCAAGGGGAAGACGTCCCCAGCCCAGGCCCCAGCCCCAGCCCCAGTCGTGGCTCCGGTAACCCCCACTAGAACCCCCTTGGAAGGGGGTTGGGAGGTGGCTGGAGCCAACAAAAAGAGGCGGAAGGCCGCAAAGAAGGCCGCCAAGAAGGCCAGGAGGGCCGCGGCCGCCGCGAAAGCAGCGCCGGGGAAGCTCCGTGCCCCCCGCACTACGGCCGTCATCGTCACCCTGACGGCGGAGGCAGCGGGGAGAGGCATGGGGTATGCCGAGGTGTTGGCCAAGGTAAAGGCCAACGTCGACCTCAAGGCCCTCGAGATCCCGGGCGTCCGGTGCAAGAGCACACGGACAGGAGCCCGACTTCTCGAGGTCCCTGGCGCCGCCAGTGGCCCCAAGGCCGACGCCCTAGCGGCTCGGCTGAGGGAGTCGCTGGACGCAGCCGACGTCCGGGTGTCCAGGCCCATTAAATGCGCAGAAGTGCGCATTACGGGCCTGGACGACTCCGTCACGGCAGAAGAGCTCAGGCTCGCCGTGGCGGAGGCCGGGGACTGCTCCCCGGACACAATTAAGGCCGGAGCAATACGCTTCGGCCGCGGTGGACAGGGGGCAGCAGTTGTCGGCTGCCCTATCGCGGCGGCCCAAAAGGTCGCAGACGGGCGGAGCCTCCTGGTGGGAGGCTTCCTGAGGGCGCAGGCACGGCTCCTGCGGGCCCGACCGGCCAGGTGCCTGTCGGTGGGCCATGTGGGGGTGCACTGCACGGCGGAAGTGACGGCGGGTGACCGTTGCTTCCGCTGTGGCCAACCCGGTCACAAGGCCGGCACGTGCGATGCCCCGCTGCACTGCTTTAGGTGTGCAGCGGGAGGCAAGCCGGCCGACCACAGGGTTGGAAGCAAGGCCTGCGCCGGAGGGGAGCCGAAGCCGGGAGGCCGGCCTTCCGCCTCCAGTTCACAGCGGGATGCGGAGATGGGGGTTCCATAATGGATCCTCAACTCCGCATCCTGCAGGTGAGGCCACGGTGCCCATGCTCAGGACCTTCTGCGCCAGAGCATGGCACAGTGGGCCGTAAATGTCGCCGCTGTCGCCGACCCATACACCCACCGGTTCCTCGGGCCTACCTGGGAAACCGCGCTGGATGGGTCGGCGGCACTGGTGCACAACCCTGCCGCCGGCAGCCCCCCTCTTGCCGTCGTTGCAAGGGGACCCGGCTGCGTGGCGGCAGCGGTTGGTGACATAGCGGTCGTGGCCGCTTATATCACGCCGAACCGAGACCAAGCTGCATATGAGCAATGGCTCCGTCAGCTGGCCGTCGTCGGCAATGCCTGCCAGCCCCGTCCGGTCCTTGTGCTCGGGGACTTCAACGCCTGGTCGTATGCCTGGGGTTCCCGACACGAAAGGGGCGCGACGGGGCATAGAGGCAGGGCACTGGTGGACTGGGCCGCACGACTCGGCCTAGTCCTCCTAAATCGGGGAGCCGTGGACACGTTCGTGACCTCGAGGGGTAGCTCCATCGTGGACCTATCGTTCGCGAGCCCCTCGTTAGCGCTACGTGTTCAGGGCTGGCGCGTCGTTTTGGGGGAGGACACAAGCTCGGATCACCGATACATTCGGTTTGACGTGTCCCCCCCTGCGATCGGCGCGCCGGCTGCATCGGCTCCACCCGAGCCACGTTGGGCGCTTAAGCGACTTGATCGGGAGCTCCTCCTGGAAGCCGCCATCGTACAGGCCTGGGCCCCTGCGCCGGACAGGCCTGTCTGCATAGACGATGAGGCGGAGTGGTTCCGGGAGGCCATGACCCGTGTCTGTGACGCGGCGATGCCTAGGGCTCCGCCCTATAATCCGAGGGGTCAGGTCTACTGGTGGTCGTCGGAGATCGCGCAGCTCAGACGGGGCTGCGTGATCACGCACCGCCGGTGGGCCCGATTCCGTAGGAGGCGTCGCCGCCCCGCAGATGCGGAGGCCCGAGAGGCGGAGTTGTACGAGGGATACAGGGAGGCCAGACGAGCCCTCCGAGCGGAGATAAGGCGTTCCAAACGGGACGCCTTCCGCGAGCTGCTGGAGACGCTGGAGCGGGACCCTTGGGGGCGGCCCTATCGGATGGTGAGGGGCAAGCTGCGCCCCAAGGCCCCGCCGTTAACCCGGTGTCTCCAGCCGGATCTGCTCGGAGGAGTTGTTGGCTCCCTGTTCCCAGCGCGGGCGGATGACTCCACCTCGGTTGCGCATGGCGCCCGACGTGGAAGACGACGACGTGCCCGAGGTCACTTGGGTAGAACTAGAGCTGGCGGTGAGAAGGCTAAGAGCCAAACACACCGCCCCGGGACCCGACAGCATTCCAGGCCGAGCGTGGGTCCTAGCTCTAGTCGACGACGCTCTCGAGCCCCGACTGAGAGGGCTTCTCAGCGCATGTTTGGAGCGTGGCCAGTTTCCGAAATTGTGGAAGACGGGGAAACTGTCCTCATCCGAAAGGAGGGGCGCCCGGCGGACTCGCCGTCCGCCTACCGGCCCATAGTGTTGCTCGACGAGGTGTGCAAGCTCTTTGAAAGAGTAATTGCGAAGCGCCTCGTCGAGCACCTCTCAAGAGTGGGGCCGGACCTGGCGGATGGCCAATATGGCTTCCGCCAGAGGCGCTCCACCGTGGATGCCATCATGCGCGTGAGGGCTCTGGCGGAGGATGCAGTAGCCCGGGGTGAGGTGATGTTGGCGGTGTCCCTGGACATCGCCAACGCGTTCAACACCTTGCCCTGGAGTTGCATTAGGGAGGCGCTCGTGTATCACGAAGTGCCTCTCTACCTCCGCCGCATAGTCGGGGCGTATTTGACGGAGAGAGCCGTCATCTACCCAACCGTGACCGGTCTCGGTCGGCGTGAAATGTCGTGCGGTGTTCCACAGGGATCGGTCCTGGGGCCGCTCCTGTGGAACATCGGATACGACTGGGTGCTTCGCGGTGAGCTCGTAGGCGGTGCCGCTGTCACGTGCTACGCGGACGACACGCTTGTGACGGCGTGCGGGCTGACGTACCGCGAAGCGACCCGAAAGGCCACGACCGCGGTTGCCCAAGTCGTTAGGCGGATCCGGCGGCTGGGTCTCGAGGTGGCCCTGCATAAAACCGAGGCCCTGTTCTTCCATGGGCCTCGGAACAAGCCACCCGAGGGATCCAGTCTCATCGTGGGAGGAAATCGCATCGGCATCAAGCCCCAAATGAAATATTTGGGGCTCGTGCTCGACGGCCGATGGGACTTCGGAGAGCACATCCGAAGTCTGGCCCCCAAATTGAAGGGCACAGCTCTTGCTCTGGGTCGGCTGTTGCCCAACATGAGGGGGCCCGATGACTCCTGCAGGAGACTTTACGCGGGGATCGTGCGGTCCATGGCCCTGTATGGGTGCCCAATATGGGCGGAGGCCCTGAGGACCAGAACTGTGCGGATGCTGCGCGCTCCGCAGCGAGTTCTGGCCATCAGGGTCATCCGAGGGTACCGCACGATCTCCTTCGAGGCGGCGAGTCTCCTTGCCGGAACTCCGCCATGGGACCTGGAAGCGAGAGCCCTTTGCGAGAGGCGCGGGAGCAGGGATGGAACCCCGAGCCTCGAGAAATCGAGGCCGTGCAGTCCCAGCTCCGCCAGGCCATCGTGGTGGAGTGGAAGGAACGACTTGGGCAACCAAGCGCAGGGCACGCCGCAATAGCGGCGGTAAGGCCCATCATGGAGGATTGGCTGGAGAGGCGACACGGAAGCCTCTCCTACCGACTGACGCAGGTGATCTCAGGGAAGGGGTGCTTCGGGGACCACCTGCATCGGATCAGGAAGGAGCCAACGCCTGAGTGTCATCACTGCGACGCGAGCGAGGACTCAGGGCTGCACACACTGGCGGACTGCCCGGCGTGGGAGGCGCCGAGGCGTGACCTCGTGGCAGCCATCGGGGTGGGAGACCTCTCGCTCGGCAGCATGATTGCGGCAATGGTGCGGAGCGCGAGCGCGTGGGCCGCCGCCGCCTCCTTCTGCGAGCATGTAATGCTCGCGAAGGAGGTGGCGGAGCGCGCCCGGGAGAGACTTAGAACTCTCCCGGTCCGCCGAGCCCGCAACTTGCTCGCCGCGCGTCGCAGGCAACTCAGGCGCCGGAGGTCGCTTAACGACCTCCGTCCTCCATGAGCGCAGGCCTGGGGGTGGCGGGTGAGGCCACCTGTCACCCCAGCAGAAGCAGGCCGGGACGGTGGGGCGACTAGCGCCCCTCCCCCATTCCGGGGCAAGACGGGGACACCGTGGTTCCCAAACCCGAGGGGGCCATCTCGAAACCGGAGATGGCCCAGGGTCAGTCGGGGTGCGAGGGATATGCTCTATGGGCAACCTTACACCCCGGCGTCTGTAGACTCGAGACGGCGTGCGGTTTTAGTCGGTTCAAGCCCGACATAACCGCCCCGCTGGCACGCGGAGGGGTATCCGAAGGGATTTCCGCACGATAAAAAAAAAAAAAAAAAAAAAAGGTACCACCGTGCACGATTGCGAAAAACCCTCCATAGTATCCAATTTCGGTGTGATTGCGTTCAGGGGTCAGCAAGTGCATAGCCGGGCAGGGGGATTGTGGTCGCAGCACTAGTGGGACCGGTGAGGTTCACGCGGTGCTGCGACGACAATCCTCTTCTGATGAGACCGTCAAGCTGAGTGCCACCATGGTTAACATGCACGTACGTTAACATGTACATACACGTACGTGTATGTAATGGTGACCCTCTTTCCTGAGACTTTACCTTCAGCTTACCATCAGGCGAGGTGAAGTCAAATTGACGTGTCCTAAATATAAAAAAAAAATGCAAAAGTTAAAAAATTATGTGAAAAAATGGGGTTTTGATTTTCGCAAATATCTCAAAAACTTATCGATATTTTTTAATAAAAAAAAAAGATTCAAATAGAGGAGGAGATGTTGTCCAAAAAAAAACATCTCTTTTTGCAAAAATCCAAACCCCATTTTTTCACATAAAAACTTTCGATATTTTTTTAATTTAAAAAACATTCAAATAGAGGAGGAGATGTTCCAAAAAAAATCAACTACCGGAACTGTTAGGACCAATATTTTTATTTTCCCAGAGGGTTGGAACCGGGCACTTTGACTTGCACAAGCCACGCCCTTTAATGAATAAATATAATTTAAACTTATTGAATAAGAAAATTAAGAACTGAATAACTTCAGGCGCCCACAGGATAGATAAATGAATAATAATCCGGCGGCCAAATTTTTATTGCGTTTTTTCAATGTCCATGTAATCCATGAGTTATTAGCAATTTTTACGAGCGGCTCTTAAAGTTTTGCAAGAATCTACTAAATGCTATTACAAATCGAATGACAATTCGATCATATTTTTCAGAGAATTATACAAAGTTTTTATCTGAAAAGCAGTTGTTATAATTCTTTTATATATATATATATATAATAATAACAACACAATGAAGGCTTGCCCTTTGAGTTTGTTAGTATGGGTCAAATCTTGGAAGCCCAATTATTACTACTTCCTGACGGAGTCAAATTTGGTGTATTTGCGTGTCTTTGGTGAAAATACAAAAATATGGATGGTAAAAAGAAGCTGGTCTGATGATATAATCGGATGATGTTCATAGGAGCTCCTGAACTAAACAAGATAATCCCATCTAGTTTGGGCTCATCAAATACACTGATGATACATGATATCCATGGGCCTAAGATGGAGACGGTAGGTGGTCATATGAACTTCTGAACTAGACAAAATAAACCTGTCATGTTTGTTTCATATATATGTTTGTGACTGTTCCATATTTAGAAGTGTATGACGTTATAACACACAGCGTTGAATTGTTGGTGTTACTATTTACGCAGTATTTATTTATGTACTACACAAATATCGGTATGACGTCACCGGTCGTTGACCCCGCATGCTGCCAGGCAAGATCACCTTGCCTGGACGGAAGATCCTCCCTTTGTGTTGTAAGAACATCACACCTCGTTCCTCCACAACTGTCCCATACGTCTGTCTCCGAAACTTATCGTCAAATCTTTACGAAATTTAAATGGGATCATTCTTTAATAAACCCATGTCGTATTAAAAAAAAATGCAAATCCGTCTATATTATGACCGAGTTATGCCTCCTCATTTTTCGAAGTCAGTTAAAATCCTCCTTATGTAAAGGGCTTAGTGGATTTTATTATTATTATTATACTAGACGCCGAGTCCGAAATAATGAGGATTAAAAATGTTATGAAGAATAAGCCTCATTGTTACTCCAAACCACTTAAATAGCTAAGACCGTTCTAGTTGCTTTACAAAGCGCCAGTAATTATGGTAATTTAAACGCCGCTGTACTGCACTACCAACATAACTAGGGCTCTTAACGCGAGTAGGTATTTAACTTGGTTAGAGACGTCAGATACAATACGTACTAATTATATAGCATCCACAAGCGCGTCGTTTGCATGGACCTTTGATTATAATATAATCAAAGGCATCGACCTAAGAAGTATAAAAAACGAATGCAGTTTTGAATGTCATTAAGTATTTAAATATAATATATACATATAATAGCGGTCACCAATTCAGACACCGATAATGCTACAATGGTGGCCCTCAGCTTAAAGGCCTCATCATATTGTTACGTGCGCGGGGTACAAATTAAATGCCGTTTACACAACAAAGAGGTTTATTCGCTCACCACAAACTAGACAACTAAATAACTAGCACACACAGTACTCTTCAACAGTTCCAGTCGCTCAGCAGTTCACAGTAGTCCACAGTAGTTCCTTAAGTCGCAGGTATAACTCTCTTGATTCACTTCGGTAAGATGTGTTCGCTTTCACTTTCGAAAATTAACTGCCTCGTGTCGATAGCCGGGCGTCCTTTTATAGCTCTTAATAAGCGGGGTAGAATATTCCGGAAGGTACTAGGGCGTTCGAGAATAGTAGGTATTTACTGGGGCGTTCGAGAAAATAAGTACCTACACAGTCGTGCCGACGATAGAGGTGAATGCCCTTTTTATCGCGATTTGTAGGTAAAGTTGGTATAGGTAGACAAAAGGGCGTGTGATTTTGTATTGACTTTTCTGGATTTTTCTAAACGGATCGATAGAGTACTTCGACATTAACAATGCGTTTTAATTTCTAGAAGATTCGATCAGTAGTTTCCGAGATATCGACGATCGTTGTAACATTACCCCCCTCTTAATCATGCTCGTCCCGAGCATCATTTGTTCCATGATATCGCGTCAACCTATCCACATGGACTACCTTTGGTTTTCCCCTAAGACCCTTCTTAATGCGGTAGGTGATGTCATTGATTCTTGTGACAACCGTATAGGGTCCTTCCCAGCGAGCTTGAAGTTTTGGAGATTTCCCTTTTCTGCGTAGCGGGTTGTGAAACCATACCAGTGTTCCTTCTTCAAAACCGTTGGTGTTTGCATTTCTATCGTACCGGGTTTTCATCCTTATACCTGTCTTCAAATTGTTTTCCCGTACCATTCTGTGCACCTCGTCCAGCCGGTTTTGAAGTTCACTCACGTAGTCCGTTACGGGCTTAGGACTTTCGGGTGGCGTGCCGGTTATTGCATCCACTGGTAGCCTTATCTCTCGACCAAAATTTACTTTAGCTGGAGTGTGTCCCGTACTGTCATGCACCGCAGATCGATAGGACATCAGGAACAGTGGGATGTACTGGTCCCAATCTTTTTGGTGTTCGTCGACAACTTTAGCCAAGTGATTTTCCAACGTCTGGTTAAACCTCTCGACCATTCCGTCTGACTGTGGGTGCGCTGGAGTCGTACGGGTCTTGTTTATACCGAGGAGTTTGCACATTTCTTGAAACAGAGCAGACTCGAAGTTCCGTCCTTGGTCGGAGTGGATCTCCATAGGTGCGCCATATCGACTGACCACTTCCTGAACTAGTTTCTTGGCTACAGTGACTGCTTCCTGGTTGGGTGTCGCAAATACTTCCGGCCACTTAGTGAAGTAGTCTTGCACTACTATGATGTATTTGTTACCCTCATCAGTCGTTGGAAAAGGTCCAGCAACATCAATGGCGATACGTTCCCACGGTGCCCCAACGTTGTACAGCTTCAATTTTCCTTTGCTTCTTGTCTGCGGTCCTTTAACCGAAGCACATGCAGTGCATTTACGGCACCAATCCTCGACATCTTCCCGACAACGAAGCCAGTAAAACCGCTGTCGCACTTTAACCAGGGTTTTCTTGACTCCGAGATGCCCGCCAGAAACACCATCGTGGATGTGCCGTAAGAGTGGGGCCACCTTGCTTCTTGGTACCACTACTTGCATGGTTACTTCCTTACCATCGTTAGACTCCCATTTCCTATACAGGACATCGTCTACCAGTGCTAAGCTGTCCCACTGGGCCCAATAGCTTTTGGTCGTCGAACTGTAAGCAGATACGTCACTCCATTGGGGTTTGCTGCCAAGCTGTTTCCAGTGCAGTATAGGTTTCAGATCATCATCATCCTCTTGCGCCTTCTTCATACTGCTTCCAGTCCATTCGTCGTCAAGTCCATTCACCCTTATGACTTTAATCTCTTCTCGGGCTTCGTTTCTTTGACAATGCTTGCAATCTTCGACACACGGCCTTCGTGACAAAGCATCAGCATTGCCGTGCCCTTTTCCACTTCGGTGTTCTATCACAAAGGGAAATTCCTGTAGTTGCTCGATCCATCTTGCTACTTGGCCTTCTGGGTTCTTGAATTGCAGCAACCACTGTAGCGCAGCATGATCTGTCCTTAGTGTAAACTCTCGTCCTATAAGATACTTGTTAAAATGCTGTAAAGACTTCACCACAGCGAGAAGTTCACGACGAGTAACACAGTAATTCCTTTCCGGTTTAGATAGCGATTTACTGAAGTATGCTATTACAACATGGCGATCTCCCTGCACTTGTGACAACACTCCACCTATTCCGCTGTTACTAGCGTCCGTGTCCACAATGAATCTACCTTCCCTAGTAGGATAACCCAATATAGGGGCTTCGCACAATCGTTGTTTAAGCGTACTAAAAGCTTGCTCGCAATCCAGGTCCCAAACGAAGTCTCGTTTATCTTCCGTCAGTCGGTGTAGTGGTTTTGCAATATCCGAGAAATGCTTAATGAAGCGTCTGTAATACGCGCATAGTCCCAGAAACGCACGAACCTCCGTTTTGTTCTTTGGAACAGGCCATTCTTGAACAGCTTTAATCTTCTCGGGGTCGGTTTTAACTCCTTCCGTTGAGATCACATGTCCAAGATAGCTGACCTCCTTTTTAAATAGAGCGCACTTCTTTGGACTCAGTTTAAGGTTAGCCTCACGAATCCGAGTAAAAACTTTTTCCAGGTTCTTCAGGTTTTCTTTGAAGCTGCGTCCCATAACTATAACATCGTCCAGGTAAACCAGACAGACGTCTCCAAGTAGACCCACCATTACTCTTTCCATGAGGCGTTCAAACGTGGCTGGTGCATTACATAAACCAAATGGCATGACATTAAAATGCCATAAACCGTTTCCAATTCCTGTACTAAAGGCTGTCTTCTCTTTATCGTCTGGACTGATCTCCACCTGCCAATAGCCACTTTTTAAATCGATGGTTGAAAACCATTTCATACCACTAAGCATGTCCAGGGTATCGTCGATCCTAGGCAAAGGATAACTGTCTTTCTTCGTGACATTATTCAACATTCGGTAATCCACACAAAACCTTGTACTGCCATCCTTCTTTTTCACTAGTACCACAGGTGATGACCATGGACTCGTTGAAGGTTCAATCACCTTGTTATCGGCCATGTCTTTAATCATAACTGCTACCTCCTCTTCTCTTGCCCATGGTAAACGTCGAGGTCTTTGTTTTATAGGCCTGGAGTCACCTGTGTCAATCCGGTGTTTCACGAGCCCAGTCCTTCCACAGTCATTTCCGGTTGCAAAGATGTCTCTAAATCGTAGCAAGAGGTCTCTGGCTTGATGCAATTCTGATGCCGATAAGTTTTCCTTTGAATTCTCGAGAAGTTGCTGGATGCGATCTTCGGAGATTTGTGTACCGCCTTGTTTAGTCGTAGTGCTGTTCAGCCGTCTCAGGTACTTTACTTCTTCACATTTTCCAACCACACTATTCTTCTTCAGGAGAACTATTTCGTCACTGAGGTTGAGGATTCTCACCCTAGCGATTCCGTTCGGCATCAGTAAGGTTCTCGCTGTTATTAAGTTTTCATGACTGCCGGTATCTTCCACAATAAGACATCTTCTTTGTTCAGTCTTCGCAGGAAACCTCACTCTGACTAATGTTTCCGATTTAGGAGCTAACGTCGTATCCGTTAAACAGTAAAGAGTACACGGGTGCGATCCTTGTAAACAAACTTCCTGATCAGGAAATCTCAGCACTCCTCTAGGTATATCCAAGACACATCGGTGATTCGTCAAGAAATCCAGTCCCAAAATGCAATCATCAGTAATATTAGCAATTAATACTGACTGGTGGTATATTTGGTCGCCAATTCTTACCTCCACATCTGTTTCACCGAGGACGGTCACTGGCTGGCCAGTAGCTGTCTGAAGCTGGCACCTCGGAGATCGTTTTTCCCACCTTATGGTGCGTTTCAGCAATTCCGGCCTTACAACTGTACGTGAAGCTCCAGTATCCACTGTTAAACTGCAAGGTTGATTGTCTAAGATGGCCTCGATGATCAGACTATTTCCATTGACAACTTGAGTTATTGTGATGGTTGGGGCCTCATGTCGACCAGCCAGCGCCCGCCCCGCGGCCCTGGCGACATTTAGTTTAACGGAACATCTTGATCGACCTGGGTCCCGGAGTCCGTGACCCTCCTCCGTTTCCTCGAAGGACACTCTGACTGGATATGGCCCCTTCCTCTACAGGAATAACACGTTGGGACATACCGTGGCTTCCTTTCCTCCTCAACTACCTCCTTGATCTCCCTGACCTTACTTATCCCGGCATTCTGCCGTACGGTTTCCACCTCAAGGGCATAAGCCAGTGCTTCTTTTAAGGTCTGGTGGTGACGCAACTGTATACTAGTTTTCACTTCTGCGTCCCGTATACCGTTTAGGAAGGCCTCCAGTAGGGTGGTCTCGATCATCACGGGTGTCGATGAGTAGGCCCGACGAACGAGCCTTTCAACCTCTACAGCCCATTCCTGGAGGCTTTCACCAGCTTTTTGTTTTCTCTCGCGTAGCTGCGCTCGGTAGACATTTTCCAGGTGCTTGTCACCGTAGCGTGTGTCTAACGCTTCCATCAGAGACTCCAGTGTCCTTCCTTCAGGTGGCAGGTTTTCCAGTATTACTAAGGCATCTCCTCGTAATGCAAGTGTCAAGGCCATAAAAGACTCCTCGTTGCTCCAGGCTTTAGTTTTTACCAATATCTCAAATTGGTACTTGAAGGCTGTCCACGAGGAGGTTCCATCGAAGTGTGGTAGGTCGAACTTCGCTGATGAGGGTGAGGTCGCGGCAACAGGTCCGCAGGTTTTTAGTCTGACGATCTCTTTTTCCAGTTCTTGCAAGCGGTCGTCAATGGTCACGGCAACAGGTCCACAGGTTTTTAGCCTGACGATCTCTTTTTCAAGCTCTTGAAAGCGGTCGTCGATGGTTCCTGTCTTCAAAGCCACTTCCTTACTCAGCATTTGCAGGCTGTCTTCAAGGTTCTTCACTTTATCTCCCAGTGCATGGATGCCTGCATCGATTTTACCCATGACAGCTTCCTGGTTGGCCTGCATCATCTGTTGACTAGCCTCTTGTTTGGCCTGCATCTCTTGTATGGAGGCCTGCATCGTCTTTCGACTAGCCTCTTGGTTGACCTGCATCTCTTGCATGGAGGCCTGTAACATCTGCCGACTAGCCTCTTGGTTGACCTGTATCATCTCTTGCATGGAGGCCTGCATCGTCTGTCGACTAGCCTCTTGATTGGCCTGCATTTCTTGCATAGAGGCCTGCATCATCTGCTGCATAGAAGCCAACAGCGTCATCATGTTGGTATCTGACGAGGTTCCATCTGGTGCTCCCGTAGTTACCGATGAGATAGCAGGATCGGCCTGACGCCCTTCCTCTTTAAGGCTCCGTTGACGTGCAGCATCCATTTCTACTTGACGTCTGGTCCGTGGAGTACGCCCTTCGTCTTCACGTGGTAATAACGGCATCGCACTTCTGACACCAGTTGTTACGTGCGCGGGGTACAAATTAAATGCCGTTTACACAACAAAGAGGTTTATTCGCTCACCACAAACTAGACAACTAAATAACTAGCACACACAGTACTCTTCAACAGTTCCAGTCGCTCAGCAGTTCACAGTAGTCCACAGTAGTTCCTTAAGTCGCAGGTATAACTCTCTTGATTCACTTCGGTAAGATGTGTTCGCTTTCACTTTCGAAAATTAACTGCCTCGTGTCGATAGCCGGGCGTCCTTTTATAGCTCTTAATAAGCGGGGTAGAATATTCCGGAAGGTACTAGGGCGTTCGAGAATAGTAGGTATTTATTGGGGCGTTCGAGAAAATAAGTACCTACACAGTCGTGCCGACGATAGAGGTGAATGCCCTTTTTATCGCGATTTGTAGGTAAAGTTGGTATAGGTAGACAAAAGGGCGTGTGATTTTGTATTGACTTTTCTGGATTTTTCTAAACGGATCGATAGAGTACTTCGACATTAACAATGCGTTTTAATTTCTAGAAGATTCGATCAGTAGTTTCCGAGATATCGACGATCGTTGTAACAATATGCTTTTTCGCAAACCCGCTTTAAGGGACAACTGACTATAAGAAGAAGGAAACACGTGTGTGAAGGAAACCGCGTGATTCTTGATGGAAGTGTTTGCTGTGATATAGCTGGTATTTTTCAGACCCGTTATTACTATAAAAATTATCCTATAATTCCGACCTGTGTTGGTACTGTTTCGCTTGCAGTAGTCTGGGTCTCTTTTATATACATACAAATGAATAAATAAATTATACGTAAAATATTTTTTTTTAAGTGCGGAAATCCCTTAGGATACCCCCCCGCCGGCCAGCGGGGGCGGTTATGTCGTGCATCGACTAAAACCGCACGGTGTCCTGCCCAAGTGTCCATTGCCGGGCACCCCGGGTAAGCCCTCGAAAGGATAACCCCAGGGTTACCGGCGGACCTCGGCCGCCAGCGCGGCCTCGCCTGGTGGGGTCGGATTTTATCCCGCGTCGGTAAGTAGGCAGGCGTGTGTGTCCTACACACGCCTGCACACGACACGCCTCCGCCACGGCCTGCTTCTGTAAGGACGGCGACTCGGCCAATTGCCGTCCTCAGGCCATAAATAGAATAATAGTATAAATACATATAATACAAATCTATATCCACGCGGATGAAGTCGCGGGCACAGCTATTGTACCTTTTTTTTTTTTTTTTTTTTTCGTGCGGAAATCCCCTCGGATACCCCCCCGCCGGCCAGCGGTGGCGGTTATGTCGGGCTCGAACCGACTAAAACCGCACGCCGTCTTGGGTCTGCAGACGCCGGGGTATATATGTATAGATGTACATAAACAGTAAATCTAAGTATGATTTATTAATGTTCTAGAATCAACAGTACAAGTTATGCTTTGTTTGGGTGCTAAACAGATAACTCCGTAATGATGTCTTAGAGTATTATTATTGTTACATTACCTATTTCATAACTTTCAGATCTATTCCAAGTAGGTAACTATTTGTAAAATATCGTTCAAACTCCTTTTTTTTTTTTTTTTTATCGTGCGGAAATCCCTTCGGATACCCCCCCGCCGGCCAGCGGGGGCGGTTATGTCGGGCTTGCACCGACTAAAACCGCACGCCGTCTCGGGTCTTTTCAAACTCCTCATCCATAAGTCATCCCGTGTTCATTTTAACTTCAGTATCCGATATTCGAAGCAGAATGTTATAAATTTTTCATCTAAACTTATGTAAGCCATTCGTTATACATCGGTTCATAAGTGCTCTCATTTTTAACCATGATTTTATTTGTAGTTTTTTCTCTATATTATTAATGGGGTGATATGATGAATCCGCGAATCTTGTAAATATTGTTGTTTCAGTAAATGCCAAATGTTTTAAAACCATATTTATTCATCCTTGTGATCGAATAGAGCAGTTACGATAAATGTATGATTTCTGTTATTTGTTAGTTGTTTATAATTTGGGTTTTTTTTTACGTGCGGAAATCCCTTCGGATACCCCCCCGCCGGTCAGCGGGGGTGGTTATGTCGTGTATCGACTAAAACCGCACGGTGTCCTCCCCAAGTGTCCGTTGCCGGGCACCCCGGGTAAGCCCTCGAAAGGATAATCCCAGGGTTGCCGGCGGACTTTGGCCGCCACCGCGGCCTCGCCTGGTGGGGTCGGGTTTTATCCCGCTTCGGTGAGTTGGCAGGCGTGTGTAGGGCGCACACGACACGCCTCCGCCACAGCCTGCTTCTGTAAGGACGTCGAGTCGGCCAACTGCCGTCCTCAGGCCCCGATCATGGAGGTAGGTAGTCCCGGGCGTAGATGAGTCTGCGGCGCCCTCGCCGCAGACTGCGAAACTCGAAGGACAGGGTTCTCTACCGCTCTTATAATTTGGGGTATAATACAAGTATACTTTTCTATTCAAGATTATGTAGGCACCTGAAGTAATGAAGGTAAATAAGTGAGCACCATCACAGATATTCACTTCAAGATGGCCGATCCGGAGACGGCATTACTCCAAAAATGTACGGGCCAAGCTCATGTCAAATATGTATATGTATGTTAATGGAATAAAAACTAGAAAAATAGTAGATCAAAATTTAATTATATCAAGCCCTAAACACAACATACATGAGATAATCAAATTACACAAATAATGTTTTGGTAAATATCTATTATGTTAAATTGACGTTAATTTTATTTTATTTCACCAATGTTTCCTTTTACAAAAAAAACACATTTACATTACATGGCAATCTTCTTGCCCAGTTCATGGAAATTATAAAATACCAAAGATGAAAAGAGACTAAAACTAAAATATTATTGTAAAGGCAAAAGGTTGTGACACTACCTACTACACTTTTAATATGTTTTAGGCTTAATTCTAACGATATGTAAAAAAGCGTTACGTTAAGACCCGACACTAGCGCTTTAAAAATGTTCTCAATGTGATTGTTCATACGGACGCTTTAAAATCACTATTGTCTCATCTCTCGGTGCAGTAAGTTGTGGAAATAAATTCTGTTAAATTATTAGCAATTTGTGTAGCTAGAAACCGTAAAAGAAAATAAAAGGTATTCTGAGTACACCCTCTGAATGAACAGATATACTTATGACGGCAGTTTGTAATACTGTGACATTTTTAACGCCCAACGCTCAGCCATCCAGTAACACTGCCGCGTTTTAAAAACGCTGATGTGTGAACATATACTGGGGAATGCATTTGTTCTATTTAAACGCTTATTTAACGGACGTTGAAAAAGCTCTCGTCTCGTCGGCTGTAACCTGTAGTGAGGACAGGGACGGTATAATCTAGGAAGGAAGTCCCGAGGAACCTCAGCATAATAATAAATTTTAGGACCTAGTTATTCTGAACAGGATTCTTTCACAGTACCAAACCTGGTGTTACAATAAACGTTCAGTCCATTAAACCACAATATTATGTATTCGTGACCAGTTTTAATTCTTCTATCACAAGTTTTTTACAAGCTTTTATTTAACTTGCTCGGTATAAATGTATATGTATGTATGTACGAGTATCTTAGTTCGGGTCAAATTCTTCTTGCATGTATATTTAGTTTGGATGACAATGCAATAATATGGTACTATGGAGCTGGTTTGATGAAGGAGTAAGAAGGTGGCCATGGGAACTCCCAAATTAAACAAGATAAACCTATCAAGCTTGTGCTCACTTGTTTTGTCTTGACAAAATCTCTGGTTGTTACATGGTATTCAGGGTCTGATGTTGGAGTAGGAAGGTGGCCATAGGAACTCTTATACTAAACAAGTAAAACCTATCGAGTTTGGTCTCATTTGTTTTCTCTTGGCAAACTCTCTCATTTTACATGGTATTCAGGGTCTGATGATGGAGTAGGAAGGTGGCCATAGAAACTCCTAGGCTAAACAAGATAAACGTGTTGAGTTTGAACTCATTTGTTTTGTCTTGACAAAGTCTCTGGTCTTACATGTTATACGAGTACAGGGTCTGATGATGAAGTAGGCACGTGGTGATAGAAACACCTAAAGTAAACAAGTTAAACCTATCGATGTAGAATATACTGCTTCCGGGCTGTATACTGTTTATAAACCTATCGAGTTTGGCGTCATCATCAACTAAGCAAGATCGACTCGTTGTGTTGAGCTCCTTAGGCTAGTCTTGACAATCACTCTGGTGCTACATGATGTTACTAAAAAGCTGAAAGTAAAAAAAACAAGCTTTTATTTAAAATCTCAGTTGTAATAAAACGAAAATAATAAATTTATTGCAAGGGTTGTGCTGATTTCAAAAGCTTGTATCGCGCAAGTTTATACTCTGTGTTATGATGGAGCTACTACTAAAAGCTTGTTTAAAAAAAATATATTTTGTAATGAAGTTTTTTTATTAATTGTTTGAATTCAACTTGCTCTGTTAGATTGTTAGTATGGATCTAATGTTGGAATCCCAATTAGAACCACAACCTATCTTCGATGACAATACGATAACATGGTTTTTAAAGTTTTATTACTACTACAAATACATAGATATTCTAAAATATAAATAAAAACTGCCTAACCTTAGATGACCAGTTACTTATAAATATATACAATCTGAATCAAAAAAGTCGAAACACCTTGCAAGTCTCTCTCTCTTTTCTTCAATGCAGCATTGTGCAAAGCGTTCTCCATCTCTTCTTTATACCTTGTTCCTTCCGTCGTTACCATCCTTACTAATATTATAAATGTGAAAGTAACTCTGTCTGTCTGTCTGTCTGTCTGTTACACTTTCACGCCTAAACCACTGAACCGATTTTGCTGAAATTTGGTACAGGGGTAGATTAGACCTTGGGAAAGGACATAGGCTATGTTTTGTCGCGATAACCGACATCTACGCGGGCGGAGCCCCGGGCAAAAGCTAGTACAGCATAATTTTACACTCATCAGAAAAGAGAACTTTGCTCCACTATAGGTATGACCAATTTAGGTGCTCATGTGCAAAGTTAAGGCGCGCTCTTCGATGGTCTGCAGTTAATTTCGGCGCATTTGCTGGCCTGTGTGGTACCAGTCCACGTTCCTTCAACCTTCTTCTAATGGTTGAGTCACTTACAGCCACTCTACGTACAACATGAAGCTGCTGCTGCAGTTGAAAAGCGTTAAGGCGTCGATTTCGTAAGGAAATTGTTACAATAAATCTATCATCTCGCTCAGAAGTGACCCGATTTCTACTAGATCTTGAACGGCGGGTGAACAAACCTGTCTCCCGAAAGCGTTTGTAAACTCTATGAACAGAGGACAGACTTAGATGCAATCTTTCAGCCACAACACGCTGCCCATGTCCAGTATCCAGCAATGCCACCACTTGGGCGGCTTCTGCGGGCGAAGTATCCATATGTTTTAGAAAAAAAACTTTTTTTCAGACGTTCCAAACTCACAGTAAACAAATAAAGAAGAAAAAGTTTCAAGATAAACGCTAATTTTTAGTTTCAAAGGTGAGATGTATTCCAACTCTAAAAACACATTTGTCTCAAAACAATGATTTATTTATTTTATAGGATAAAAAATCAAATTCTAATTTTAAATATAGAATTTTCGTTTACAACTGTAATAGCCAAACTGCCAGCTATATAATCATGTGATTTTTTTCATTTTGTGTCATCTCTTTTGTGTTAAATTAGGACAGATATCATAAAAACTAAAGTGTTTCGATTTTTTTTTTGTGTGTTTTGTATATATATTACAACTTGTCGTTTAAGTATGAGTTATTAATAAATCCTATTAATATTATACATGTGAAAGTTAAATACGATAGTAACTGTCTGTATGTCTGTCTATAACAATTTCACTTCTAAACCACTGAACCGATTTTGATGAAATTTAGCATAGAGATAGACTAGAGCTTTAGGAAGGACATAGGTTATGTTTAGTCACGATAACTGACATCTACATAGCCTAAGCTGCGGGCAACAGCTAGTATCCTACTTCCTATCCTACTAATTTTATAAATGTGAAAGTTTGTGAAGATGTTTGTATATTTAAATGTTTGTTACTCAATCACGCCCTAACGGCTGAACGGCTCTAGCTGAAGTTTGGTACGGGGATAGATTATAGTCTGGAATAACACATAGACTGCTTTGAATCCCTGGAATATGTTCCCATGTGTTGCGGGAACGGGATCAGAATTCCACGCGGATGAAGCCTCGGGCAACAGCTAGTAAATAATTAAAGTAAGCTAATGAACGTTAAAATACATTTTTTATAGTTACGTTAATGGTAAGGTTTATACAACAAATAGAAAATTTAATAAATTGACCTTATGTAATACAACTGAAACAATCGACCTCCATCCTCCATGAGCGTAGGCCTGGGGGTGGCAGGTGAGGTCGCCTGTCACCCCAGCATAAGCAGGCCGGGACGGTGGAGCGACAAGCACCCCTCCCCCAAATTGGGGCAAGACGGGGACACCGTGGTTCCCAAACCCGAGGGGGCCATCTCGAAACCGGAGATAGCCCAGGGTCAGTCGGGGTGCGAGGCATATGCTCTATGAGCAACCTTACACCCCAGCGTCTGTAGACCCGAGATGGCGTACGGTTTTAGTCGGTTCAAGGTCGACATAACCGCCCCCGCTGGCCGGCGGGGGGATATCCCGAAAGGATTTCCGCACGAAAAAAAAGGACTCACTTAATACATTTTTTTTCGTGCACAAATCCCCTCAGCTTGAACCGACTAAAACCGCACGCCGTCTCGGTTCTACAGACTGATAACTACGTAACAGAAGTTGGCGTGTAATACTTAGTAACATAAATAAATTAAACATATAACAGTACCTACCTACTAGGTAGGTACTCTCGGTTTGCTCAAAGTACACCTCTTTCCTCTGTTTTTCGAGTCTACCCGAAGTGGCTACGGAGATTGTGATCAGTAATTCACTAACCCAATTAGGGTGATATTTTTCCATGATCTTTTGTTGTTAAAAGAAGTTATTCTAAGGGGAAAACCTTGGTTTTCCTGTAATCTAACATAGTTTTACGTGGGATTTTAAAATGAAAGATTTTCAAGAAATAAATCCACTTTATTTTTTGACGTGACAACGTCTTATAATTCGATTTAGCCGGCTGCACGCACGAAAAAACATGACGTATGCGGCGTTACCTTGTATGCGGCGTTACCTCGCTCTGAGGCGTTCCATTTAATATGACATTGTAACGTTCAACTATCGTCAGTAAACCGACTTTTTTAACATACATACAATCTCATTTCATTTATTATTGTACTTTATGTTAGGCAACAGACCGAGCATGTATAGAAGAAGTTACATTCATAGCAATGAAATATTCACTAACCAAGTTACCAGCAGCGGAATTTACGAAAGGTCTACTATCTCGGCTCTATTGGTCCAAGATCCCACTGTCGCCAAAACTCACTTATTTTTACAAGGATAATACGTATCGGATAAAGTAGTGTAGGTATGTACCTTGAGTGTACACATATTTGCTAGCTTGTTCCGCCGGCCATTTGTCAGTAATCAGGTGCTGAAGATAGGTTAGATTAGGTGCTAAAGGTAACTAGGTACTTTTGTTAAAAATGAGATATTTCCTTAAGATTACCGTACGTTATTACTTACCAGAATTCGTTCCTCATTAGCTTCTCTATCGAATGGTGTTATAATACAGGATGTATATTTTTGTCCCAAAATTAACAGGTTTGATTCCTGGCTAGGAATAATGGTTTTCCAAAATCCAAATGATGAAGCTTTAGTTTTCTTGAAAATCGGGCTCACGACGAATCAAACCCGTTGAATTTCAAAAAAACACACCTTGTAATATGACTCTATCCCATAGTGCCGGTGATAAGAAACGAATTCTGGGAAGTATCAACTTACGGCAAACTTAAGGAAATATCGCATTTTCAACAAAATACTTTTTTGGGAGCTTCATTTTTGGGAGAGTTCTGGTAAAAGGTACCGCCGACAGAACGACGTCGGAAATGTTCATAATGAGTTTTTAACAATATTTTCAAACACATACGTAAAAATCAGCACTGCAAATTTAAGAGAGCTGTGTACTATTTTTACCTACCTTTAACTTTAATTACTGACAAATGGCCGCCAGGACAAGCTATCAAATATGCATACACTACTTTGTCCCATACATTTTTTCCTTATAAAAATAAGTGAGTTCGGGCGGCAGTGGGATAAGCTCTATATATGAAACCAGTCTCTATCTCTTTCTCATGAAACATGTACAGAGAACAATATTATCTTTTCTGCGATGCGTGCATCAACGCATCGCAGAAAAGATAATATTGTTCTCTGTACATTTTTCTCAAACTCTGCCTACCCTTTACTTTAAACGCCATCTATGTACGTGGTATGAAACTTACAAGACCCTGTTTTCAGTAAAACAACCCTGAACTTTTTCCAAGGTTCATGTGGCACATGCCTAAGTTCTGAGTAATCTTACTAGATGGCGCCGTCAATTTGACAATTTCGATTGAATAATAAGTTACTATTTTAAAAGTCTTAAATTATAATAAAATGAATCACGGTATATTAATTTAACATTCAAATAGTGTAACTCACAAACACATCGTCATCATAACAGCGTTGGTCCCGGTTGCATTCAAAGTTTGGGGCAGTCCCATACCTTTTTATTTTATTTTTTCGTGCGGAAATCCCTTCGGATACCCCCCGCCGGCCAGCGGGGGCGGTTATGTCGGGCTTGAACCGACTAAAACCGCACGCTGTCTCGGGTCTTCAGATGCCGTCAGTGTAAGGTTACCCATAGAGCATATCCCTCGCACTCCGACTGACCGTGGGCCATCTCCGGTTTCGAGATGGCCCCCTCGGTTTTGGAAACCACGGTGTCCCCGTCTTGCCCCGGTTTGGGGGAGACCTATATCCTACTGAGATATCCACACTGGTAGGGATATATAGAATATTTTACCCATTTATCCACTGAGAGCCACTGACTTCAACAATCGTCTATAGATACACAACTGGGAATAGACGATGAAATTAAACCTATTACAGTCTACAGCTGCATATGAGTCTGCATCACAGCGCCCGATCTTCCGTCTTCAGCATCTGCCAGTTTAAATCAGCTACCTTTTTCAGGTTGTCAATTTATCTGGCTTGGGGCGTCCCATCATCTATTTACCATTTCGCGGTCTCCACTCTAGAACTCGTTTGTGGCCATCGGGCCTTCGGCAGATTTGGCTTCAGTTTACTGCAAGTATATATGTATCTCCATTATGCCAAAGCAACGTCAAGCTTGTCCCTCAGAACCTGCGCAAGTCCAACACGCACTTGAACGGTTTACTTAGTAGTAGCGCACACATGTCAAAATAATTCCACACTATTAAGAGATTCACTATCACAAATAATTCAGGAACACCTAAGTAATCATAAAGATACAGTTTAAAACTTATATATTCCTACGGGTAGAGATAAACGGAAATAAAAAAAAATAAGGGATACTTATATGGAACAGAAGATTCCATACATCCCTACCGGTAGCGACAAATGGCAAAAAATCCAAGTATCCCTACCGGTGGAAATATCACAGTAGAAATATATAGAAGACTTTTTTTTTTCATTTGACTTATCTTAGCTTCTACGGGAGCGACTGCCACCTGACCTCTAAACACCGAGAGATCTGCTGAGTAAGTATTTTCAAACACGCCATTTAATAACATCATTTAATACTATGTATGATTAAGAAAAAATGAAAAAAATGAATCGCAAGGAACGAATTATTTTTTTATTCTTTTTAAATATGCCGTGTCTATTTAGTTGGTTCGATTCAAATATACCCACTTTATCGTGCCCTTGGCTAAGCTGGACCCGCGGGGGTCAATTTACATATTATGATTAAAAAAAAACTGAATTTCAGATTTAATTCCAAAGATAAAAAACACGTAAGACTTTTCTGTTGAAGTAGGTGTCCAGCCAAATAGGAATTAGGTAAATAGGGTAGATCCACTTCCGCCACATCAGTCTCCCCTTGCAAGCGATAAAATTTGTAAGCGTGAGTGAGGTCTCCACGTCTGTAGCAAAATATAGCCGACTCTGTGCGTGTGGTTATATTGTGTGTATTGTGTTTATACGGTCAGACGACCCTATTGAACTTATGATGCTTTGTAACGTTGTTTCGGGCTTAGCACCGACTTCAACAGAAAATTCTTACGTGTGTTCTTAAGAATTAAATCTGTAATTCAGTTATTTTAAGCTTTTCAGTGCCTTCTTGGTTACTAAAGTCGGTTAATTCCTTTTTATTAAAATATTTTATTTCTCCTATTTTAGTGAATGTAACTCAAGATCTTAAGTTAATTGCCGGTTGCATTCCAGGCTGTCACCTCGGAGTCCGTGGATCGCTTACTCCGTCTTCTCCTTTTAATTTGGCTGATACGGCTTTTATAGGAATGACTGGCGTCTGACCTTCCAACTCCTGAAGGAAAACCTGCACCAGAGCCTCGTCCGTCAATCAGTAGGAGTACCAGCTTGCAGGTGAAACTGACTTTCTCGCTTAGGGAGTGATGTAGACGGTGCTGCGGATCGCAGGGCTCCTATTTCTTTGTACTTTGTCACAAGTGACCTTACACAAAGGGTATCACTTCTAACCGGACTTAACTCCACCCTCCGCCCGATTCTCCACTTCACTTTCCTCTGCACTCCATTCCACTTTTCACTCCTCTCTCCTTTCTACTCCACTCTTCACTCCACTCTCCAGTCCACTCTCCACTCCATTCTCCACCCCAATCTCCACTTCACTCTCCACTCCACTATCCACTCCACTCTCCACTCTACTCCCCTCTCCACTCCACGCTACACTCAATTCTCCACTCCACTCTCTACTCTCCATTCCACTTCACTCCACTTCACTCCGCTCCGCTCCACTCCACTCCACTCTACTCCACTCTCCACTGCATACTCCACTCACTACTACCTCACTGATGTATCGAATTTTCGAATCTCTAACGTTACATTACAAGCGAATGCTCTCGGTGAGGGAGCACTTTGAAACAAATCTTTGATTTGCAATTGAATTCACAAAATGGCGTTAATATGTTACTCATATCACTAAACTCAACTGTCTCTAAAACTATTTCATTTGAATTTGAAATTTTGTTCTACATGCCGTCGGATTAAATCTAGACTTTATTAAAAAGTTCTATTAGATACTATTAGGTCTAGTTTAGAAAGTTTTGTAACAGCAGAATCGGCACCAATATATATACGGCCTTTTAAAACATGTACTCCAAAATTTCAAACAAAAGACATTTCACATTTGACATCATGTTCGATCATACACTCGATAATTTCATTTTTTCTGTTTGATTTTGAGGAGTCTTTTCCCAGAGGAGGCATCTCCAGGGTTCTTGGTCCAATACTAATAAAGTTTATATGGACTCAACTTGGAGTGAAACCGAACCCAATGCATTTTCGACGGAAATATCGATGAACAAACAAAAATAAATAGACACAGACGAACATAGAACCTCTTCTTTCCTGAAGTCGGTTAAAAAAAGGCGCGCTATGTTCATATAGAATGTGTCAAAACTCATTTATCTAGTCTCTGCGTCCTGTACCCCTGATATTACTAATAATCTAAAAGGTGACTTTATTAGGACACCATCGATGTGATTTACTCATTTCAATTTATGAAAGTCTTTCTTTGACGTAAGCTCGATATTGACTAGCTACACTAGTGGAGCGAAATTAAACCTTAAGTTGGCGCTTTAAGTTTATATTTTAAAAGTCAGGTATGCATTCTGCAAACTTTGGCTGAAGAATATGGGTCGTCGGCCGCGCACCCCGCCCCCAGTACTGACGTCACGTATGTGACGTCAGGAGCCCACCTGCTTCCGCCCCCGAACACCCGCACCGCCCGTCCGGGAAATATCCGGGGACCTGGCGCCTTCAGCAAATTTATTTAAAAGTTATGAAATATAAATCACTTTTATGATATACTAGTTGATGCCCGTGACTCCGCACGCGCGGAGATTTGTTATCGTTTTTTGGCCTTTCTCCGGTTCTTCTCACTAATATAACTTGTCCAGTGTTTTATATAAACACATTTGTCGACATTTTGAGGATGCACTCGATTTTCTGACTTTTTGACACGCTTATTTGAAGTTGGAACCTCTGCACATAATTTCAATAGGCCTCCCCTCTATCATCTTCGTCAGTCGTGATTTCATCCAAAGTTTTCACTTTGGTCCCCGAGGTTCGCTCTCCTACTTTGTAGCTGGCACAACTGCCAATGGACGAGTCACTAGCGCTGGCCTCTCAGGGTTGGAAGGTCATATGGCAGTCGGTCCCGTTATAGTCAAACATGTAATAGTCAGTAGTCAATAAATTATGAACATAAAAACACTTTTTTTTTGTAATTACTTTCTAATAAGTGCATAACAAGACAAATCAAATTAGCCCATATATAAAGTGTTTATCTTTTTTAGTTCAGAAGTTTCTATGATCAGTCGAGACTCCATCCAGTCTACATCTTCAGACCCTGAATATCATGTAGTATCAGAGTATTTTCCAAGACAGATGAGTCCAAACTCGATTGGTTTATCTTGTTTAGTTCCGGAGGTCCTATGGACACGTTTCGACTCCATCATCAGACCAGCTTCATAGTACCCATTCATAGTATTCCCACCGATGATACCCAACTATACTACATTTGAGTCCTGTCTAACGTCAGAAAGGGGTTCTAGTTGGGCTTCCAAGATTTGACCTATACTAAGAAACTCACAGTGCAAGTTAAATCAAAGCTTGTAAAAAGAAAAGCTCCCGGCCCCCGGCCCCCGGCTTCGAGGTAAAAGCCTCGGTTGCAATAATGATGATGGCTGCAGTACGATAGATAGTCCAGATTCGAAGGCAAATTTTTGATTATATATATATATATGTATGTATATATAATATAGTATATATATATAATCAAAATTTTGCATTGAGTCATAGTATTCAGTCATAGTCTATAAATATTCGTATCATTTATAATAATATCTTTGGTAAACAATAAACTTGGAAGCAGCAAGAATAAGTTCGATCGCCTGCAATATTTTTAAGCCGCATACATTAAAAATATTTAAATAACTTCCCTACCATACTTTTCTTTACAAAACATACTGCAATATTGGCTTCTTCAAAAAGGGAATAAATGGTTTTAATAGAGTCGGTAAAGCGTAATAGACTTGTTACAAATGTTCATAGGCTGTCAAGTTTATACTTGGACACTTGTAAAAACGCTTTAAAACTCTATTAAAAGAATAAAATTTGAATATAATGATCTCATTGAAAGAAAATTTAGTCTTACATGTATCTATTGTCTTTAATTTTGGTTCTACAACTAAATGTTACAGAACCAAAGTTGTACAGAATTTAATTTGCAACAAAACTGTTTTAAATTTTTTGTGCGATATATAGTTTGCCCGGTATACAGTAAAACTCTTTTGCACCTCATTTCACAAGAAGGCGGTCGCAGCCCAAGGTTTGCGACATCACAACTTTGGATTTAACTTTACACTAATCTCGTTGCGGTCCTGGGCTTGGACGTTCTCTCGCTGGAGACCATGGTGAGGGCCGTGGTCTCCGACCGGAGCAAGTGGCACACCGCCGCCTCTTTCTGCGAACAGGTAATGCGCGCGAAAGAGACGGCGGAGAGGCATCGACGGGAGAGAACCCTGCCCCCCGAGTTCTGCATTCTGCGGCGAGGACGTCGCAGACTCGTCTACGCCCGGGACTATCAACCTCCATGATCGGGGCCTGAGGACGGCAGTTGGCCGGCTCGCCGTCCTTACAGAAGCAGGCCGTGGCGGAGGCGTGTCGTGTATGTCCTACACACGCCTGCCAACTCACCGACGCGGGATAAACCCCGACCCTACCAGGCGAGGCAACGGTGGCGGCCAAGGTCCGCCGGTAACCGTGGGGTTATCCTTCCGAGGTGTTATCCAGTTGCCCACCAATGGACACTTGGGGAGGACAACGTGTGGTTTTAGTGGTCCGATTCGGACACGCCCACACCATCGTCGGCACCGATGGGGTGAAACCCGTGGGGGTTTCCACACGCTAAAAAAACCGTTTTTCACTTAAAAAAATAAAATTGCGTTCTCTGACTTTGGCAACCCCAAAATGTAACTATTCAATCACTCGCTAATATACACAAATTTCAAGATAGAGTCTGATATCAGCTTGATTTCTAAAATTGAAAATTGCCATAGACAATGGTTACAAAGTCCTAATGACCTCTCGGCGAATATTAAAAAAAGAAAAAATCTTTGGCACTCCGACAGCGCTGACGGAAGTGAAAACTTGAACAATGAAACTCAAAACCCTAAAGAACCTCACGAAAAACTCAAAAACCCCATGAAAATCTCAAGAACCCCTTTAAAAAGATGATCGGAAAAATGTCGGTAACAGTAACATAAGGGTAACAATGTCGCGGATTCAATTGTTTTTCTGCATCTCAGAAATGCCCAACGTGCCTTAAGAAGTTTTCACTTTAACAACGCACCTGAAGAAGTTTTCACTTTAAGTAACATAGAATAATATGTTTAGTGATTATTCACGAACCCCACGAAAAGCTCAAGAAACGTAAGTAAACTAAAGAAGCCTCCATAAACCCCTGAAAATGCCAAGAACCCTAAAGAACCCCACGAAAAACTCAAGAACCCTCAAGAACCCCACGAAAAACGCAAGAACCTTTAAAAGCCAATTAAAAAAATTATTTATACAAAAATTCGGTAACGGTATGACCGTTTCGGTCATAATCGGTATGAATTGCAAACTGAATGAATAAATAAATAAATGAATTTTTGTATAAATCATTTTATTTTATAAATTAGCGCCTAAATATTTTTAAATTATTTTTCCGCATCTCAAGAATGTCCAACGCGCCTGAAGATGTTTTCACTTCAAAAACGCGCCTAAAGGAGTTTTCACTTCAAAGAACACAAAATAATTTGTATATTAGTGTTTATTCAAACAGTGGATAAGCAATCGTTTCATAGAATTTGAAAGTTTATTCTAAACTATATTATATAGAATATATATTTATACTATACTATATATATGTAAAAACACATTCGATTACTTTGCATTTTATGTAACGAATTAAATCATAAACACATACTTAATACGTAACAAAAAAATACATTTTTTTATACCACTAAGGTGGCAGACAAGCACACGGCCCACCTGATGGGAAGCGGTTACCGCGGCCTATGGATGTGTGCAACACCAGTGGCGTCACACTCGCGCTGCCGACCCTGTAAAGGAAAGGGGATGGGGAAGGAGTTTGGGCTCCGGCACTCTCACTCACCAAACGGAACGCAAATACTGTTACTTGGCGTCGATATTCTGTGAGAGGGTGGTGCTTCCCCGGTCGAGTCGGCCCATTCATGCAACGGCCAAAATGACTGTTGCTTGACTCTACCACTCCCAAAGTTAACGTACCTTACCATCATCACTGAACTTCGATATTTTCCGTGAAGCGACTGCCAACACTGACTTTCACATCCCAAAGGCGATATCGGAGCTCTGTATTTAGAGCAGTTGTCGGACTTTTCAGGGCTTCAACTACCCGTAACGACTGCCATAGATGTTCGTATAGCAACCGAGACAAACGGCTGAACGTGCTCTACGAGGCGTACCTTACCATCATAATATCTAAGGTACTTCATGAGATTATTACCCGAATAAATGTACTTGGAGTCTGGACGTTTATAAGCATTACATGTATACATATTACACTATACACAAACGTCTACTCGCAAAAATGTAGCCTACGAACTACGTGCGTAGAGGCTCACAGCTGTCCCGTAGACGCCCGTAGAGCTACGTATTATGTAGGGACGTTATATTAATTAGTAATTCGCGGCACAGTAACAAATTACTTTAATCTACATTTTTTAGATATTATACATATATATTACCACTTCATGTAATATAAACAAATATAGAAAAATGTTAAGTTGGCTTACTTTAATCCTTACTTAATATTATAAATGTGAAAGTATCTCTGTCTGTCTGTCTGTTACGCTTTCACGCCTAAACCACTGAACCGATTTTGCTGAAATTTGGTACAGGGGTAGATTAGACCTTGGGAAAGGACATAGGCTATGTTTTGTCGCGATAACCGACATCTACGCGGGCGGATCCGTGGGCAAAAGCTAGTATGTAATAATTTCGAAAACCTCAAAAAGTTTAGCGTTGATTTAGCCGATTGTTTTTTAGTGTGGGTAGTAATAATTGAAATTGTCCCCTCTTCCTGTTGACTAATTGATCGGATATTTAATACACTCCTTTAATGCGAATGACAATACAATTTTATATATTCAGTATCGAACTCGCCACTACAAAACGGTGGATTACAATTTTTTTTTTTACAAAGCCCTCAATATGGGTAACAAATAAAAGGGTTTGAGTATTAGAATATAGTACACTATAAATAAAGTGAGTAAAAATCTGTTTAACATAAAAATATATTTAAGGGTAAGCTTGTTTTAATTAAGCATGCATGCCTAATTTTAGACAGTCCAGGCGACAAGTGAACGTCTAAGATTTGAGGGGACATCTGGGCACAGGATGCGAATTTCTGGACACCAATGGGTTCTGACTCATTTATTTACCACAACAAAGTAATCCTTTGTGACAACTGAACGAAATTATTTAAAGCAAATATGACCTAAGAATACGGTAAATCAAATATAACCTTTTGTTGACTAAATAAGATTTTAAAATATTTAGCCTCATTTTGCTTCACATAATTTTAGTTTCAAAACTGCCTATAACACCAGAATAGGTACCAACTGGATCCCGCGAAACTGCAGCTCAAAAATCGATTACGTCCCAAAGCGGAGTTAAGGTCTCGAGGTGGAGGGCCCTCCTGGAGAGTTTTGGAGTATGCTGGAGGTCGGTGGGTGCGCATGCGCGGGGCGGGGGCACGCTCTGACGTCACGCGTCGCGCCCGGGGCGTCGCGCCAGTGCCTCTCGCGACCGCGCGATCAGTCACGCGCGACTCCCGCCCTAAATCGCCTAAACACGATTACGAGCTTCCGATGTTAATTCTCTATCATAAACAAACGGTTATTGTTCATAAACTAGCCCCAGGAGGCCTTGGAGGGCGACCGGCGCGCGCCCCCACGTGGCTGACTTGACGTGACAGTTGCACTGTGTGAATCCGCGTTCCGAGCCATACGTATTTGTTATGGCCGTTTTATATACTACTTGTATGTACATATATGTGAACTCTAGGTGCTAGCACATACGAAGAGCTGTTTAAATTATAATATGTGAAAACAGAATGATATACCTATATCCAAGCAAGCTGTTATATAGTAGTGTGATAATATTTACGTTTCTCTTTTACAAATTGTAATTCATAAATATTCATCTTCGTGCACATCTATTGAGATCATTTGATTCCAAACGCTTGAAGGTTATTTCGGTGCTGATAACGTTTTGGCTTACCTTTTATGATACAACCTAAATCTTTAAAAAGAAATACAGTCAACAAATCGTATCCATTTCGGTAATATTTGAATTCAAGCCATTCAAATATTACCGAATTGGATGGAATTCAACAAATGAAAAAAATATGGGTACCATATAGTTTTTTCTGGTCAAATTTCAGCTATTCAAGGAACCCCATGACCACAGATTTACTACGTATATTAAAAGACGACTATGAAGAATTTTCATTCTATATCTGTCTACACATACAAGTAATGAAGTACTCAATGGTGTTTTTACGGACGTCTCTCCACATTCATGAGTTCTCAATTGATATTAGAACAATTTGAAAAGGGCCATTGAGATACACGGGCTTAATTCAAATATAGATACTTGATTATAAATGTATGGAATATTTATGATAATGATATGATAATTTATGTCACTTATTGTAGGCATAAATATTATAAGAATAATTTTGATAGAAGTCTGCTTTTAAAAATGGACATGATGAAAGTTTTGTTGAAACATTTACAACGTTATGAACATTTCTATATAACCACATGGATAAATTAAACATCTTGTTCGTGGTACCACAGAATGCTTTTGGCGGGCGTCTCTAAAACTACTGTATTATTCATCTCCACTTGGTGTCTTATTTAAATTAAGCTTTTAGTGCTTAGCTTAGCTTATTCATGTATTTTAACGCTAAGAACCTCTATTGCATATCACTTGCCAAATTTCTAACTTCTAAATTACTTTTGAATAATGTTTTACAGCATACTTAATTTACTATAAACTAATAATGTGAAATCTGATATGACTTTAAAAACGTATTTTAGATAAGTTTAGGACTTGATATGTGTAAGGTTTATCAAAAAGAAATTATTACACATTACACACTAAGTACCTCTGAGTAGAATCCTACTTTGAAGATAACATATGTCTCCTTTGTCATGAAGTCTCAATAAAACACGAAACATCAAGATTGGGTGTATGTCAAGGTTTATCGCCACGAGGGTAGTTAATAACTATTAGTTAAAGGCTTGTAAGTGTTTAAGCGCCTACTAGAAATGCAACTATTTTACTGCAATAAATTCGGAATTGGCACTTGCCAGAATGGTTAGATGCTCAGCAAATTGTGTTTCATTGTAGAAATGAAATTATTTTCGTTTTAAATGTATGCTATTAAAATAGATAACCGCCTCGAAAGCTAATTTCAGACCAAATATAGTGTATTATCCTTAAATGAATGTTACCAATATTTTATTTCACGACTTTCAATTAAGTAGTTTTTCAAAAATATTGATGGAGATCGTTCGCTTGGCTCCTTTTTCTGGCTGGATCTAAAAAAATCAACCTTATCTGTCCAAGTCAAACTGCTCAAACAATGTGTGAGCATTTATCCATTTTGATAAGCAAAGGATTTTAGTTACATATATAAATGGTATATAGCAGACTATTTAGTGTTATTTAGTACTAGAGTAATAATATTATGAATAATATAGTCTGATTTGATATTGTTTGGTATGATTAAATTGACAAATGTATTAACAAATAAGACAATTCATTATATTCTATCTTTTTATAATTAAAACCAGCTCCTTTCTCGCTTCTTGAGGGTAAATCATAATGTTGACATTAAACGTTTGCGTCAAACGACGACGAAGTTGACGTTAAACTTTTGACAATGATATATAGACCGATACAAATAACGGACATTAAAGTTGGATGAATAAACGCGTTTTATTCAAATTATACTGCACATTTTACCCCATGAATTTCACTGAGTAAAGTCTGAAAACTCCATTTAGTTAAACGACTTGAACGACTAATGAAATCCTGCCTAAATTTCTAGCTACCGTGAACTCTTTAAACATAACCATAATCTCATGAACCACTTCACGAGATTACTTACAGTTAACTGATACTTTTGCCTTTACTTACTCTAGTCTTTTCTACTTTAACTTATTGAACCTATCTTGCGATAGATTTTTCGACTCTCCGGAAACGAAGAAACTGAAGTTCAAAATTAGAATTTTTGATAGCAGATGCTACCTCTTCAAGAATCGGGATGTTAGTGTGGCATTTGGTATATACATGCCACAGCAATTGCCCTTAAACTCCTACACACTTAAACCAATCCAGACTTACCAATTATAGCAAGTTCTACTGATATGTTTTTTAAACTCTTTACTATACGAACCTACCTTACCTAAAATATTCAAATCTAAACTCAAGTTTATAAGTTCGTATACAACTCTATAGCGGCTGTTCATATAGTTTTGTAATCTTACAGTCTAAAGTCCCCTGGCACCATCAGTCTTTAAAGTAGATATCTGTGTGGACTAATGTTAAAACCATTTAACCAATCGTGATGTGGTTACCGTAATTTCCTAGAATGACTCGAGGGAGTCCCGAGTTGATACGTTAATAGACTATCGTATGAAATGCATTTTTCGTGCCGAAGACTTATATTTTATAAAGCGGTGATATAATGGACACCAAGAAATAAACATTACCGTGATCTAGTCCTGATTTATATTTTCTTGTGGAATTAAGAGTGAATACGCTTTAGGGCTATATTCTGAGTCCCGAGGGGGTCATCTCGAAACCGGAGATGGCCCAGGGTCACCCCGGCGTCTGTAGACCCGAGACGGCGTGCTGTTTTAGTCGGTTCAAGCCCGACATAACCGCCCATGCTGGCCAGCGGGGGGTATCCGAAGGGATTTCCGCACGAAAAAAAAAAAGAAAAAAAAAGGGCTATATTCTGAGTAAGGTTAAATTCCAGACTTATAATTCTTAAACCTAGACGCAACATCATCGGTGTCTGTAATGGTGACCCTCACTACTTACTTTACCATCACGAGAAATAAATTCATATTGATGTGAACAATATTAACAAAAAACTAACCTCTTTTTATAATCCCAACATGTCATGGATAATATTTATGCACGATTGACGATTTCTTGCCCTTGGGCTTATTACGAGGCTCAACACGACACTTGTATATATACAACATATCTTTTTAGATACTTTATAATGTAACTGCGTAAGAAGAATAAATAAGGCTGCATTTGGCTAATAAACGCTAAACCCATCTAGACCTATCACGAATCAATGCTACAAAACGAAATGCCCGTCAAGGGCGAGTACGACTCGCACACTGTGGGTTCCGTACACAACGGGATTTGGAGACTAACGTTGCTTTTGGCAAACTGGAGTTACCAATATAACTCGCAGCAAACTGAAGTGAAAACCAACACAACGGGCTGGCCACATCTGCCGATGGCCCCAAACGAGTCCTAGCCAGAAAACCTGACTAGGACATAATAACTTCATCATAGTTTCCCGGTACTTTTCACCCAGCACAAACTTAAGGGTAAATAAATCAAATAAAAGTAAATATCTTTATTCCTTTAGGTCACAAATAAATACTGAATGTTAGGCCGCTTTTAAATTAACATAATAATACCATCACTAACACTATTTTGACTATTTCCAGCCTTCTAGCTACAGTGTGCGCTGGAATTGCTCAACTTGATACCTCCAAGCCTTTTCCACCAACGAACGACCAGACGCATAGCGACGCGCCACCGCTACATGGTGTATATTCCACTCTTACGCACGAAATGTTTCGATGAATTGCCTGCCTGAGTCTGTGTTTCCGGAAAGCTATAACCTCGGAATCTTCAAGTCTCGAGTGAATAGGTTCCTTCTAGGCGAACGTGATCCATCGTAGACCACGTCGTCACTTACGATCAGGTGAGATAGAGGTCAAACGTGAGCCTATCCTCCATTTTTTTTTTTTTACGTGCGGAATTCCCTTCGGATACCCCCCCGCTGGCCAGCGGGGGTGGTTATGTCGTGTCTCGACTAAAACCGCACGGTGTCCTCCCCAAGTGTCCGTTGCCGGGTACCCCGGGTAAGCCCTCGAAAGGATAACCCCAGGGTTGCCGGCGGACTTCGGCCGCCACCGCGGCCTCGCCTGGTGGGGTCGGGTTTTATCCCGCTTCGGTGAGTTGGCAGGCGTGTGTAGGGCACACACGACACGCCTCCGCCACGGCCTGCTTCTGTAAGGACGGCGAGTCGGCCAACTGCCGTCCTCAGGCCCCGATCATGGAGGTCGGTAGTCCCGGGCGTAGATGAGTCTGCGGCGTCCTCGCCGCAGACTGCGAAACTCGGGGGGCAGGATTCTCTCCCGCTCCCTCTCAGCCGCCTCTTGCCACTTGCTGCCGTCAGAGACCACGGCCCTCACCATGGTCTCCAACGAGAGAACGTCCACGCCCAGGACCGCAACGAGATCCCGGCGTTGACTCGCCCACGCAGGGCACTCCACCAACGTGTGGAGCGCCGTGTCTTCGCCAGGATCCTCGCAGTGCTGGCACTGCGGCGTTGTCTCCCGGTGGATGCGCCACAGATACTTACCGAAACACCCGTGTCCGGTAACCATCTGGCACATCCGGTAGGAGAGGTCCCCATGGTCCCTCTCCAACCACTCCTTCATGATCGGTCTCACCGCCGCAATGGTGGATTCCCCCCACCTTGGGTGCTCAAGTCGCACCCTCCATGTCTCCATGAGTTCCTGGCGGAGCAGGAACCGCTGAGCCCTGATTTCTCGGGGCTCCGGCCTATGGCCCCGCTCCAGCGCCTCCTTGCGCCACTGGTACAGCAGTGCAAGGGCTCTCGCTTCCAGGTCCCATGGAGGGGTCCCGGCTAGGAGACATGCCGCCTCGACGGAGATCGTGCGATACCCCCTGATGACTCTGACGGCCATCGCTTTTAACGGGCTGTTTAATACAGCCACGTTGCGGGCCGCCAGAGTCTCCGCCCATACTGGGGCCCCGTACAGGGCCATGCTTCGCACGATCCCCAGGTACAGTCTCCTAGTGGGGGCGTTGGGTCCCTTAACGTTGGGCATCAGCCGCGATAGCGCGGCGCAGCCCCCCTCAGTTTCGGGACCAGACTTCGGAGATGAGGTCCGAAGTCCCATCGGCTATCGAGTACGAGCCCAAGGTACTTCATTGTGGGCTCGATGCCGATGCTTACGCCCCCTACGGTTATGCTGGTTCCCGCAGGTGGCCCCCTCCGAGGCCCGAGCCTATCCTCCATAAAAATAAAAATAAAGTATAGACAATTAGACATGTCGAACTTATCGAACCGATTAAAAGTTAGATAAATAGTAATTTGAAAATTCAACACAATAATCATAATCAGCTATTGCTTTTACCAAATACCATAGAAAACCCCCTGTTATTATATAGAAGTGAACTACTTTCGTCCATTAGGGCGATAAACTGTTTTCAGATGAAGTACTTAGAACTGTAGTTCCTTAATTGAAATCTGTGGTAAACTCCTAGGGTGGTGATAAGCTACCCGGTCACACACTCAAGGAATCATCGCCTTCTTTAGCCAGAGCTAAATATTAGACGACATCATTAATCAGCACTTGCCTCCGTACTTTTAGAAGTAAGTAACGGCATGAAATACCACTCTACACTTACGAGTATAATAGCTATTAGGAAAATAGAATTGCGGTTCTTGATGGCAAACCATTCTTATTTTATTATATTATTAACACATATTATAAATGATTGGCACTAATTTGATAATAATATTATGATTATTATAAGCGATGTTAACAACATAAATAAGGTTGTACTTACATATTAACACAGATTACCTAATAGTTAGTAATATTAGGGATACTAATATTCACTTTACAACATTGACATGAAAAATTATATGTGACGTTTAATATTTCATTTTAAAACTAAACTTTGATTCTTTCATTTAACGGAGAATGGGCAAGATCATAAACCTTGGTCTATCTATCCAACTCTATCGCCATCTATGCTAACGAATAGGGGAGCCCCTTATTTCGCAGAAAGAAATTTCATAGAATTTCGTTTCACAGAAAATGTTTCATATAATATTTGGTCCTTATATTTTTATTTCGAATATTATTGTTTAAAAAACAATTTACTACAACTAGGACGGTTACCAGCTTCGCAATCAACCCAAACTTAAGCGTAGCGAGATTTGCCTATCCAACAATAGGTCAACGTGACCGGTCGACTTTTTCCATTGATTTGGTTTTTCGGTGATTATTCCTCGATGGTACGTCGGACATCAACTTTCGACCCATAGAGACACTCAGCAAACTGAGCTTGATAACCGTGCCAAGTTTGGTCAAGATCGGTCGAGCCGTCTAGGAGTATGGTTTCACGCGAAAACCCGATTTGTGGAGAAAGACGCTTCGCTCGCCTTCGGCTCGCTACGCTTAATGAAACATATTTCACAGAAACACAATTGAATGAATTTTTAATCACATTTTTTTGTTTAACAAACTTATCAAACTGTAGAATTATTTTTAAAAGAATATTAAACCACCTTTATAATTTTCCAAATCACATTTATTTTTAACTGTAACATTTACAATTTTAAATTTTTTCCGATTGCTTGTAGTAATTTAATTTCTGAATAATTTCATATCAATATAGAATTTTTTATCTTACGCATATTTTGTTGCAAATTTGTTTGCTTGAATTCTTCTGTAAAATAAAATAAAATCAATTTGTTATTAAATTGTTAATAAAACGTCATTATAGTTAACACCCCGACTCAGATTACCCCGACTCGGATAGGTTAGGTTAGAAGGCTGAGGCGGGAGCGAAGCGAAGCGGAGCTCCCGCCTTAGCCTTCGTGGTAATTTTTTTTTAATCACCCAGAAATATTACCACCCATTATCGTTATATTTAAAAAAAGTATAGCTTCACCTGTAAATTATTTGACTGAAATGAACGGTATGAATTATAACGTTTAGAAACTCTCACTTTGATAATATGTTATTCTTGGTAATAAGTTTTATATTAAATAAACAATATAATGATAAAGAATATTTGATTTGTTATTCTATGATATGATTATTCTAATGTTAAACTTTATTTGAAAACAAAAATCAATGATTTAAAAATCTTTAAAGTAAGTATTCTGTATATTGATTATTCTATGAAACGAAATTATGCGAAACATTTTCTGTAAAACGAAATTATTTAAAACAATTGTCTATAAAACAACGCACACCCAACGAATAGATTATAAGCTATTAAACTTATAACGAGGAGTTTAAAAGATTATGAAAATTTTGCGATTTATTTTATTTAATTGTGTTATTGCATGATACTATTGTCCATAATTTTATCATCTTGAAGGCGAGCCCAGCATAAGTGTCTACCTCAAAATCGATATGATGTTTACACAAGTCTCAACTGTACGATGTCCTGTCAGACAGATATTGGTAGAGTAATAGTGGCCGAAATCGTTCCTTCCTTCAATACCTCTGTAATACGTACGTGTACCTCTTAGCTTTTGTACAATGTGATTGAATTTATACCCGCAGTAAAAAAATATTACCCAATTAACTACATATCTTTGTATAATTCTTTATTATACATTAATTCAGTTAAATGATCAGTACAGTAAGAACTAGCTATCTTAATATGATTGGTTCTTAGAACGGTTCGAATAAAGTGTTTTTATTTAACAGATTATCTATTGTCCTAGATGGGTAGGTGAAAAGCATCTGTAGAAATTTGAAACTGTACGTTCACTACTTGTATGACAGTCGCGATTATACGCGTCTTATTTGATTGATCTCTAGCTGCAGACTGTCCCTATCATTGCTGCTCCTCTGGATGTAAATGTACATGCCATCACAAATTGTTATTAGTTTCGAATTGTTCTGGTATCAAAGTAAGATAGTACGAAGTCTGGCATGGGCGTGCGGGGGTGGGGACAGCCAGTAGGTAGTTCAATCAGCTCTTGTTTTTCTCGCTACCCGAAAAACCTCATAAGCTACACATTTGTTGTACTAGTAAGAAATAATGTATAAGAAATTACCTTATCATTGATATATGTATTGTTGGGGTTTGGTAGATATACCAACTTGCCCATTCTCCCGTCTATGATTAACTGTGTGAGACATACATGTTACACAAATGAAATGTTAAGATGACTTATATCATATATTTTGTCATAAATATGTAATTGAAATAATGATCATTAATTAGCGGACTTACAAATTTAAGTATAAAACTAACAGATAAAGTCATGAAATTACTAGCGGATCGAATACCGGCTACGCCTGGGAATAAATCCTATAACTCGATTTAGGTGAAAAAATATATAAGAACCATCTTAGTATATCGTGTCAAAAGCTCAATCAACGCAGAACTTTTTATGTTTTTGAAAAGTACCTACACAAACTAACTTGATATATTTTATAGATTTATCAAGCTTACAAATAAAATTATCACACTACTATAATTATTATCTCTTCAGTCACGTCATGTCAGTCAGAATTTAGTACTAACTGTACGAAAATACTGTGTTAGTAACAGACTTTAAAAGTATACACCAAATCGTTGTTATCTAGGCTTTCAATTAGATTAATCTTTTTACAAGAATTAAACCTGGAAGCCCACTCTATTCAAATAAGACTTTAAATAGAACTTTCAGCAACTGGTTGAAAACGTAAACAATGAAATCTTAAAAACGAAATCTGTGTAAAAAGTGATCGAGACTCTAATTTTGTACTACAACTTCTAAAAGTTATGAACGATGGACTTAGAGGATGATCCCTCTATCTATGTCTAGTGTATATTGTATTAGAGCATGAAGGGGACGTGGTGAAGCGCGCCCTGGGCGGGGGCGGCTCGCGGCGCGCGCGCTGTGATGCGATGGGCCACGACTGGTGCTTCCGACGCAAGAGGAAGCGCAGTAGCAGTCAGGATGACCACCCGCATCACACCCGGTAACCAACACTGACAGACATGTGTAAACGGTTTCTATTTCAGGTTTCTCACTTTGACAGAACATTTTGAACTTATAGATAATGTAACCAAAGTGCAAAAAAAATTTTGCGGCACATATATCTAGCAAATTTTAACGTTTTGTGAATCATGACAAAAACCTATATTACGTCCAAGAATAGTTTAAAATTTTTAACGCAAAGTAAATTATCAAACTTACCTTTTTTGTTCTTATTATAAGCCAGATATCAAAAGAGTAGGTAGATACATTCATAGGAAAGTAGGCAAGGTGACAACGCTACTTCAAAAGAAATCTCTTACGTGTTTTTTGTCTTCAATAAAAAGTAAAATTAAATCTGTAGTTCAATAATAAGTATAATCAAATAAAATTAAATATGTAATTCAATTATTTGCACTTTTCAGTGCCATAATGCTTATTTTAGTCCGTTTATTTTTTTTATTTAAAAAGTTTATACGCTAAATAAAGTTAACTAATTAACAATTTTAGAATGGTAAGGAAGCTTTGGATGCTACCGGGACTAAGAGTAAGAAGATGATGATATTTATATGAATAGGGATTTTTCATATCTTGCTGAACCAAAGTGACAAACCGATAGATAATCTGAATCACTCATTAATTTTCCTTCTGTTAACTTTATCACAAAATGGAGAAACCATGCACTATGAAAACCATCAATTTAAAAACTAGTTTTATCGTGATTCTAGCATTCTTAATTAGAAGAATGACCTCTCCCAATTCTATTGCGGCGATTTCAATGTTGAAAATGATGTGTTCTATCAAAATTCTATTAATCTAGATATATTTTAATTACTCTGTGATCGCAGCACAATCATGAGTAAATTAATCCGAGAAAACTCGACATTATATTGGTTTCAAACTATATCAACCGTCAGACTGAAAACATCCTAATGTAAGGAATACCAAAATACCAGATTCAATTGATTTCCAATACGGTGAAAATTATTTCAGTAAAACTTTCACCATAACAAAAACCTTCAGTCCTCTAAATTGACCCAGGAACAGTCGCAGAGAATGTGAACATCTTGATTTTATACACCTTTTTTTTTAGCGTCTGCACCCGCCGGCTTCACACCATCCGTGCCGACGATGGGGTGGGCGTGTCGGAATCGGACCGACTAAAACCACACGGTGTCCTTCCCAGTGTCCATTACCGGGCACCCCGGGTAAGCCCTCGAAAGGATAACCCCAGGGTTACCGGCGGACTTTGGCCACCACCGCGGCCTCGCCTGGTGGGCTCGAGTTTTATCCCACGTCGGTGAGTTGGCAGGCGTGTGTAGGACACGCACGACACACCTCCGCCATGGCCTGCTTCTGTAAGGACGGCGAGTCGGCCAACTGCCGTCCTCAGGCCCCGATCATGGAGGTCGGTAGTCCCGGCGTAGACGAGTGTGCGGCGGCCTCGCCGCAGACTGCGGTACTCGGAGGGCAGGGTTCTCTCCCGCTCCCTCTCCGCCATCTCTTTCGCGCACATTACCTGCTCGCAGAAAGAGGCTGCGTGCCACTTGCTCCCGTCGGAGACCACTGCCCTCACCATGGTCTCCAACGAGAGAACGTCCACGCCTAGGACTGCAACGAGATACCGGCGTTGACGTGCCGACGCAGGGCACTCCACCAACGTGTGGAGCGCCGTGTCTTCACCAGGATCCTCGCAGTGCTGGAACTGCGGTGTTGTCTCCCGGTGAATGCGCCATAGATACTTACCGAAGCACCCGTGTCCGGTAAATATCTGGCACATCCGGTAGGAGAGGTCACCGTGTTGCCTCTCCAACCACTCCTTCATGATCGGCCTCACCGCCGCAATGGTGGATTCCCCCCACCTTGGATGCTCAAGTCGCACCCTCCATGTCTCCATGAGTTCCCGGCGGAGCTGGGACCGCTGCATTTTGTAGACCTATAGTATAAATACCTTGTATTTTTGTTGTTTTTTTTCGATACCCCCCGCTGGCCAGCCGGAGAGATTATGTCGGGCTTGAACCGACTGAAACCGCACGCCGTCTCGGATCTTCAGACGGTGTAAAGTAGCCCGGCCCATGAGGAGTTTTCCTCGGACCCCGACTGACACCGTATAAATACCTTTTTTTTTTCGTGTGTAAATCCCTTCGGATACCCCCCCCCCCCCGCCGTCCAGCGGGGGCGGTTATGTGTATATCGGGATTGAACCCGTGAGGGCGCTTTCAGATTCTCAGTTGTTGATAGCAAGGACATCACAAAAGCGTTTAAATCCATTGATATTAAAAAGACCGCGGACCTATGGGGATTATCAGTCAAAACTGTTTCAAGCATCATTGATGTCATTGCTCCCCATCTAGCAACTGTTTTTAATGACTACGTCAGTACTGGTATATTTAATGAAACATAGTAAAGTCATACCTTTGTTCAAGGCAGGCAGCGCCTCAGATCCCTCGAATTTCAGACCCGTCTCTGTGTTGCAAACCTTGAGTAAAGTATTTGAGAAATTAATTCTAGACCAGATGCTAACCCATTTTAATAAATATAAATTATTTCATGATAAACAGTTTGGGTTTACTAAAGGACGGTCAACGACGGATGCTGGTATAGAGTTATTGAAATGTATTTACGAGGCCTGGGAGGATAAGCAGGATGCATTAGGTGTTTTCTGCGATCTATCCAGTCTTCGATTACGTCCACCGTGATACATTGGTCAGGAAATTAGATTATTACGGAATAAGGAACAAGGCTCTCGACCTTTTGACTTCTTATTTAAACAATAGAATTCAGAGGGTCGATGTGAATGGTACACGAACGGTGGGATCTTTGGTTTCGATGGGCGTTCCACAGGGTTCGATACTTGGACCATTTTTATTTTTAATCTATATAAATGACCTCCCTCACTACGTAAGGGAAAAAATAGTATTGTTTTGTTTGCTGATGATACTTCCTTAATATTTAAAATTAAAAGACAATTAGATAATTATGACAAAGTGAACAACACAATCTCACGAGTGGTTCATTGTTTTAATATAAATAATCTTTGCCTTAATGAAAAAAAAACCAAATGTATTAAATTCACCTTACCTAATGTTACACAGGTGGAAACCAATGTACAACTTAATGGACAGTTGTTGAGCCTTGTGGAATCAACCGTGTTCTTAGGTTTAAGTATCAATGCTAAATTACAGTGGGGATCACATATTGAAAAAATAGCTAGTAGGTTAAGTTCTGCTTCCTACGCTGTGAAAAAGATTAGGACTTTAACAGACATAGATACCGCTAGAATAGTTTATTTCAGTTATTTCCATAGTATTATGAGCTACGGAATTCTCGTTTGGGGTAATGCCGTCGATTTAAATACAATCTTTGTACTGCAAAAACGGGCGGTGCGGGCAATTTATAAGTTGGGCCCAAGAGTCTCCCTCCGAGAAAAGTTCAAAGAAATAAACATTGTAACTGTAGTTTCCCAATATATTTTTGAAAATCTTTTGTATGCTAGAAGAAACATTTCCAATTTTTTAAGCCTTTGTGATATACATAACGTAAATACTAGACATAAAAACAATCTTGTGGTTTGAAATAGCCGACTCCACAAGATTAGTAATTCCTTTCAGGGTAACTGTATACGCTTCTACAACAAGCTTCCTAGTGAAATGAAGAATCTACCTCTTCATAAATTTAAAAGCCAAATTAAAAGTAAAATCTGCCAAAAAGGCTACTATAAAATTCAAGACTATTTAGACGACAAACAAGCTTGGATATGAACTGTTTGCTCTCTCTCTATGCTACTCAAATGAAATATTGTACTTAGGTTAAGTAAATATGTTTGTAAATAGACCAAAAAAAAAACAGCCCGCTGAGTTTCTTGCCGGAGTCTTCTCAGGACAGGGCCGCGTTCCGAACCGGTGGTCCATTTGCCAAACATTAGATTAATTTTTTTTATGACGGTTTTGTAAGTGCCGTATTAATGGTCTATACAGAATAAATGGTTTTTGACTTTTGACTTTTTTACTTTTGAACCGACTAAAACCGCACGCCATCTCGAGTCTACAGACGCCGGGGTGTAGAGTTGCCCATAGAGCATATCCTTCGCACTCCGGCTGAACCTGGGCCATCTCCGGTTTCGAGATGGCCCCCCTCGGGTTTGGAAACCACGGTGTCCCCGTCTTGCCCCGGTTTGGGGAGGGGCGCTAGTCACTCTACCGTCCCGGCCTGCTTCTGCTGGGGTGACAGGCAGCCTAACCTGCCACCCCGAGGCCTGCGCTCATGGAGGACGGAGGTCGTTAAGCGGTCGTTAAGAGTCGTTAAGCCACCTCCTTCGCGAGCATTACATGCTCGCAGAAAGAGGTGGCGGCGGCCCACGCGCTCGCGCTCCGCACCATTGCCGCAATCATGCTGCCGAGTGAGAGGACTCCCACCCCGATGGCTGCCACGAGGTCACGCCTTGGCGCCTCCCACGCCGGGCAGTCCGCCAGCGTGTGCAGCCCTGAGTCCTCGCTCGCGTCGCAGTGATTGCACTCAGGCGTTGGCTCCTTCCTGATCCGATGCAGGTGGTTCCCGAAGCTTCCCTTCCCGGAGATCACCTGCGTCAGTCGGTACGAGAGGCTTCCGTGTCGCCTCTCTAGCCAATCCTCCATGATGGGCCTTACCGCCGCTATTGCGGCGTGCCCTGCGCTTGGTTGCCCAAGTGGCCTGGCGGAGTTGGAAATGCACGGCTTCGATGTCTCGTGGTTTCGTCCCTGCTCTCGCGCCTCCTTTTGCCACTGGTACAGTTACGATGCCGATGCGATTACCTCCCACGATGAGACTGGATCCCTCAGGTGGCTTGCTCCGAGGCCCATGAAAGAACAGAGGCTCGGTGTTATGCAGAGCCACCTCGAGACCCGCCGCCGGATCCGCTCCACGACTTTGGCAACCGCGGTCATGGCCTTCAGGGTCACTTCGCAGTACGTCGTCCCGCACGCCGTCACGAGCGTGTCGTCCGCGTAGCACGTGGCGGCGGCACCGTCTGCGAGCTCACCGCGAAGCGATACGACTGGGTATCCAATGTTCCACAGGAGCGGCCCCAGAACCGATCCCTGCGGAATACCGCACGACATCTCACGCCGACCGTGACCGGTCACGGTTGGGTAGATGACGGCTCTCCGTCTCCGTCAAATACGCCCCGACAATGCGGCGGTGGTAGAGAGGCACTTCGTGATACACGAGTGCCTACCTAATGCAACTCCAGGGCAAGGTGTTGAACGCGTTGGCGATGTCCAGGGACACCGCCAACATCACCTCACCCCGGGCGACTGCCTCCTCCGCCAGAGCCCTCACGCGCATGATGGCATCTACGGTGGAGCGCCTCTGCCGGAAGCCATATTGGCCTTCCGCCAGGTCCGGTCCCACTCTTGCTCGACGAGGCGCTTCGCAATTACTCTTTCAAAGAGTTTGCACACCTCGTCGAGCAACACTATGGGCCGGGAGGAGGACGGCGAGTCCACCGGACGCCCGTCCTTTCGGATGAGGACCAGTTTGCGCGTCTTCCACAATTTCGGAAACTGGCCCCGCAAAGTATAAATACCTCAATCTTCATATGCAGAAACCAAAATTCTTAAGAGTCAATTATCTTTTAACAACGCTTAAGTCAATAAGTCAATTGTCATTGACGTTAATATATTGGTAATCGATATACAACCAATCTTTTTGCCCGTTTCATCTTTGCCTAAGGATAAAGATATGGAATTTTTTTGTTATAGGTTTTGTAAAGTAAATACCTAGCCTACTTAGTTTTTAAGACTCAGCCACACATAATAATTATATGTCACTATTTTAGTAGGTACTTACTTGTTCTGGATTCACAAGACTAAAATGTTATATTACTACATGACTCTCACTCACAAAATCTTTATCTTTTATTATTTTCCATTGTGCTTTATCTACTCGCACAAATAAGTGACGCTTAAAAATTTACTGAAACAGAAAAGTATCCATCAAAATATTCAAAGGAAAATAAACCTATTTACGATCACATCAAATAACAAAGATTGAAAACGAGAAGCGAGAGTTGGTAAGTTCATTAGTTTAAATCCTTTTTAATATTCAGGAGGTTCAGAACTACAATACGTATCTATTATCTTAACAGAACTGTGCAAAAATTTAGAAACTGCATTAACAATTACCCCTTATTGACAACTAGCTGTTGCCCGTGGCTTTACCCGCGTGGAATTCTATTCTCGTTCCCGCTTCCCATGGGAACCTATTTCAGGGTTGAGCCTATGTGTTATTCCAGATTATAGTTTATCTCTCTACCAAATTTCCGTTCAGCCGTTAGAGCGTGATAGAGGAACATTCGAACGTACAAGTGATCGAAGTTTATGACCATAACCTAGAAGAACGGGGTGACTAGCGCCCCTCCCCCAAACCGGGGCAAGACGGGGACACCGTGGTTCCCAAACCCGAGGGGGCCATCTCGAAATCGGAGATGGCCCAGGGTCAGTCGGGGTACGAGGGATATGCTCTATGGGCAACCTTACACCCCGGCGTCTGTAGACCCGAGACGGCGTGCGGTTTTAGTCGGTTCAAGCCCGACATAACCGCCCCCGCTGGCACGGGATTTCCGTACGATAAAAAAAAAAAAAGGTATCGCGCCTAGAACACATACCAATGATTTAAAAAATATATATATCTAATATACCTACAGTTTTATCCTCGTTACGTTACGACTAGTGGCTCGGGTCCCGGCTTCTCACGGGAATAAATTGTTAGAAAAAATATCCTATAACAGGCATTCCTAAGAAACGCAAAATTGAAAATGGTGACCATTAGGACGATATTTTATTTCAACTCTTTTTATTTCTACAAATTTGTAGATTACGCTATGCAGATTTCATATTAGTTTAAAGTTTAACAATATCTTTGAAATTTAAAATATAATCATCTGGACACATTTAACGTTTCTACCCTGTGCCTGTACAACAATAGCAGCCTGTCCCGAATTCGCAGGGAAATAACCCGATTGCCACATACCGGGTCCAACTGTAAATGTAAACCATAAGATATTCCAATAACGAATTTCATGCTTCTTACTTCAAAAGTGTTCTTCAAATCTTCAATTATTTTATTATTTTATCTTTAATTAATTTAATTATACTTAAACTAACTACGCCAGCAGACATAGGTAAATACATAAGGCTAAATCATAATTGTCTTAGTACCTCAAGTATGACGCGGAAAATAGTACGCTCGACAGCGACTGGGCTATTACTTACCAATGTAACGAGCATTGTGCCGGTAATAGTGAAATACACACCGTCAATTTTACCTCTTACACTATAGTTACGATATCGGAGGACGATCCTCAACATCGTTTTATTACCGGTATATCTTCTAATGGCATGTTTTTGAAGTGAACACTTCTTTAGCGGCGTTTTTTTGTAATGGGTAAAAAAGGTTAAACTCGCGTCAGTAAACACGTGACCTGGTCGTAAGAAAACAAATACAGAAGCGCTAATTTCACACTTTACTTAACAACCTTGGTAGCGCGTTCATCTAATGAGTGGTCGTTGACTTCGTCAAGAATGAGATCGATTCCGACCAAGGCGCAGGAAACATTTTTTGTCATCATATAACATTTTGTAATATTTATTCTATTTTGTGCCATAAATCTATTGATATAAAATGGAAATTAAACAAAGTGCATCTATTAATGAAAAAAGTGACGAAAAAAATGGGGAAAGAAAATGAGTGAGTACTTTATTGAGCTGAGTGAGACGAAGTCGACCGAAAGCTCCTCATACCAGACTTCAGGATTTTCTTTGTCACAGGTCTCCTCCTAAACTACTAATCCAATCAGAACCAAATTTGGCATGATTAAAGAGGTCAATCAGAGGAAGGTTTATGGATATATTTTGAAAAAATTAATGCTACCACAGAGGAATGATCACCGTTAAAAAAATTCCAAATGGAATTACATAATAACCGCTCGAGACACTGTGACCAAACTTTACACGCTCAGAAAGCATGTCCAGAGTTGTGACTTTCAAAAAGAATTTTCAAAATCGGACTTGAAACGGAGGAATGACCACTGTTCAAAATTTTCAAAATCAGATTCCACAATAGCGGTCAAATCTGTTGGACAAGTTTTGGCGCCAAAACAGTCGTCCAAAACTCCCGAATAACTATCAAAAAAATAATTCAAATCACGATGTCTCACTCAGCTCAACATTGCAAGCAGCGGTTCGCCTTGCAGACCTAATAAATATATTGACGATGATGGTTCTAGTAATAATGATGGTGAAAAAGTCGTTGAAATTATGGATGGAAGATGATTTTTCTGAGAGATAAACTTTTTAATGTAAAATAATTGTAATAGTTCTGAAGTGTTAAATTTTTAATGTAATATAAATTGTCATGTTTGTGTACGATAGCGCAATAAATGAATATTCTATGTTACCACATAAATGATCGTACTTTTATACTGATAATAAAAGCAATTCGTGCAAAATTATTCCCTAACCATTCCAAAATATCAAAAATGCACAACGTTAATATTCAAGTTTTCACCTCTGCCGGCACTCCCGGAGTGCAACCCGCCGTTTTTAGGGTTCCGTTGCCAAATGGCAAAAAACGGAACCCTTATAGATTCGTCATGTCTGTCTGTCTGTCCGTCTGTATGTCACAGCCACTTTTTTCCGAAACTATAAGAACTATGCGGTTGAAACTTGGTAAGTAGATGTATTTTGTGAACCGCATTAAGATTTTGACACAAAAATAGGAAAAAACAGTAAATTTTGGGGGCTCCCCATACTTAGAACTGAAAGTCAAAAAATTTTTTTTCCCGAACCCATGCGTGTAGGGTATCTATGGATAGGTCGTCAAAAATGATATTGAGGTTTCTAATATCATTTTTCTCTAAACTGAATAGTTTGCGCGAGAGACACTTCCAAAGTGGTCAAATGTGTGTCCCCCCCCCCCCTGTAACTTCTAAAATAAGAGAATGATAAATCTAAAAAAAATATATGATGTGCATGTAAACTTCCACGGATAATTGGTTTGAATGAGATCTAGTAAGTAGTTTTTTTTAATACGTCATAAACCGTAAACCGCAATTTACCTTTCATTCAATGAACTCAAATATAAAACTAGTGGGGCGGAAATCACACAGTGATTGTCAAACTTCGGGCCAAACTTAGATATTTTTGTTGCAGTATTTTTATTCAAATTACAGACCTTAGGCTTTATGCATATTATTCGACGCGTCTTTATATATTGAGCAATAAATATGAAGAAAATGAAATCAAATCAAACGTCTTCGACGTCAAAAACACAAAAAAATGATTTTATATTTCAGTTTCTTTCAGAGTCTGGTTGTTTTATGTAAATATACAATATACGTATTGTCATTGTCACTCAAATGTCAAAGTCAAATACGCGTTACTCTGATAACTCGAAAGAAACTCACTTGTCAAAGTTTTTTAGGGACAATTTGTATGGTAGGTACCCGAAACCTTGAACGTACAAACCCCAAAATCTAATCAGTTCTTACCATTAACCAAACAAGATGATTGGCGAAAGAATTTTTTAAATCGGATAAGTAGTTCTTGAGTTATTGCGTAAACAGACATCCAGACATCCAGACATCCAGACCAACAGACAGACCGACACAAAATTTTTTTTTGCTTAATTAGACTTAGAATCATGTGAAACGTCGAGAAAAGTGATTTTAAGACTTCGGTGTCCACCTGGTTGGTGGCCCGAAGTAATATTAAAAAAAAAACATTATTTTGTTACTTGCTGCTTCGGAACCCTTCATGGGTTCACCCTTCCGACTCGCACTTGGCCGCTTTTTTTCTAATTGTTTTTCCTGTTCACCCTGAGCAATCTTATTAAGGTAAGTTTGAAATAACATGTATTAATCACTTTTTAGAAATATATATTTTAATTTAATGCTAAAAATGAATACATTATTTTTATAAATCTTAAGGCTTTCACGGCCGACGTTGCATGTAGAATATACTGCTTCCGGGCTGTTTGGCCGTGGTCCATCGGAAACTTGTGTTCCAGACGTTTCGTCGATCACTGCGGTCGACATCTTCAGTGGTACACGTCGGGACGCCGTCGAGTGCGGAGAACCTTCCTCGGCGGCGAACTCGGTTTTTTGTTTTTTCATGAAAGATATTATGCCAAGTTAAAACAAGCTCGCCTAATAGTAAGCTTGGTTAAAATCCAAAAAGTTAAGTCCACCAGCCTAATCAATTTAATTCTAAAGGAAATAATACGCATAAGACATTTCTATCTATCGTTTATGAGTTTTGTTATCTACCTTCGTAGCCAAGGTTTGAAGACTTTCAGTCAATAATGTACCTACCTTGTGTCAGGGTGGTGATACCTATTTTTTTTGTACGGAAATCCCCTCGGGTACCGGATATGATACGGATCACACGATTGTGTATAATTCATTGCTCTCGGATCGTCTAAATGAATGACAAGCATTTGGTATAAGTACCTACTTTCCTTCAAACATTTCCTTTTTGTGTTGAAAATAAAGAATAATTATACCTTAGCTTATCTTCGCTCTCTCTTCACTTAGCATTAGGTCATATCATTTGGGGTCAGCTCTCCTTCTCATTCTTCACCATTCGCACCGTTAAAATTTAACTGTAAGTACATAATAGCTATTATAATTACATTGAATTATACCTAATATTCGAACGATATTCTTTGTATAGGTATAGAAACAGGTACCTATTACATATTCTTTAGTGTACCAAACTTACGCAGTTGTGAAGTAATTTAAGGTCCACATCCAAACGACTACGCGAAGGCCAGTGAGTGTCGGCGGTCAAGTTCACACTACGCCACGTGAACCCACGACCGACCTACGTAACAGACCTATAAGCCATAGAACTTTGTACTCTTAGTTTTTATACAGTCACGTTTAGAACTTTATGTACCTACCTATTATTTCGAGTTGTAGTACAAAAATGGATATGCTGTTTTGATAGTTCTTGTTAACACATTTAACATTATTTCGTTATAACTAATAAGAATATTTTTGAGATTATAGATTTTTTTTCTCATTCCGCGCTATTTAAAGCGCTCGTTTTAAAAATGTAGGAATCGTAATCGTCGTAATCAAAGTTATTACGATAGCATAATTGTTACTACCATTACAGATAATAAGAATATACGAGTACCTACCTACAATCACATTATAGCCTTGACCCAAATATTGCCAATTCAATCGTGCGCTATTTTCTTTTAAATAGCAACAATACAGGTAAGTAGTTACCTTTCCCTTTCCACTAGATGACATAGGTAAATTAACCTTAGTATCTAAGCACAGAACAGAAGAATCATTTCTGTACCGTACTAAATCAATGTGAAACGTTACTCTTATTTCTGAAAAGTAATCTCGCAAGCTTAGCGAATGTATTAAACCGAATTCAGTAGTTGTGGTTCGCAGCAAGCTTCAGTGAAGACCTTAGGTTTTCGCTTGACCTATAAACGAACGCACTTTGCCTAGTAAGTCAAAGTGGTTCTTAGAAGGTCGAAATAAGTATCACTTTGGCCTAACGGTGTGGTGACTTGCGTCATTTCACATACAGGAGTTGCGTGTCGTGGTACGCATGCGGCTCGCCCTGTTCGACCCCCAGTAAAATGGCGGTGCCAACATGGCCGCCGGGCAGCCGCAGGATGTTCTGTGACGGTGCTCCTGTCCGTAACGTCGTTGACACGATTTGCCGGCGCGCTGCACACCTTGACACGCACATCCGCAGACATTACCGTCGTGATCGATTCGCCGCTTGCAGCGAGACGACACGTCTGCCAACTCGTAACGCGCGTGCAACAAGTGATTTCATTTCGACTGGACAATCAAATGGCGCATTGATAATAATTTCTAGCAGTGATGTAATTGTGGGTCACAACAAATATAGAACGTGCCCTTTCAGTCAGTGGCGGCGCGGGTGAGCCAAGAAGTGAGTGACGTCGGCCGCTCACGTTCCCCGCGCCGCGTAACGTCAACATTACCGGCCGCGTCATGAAGACCAATCCACCATGCTCATAAATAATAGTAACTCGCACGTACAATAACGCTCTGTAACGTGAACTCCATACATGATCTGTGTTGATATTTAACAAGACATATTGGATGCTTCGTAATGTGACAATAACGGCAGATAATTCGCACTTAATGCACGAAAATGTTTAATTATTGTTCGTATAAATATATTAACAATCGGATCATGGAATTACTGAGTTAATAACTATCAATAATGACGATAACACGAATGCATAGTACGAATCGTGTGCCAGTGAGTTCGCCACAGAGCCCAGTGTAGTATAAGCCGCGAACGCGCGTGAATCGCGCAACAACGCGCGGTGGGCGCACGTGCTTCACTAACATGTTTCTGTTGTCATTCATGGATTATATTATCAGTAATAGATTATTTTATGTGACCGTGTGAAAATATGCCTGTGTGAACTTGTGCTGATGTGTTGGCTGTCCAGGAGTGTTCGTGGAGCGCTGGCAGAGGTAGTGGGCGCGTGTTGCGCGTAGCTGCACGATGTTGACATTAGTCTTCGCGGTGTGGATGGCAGCACGAGCGCTGGGCTGGGCATGCGAGGCGGCCGCCACTTCTCCTGAAGTGGAGGACGTGCCGGTACTACCGCGGCTCCGCTCGGCGCGCGCCTCTAGCGACCTCTCTACGCTCAGCACGACCACCACTAGTTCTAGTCAGACCAGTAGCGGCGAACCAAACAAAAGGTCGACGTTTCAATCACTCGCTAATCAGTAATGTTTGTTGATATACAACAATCGTCGCAATCTAACTTATGTTTTACACTGATAACAGAGAGTTGCAAGTACGATGATCAGTCATAATAACAATCATACTAATAAGATAAAAGATATCATAAATGAAATAGTCAGTGACGAATATTATTTATGTCTCTCTCATAATTTTATTATTAGGTAGACTACGGAATCTCAACTTAGGTACCTACTTTTTATGTGATGATGCTTCGTGCATATGAGATGACATTTTATTATTAGTTGTTTCTAACGTACCATTTTTTTTTTCGTGCGGAAACGCTTCGGATGCCCCCCGCCGGCCAGCGGGGGCGGTTATGTCGGGCTTGAACCGATTAAAACCGCACGCCGTCTCGGGTCTTAACACGCCGGGGTGTAAGGTTGCCCATAGAGCATAATCCTCGTAAAAAAAATTGCGATCGCATCATCTACGTTTATATATAACATAACTTCAAGCCTGTATCCCCGAAGGGGTAGGCAGAGGTGTACTAGGTCTGCAAGGCGAATCGCTGCTTGCAATGTTGAGCTGAGTGAGATATTGTGATTTGAATTATTAAGAGCGATTTATTAGAGCGGTTTGATAGTTATTCGGGAGTTTTGGACGACTCTTTTGGCGCCAAAACTTGTCCAATAGATTTGACCGCTATTGCGGAATCAGATTTTGAAAATTTTGAACATTGGTCATTCCTCCGTGGCAAGTCCGATTTTGAAAATTCTTTTTGAAAGTCACAACTCTGGATATGCTTTCTGAGCGTAAAGTGTAAAGTTTGGTCACAGTGTCTCGAGCGGTTATTATGTAATTCCATCTGGAATTTTTTTAACGGTGATCATTCCTCTGTAGTAGCCTTAATTTTTTCAAAATATATCCATAAACCTTCCTCTGATTGACCTCTTTAATCATTCCAAATTTGGTTCTGATTGGATTAGTAGTTTAGGAGGAGACCTGTGACAAAGAAAATCCTGAAGTCTGGTATCAGGAGCTTTCGCTCGACTTCGTCTCACTCAGCTCAATTACACACCCACGATTCGCCTGTTATGTTTAGGTCCTAATGTAATAGGGGGCGAGCCTATTACTAAGCGAGCGATAATAAACTTTCATATATAAAATCATTAATTCGCGATGTTACGAGTCCCATACGTTTTGCCGAAAATCATCCAACCAATTCACAGATCCCATCTTTCACAATTAAAATTTTTGATCGAATGAACTGTTGACTAATAAACGTTTGACCAACGGATACTGGCCTACAGTTGCCAAATGAATATAAGACCCTAGTACCATTGCCATTATATACGATAGGCATGATGACAGCAACTAAAAGTTACTAATTAAGTTATTATGTAATTATTTGATTATACATGAGTCATGGAATACAAAACACGTACTTAGTTTTTATAAAGACCGTGATTGAATAATAATTATTTGGGTAAAATAAAACTATAAAATACGGCAATCCGACATGTTTCATTGAACACCAATCAATATTATAATAATATTATATAGAATAACCTATAATTTCAAAACCTATGAAAACTTATAAAATTACAATTTCAAAGTCTTGAACTGAAAATAAATTAGTGATTGAACCTCACAAAAACATGCATTTTTTCTTTTTCTTTCGAATCGAATTGCAATCATGCATTTTGAAATTGTGGCATTAGGTACTGAATTGAGCCCCAGAATACAACATTTTTTTTCTGAATAGCTTTTCTAGTTTGTATTATACATAACTCGTAGTGTATGGAGTAAATTAAATATAACTTATGCTTGTGAATGTATTCTTTTGCAGATAGAGATGTAAAAACTATTGGATCTATGCCAGGACTAAACTTTATTAGGCATTTAGTCAACAATATAATGTTTCATGGTACCACAAACCAGAGCTCTGACCAACTTACTTACTCTGTGGTTACTAACTTCTGATATGTAGTATATTTAACAAAAAATGGGACCAAGTGCGAGTCGGACTCGCCCATGAAGGGTTCCCTAGCAACAAGTAACATAATAATGTTTTTATAATAAATAAAAATAAAATAAAATATAAATAAAAAATTTATATTTGAGTTGAATGAAAGGTAAATTACGGTTTACGATTTATGACGTTAAAAAAACTACTTACTAGATCTCATTCAAACCAATTTTCGGTGGAAGATTACATTTAATGTACATCATCTTTTTTTTTAGTTTTATCATTCTCTGATTTAAGAAGTTACAGGGGGGACACATTACATTACATTGGAAGTGTCTCTCGCGAGAGAAAAAGAAAAAAAAGGCAGAATAACAATACAGACATGACGAATCTATAAGGGTTCCGGTTTTTGCCATTTGGCTACGGAACCATAAAAACCAGTCACGTGCAAGTTGAACCTGCGCACTGAGGGTTCCGTACAAAATTTGATTGAGGGACGAACTTAACGTTGCTGTTAATGAATCAATCAATCATTTATTTGTGGATCATAAGCTTGAATACAGCTCTAGTACTATGTTACATATTATAAGTCCGCTATGTCGTACCATAGAGTTCTAGTCTTGGCAGACAGGCATACAGATATTTCTTTAGTAATGTGGGTAACTACATATTTACGGTTTTCGGACATTTCCCTTTACTTTTGTTACAAGAATTTACTTTCTGCAAAATACATGATTCTAGCTCCATAAGAAGTAAGTACCCTATAGGTTTTATAACACGCTGAATGATGATCCCTATGACAGTTCGTTAGCGCTTAACATTGTACTGACGTCCTATCACATCAAATCCTTTAGAGGTCCATTAAAAAGTCGAAAAAATCATAATTGTGTACAATTGTAAATTATAAAAATGAATATTAAGAAATTATTACGTAATGTTCGGAAATAATAGAAAAAAACTCAATGCAAATGTACATGGTACGTGCTGCAAAAGTTACGTCGTCAAGCTGTTATCGACTAAGGGACACATCGATAAACAAAATATCGATAATTTGTTGGAAAAATAAAACAAATGCTTTGAGTTTGTATTTTATTTATATCAATCTGAATCTGATACAGGGTCAATCGGATCTTCAAAATCTGAGTCTGAACTGCAGCTATCCGTGACGTTTATTATTAACGGTTGGTCAATGATATTGTCGTATTGTACATCTCGATCCCAGTCTTGTAAGCAAATTTTCTTCGTTCTTTCGACCACTTTTCGCCAATCGTCAGCTGTCACTTGAGCGCAAGCTTCTTCCAATAAAACCATCATTTTATTTGCCGTGAATGGCGGAGTTGTGTTATGCCTAGCTGCATGACCTGAAAATATTTGTACATTTAGTAATTATTTTTAGAAATATATGCAAATACATAATATTATAATATAAAAAATATAGATACCTTTGATCTGCGCCCATATCAACTCGATTGCATTATATTGGCAGTGATAGGGCGGTAACCGAATTACCGTGTGTCCATTTGATTTGGCCAATTCATCCAAAAAATATGATGGGTGCGTCTGTTGTTTGTGAAAGTTCAGCAGTCTAACCAACTCTTTTTTTAACATCTGACTGTCAGTTTCCACACCATTGCGTTGTAACCACTCTATAATTTCAGCTTTTTTGTTATTGCTGCTGGGGGGTTTGTTAATTTGAACTGAGTGATATGAAGCATTGTCCATTAAAATATAGTGAGGCTCATTCAAATTTTCTAATAGTTTTATAAACCATGTCTTAAAGTTTTCGAATTCATTTCCTCGTGGTACTCCGTTGTTTTCACTGACTTAGAAGCCCACAGGCAATTCGGCACAAAACCTGTAGCTGTGCCAGCGTGGCAAATGATTAAGCGCTGGCCCTTTCCTTCAGGAGTTTTTGTGCTGGATTTGGCTGTGTCATCCGTCCATGCCTTACCTACAGTATGATTGGCGTTCAGCCATGTCTCATCAAGGTATACTACCTTCTCCCAGTTATCAATAGGTTTGATTTTGCGAAGAAAATCGCATCGTAGTAAAGCTATGTCAGTACGCTCCATTAATATTTTTCTCTTGTCACATTTTTTATAGCGGAATCCACATTTTTTCAAAACAATTCTAAGAGAAGTAGCACCGCCTTTGAAGAGTTCTGCAGCTTTTAATGAAGATAATAACTTCTGGCAGGTCGGTAGTTCACCTCGTAGGTAAGTAACCATAAATATGATTGCGTATAGCATCTAAATCAAAATCATCAGGTTCTGTTATATGACATAACCTTTTCTTTTTCTTCTTTGGTGTTAATAGTTTATTGTCCTCCATGGACGACTCCCCAAATTTTTCCTTTGTTATTCGAGAAACAGTAGCCTTTCCGATTCCTAGAGCATCGGCTACACGATCGCGAACATTGTCAAGCGGTAACAAGGGTCCGCCATTTTGTTGTTCACGAGCAAAATAGTCTAGCAAACGAACTACAAACTCGCGAACTTCACTGTTGAGAACAGTTTTCCGCTGTCTTTTCGGCATTTTGCAAAACCGAAAATCAACAAACAGGTAACAGAAAATCAACAAATAACACAAAACAGCGAAAACAGAAACAAAACTCAGCTAACAAAGCAAGACGTGGCGCATACAAGGCGTTAGAGCACTCGTATGACGCGATGTGATGCGGTGTGACAAGAAGACAAAACAGACTGACAAGACATGACATGACTGAATTAAAAAAATACGGTAGGTCTATGGCCTCCTTTTAAATACTTTTCCATGTAATCCATAATTGCCAGCTGATTATGAATTCTTTAAAATTCAATTCAAAAAGAATTTTAAATTCTTTAAATTATGCAATTTGAATAAAAATTAAAGTATAGTAAAATAAAATATAATAAGGCTGTTACTTTTTTATCTAGTGTTTTATGTCCATCAATGCGCGTAGTCTTTTTTTCAAAATAAATAAATATTGCTTATTATGTTGAATGACCTGGCTGAATGACATGACATTTGCCTGAAAAAACAGTATTTTATCGAAATTGTTTCGCAAAACTAATACAACTGTCAGATGAAACGTCATAGGGATGATCCCTATGACGTTTTTTTATGATTCGGCGTGCGGAGTATAATTCCTTCGCGATTGTCTAAATATGCTTCAAAAATGACAACATCTTTCGACTGCGTTGACGTAGAAGTTTGATTTTTTCACAGTTTTTAGATGTTACAGACCTTAGTATTTCAATTTCAACTTGATACCGCCACACTTTCCAGAGACAAAAATCTTGGCAGAGAGACGTACAGATATTTTTTTGTGATGTGGGTAACTACATATTTAGGGTTTTTTCCCATTACTTGTACTATAAGACCTTGCTCCTTGCCAAATTTCAGATTCTAGCTCGGTTCTAGGTTTGGTGCTCTTGCATTTGGTAAAATTTGCTACATAAACGGTTGTACCGTTTAATTGCATTGAATTTTTCTTAGCTTCAATGCGTTATCGACCTGAGTATATATGAATAATAAAAAAGCAAACTATATTCTATCTCTGTGCTAAGTATCATCCAGATCTGTTCTTCCATTTATGTGTGAGAGTTATAAACATCCACACACACAAATCTATCCATGTTCACAAACTTTCACATTATAATATTAGTAATTATGTGTTATAATTTTAATCATCGTCATCTTAGCGTGGTTATCGGTTGCATTTGTCACTATCATCTCGAAGCCCAGGGTCCGCTTACTCTTTCTCCACATTTATATTTGGCTTATGCTGCTTTGGAAAATCGGATGTCAGAATTCCATTTAATAAAAAATCTGTAAATAAAATTCGTTATTTCATAACTAGGTTGAATATATGATATGGCAAGTGAACAAATATATTCTTGTGGTATAATTGTCGTATTGAGTATGAATCGTATTACCGTGACGCTTTCATTTTTATATAAAAAAACATAGAATCTATATATACATATATATATATAATATATGTATATGTACAAAAACAAAAACTGACTGACTCATCACCATGAAACTTTGCACAAATATTTCTTAATTGATATAGGTGTGCACTAAGCTAGGATTTTGAAAATTCATCCCTTAAGGGGGTGAAAAGGGGTTGCAAATATAGAATATAGAGCAACGTGTACCGACACGACTAATTTACAATTTTTATAATAGTATAAATAGATAGATAGTGGATCTTCACGAAATTTTACAGTTTGGTAGAACTCGGACATGGTCAACATCCCGATAATAAATCATGACGCTATAGCTAAAAGGTGATGAGTTGATGAGTAGTATAAAAGATAGTTGATTTGATCAAAATGTTAAAAGTGAAACACGTTTGTATTGGAAAAAAAACACATTTAAAAGTTAAATTTCCTAAAATCCTTTCATAGCGCTTGCCTAAGTCATTAAACAAGTCTGTACTTATTTAGCAGTTCTAACTTCTAATATCGGTAGTTTTGAGTCAGTCACCTTTTCTTTCATTCTACTTTACATTTCTTCTTTATAATGAACTAGCTTTTGCCCGCGGCTCCGCCTGTGTAGATGTCGGTTATCGCGACAAAACATAGCCTATGTCCTTTCCCAAGGTCTAATCTACCCCTGTACCAAATTTCAGCAAAATCGGTTCAGTGGTTTAGGCGTGAAAGCGTAACAAACAGACAGACAGACAGACAGACAGAGTTACTTTCACATTTATATATTATTAAGGATAATTAATATATATGTTTATGTTATGAAGTCGCGGGCAAAAGCTAGTAGCAAATAATGCAACAGTTATGTGTCAAGTTTAGGCTTTACATTATATTACATTTATATAAGTCAGTTAGCAATAATGATGTACTATTTACAGTTAAAATCACTAAGTCCATTAATAAATCCACATTTTCCTTTGCATAATATCAATTGCCCGTTAACAGCGACCAATTCATATTACGGTTACAATTGTAAAATATTTTTATATATCTCCTATAGGGTGTATTACTGTTCAAAGTTTTCTTTGAATGTTGTGATGCTCGAGCACGTGCTAAATCAGTTTCTTTGGCAGACTACCAAACCTTTAAAAACAGACATTAAAGAAAATATCGTAAACATGCCTTGAGATGTGCATAACATGTCTGATATCGTTTTTACAAAAAAAAATATTCTCCTTGTAATAGAGCAAGAGCCCATGAATGCTAGACCTAACTATGTCATACTATAAAGGGTGAATTTTTTGTGCACACACCGTACGTGCCAAACGTTGGCAAAAACGTTTTGCCATTTTGAACCTTGTATTTTGGTTACTTTAGTAGATAATGGGCGGTAAACGTGTATAAAATAGCCACCCCAAAATTTTATAGTATTTAATTTTAATAGTACCAGATTTTTGTTTTGATAGGTCGCGTCTTCGGGTAAAAGACTGAGAGTCAGTTGAGATCGACTTGCTACGGTTTTGTGAAACGTTCTTACTATCACACACCGTATCCTATGTCTACATCTTGATATTGAGAAGTTAAAACCGTAGCTAGTTTTATTATGTTTAAACACAAATGTTTTAACTACTCTTTAAAGATATCAAACTGTCAGTCCTATTTACGACAAAGAGAATGCTCTACAAAACCGAAGCAGCTGATTTTAACCGAAATCTTACTCTTCTTCCCAAGGTGCCAAATCAATTGTCAGCCACTGTACTTTAGTGTTCATAGCCGCGAAAAGTTTCCTCCTATACGAGGGCTTAGATCTGCCAATTACGATCTGCTGAACCATAACATTTAGGTCAAAACTGAGGATTGGTCAGAATTTGCAAAATTAAGTTTTTATTGAGCCACCTCCTACCCACTGGCATATTTATTACAAAATATCTATAATAAGTTTTTTCTGCAATGAGGCGAATATACGCCTTCGCCGGAATGCTCATATTCTCTCCTTATTGTTTAGTATACTATTCAATCCGCTTACACCTCCTTACCTCAAACAGCGGTTTCAGCTCTTGCATAATACGCACTCAAGAACCTTGAGATCATCAGAGAATTTGAGATTAAAAATGCCGAGTCAATCTACGAACTTTACTGACAATTCTTTTTCAGTTCAAGCGGCTCGGTTATGGAATGCTCTTCCAGTGACCATTAGACGTGCACAGTCTTTGCCTGCATTTAAAAGGCTAGTCAAAGATCACTACCTTTTTGGTATAGGTGAAGCATAGACCTCACTCTTATTATTATCTATTTTGAATATTGTCACTAATATATAAGTAACAACTAGGTACCTATCTATGTGTGTATTGATTAGTATGTAGTGTATGTATGATTTAAGTAAGTTTTACTATATATTACCTATATCTAGGTATTTATATTGTTTATATGTGGATTTATTTACTACTAGCGGCCCGGTACGTGCTTCGCTACGTCAAAATGATCCGCCATGTATTGAATTCAAGGGCTTACCCGGGGTGCCCGGCAACGGACACTTGGGGAGGATCAATCCCTTCGGATACCCCCCACCGGCCAGCGGGGGTGGTTATGTCGTGTATCGACTAAAACCGTACGGTGTGCGCACGAAAAATAAAATTATCACCAATTAACCAAAAATCATAATAAAATATTTTTTAGTACTACAACATTGGCAGAGACGTATTGCGAGAGCATTTAACATTGTTACATCTTTAAAAACTAGTGGTTAAATAAAAGCCAATTATAGAATATTTTGGCATAATAAAATAAAGCTAGACTAGCAATTAGTTTGCTCCCACATTTAGCACTATAAAGCATATAAGACATTATGATAATGTTTTAATTTAACACAACTAACACCTCTAGGTAGGTAGGTGATGACATTTGTTAGGCAGGTACCTTTTTTTTTTTTTTTTTTATCGTGCGGAAATCCCTTCGGATACCCCCCCCGCCGGCCAGCGGGGGCGGTTATGTCGGGCCTGCACTGACTAAAACCGCACGCCGTCTCGGGTCTTCAGACGCCGGGGTGTAAGGTTACCCATAGAGCATATCCCTCGCACCCCGGCTGACCCTGGGCCATCTCACCACTAACAGCATCGCTCATCCTGTCTCCTCTGAAAGCAGAGGAGTACGGAGAGCGATGTGTTCCCGCCACGTTGGGTATTGGCCGACTATCAACGCCAGGCAAGATCAATGTTAATGTGCAAAAATACAGTAATGCGTTTAGATAATTCTTTGGAGATCCTTTGAAAGCCAATGTGGAGACATTTACACAAAATGCAAAAATCCCAGAAGGAAAATGCTACCGTAATAGTATTTACAAGTCATTACTTGTCGGCATTGTTTATGTCATTACGGCAGCACTATTTACTGTTGTGGGCGGCGTTAAATAGTCCCATTGTTTAACTCTCCCTGTCCTAAGGTTGCTGGTATTTAGTTAAGGGTTGACGTTAAATAAAATGATGCCTCAAAATAAACTGCATAAAAAATCATCCCATCTTCCATTTACCGTTTCGCGGTCTCTATTCTGAGACACGTAGCCAACCCATTGCCATTTCATGTGGCTTATTCTATCAGCTATGTTGTTAACTTTAGTTCTTTGTCGGATGACCTCTTTTTGAACTTTATATTTTAAAGATACCACTCCATAACCCGCTCCGGTGTATGGCGCCCCACCAACATCTTTGAGGCCAACCCAACCTCGCCTGCAAGCCGGTACACCAACTGATTGATCGACGAGGCTCTGGCGCAGGCTTTCCTCTCGGAGTTGGGAAGTCAGACGGTAGTCGCTGCCATAAAAATCGTGTAAGCCAACCAAAAGGACGGGGCGCCAAAGTGAAAGCCTCTGATGCAACCGGGAACAATGCTTGGATACAGATAATGAGCCCGCTGCGCGACTTTTAGTTTGTGAACTAGCCCACCTTCAGTGTACACATTTCAGTACCGTATAAATCATAACAGGTAGGACTGTGACGACAGGGGCTCATGGCTAAGTGGTAACCAAGTAGGTTAATACATTGCAAAGTGGAGCAATACTAGCCAAAGCAGTCTTAGGATAATGATAATATTTTTTTAATAATAATATTTATTTCTTCACCAAGAAACATTTACATAAAATATATTTGTTGAGGACTTCTTTTAAGTAAAAAGATACCTGTGTCAGAAGACCTCCTCTTCTCATATCCAGATACATCATAAAATAGTAGTTTATTAGGTATGTACATGTCACTATTATTTACTAATTATTCAGTAAGTAGGTACATTTTCTTTGAACTATTGGTCTATTTTAACTGATATGCAAAATATTATTTAGTTTAAATTATATTAGAACATTATGAATACAATAGAATATAGAAATTGTGTTAGTGTGTTTGATGCGCTCATGATGTCTAAATGTTTGTATGAGTGTGTTTGTGTATTTATGTCTGAAGTGTGCGTGCATGTATCGTGTATGTGTGGGCTCCATTTGAGAACATTGAATAAAAGAGTTGAGTTGGTCACGTTCACATATATGGACAAGTATTATTTCATTATAAGGTTACATTATTAGGATGTGGGAAAATTCTTCTGACCTCTCTGGGTCTCGGAGAGCACGTTAAGCCGTCGGTCCCGGTTGCCATACAAACATCTATGGCAGTCGTTACGGATAGTTAGAGTCCTAAAAAGTCCGATAAATGGTCTAACTACAGAATGTCGATATCGCCAATGGGTTGTGGAGGTCAGATGGCAGTCGCTTTACGAAAAAATTTGACGCTCAGCCGCTTCGTAGTTAGACTGACAAGCCGACCGCAACTGAGTTGCGAAAAGGCTCGGAGTATAATGAGGCAGGACGCAATGATAGTATAAACTAATTTGCAATTGATAAATAAAATTGATCGTGACCTGTAGTGGTGTGAAAGTTTTCCAAAAGCATCATCGGGTTTATCCCTCAATGCAGTTTTGAAAGCAAACGAAAGAGTCCGACTGCCACTTGGCCGGTTTTTATCTATATATTTAAAATCGTGTTTCGTGTTAGTGATGACCGCAGACGGCTCGACAACGGGTCGACTGATTTTCATGATTTTTTTTTTAGATCTGTCCCCGCCTATAGTGTGCCTTTTTTGCGGAACCCCCAACGGATTCCCCACAGACGGCCAGTGGGGGTAGTTATGTCGAACTCGAACCGAGCAAAACTGCTCTCTGCGCCGTCTCGGGTCTCTAATGCCGAGGTGTAGTTGGCCAAATAAGACAATTCCCTCGCACACCGGCTGACCCTGGGTCTACGGCTTTGAGATGGCCCTGTCGGGATACTGTGCATATATAAGACATTGACGAAATATATTCAGCTGATAAGGTAACCAACATAACTTGATTCTAAGGCGGAACGAAGTTTGTCTGGTCAGCTAGTGAATAATAAAACTTTAATTGAGGTTCATGGGAGGCCCCATCAAGACCTTCGGGGCCCAAACCAATCTCACCTACTAGTCGATGCACCTCCTGATTAACGAGATTGTGGCGCATGCTTTCCAGGCACCCATAAAACCCAAGATAAGCCAAATTTAAATAAGAAGGAAGGGTAAGCGGACTCCGGACTGCGGTGTGAAAGCCTTGGATATAACCGGGAATAACGAAGTACCTTTAGTTGAAGAAAAAGTATAAAACCTACATAGATTTTTTGATTTTTCACAAATTATTTTTTAAATGCTAAGCCAGAGTTCGATTCCGGCTCAGCGCAACTATTCAGACGCATAAATTAGAATATTTGATTTGGTCTGCGTGTCTTCTATGTATAATATAACGTCGGTAGCTTACTGGTTAAGAAGTCGACCTTACTATCGAGAAGTCTTAGGTTCAAATCCTGGCCTTTACACTACCGACGTGAACCCACTCCTAACACAAACAATTTAGCTTAGCTGGAGGGGTTAGGGGGATATTAGTAATTTCGGTTACTAATATCCTTTTAAAGTATTTATTTACAAAAAAAAATGTGTAACTATATTTATTAATACCTATAGATTTAAATCTGAAAAAGAGAACATCTGGGACGGGACCTGATCCCGCGAACAGTCCCTTACAGGGGGAATGCTCTGACTAACTGAGCTACCTAGACACGTCCCAGATATTCAAAATTCACCGAGTCGGGGCAACGTCGGAGCCATCTACCGTAATTCTAGCAAACTACGAAAATATTGAATGATGTTACAATCAGTTTTAAACATTGTTTTTTGATTCCTCCGGCAATACATTCAATGAAATTTCGAAGCAATTAGTATGTTAACTTTTCCTATAGATTTAGATCGTAAAAAGAGAACATCTAGGACGGGACTTGAACCCGCGACCAGTTCCTTACAGGGGGAATGCTCTGACCAACTGAGCTACTTAGACACGTCTCAGATATATAGAATGATAACGTTATGATGTCCCAGAATATATATTTATTTATAATGTGGATACTATCTCTAACAAGTTTATATTCTTAATTAAGTAATCCGAACATATATAACCATAAATAATTTCCATTAACTCAACTTTAGAATTCCTTTTGAAACACTGTACTCGGACAATGCCCATTTTAAATTATAAAACTATATTCACCTATCGTTTTTATAAATTAACAATCGCAAATTGTCTACCCTTTACGGTAGTGTATATTTAGAATCTTAGACCAGCTTCCTGCTGGAAGATACTCAAGTAATTCATCTCAGAGGACTCCCATTAAACATCCTATTATTTTACTTAGTACTCACTCTATTCTTACTTATATATTATCACCTAAACTGATGAAAAAAGAATAAACAACTTACAAGTATATAATGAAATCAAAGCCAGTTTATTAACCTGATGGGCAGGTCATAAGGAATATTAATGCCAATACAATAAACTGACTCAATAAGAAGATTGTTCAATTAGACGTAAGTACCTTAACTCCACAGGAGTGCAGAGTAGTCAAAAATGCACCAACATGACGGTTTTAATGATTACCTACTGATGATAAAGTGAATGTCATTAAATATGGTACCTGTAGTGTTATTTATCATTCACTAGCTGACCCGGCAAACTTTGTTCCGCCTTAGAATCAAGTTATGTTGGATACCTTATCAGCTGAATTTCTTTTGTGAATGTCTCTTTGCAACCCGGTATTAAAGACCCGAGACGGCGTGGAATTTTGGTCGGTTCGAGCTCGACCGCTCGGCCACCCCGGTTGGCCGGCGGGGGGGTTACCGTGGCAATTTCCGCAAAAAAAAATCACAAGAAGGCACAGTATAGGCGGAGACAAATCTAAAAAATTAGATCATGAAAATCGGTCCACCCGTTCTTGAGCTTATCCCGGTCATCACTTACAGGACTTCGTTTTATATATATATTTCGATGTAACGCAACGCAAGAACATAAGTATTTCCATTAATTTTCGTTGTTGTAACGTTTTATATATAACTTTAAAAATAATATCATTTAACTACCTTGATTTAACGAATTGATTCACTTAGGCAATTTTATTTTTACTTTAGAGCTTCTATCAGACTTTATTAAAAATGTTATCACGAATTATGGTTTTGATATTCGGAAAATGACGAAAATAAAACCGAGGTGAACTCGGTCACCCAGATATTATTTCATAAACATAAACGATTAACTACTCTATAAAAGTATTAAACTGTCGTGCGATAAAGAGAACACAAGCAAATCGAAGTAAGTCGATCTTAGTCATATTCTCACTCTGCTTCCCGACGCGACGTGCCGAATCAAAAGCCGGGTATTCTACCCATCGAGAAAGACTCCTCGATAACGGCACCCTATTGTGTTGTAACACGTCTCAAAAAAACAGTTCATCTCATGCGGCGGAAGGTGTCTTCGTAGGTTTTTCTATGAGTATGAAAGAGATAATTAAATATTTGTGAATAAGTTTTAAAATACGACTGAAATTGAAGAAAAAGAAGTATGGCAAAATAATGGTACCAACGCACAGCGACCAATTTTATTGCACTATGATAGTTTCTGTGATAACATAAAAACCTATTTAAATTATCGATATTTTATTTCAATACGATTATTATATTCAATATGGTTATGGTGTATGCTAGAAAACCTCCTTGTGGTGCACCCTGGGCAACGGAAGCAGCAACTCCTCTCCTTCCCTAGGGGGAGTAGTTGCTCCTTCAGGCTGATATTCTGCCAAGGTCGAATTGACCTAAGAGAAGGAAAACTCGAATCTAAACCCTCTACCAACCCGTCTGGCCAGCGTGGTAGTAGTAGGCCATAAACCTCCCATGATTAGAAGCCACAACAAAAGGCCCCCAGTTCCCGGTGGTCCCGCTATTCCCGACTACGGTAGCGGTACGGTAACGGCGGGGCGGGGGGGTGCTAAGAATCTCCGGGTTACGGGAGGCTACCAACAAAAACTACAGCTGGCAGCGTACAACTGCAGTACACTTCGGCTGGACCACCATCTCGCCGAACTGGAGATAGAACTGGGTCGCATAAACTGGCACATACTGGGGTTGTCCGAGATCCGAAGACTGGGGGAGGACACGGTAACCCTTGAGTCAGGCGACCTATTCTACTTCAGAGAAGGTGATCAGCTCTCCCAGGGAGGTGTCGGTTTTCTGGTCAAAAAGGACCTCATTAGCAGCGTTGTTGAAGTCGGTAGTGTGTCGAACCGGGTAGCGTACCTTGTCCTTAAAATCACTAACAGGCGTTCCCTGAAGGTGATACAGGTATATGCGCCGACCTCGACTCACCCCGATGAAACCGCCGAGGCCGTGTATGAGGACATTGTCAAGGCAATTAATCATACCGCCAAGGCCACCTACAGCGTTGTTATGGGGGACTTCAATGCCAAGGTGGGAGTAAAAGAACGCGGCGAAACGCGAATAGGACCCTATGGAGTGGGGCGCAGAAATCACAGGGGGCAAATGCTAGTCAACTTTCTCGAATCCCAGGGGCTCTTCTTAATGAATACTTTCTTTAAGAAGAAGCCCCATAGGAAGTGGACTTGGCAAAGCCGGGATTCCGTGGTAAGGAACGAGATAGACTTTTTCATTACGGACAGTAAGCACATATTTAGAGACGTCTCCGTGATTAACAGGTTCAACACCGGAAGTGATCACAGACATTGTCAGAGGCTCTCTAAATATCAACCTTAAAGCTGAAAGATTCCGAATGATACGGTCTACTCTCCGACCTACGCCGCTCCAAGTAGCTCTAGGGTCCGAAAAGTTCCAACTGGAACTTAAAAATCGTTTTGCAATGCTGGAAACCACTAGCAGTATTGATGAGAAAACCGACACAGTGGTCAAAACTCTGCAGGAAGTGTCCCGAAAGTTGTTTCCCGGAAAACGCAAACAGCTAGAGTCCAAACTCTCTCCTGAGACTCTCGAACTTATGAGGAGGAGGCGTGATGAGCCCTCAACTCAGTCGTTTTCGTTGGATGGGAGAGTCTTAAACCAAAAAATAAAAAAGCTGATACGACGCGACCTCCGACGCTTCAACACTAACATCATACATGATGCGATTGAGCGAAATAGGGGGTCGAAAGTGTTCGCTCAGCAATTGGGAAGGCCCCATCTGACGAAACTTAAAACTGAGGATGGCAGAACCATCACCTCAAAGTTCGAGATTCTCGAAGAGGTCGAGAAGTTTTATGGACAGCTGTATGCATTATTTTTCCAAGCTCGGGCGTTTGCTAAAAAGAACTCCTACAAATTCTGCTGGACCTCGAATGGGTCAATATTTCTACGAAAGAAAGAAGGTGACAAACAAATTCTGATAGCCACAGAACAATGTCTTCAAACACATGAAGAAGCATGACTGTTTAAATCAATTGTTAAAATATTTCATATGCTTTTTTCTATTTTACGCATGTTTTTTGTAAATTTTATTACTAAACTAAATGTACCTCAAAATTCTATACACAGTCACAAGTTACACTTACTAATACACTTATGTAAGTTACTACAATCATACACACACGACAAAAATCCTCAATATTATAAAATATATATCATAAAAAAAAAATTATTATGGTCTCGTTCATGGGACTTACTTACAAACTACCACACTCAAATTAACTTATATACCTACACATTCTCCCCGGGACAAACAGAGTCACCACTGTCACCAGCCTCCCTACTTCTACAGTCCATGTACATCATACGCTCACCCTCTGCGATCATTGAACCTTTCATGCAAGTCTACCGGCAACCCATTTTGTAAACAACCTAAATTCTTTAATGGCTAACTCATTACTAAATATTAATAGTGAACTTGAAAATTGCGTAGTAGGTAACCCCTTAGAATGTATCCCAGAAGACTGTTATAAATATGTGAACAATTCCAGAAGGAGCTTAAAGTTATTCCACATAAATATACGTAGTATAAATAAAAATTTCAATGCAATCCGACCAATATTACATACAACCGGCATTAACTATGATATCATTGTAATGACTGAATGCTGGCTTAGTAAAGTTGTTAATATTCCCGTTCTGGAGGGATTCCAATCTCAAAGCACACTAATCAACTCGAACCAAAATGACGGAATTGTAATCTACACAAAAATTGGGCTACGGGTGAAATTTTGGGAACCAGAATTTCAATGTGGTAACTGCCTGGTATGCCAACTAGACGATAATATTGCAATAGTGGCAATCTATCGCTCCCCGTCTTACAACTCCAAAGACCAATTTGGTAAATTTCTAATTAGTCTTAATAATGTCTTTATTAATCTTTCCGCCAATCCCAATTTAATACTCCTGGGGGATATAAATGTGGATATACGAGAAGGACACAGAGACGAGGAAAGTCTCGAGTATCTTACGCTAAATGCATCGCACGGGCTCTTGCCCAGTCACATTTTTTCAACTCGCATGGATAAGTGTTATGACCATTCACTAATAAAATCCAAATTGACAACAAACACTCTTGTCCTAGACACACACGTAACAGACCATAAACCAGTTGCTGTTACTATCGATAACGCCAATCCAACTAGAAAGCAACAAAATTTTATAACTCGCCAGAATCATAATGCAATTAAACTCGAACTGGAGAAAACCGATTTCTCAGTCATCTATGAGTCAGACGATGCTAACACTGCAATGGAAATATTCACCAATATTATACAATTGGCCATTCACAAACATACCGAAGTGGTAAAAATAACAAGGCGTAAAAAAAATATTCAAGCCATGGATCACACCAGGACTACTAAAATGTATTAAAAATAGAGATTGCTTGCATCATAAATCTAAAAAAGACCCGGATAACTTTATATTAAAAATAACTTACAAACGATATCGTAACTTTTGCAATTCCCTACTCAATAAACTGAAGGCTTCCTACGAGACATTCCAACTAGAGAGAGGGAAAAACAACCCCAAGCGCCTTTGGAACACCATCAAGGATATTACCAATACACATAAGGATCGCATTATGGCTAATGAGTTACTGGAAATACACGAGAGTCCCAAGGCCTCAATCAACGAGGTGTGTAGCTATTTCGCCAATATAGGCAGGAAATTGGCAGCTAACATTAAACCACAGGTTTATGAAGGTTTTTCAGGTCTAAATAACCCTCCAAATATCTTGGGTATGACCACACTGCATCCCCCTGTTGACTCCCTTGTTATCCTAAATACAGACGAATCAGAAGTAGAATCATTAATTTTACAATTAAAAGAAGATAGTGCAGTGGGGTGGGACGGCATATCCTCCACTTTGCTAAAAAAATGTCGGCGTATTTTGGTACCACCAATTACTTACCTGATTAATCGGTGCTTGCAAATAGGTCGGTTTCCGGATACCCTCAAAATGGCTATAGTTCATCCCATATATAAGGGAGGGAATAAGAACAATGTGAGCAATTATCGACCCATTTCGGTTCTCCCTGCACTATCAAAGATCCTTGAGAAAGTCCTAAGTAAACATCTTAGGTCTTTCCTTGACAAGCACCAAATTATAGCTGACAATCAATATGGATTCCGTCCTGGGGTGTCAACTGAGGATGCCGTATTAGACCTGACTCAATTTGTGGCAAAAAATCTGGACAGTCGAACCAAATGCCTGGGGATGTTTTTGGATCTCTCTAAGGCATTTGACACAGTTTTTATTCCCAAACTTATAGCCAAGTTGGAACTCACTGGAGTACGTGGCATTGCTCTGGAGATTTTCAAAGATTATCTTCGTAATCGGACACAACGAGTTAAAATTGGTACTCACGTTAGCGACGAGGTGAACATAACCTACGGAGTTCCACAGGGGAGCATACTAGGGCCGATATTGTTCCAAATATACATAAATGACTTGTGTAGAATGTCCCACTCCAACGCCAAAATATTCACATACGCAGATGATACGGCTATCATTGTATCGGGTCCGACGTGGGATAGGGTCGGTGTCGCTGCGGAGTCGTCTCTGTTGCAGATTATGGAGTGGCTCAATCAAAACCTTCTTACAATTAACTTACAGAAAACCTTTTTTCTTCCTTTTAGTATTAGCCACATAAATAGACTACCACCTACCTTCAAGCTCTCTGCACACACTTGTGGTAATCAACAGCCCTCATGCCAGTGTCCAGCAGTAGCTAGAGCTGAGTATGTAAAGTACTTGGGAATATACATAGACCAAGGACTAAAATGGAACAAACAACTTGAAGTGGTAATCGCTAGAACATTACGTCTCATACACATTTTTAAGACCCTAAGACAATCCGCTAGCCTGGATACACTGAAAATGGTATATTTATCCTTGTGCCAATCAGTAATAAGCTATTGCATCACGGCTTGGGGTGGTGCACAAAAAGGCTACATACTGAAGGCGGAGATAGCTCAAAGAGCAATCCTGAAAGTGATGACGAAAAAGAGGTTTAGATATCCAACTACACTGCTGTACTCAGAGACCGGGCTACTCACAGTTCGCCAACTATACGTTCTCAGATCTACTCTCCGGATACACTCCACTCTTCCTCCGCTGGCCCCTAATAAACGTACTTACCTCCTCCCTAATACATCACACAAAACAACTTTCGCCGAACACCAATACTTCACACTAAGTAGGAACATATACAAAAAAACAAATAAGATATTAAACATCATAGGCTCAAATCAACAAATAGTCAAGTCTAAAGTGACCGAGTGGTTAAAACAACAGGATTATGATTTCACTGAAAGATTATTAACTTACATAAAATAAATATATTACAAGTCCTACAAAATAAATCGAATGTTTCACTCATTCTAACACTTGAATACGTACTCTTACTCACACTCACGCAGACACACACACACACGCGCACACATACACACACACACACACACACACACACACACACACAAGCACATAAAAGATAAGTATTTACAAAGTGTCGAATTTTAAATTTTTAATAATATGTATCTATGGTTGGCGTCAGCTCAGATTTTACATACCTAGTTCATGTAAGCGTATCGTACACTGTCTCTTAAGATACAAGTTTTACTTAGTTTAAGAGGCAGGGTCTTATAATAATGTGCCGATAAAGTTTGATCAATATTTAAATGATACCGTCTTACCAACACATATTTTATGTAAAACTTCGAAAGCCTAATGTGAACCTATCTTAAGAAATAAACATTTTTATTATTATTATTTTTTTTTTATTATGCATCACGGATGCCTAAACTGACGGGACACAGCGTTGAAGACCACAGAGCTCCACTCACGCGCCATTACACCGAGGAAATACCCGATGTCGAGCAGTGCGAGATAGAGGCGGCTCTCAAGCAAACAAAGAACAACAGGTGCCCTGGCGATGACGGAATTACTACTGAGCTCCTAAAAGCAGGCGGGGTCCCAGTGCTCCAAGAGCTAGCGAGCCTTTTTAATTCCGTCATCCAGCAAGGCTTAACACCTAGGGCATGGAGCGGGAGTGCGGTGGTACTGTTCTTCAAAAAAGGTGATAAAGCCTTGCTTAAGAATTACAGACCCATCTCACTCCTGAGTCATGTCTACAAGCTGTTCTCGAGAGTCGTCACGAATCGTCTTGCGAGCAAGCTCGACGAGTTCCAGCCACCGGAGCAAGCCGGGTTTCGAAAAGGCTACAGTACCGTGGACCACATCCATACTGTTCGGCAGATTATACAAAAGACTCACGAGTATGATCAGCCGCTGTGTATGGCTTTTGTGGACTACGAGAAAGCCTTCGACTGCATCGAGACCTGGGCAGTTCTGGATGCTCTGCAACGGTGTCGTGTTGATTGGCGATATATCGAAGTGCTGAGATGCCTATATGAGACCGCTACTATGTCCGTCCAGCTCCAAGACCAGAAGACGAACCCCATAAGCATACAGCGTGGAGTGAGACAGGGGGATGTTATATCCCCCAAACTATTCACCAACGCGCTGGAGGACGTCTTCAAGACTCTGGATTGGACTGGACGGGGTATAAACACAAATGGCGAGTACATCTCGCATCTTCGATTCGCCGACGACATCGTCATAGTTGCGGAGTCGCTGGAGCAGCTGGGCGAGATGCTGCACAGCCTAAATGGAGCCTCTCGACGTGTCGGTCTTGGTGTGAACCTTGACAAAACCAAGGTTATGTTCAACGAACATGTCACGCCGAGGCCGATTGCCATCGAAGGGTCGACACTCGAAGTTGTTCAACAGTATGTCTACCTTGGGCAGGTTATCCAGCTCGGTAGAAACAACTTCGAGAAAGAAGTCACCAAAAGGATCCAATTAGGTTGGGCAGCATTTGGCAAACTGCGTCGGGTTTTCTCCTCCCCTTTACCGCAATGCCTTAAAACAAAGGTGATCGACCAGTGCGTCCTACCTGTCATGACTTACGGTGCCGAAACGTGGACATTGACAGTGAGGCTTGTCCACGACTTAAAAGTCGCGCAGCGGGCTATGGAGCGAGCTATGCTTGGGGTTTCTTTGAAGGATAAAATTCGAAATGAGGCCATCCGACAAAGAACCAAAGTCACCGACATAGCTCGCAGAATAAGCAAGCTGAAGTGGCAATGGGCTGGCCACATCTGCCGAAGGACCGATGGCCGATGGAGCAAACGAGTCCTAGAGTGGAGACCACGAATCGGTAAACGGAAGGTGGGACGTCCCCCAGCAAGATGGACGGACGACCTGAAAAAGGTAGCTGGGATAGACTGGATGCGCAAGGTGGAGGATCGGGTGCTATGGCGTAAAATGGGAGAGGCCTATGTCCAGCAGTGGACTGCAATAGGCTAATTGATTGATTGATATTATTCCATATCCCAACACTACAAAATTTATTGAGGTAAGTTAACAGTGTGCGATATGGCAAAATACTTATCATAAATTGTGACTTTTTTTGAAACGTTCTATCTCTGAAACTAATTATCAGAACTGCAGGCGAATTTAGGTGCTTATACTATATTTTATTCACTAAGCCTTGGCCTTATCCTTTCGAGGGCTTACCCGGGGTGCCCGGCAACGGACACTTGGGGAGGACACCGTGCGGTTTTAGTCGAGACACGACATAACCACCCCCGCTGGCCAGCGGGGGGGTATCCGAAGGGATTTCCGCACGTAAAAAAAAAAAAAAAAAAAACTAAGCCTTGTAAGCCAAAATTAATAAAATACCTATAAATTTCATAAAGTTATTGTTATTACCTTTTAAAGGCAGAAGATGATATGGACAAATAATGCTCATGACGCAATATTTAAGGCTATGAGATGTATGTAATGCTTTGAAGCTGCGAAAAAGCATCTATGTAGCAAATTTCACCAAAATTCACCAAAATTGCCCTTGGAATCACTCGGGAATAAATTCATGAAAAAAAATTATTATGACGCGATTGCAGCGCCAATCGGCGCCGTCGTCGTTTACGCAAAAGTTTTAATATTACTATATATCAGAAGATATTCAATGAAATTAGTGTAAAAGGCAATAATTATGTTTATGAAATGCTTTAAGTATCTAATATATTTGATTTGATAAAGATTTTTTTAAATAAAAGAATTATTAATTAATTCATCAGACTTTTTTGTAGACATATAAAAAGGAACAATCTGATGATGATCCTACATTGTTTTGTTATGTCTCAAATGGATTATCCGAAGGGATTTCCGCCCGAAAAAAAAAGAGGCAGCGTATTCGATTGACGCTCGCAGTCGGCTTGATTTCTTTCGCCATTTTGAACAAATTATCGTTGTATTTCAATAATCACAAAAAGTATGATACTATTAATATTAACCTTCCGCTTGATGATGAAAACCGCTTCAACATCCTTTGGGTAGTTGAGAAGTTCTCTGCGAACAAACACTGGGAAGTGACTTTGTTTTACCATAATCAAAACCTATAGGGTAACTTCCCGTTGAGCAAGAATCATTATATTTTACAGGAAGTAAAGTCTTATAGCACAACTTAGCACACTTTTATTTTTCTTTCATTCTTTCTTTCTACCCGCATCACAAAAAAAAACTATATTTCTGTCTGTCAAGACTAGAAGCTCTACAGCAACATTAAGTTCTGCCCTCAATCTAGTTTTGAGCGGAACCCTCAGTGCGCGAGTCCGCTTCGCACTTAACCGGTTTAATTTTATTATTGCTGACCTAAACTCCAAAAACTGGGCTATCGAATGCATAAATAATTTTTCAAATCACACATGTAGTTACAGAGATTAGCGCGTTCAGACCAACAAACTCTTCAGCTTTATGATTAGTATACAATCTGTCAATTATATCTATATTATAAAATATAGGATAAATGTATAAATAAGTATGATAATATGTATAATACTCGTAAAGATATAGGTATAAATGTTTTATTAAAACCAGAGTCTAGATTTTTTTTGTTTCTATATACAGTATACAAGGACACTAACAATTCATTTTAGTAGTACTTTTACTGACTCTGTATTACGTATTAGGATAGGTCTCTAGTGCAACATCAGTTATCTAAGGTTAAGGTTGTGTTTTTGGTGAATGTTGTTCTCTATAACATGTCAGTAAAAAAAATACATTCTATGAACTCTAACCCTAGCTACCTAAAAACTTACACATACAAACAACATACAAACATCATACAAAATACCCAGAGAGTTATATAAATATGCATTAATATTACATAACCAATAAACATTCTAATGTACCTATTATTAAATCGAGGATTGATATGTCTGATGTGGTAACTGGTTGTGGTCGTTACTGACTGGTAGGTGATAATGGTCAGGTGGAGCGAAGCGCCGCGCCGATGGAGTGCACGAGGTGCAGCCAGGAGACCGTTAAGGAGAGCGCCGGTATCCGCAAGAAGACGGACTACTGGCAGGTAATAAAGGGAAAACTCATGAATGGTCTTATACTTATGTGCAACTGATTTTTTTTAATAAGTTTAATTACGAGAATTTCACTGTGTTCATTTAAAGTTTGATTGTTATTCCGAAAAGAATCCTACAAGTCATAAGATATACATAGAAATATGAAAAAATGTGCTAACTAATTTATTATTAACTAGCTGATGCCCGTGGCTCCGCCCGCGCTGAGATTGGTTATCGTTTTTTGGTCATATCTCCGGTTCTACTTAACCAAATCCAATCAAACATACGGCAGATTTTATGTTTGATCAAGACCTTTCTATAAAAAGACCGCAATAAAATTTGTTCAGTGCGTCCATCGCGAACAAACAGATAAACAAACTAATAGCCAAGACTTCCAAAAAATATTATTTGATTTCAGAATCGTTCATTTAATCCAAGTATGTTTTTTATAAATATCTCCAATGTTCAGACACAACTAATTTAAAATTTTATAGAAGATGACGCAGTCATTTAAGTGGTTACCTGCGTCGAGTTATGTTGATTGTTCAATTAAGTATTTCTGTGACGTGAGAATTTATTGTTTTTTTAAGTCTGGTGTACAGTGCCCAATTATTTCGTCTGTAATCATAATAGGAATAGTAAAAATATATAATATAATAGGAATACCTTATACGGCCGGACCCATACTCAACTGTACTTATTACAGTTAGTTGCAGTGCCATGGGAGAAAAGGAGACAACCGGGGCCTAGCGGTATAACAAATTTTTCACTGTGAGCACAAAATAGTTAATAATACTACTAATTGTATTAATTTGAAATATAATAAAACATGAATAGTACTTAATTAAATACTACTAATACTACCAAAGTAAGCATAATATAATATAATACACACAAACCAATATATATATATATATATTAAAATAAAGTACAGTACCCGGCTTTTTCTTAGGTACGTCGACCGCCCCCGCCCCCGCTAGCACGCGAGGGGGTATCCGAAGGGATTTCCGCACGAAAAAAAAAAAAAAAGGTACGTCGACGTCGGTCCATGGCCCTGTATTGGTGCCCAATATGGGCGGAGGCCCTGAAGGCCGGAAGTGTGCGGATGCTGCGCGCTCCGCAGCGAATGATGGCCATCAGGGTCATCCGCGGGTTGGGGTGTGTGTTGGGTAACCTCCTCGAGTGTCGCTCCGATTCCGATCCCGCTGCAGTCCGGGGGGAACGGAATCGGAGCGGCCGGTACACCCTGGGCGGCGGTCAATGGCTTCCCCTTCACCCCTTCATAGGGTTGGCATTGATCGTCGGCCAATACCCAACGTGGCGGGAACACATCGCTCTCCGTACTCCTCTGCTTTCAGAGGAGACAGGATGAGCGATGCTGTTAGTGGTGAGATGGCCCAGGGTCAGCCGGGGTGCGAGGGATATGCTCTATGGGTAACCTTACACCCCGGCGTCTGAAGACCCGAGACGGCGTGCGGAAAAAAAGGTCATCCGCGGGTACCGCACGATCTCCTTCGAGGCGGCGAGTCTCATTGCCGAAACTCCGCCATGGGACCTTGAGGCGAGAGCCCTTTCGCAACTGTACCAGTGGCGAAAGGAGGCGCGGGAGCAGGGACGGAACCCCGAGCATCGAGAAATCAAGGCCGTGCAGTCCCAGCTCCGCCAGGCCATCGTGGTGGAGTGGAAGGAACGACTTGGGTGACCAAGCGCAGGGCACGACGCAATAGCGGCGGTAAGGCCCATCATGGAGGATTGGCTAGAGAGGCGACACGGAAGCCTCTCGTACCGACTGACGCAGGTGATCTCGGGAAGGGGTGCTTCGGGGACCACCTGCATCGGATCAGGAAGGAGCCAACGCCTGAGTGTCATCACTGTGACGCGAGCGAGGACTCAGGGCTGCACACGCTGGCGGGCTGCCCGGCGTGGGAGGCGCCGAGGCGTGACCTCGTGGCAGCCATCGGGGTGGGAGTCCTCTCGCTCGGCAGCATGATTGCGGCAATGGTGCGGAGCGCGAGCGCGTGTGCCACCGCCACCTCCTTCTGCGAGCATGTAATGCTCGCGAAGGAGTTGGCGTAGCGCGTCCGGGAGAGATTTAGAAGTCTCCCGGCCCGCCGAGCCCGCAACTTGCTCGCAGGTGACTCAGGCGCCGGAGATCGCTTAACGACCTCCGTCCTCCATGAGCGCAGGCCTGGGGGTGGCAGGTAAGGCCGCCCGTCACCCCAGCAGAAGCAGGCCGGGACGGTGGGGCGACTAGCGCCCCTCCACCAAACCGGGGTAAGACGGGGACACCGTGGTTCCCAAACCCGAGGGGGGCCATCTCGAAACCGGAGATGGCCCAGGGTCAGTCGGGGTGCGAGGGATATGCTCTATGGGCAACCTTACACCTGTCTGGTGCCCCCGCTGGCCGGCGGGGGGGTATCCGAAGGGACTTCCGCACGGGAAAAAAAAAAGAAAAAGGTACGTCAATATTTTATATTTGTTTAAACGACTATTTTTATATCTTGTAAAGTGCGAGATTAGGGTGGGCAGCGCGAGTGTGTGCCTCTGATGTTGCACACGTCCACAGCCCACAGTAACCGCTTTACATCAGGTGGGCCGCGTGCATGTCTAAGCTAAGCTGCTGTCCTAAGTGGTATAAAAAATAAACATGGCCATTTTCGTACTCCATCTTCAGACCTAGAATATTATGTAATACTAGAGAGTTTGATACGATATAAAGTTAGACGTTTTAACAAAAAAACAATGGCATTTTTAGACCTGGGCATTTCTCTTTATTTTTGAGTAAACATCAATATTAATCGTAAAAAATCCGTTCCCGCAGGGGGAACGCACAGGTAGATTTCGTGAAGCAATTAATATTATTTCATATAGAGAACTACGGACTTTAAACAGTTGAATTTTTTTTTCTCGAAAACGGTAACTTTTAGCGAAAAACTTTTCAGCCATTTATTTTAGACTTAAAAATGGCCTATCGATTAAAAATGTTTCCGACCCCAAGAATGTTCACCGGTTAGAAGTTATGATTTTTTTCCCGAAAATTTTTGGTTTTTCCCCCCTCCACTTTTAGTTAAAGTTTTAATCTTATAGGTTTATAATTAAAAGTTGTTGGTATTCATGTATACTATGGGATAAAATTAGAACGGTTCGAATATCTTTCATGGAACGTGAAATTTAAAGGAAAAACCGATTTCACAAAAAGTGAGGTGTAAACTTAGTTTAAGTTCACGAACTTAAACTAAGTTTACACCCAAGCAATTTTTGACCGCAGTTTGAAAGTGATCGGGGCGAAAATGCGACCGTGAGAGTGCCGCAAATTTTGGGAAGTGGAACCATACATACATATATATATATATATATATATATATAAACTTTTTGACCAGTGGTCATTTCGGACTCAGGGGGTCATAACTAGACCTCCTATGAAGAATTTTTTTTTAAATTCGACACTAGTCAAGAAACCAATAGGTAGATCGATTTCATCGAAATCTACCTAAAAAGGATATATAGTCCAGTCAAAATAGACAAAAATAAGTCATAACTAAGGAATAATTCGCATAGAGCTGAAAATTGGCAGAGACGTTAAATTCATCGTTATAAATAAAATGTCAAAAATCCCCATCGATCCTACTTCTGCAAAAAAAATTATTCAAGGTCAAACGTACAAAATTAAGGGTTTTTCCATTTTTCTCAAAAACAGTAAGTTTTATCGTGAAAATAGGTCAGACAACGTTGTAGATCATACAATTCTCTACAAAAATGGTCCAGTCACCTTTTCTCTTACGACTCACCATTCGTGAGATATCGCGGTTTTAATAATTAGAAAATACTATTTTACATACGAGTAATATGCACTAAAACGCAGCCTGTACACGTCATCGGACGTTCAATATAAATGAAAATAAGAAACTATTGGTTTGTGTTTACACAATAAAACTTGTATAAATTCAATGAGTATTTTAAAATAAACTAATTATTTTTTTAATTATTAAAACCGCGATATCTCACGAATGGTGAGTCGTAAGAGAAAAAAAAGACGGACCATTTTTGTAGAGAATTGTATGATCTATAACTTTGTCTGACCTATTTTCACGATAACACTTACCGTTTTCGAGAAAAATTGAAAAAACTTTAATTTGTACGTTTGACCTTGAATATTTTTTTTTGCAGAAGTAGGATCGATGGGGATTTTTGACATTTTTTTTTAATGATGTATTTAACATCTCTGCCAATTTTCAGCTCTATGCGAATTATTCCTTAGTCAAATGTCTATTTTGACTGGACTAATACTGATTGGAACACTATTGCAACATGTTTGAAACATAAGAAGGCAAGTTGCCACTAAATTTCGTTAAAGAAACATGAGTTCTTGTGGCAGATAAGAACAAAAAGCTAAAATACTGGTTTTACCGATTTTTCTCTAAAACTTCAAGGTTATGTGAAGAAAATGGTAGAAAATAATAACAGTTAAAGGCCTTTTTATTACCTATAACTAATATTTATTTTATTACCTATTTAACTTTTAATATGCAGTCTGGTTTCGCTGCAAATCGTGAAAAATCATTTTTTACCCTTAAAATGAACCCCATTTCACTCTCGTACTCATCGAGTTTAATTTATTTATCCGTCATTTTCGCTAGAAAAAAATATTTTTCCTCCAAAAAGCTATCTGTATAAACGTATAAGTAGTTGGCACTACAAAGTAACCATTTTGCTTATATTTTGTAGTGACCTCTGGCGGTGGCAGATAATATTACTAAGACCGAACCACCGGACACCTAGCAAAACTTGCCGCACTAAGGTTCCAAGGGTTTCCCTCTAGATGTCACTAAAAATGCCATTGTTTACAAAAAGTACAAAAATAATAACGCTATTTTCAATGTAATGCTAGACATCAATGTAATTACTTCGGGCCACCAACCAGGTGGACACCGAAGTCTTAAAATCACGCAAAAACAAGTTGAATTCCTGAGACGAGCTCAGCCGAATACAAGGGATTTTCTTTTATTTATTTTTTATTTTATTTTTATTTTTCTTTATCTTGCAATGGTTCACCCCAGCACGAATCTATTACCGAAAACAGCAACTCGATAGCTCATCTCCTTCATACCCAAAACCGTGACAGAAAATTGGCAACAACGACGTCGACGACAACTCGATAGCATTAGGGCTTTTCTAAAGAAAATCCCTAAAAGTCAAAATCTTACACCCACTTTTTATCATTCTCGACGTTTCACATGATTCTAAGTCTAATTAAGCAAAAAAAATATTTGTGTCGGTCTGTCTGTTGGTCTGGATGTCTGGATGTCTGGATGTCTGAATGTCTGGATGTCTGGATGTCTGGATGTCTGTTTACGCAATAACTCAAGAACCACTTATCCGATTTAAAAAATTCTTTAGCCAATCATCTTGTTTGGTTAATGGGAAGATCTGATTAGATTTTGGGGTTTGTACGTTCAAGGTTTCGGGTACCTACCATACAAATTGTCCGTAAAAAACTTTTACAAGTGAGTTTCTTTCGAGTTATCAGAGTAACGCGTATTTTCTTTGACATTTGAGTGACAATGACAATACGTATATTGTATATTTACGTAAAACAACCAGACTCTGAAAGAAACTGAAATATAAACGCGTCGAATAATATGCATAAAGCCTAAGGTCTGTAATTTTGAATAAAAATACTGCAACAAAAATATCTAAGTTTGGCCCGAAGTTTGACAATCAGTGTGTGATTTCCGTCCCACTAGATTTTATATTTTAGTACCATTTATTAATGACTTAAAAAATCAATTTTTGTTAGTAAAGGTATTTAGGTAGCTGTTATACATAGTTATCTAGACACGTGGCAGCGTGTCCAGCCGAGTTCAAAGAAAACGGAACTGGCGATGCAGCAGCCATGTGTATATTTTTACACGAACCATTTCGAGCAACTTATGACCGCTTCACAACTTGAAAACTATTAAATCTACATACATGAAATTTGACACATTTATTAATTTGTCTTTGTAAGCTTGTCTAGAATCCAAAATATAAATGTTGCTCAAATTGTTATTGATATATTAATGTTCAAACTCTGGCATGTTTATGACTGACTCATTAACTTATAGATCATCAAACTAACCCACTTCCAGATCACATAGAAACTTGATATTTGGCATCAAGGTAGACACTACGGCATATAAAAGGGAAAATCTGAAAACTGAAAATTATTAATAACACGGCCGCGTGTGATTTTGATCCCGGTCTCATAACCTATGGGAACCTATTCTAGGGATAAAAAGTAGCCTATTTATTATTTTAGACTACAACTTATCGCTGTACCAAATTTCGGTCAGATTTGTTCAGCCATTTGAGCGCGGTTAAGTAACAGACATCCAAATATCTTCACAAACTTACACGTTTATAATATTATAAGTAGAATTAGTATCAACGAACTAATAACAAATTTTAGTATGAAGTAGGTGAGGAAAGGAGTACGTAGGAGTTACGTATAAGAAAAACTGTCGATGATGAATGGGCAATATACTCTAATATTTTAAAGTTACAAGAACTTATGGAAAATAGCACACAAAAAGAAAACTATGTATTAATTATGAATAAGAACATGCATCGACATTCTTTTGTCGACTCGCCGACAAAAGAATTGAGCTCTACATGGGTACCAAGTTCAGTGTAAAAAATCCTAAAATTTTAGCTACGAGAACCTAAAACATTCTAAAATAAATTACTATAAAAATTTCTTGTTTCTTGGTGCTATCACAATATTTTCTACTTAATAGGTAATATATATTCTTATTATTTCCTTTATTAAATTTAAAATACATATAAATTATATTTTTAAATACATTCTATATAAAAAACAAATTTATTAAAAAAATAAAAAACAGTGGCCCACCGGCATCGGGTACAGGGACCAAGCTACCGGTGGTTAGGGCTCCAGGGAGAGGAATCTCCTCACAATACGTGCCGTGTCGAGGAGCACTGCCTTCTGTATCAAGCCTTTGACCCAACTGCCTAAGGCGAGCCTCTTGAGATGTTGACCGAGGCTCTTGGCAATCAGTCCGTGAACCGATACAACTATCGGAACAATAATTGCTGATCCACACTCCACATGTGAGTCAAAAGAAAATATTTGGATTTGACTTACGAGGTCTGGCCTCGTGAGTCAAATCCAAATATTTTCTTTTCCTTTTTCGGCTTTCACAACATTCTCGTCATGTGGAATGGTGATATTGATAATTATTGCGCGGCGCTCTGATCGATCTATAAACACTATATCAGGTTAAGTAGCTACAATAGTCCTGTCAGTGATGATAGATCGATCCCAGTACAACGTGATGTACCCTCGTAGTACGGTACCTCTGATTCCACAAGGTTGTACTTTAGAGCAAGCTGTTGATGAACAATCCTGGCTACTTGGTTATGTCTATGCAAATACTCGCCGTTGACAAGACGAGAACAACCAGAAATTATATGTCTAAGGGATTCGCCAGGACGATGGTACGCTCGACATATGTCAACCGTACCATTCTTTAGAATATACCTCCTATAGTTATCGTCATCACAAATTCGTTCATAATTGCAAAAACAATACCTTCGATTTCCCCAAATAGTTCACCAAAACGTAGCCAAGACACAGATGCTGGTAAATAAATCTTCAGGCCCATGGAGAGCCCGATAGAAACGTCCATGCAACTCTTTGCTCTTCCATACATCCATACGTTCCTTAATACTTAGTACCACAGTTTTGCGCCAGTTCTCTCTAATCAACGCAAGAGAGGTTAAGCCGTTATCCACTGCGGTCACATCACGGTGCATATCTATATTTGTTCGAAGAAAATATTCTCTAAGGTTGAATATCTCGCGGTTATGAAGGGTCTTAGGATTTTACAAAGCCACGACCCCCCAGTTTCCGCGGGATATACAACCTCATTACAGATGATTGTGGGTGGTGCATACGAAATGTGGTCAGCAGTGAACAAACTCTTCTATCTAGGGCATCCAGTTCCGTCTGAGTCCATGTAAGTATGCCGAAGATTTAGACTGGCGTGACCCAACCTTTGTAGGCACGCACCTTGTTGCCGCTCGATAGAAGGCTTTTCAGAACTTTTTCAGCCGGCCAAAGAAGCGCTCCTTGCAATGTGATATGTGTATGTGTAATTTCCTTCATACCAGACTTCGAAGTTCCTAATGCCTGTGACTTTAAGTTTAATGGAATCCGAAACTGTCACCCCTTCGGATTCCACTATACCACCTCTTTCCACATGCATGACCGCACACTTGTCTAAACTAAATTCCATCTTGAAGGAGCTACAAAAGTTTTCAGTCATCTTTAGTAGCTCCATGAATTGTAGAATGTTAGTAGCAAAAAGTTTGAGATCATCCATGTATAGGAGGTGGGATATAACTCGACCCTCTCTCCGCAACCGATGGCCTAGCCCTGAATTCTCCAGTAATGTACTTAGAGGATTCAGTGCTAGATCTTCGAGGTGGGAGTCCGGGAGAGATTTAGAACTTTGCCGGCCCGCTGAGCCCGCAACAGCTTGCTGCGCGTCGCAGGCGACTTAGGCGCCGGAGGTCGCTTAACGAACTCCGTCCTCCATGAGCGCAGGCCTGGGGTTGGCAGGTGAGGCCGCCTGTCACCCCAGCAGAAGCAGGCCAGGATGGCGGGGCGACTAGCGCCCCTCCCCCAAACCGGGGCAAGACCGGGGTACACCGTGGTTCCCAAACCCGAGGGGGCCATCTCGAAACCGAGATAGAGATGGCCCAGGGTCAGTCGGCGTGCGAGGGATATGCTCCATGGGCAACCTTACACCCCGGCGTCTGAAGACCCGAGACGGCGTGCGGTTTTAGTCGGTTCAAGCCCGACACAATCACCCCCGCTGGCCGGAAAAAAAAGGCCCCTAGTAAAAATTTGAAAAACGCTGTTGCACGTATGTATTTATTTATAAAAAGACGCAGGTTTAAATATTTAGTGGGATTTCATTTTCAATAAACCCATATTAGATCACAATCACATGTTTACCGTCTTAACAGCCACATCATGGTACATCCACGACGTACCTACATTGAAAATGACTGATTTATTGTTATCATGTTTATGATAAAAACACGCGTTTATTAAGTATGCGTATATTTATATCTATCAATTTTATATTTAATTGATAAATTCATTCATGACGTACCCTAATAATCTAATATACCTTTACAGAGCAATTATTGTATATACATTAATATATATTCTGTATCTCGGGAACGGCTCCAACGATTTTCGTGAAATTTAGTGTACTGGGGTTCCGCTGTCCCGGCCTGCTTCTGCTGGTGGGACAGGCGGCCTCACCTGCCACCTCCTGGCCTGCGCTCATGGAGGAGTTAGGTCGTTAAGCGACCTCCGGCGCCTGAGTCACCTGCGACGCGCGGCGAGCATATTGCGGGCTCGGCGGGCCGGGAGAGTTCTAAGTCTCTCCCGGGCGCGCTCCGTACCTTTGCCGCAATCATACTGGCGAGCGAGAGGACTCCCACCCTGATGGTTGCCACGAGGTCACGCCTTGGCATCTCCCACGCCAAGCAGTCCGCCAGCGTCGTGTCCCCGCTCGCGTCGCAGTGATGGCACTCAGACGTTGACTCTTTCGTGATCCGATGCAGGTCCCCGAAGCTCCCCTTACCGGAGATCACCTGTGTCAGTCGGTACGAGAGGCTTCCGTGTCGCCTCCCTAGCCAATCCTCCACGATGGGCCTTACCGACTTCTTGTAGGTACCTATTGTATTTAGGTATAGAAAACAACAATTTCAGAAATACGTGAATAGAATTCATGCATTTCTAAAATTATTGGTTAGTACACTTAAACCTTTATTTAACCAAGTCAGTTGACATTCAATCTGACTGTGAACAAAAACTATTTTTTAAATTCATAAAATAGGGAAGAAATAGGTTATTTAGATGGTACAATTGGGAGGCACCCTACCTAGAATTTCATTATGGTAATATTATTTTTTGAATAACTAAATAACGTAGATACAAACGTTAGTTTCTAAATAAATAAACTACAAACGCGTGTAATTATTGGTGATAGTCTTCACCGCGACATGAAGGGGCTCATGGCTAAGTAGTAACCGAGTAGGTTAACACAATTGCAAAGTTAAGAGCGGAGAGCACGTTAAGTCGTAGCCCGTCCCGGTTGCCATACGAACATCTATGGCAGTGATTATGGGTAGTTGGACCCCTAAAAAGTCCGACACCTAGAATGACTACAGAACTTCGATATTGCCTGATAAGTTGTGAAGGTCAGATGGCAGTCGCTTCACGGAAAATATCGAAGTTCTTCCACTTCATAGTTAGACTGAAAACCCGACCCTAAATGAGTTGGGAAAAAGTCTTGAAGGATAATGAATCTTCAACGCGATTTGGATTAGGTTTAATATATTATTATATTATATTCAATACATAACTTTTTACCTTATCGTCTGATGTAAGTACTTACTGAGTGGCGATTATAAATAAATAAATAAAATAAAATAAAAATTGTTTATTTCAGGCATTGCCCATAAAATGTTAGTAACAAAAGAGCTTATGAACTATGTTAGTAAAACACTGTTAATAACATAGTTTATATGTGTGTCTTTGGCAAGGTGAACCTGTGTCCAATGACGCATAATGGCACTGTCCACATGTAGCCTTGCCGTAACACACTGCAGGAGGCTATTGGGGCTACTCCGTACGCGATCGATCAGAGATGCAATGCGTTTTCTTACGATGGCTGTAAAGCTATGAACGCCAGCCTCTGCGAACATCCCTGACGCACTACAATAGCGGCGCAGCCCCATCAGCATCCTGAATGCATTGTTAAATTGAGTGCCTAGGGCCCTGTACGCCCCCTGGGTGTAGCTTGTCCACAGGCTGCACGTGTACAGTGAATTACAATAGGCTTTGAAAAGTGTAATTTTAACCTGTGCCGTACATCGTGCAAATCTAAGAGCAAGCATATTCGCCCTAACGCACAAGCGCCTACGCTCCCATACTATGTCCACATCATCCTTGAGCGACTCGGTCACCCAGTGTCCCAGGTATTTAAAACTTTGAACTTGCTTCAGCAGAGCGCCATTGAGCCTAACTGGGGGAATTATATAGGCCCTGTTTTTACTTTTAAAAACAAGCAACTCACTCTTTGAGGTATTATACCTGAGACCATGGGCAACCGCATATCGCTCACAGATGCTAATCAGCCTAGTCAGAGCACTGATCGAGGGGCACAGAAGTACCATATCGTCTGCATAACTTAAGTTGTTAACAAAAGTACCATCAATAGAGCAACCGACACCCGCCCCGCTGAGCTCCACGATCAGGTCATTCATGTAAAGGTTGAAAAGCGCCGGAGAGCTTACTCCCCCTTGCCTCACCCCACTCCGCAACCTATACATGCTAGAGACCCCTCCAGACCACTTTCCATAATTCTGTTGGTTGGAGTACCAATACTTGAGAATATCAATGTATTCTTGAGGCAAATCAGTATCATTCGCTAACTTTTTACACAAGATATCATATTGGACCAGGTCAAATGCTTTTGACAAGTCCAAAAACACAGCATATACTGGCGTATCCCTGGCAGTATAGTACTGAACAGTCTGCTTGAGGCACAGAAGTGCAGCTTCAGTGGAGAGGCCAGGTCTGAAGCCAAACTGTGCATCATGAAGCTTGATACAGGTATTTAATTTTACCTCAAGCAGCCTGTCTAGCACCTTAGCTATTATAGTGGCCAGTGATATTGGCCTATAGTTGGACCTGTCACTAGTACTACCAGTTTTTTTTTTGATAATGGGAACCACTAGAGTTTTCAACATATTGTCAGGTAAGAATCCATGACTCAGACAAAGAGAGAAGAACATCGCCAGGACACGTGGCAGATGCACACCTGTATATTGCAGGTGCTCAATACTTAAGTGATCATGGCCAGGCGATTTACCCTTGTTCATGTTTCTCAAGACAGATCTAACATCCTTTGCCCGAATCACAGATGCCTCCCGCATACCATCTACAGTACCATCATTTTCAGCACACTCAGCCATTATTGAAACAGTAGCAGGTGGGACTCTAAAATGTTCCTTAAATATTTCAGCTATCTGCGAGGGTTCATTTAACCCCTCTACACTTACTGGACCCAGGGTCTTAGGGGTCATCTTTTTTGTGTGCTTCCAGAAAGTCCCAAACTTCTTGTTTGCATGGGCCATACCCAAAATATCCATTTTAATTTGTGTTTGGTTGTTTTGACACCACACATTTTGTCATATATATATCCCTCGCGAGGCCTATTGTACATGACCCAGTACTGAAATCACAAACGAGCTTCATTATGTACAGCTTTCACATGCTTGTTCCAGCCACATATATATCTCTTACAAATATATTTCTTACTCTTACAACTAGATATTGAGGCTTCCTTCAAAATATCAATTATTTACTCATACAGATTTTCAATTACAACCTTAGGATCTTTACAAACTGTTTGAAAACTAAGGTGGAAAATCTATTAGTTTTAATCTTTCATTACAGTAACTAGAATAGTGTGATATTTGTAACTCATCCCTCTCCCCCCATAACACAGGATTATTTTCAAAAACACATGATACCTTTTTTGCTGTTAAAATGTTAAGATTACAGTGTATTTCTAAGGGGAAATGAACTGACCAAAAAATAGTATCATGATGTATTTTTACATTATCTACTGAACTTCTAGCTGCCTTGGTTACCACACAATTGTCTAACCAACTACTAGTACCATGACTGTCACTTACATAAGTGTAGGAGCCCGAGTCCAGAGTCCAGGCCAAGTATTTCCAAGTCCACGCATAACCAGTCCTGGTCTGCACAAAAACCCATTAGCTCTATACCAAATCGCCTACCTGGATGGGCATTCAAATCACCTAGAACATAACTAAATTCAGTGTCACAACTATCTATAATTGCACTTATCTCACTTAAGCACTGTGTAAACTCGTTTGTGGGCTCATCCGTAGGCATATACACAGAAAACACCAAGAATGAACAGTTCACAGTCTGAACCCTCACAGCTACGATACGATCACTGGTACACGGCACCACCGAAACAGAGCTGAACACGCCCCTCCGCCACAGGATAGCTACCCCACCATAGGGGCGCCCACGAAGAACGCATTCCGACGTATCGACTGCCGACTTCCCAGTATACTCAAAGTCTTTATGCATTGTACCCAAAAGGTGGATATCATGAGGAGAAGGCACGTCTCCTGCAGTGCAATCAAGTGTGACGATGCATTCCATTGATCTCACAAGCGACTTACAATTAAATGTAAAAAAAAAAAAAAGATTACATTAAAATAAAACTATTTTTAACGGATTCTATCGCGATTTATTTTGACGTTATTTTACATTGATCTCCCCGTGACCATGGCTGCTGAAAAGCAACCGAAACGTCGGGATCAATGTAAAATATAAAATAACATCGAAATAAATCGCTATAGAATCCGTTAAAAATAGTTTTATTTCAATGTGTGACATTCGCGTAAACTTCCGAAAATATCAAATAATGATTAAGTAGATGGGTGAATTTTAACAAATGCCATTTTTTTATCATATCGGTGAACTTTTTCATTTATATGTTTTTTGTATATTTTTCAGGTTTTATGTAATCTTTATGATTTCATATACCCCAAATTTAATATCATCAACGTATCATTTAAGATTAAGGAGAAAATTCAGTTTGAATTTGATTTCTACCGACATGACAAACCGACACCGATTATTTTTTCTGTACACCGATATGATAAGTTTATCCACCGAAGTGATATACATATCCAGCGATATGATAACATATCCAGCGAAATGATAATCTATCCACCTTTGAACATAATAAAGAAAATAGTAGGTACCTAGTTTTTACATGGGTGACTTAAAACTGAAGACCTGACCTGAAGAATCATCATATCATCATCAGAATCATCAGAATGGATTATATCTAGGATAAATTCAATAACAGTCAATTCAGAACAATATTCCTTTTTTTTTTCAAATAAGTACTAATTTCACCGAAGACAAAAAAAAGCCATTTGGGAAATTCACCAAGATATGTCACGTGAACGTTACCGTTATATTAATCACTGTGTTATATTGTTACAGCTTCGATGTGGAGAACGGGGGTGGTGCAGGAGGGGGCGTGGGAGGCGCGCGATCCCCCCTCGAGGGTGGCTCGCCGTCCACCGCGCTCGTCCTGCAGGCCATGCCGCAGCGCCGCGAGTCCTTCCTCTACCGCTCAGACTCCGACTTCGAAATGTCGCCAAAATCCATGTCGAGGAACAGCTCGATCGCCAGCGAAAGGTAAGCCATTGTCTTTGCGTAGATAAAGTTATATAATAAAGTAACACTGTAGGTACCTATGTACAGAACCAACATTACAACTTTCCCCACTCTACCTGCCTCCAAAAATTTACGGATTTCGTGGTTAAGGTCCACGAAGTCCGACAAAGCTGGTTAGGCCATCAATAAATGAAACAAGTCCTCATTGTAGTCAGTATTGAAAAGTTCTCAAATGGTAAATCGAGGAAATCTTTACATAGATTTCGATAATATTTTGACTCCCAACAGTAGATATTTGTAAAGAAGCCGAATACATCGGATTAGAATAAAAAGTGCCATGAATCATAATTTTTTCGGTAACCTATTATTCGAGACAGAAACATCTATAGCACTGTGCACAAAGTGGGTGAAGATTTTTACTTTATTACGGATTTAGTAATTTATATAGGTAGGTACATACTCATATTACCCTTTAGGCAGTAATAAAAACCTTAAAAGGTATGACCTTTATTGTAACGTGTGTCAATATGTCAAAGGGTCTGTAGGTACTCATTATACCCTCGTATCGGTTCTCAGTCGGACGACAAGTTGATGTAGAATTACATTCTAAATTCGGTTTTTTTTTAAATCTTTATATATTTCGGGATTTTGATCCAGTAAGGATATGTCAACAAAAAATACAAAATAGTCTACTACATTTTTTGTAATAGGTATATCATTGCTGAGCTATTGTAATCAGGTGGCATAATTTTTGGGCTGCTTCTGAAGTTGGACAACTCATAATAGTTTGTACATCCCACATCCAGAGAATTTAATTTTAGTACCTTAAGAAGAGCCCCACGCTCAGTTTTATTCCAGTCACAATCCATCAGCAAATGTTGCACATCCTCAATTTTATCACATACTGAACAGTTAGGCGAATCAGCTTTTTCATCAGATATGCAAATTTTGTTGATGGATAGTGACCAGATCTAATTCTTAGAGCTAATTTTATTTAATGTCTGCTCAATCGATCGTCATCAAACCATGCCACCTGAGGACGCACAGTCTGAATGGTCTTATACCAAACACGTTTGTCTATGGATCTATGATTAAAATGTACTTCATCATAACAGGTTTTTTTTAAATTTTGGCACTAACTCACAATGGTCAGGAAAGTAATTTATAGCGGTTCCGTTTACAGCTGCTAACTTGGCTATCCGGTCTGTCGGTTCGTTTCCCTTTAAGCCAATATGCGCTGGAACCCATTGCAATCGTATATCTTTACCACTTTTATTTAATAAAATAATAGTTTTTAAGATTTCATAGACTATCGATGCACCTCTGGATCCAGAAGCGCATCGAGCCATATGCTGCAGCGCACTCTTACTGGCCGAAAAGATAGCAATTTTGTTTAAATTTTGATCTATTACATAAGATAAGGCTTGATATATTGCAATGAGCTCCAGCGACATTATGCATGCCTCACGGTTAACTTTAAATCCAGCCCCATTGATCATAGAAACCAGCTCCTAAACCACATTCGAAAAAAAAAACCATGTATATAAAGTACCTGACTATCCATGTAATATAATGCTCTTTTGAATTGAGAGAATCAAAGAATCAATTTCGCTTATTCAGTTTAGGGCACATAAAGAGCACATATGAATGTCAAAGTTTTACAATTTCGTTTGTCAAAAATATCAAAAAGATGTAAATAAATCATTTGAAAATGATTCTTTCGCTGGTTCGGTAGTTGGATCTACTGAGAAGAGACCAGCAAGAAACTCAGGTAGATAATCGTTATCCTTTATTTGTTTTATTTATAATAAATATGTGCGAGAGCAAGAGATTAATTATACTGACCATGCATTTTTATCATTAATATATTCATCCACTTTATAATAACCTTTTTTCATTAAACCCTTTTTCACTTCTATTTTAAATTTATTAAGTGGTAGGTCAACCAAATCCTGAGGGATTTTATTAAATATTTTTATACATCATACACAAAAGTTGGTAATTCGTTTGTAGGCAAACAAACGAATTACCAACTTTATGAAGTATGAGTTTTGGCACTGCAAGCATATTTTTATTTCTGGTATTAAAATTACGTTCGACCGATTTTTTTTTGAACAGATCTAGGTTCTGCCGTACATATAAGATGTTGTCGTACACCTATTGGGAAGCAACTGTTAAAATATTAATTTCTTTAAATAGTTCCTTCAGCGAGTCTCGGGGTCCGAGGCTATAGATTGCTGGTATAGCTCGTTTCTGTAATATGAATATAGACTCAATATCGGCAGCTGAGCTCCACATCAGCAGACCATATGACATAACGCTATGAAAGTAACTAAAATAAACTAATCGTGCCGTTTCCTCGTCAGTCAGTGACCTGATCTTTCTAACCGCATAGGCAGCCGAGCTAAGTCTTCCTACTAAGGCTGTGATATGAGAACCCCATTGCAGTTTAGTATCTAACGTCAGTCCTAGAAAAACTGTGGTATTGACTAATTCAACAGATTCATTATTAATTGTAATATGTGTATCTATCTGTATTCCATTGGGCATGGTAAATTTTACACATTTTGTTTTCTTCGCATTGAGCAGCAAGTTGTTACTTGTGAACCAATGCAATATTTTAGAAAGGGTATTAATATTTTAGAGTCTTATCATCTCAAATACCCACATTATGTATAAGCTGAGATATATAAGAGAAGCAAACCAAACATAAGACATGTCTAGCGAAGTTAGATTTACGATATTCGTAATGTAGCTCAGATGGGGGTGCGACCCAGTCTGATGCGTAATTTCGTGAACTTAATCCAGGTGTTTTTTTATTATATGTTTCTCTGTCACATTACGCACTATGTACATTTTCAGATTGTAATTTCATAGCTATGTATTTCGATGAAATTCATGTATACGTCACTAAATCATTGCCCCTTAATACGGACTCGGAAGTCTCAGGTCTCCAGAGCCTCAGTTGGAATTAATGGTGCCTATACCATCGGTGGGTTTTGTATCTAGGTAGGGATGTGCTTCGGTACACGGGTGCTTCGATAAGTATCTATGGCGCATCCACCGGGAGACAACGCCGCAGTGCCAGCACTGCGTATATCCTGGCGAAGACACGGCGCTCCACACGTTGGTGGAGTGCCCTGCGTGGGCGAGTCAACGCCGGGATCTCGTTGCGCTTCTGGGCGTGGACGTTCTCTCGATGGAGACCATGGTGAGGGCCGTGGTCTCCGACGGGAGCAAGTGGCACGCCGCCGCCTCTTTCTGCGAGCAGGTAATGCGCGCGAAAGAGACGGCGGAGAGGGAGCGGGAGAGAACCCTGCCCCCCGAGTTTCGCAGTCTGCGGCGAGGACGCCGCAAACTCATCTACGCCCGGGACTACCGACCTCCATGATCGGGGCCTGAGGACGGTAGTTGGCCGACTCGCCGTCCTTACAGAAGCAGGCCGTGGCAGAGGCGTGTCGTGTGTGCCCTACACACGCCTGCCAACTCACCGAAGCGGGATAAAACCCGACCCCACCAGGCGAGGCCGCGGTGGCGGCCAAGGTCCGCCAGCAACCCTGGGGTTATCCTTCCGAGGGCTTACCCGGAGTGCCCGGCAACGGACCCTTGGGGAGGACACCGTGCGGTTTTAGTCGAGACACGACATAACCACCCCCGCTGGCCAGCGGGGGGTATCCGAAGGGATTTCCGCACGTAAAAAAAAAAAAAAAAAGGTAGGGATGTGTAGCCTCACCTTGACAGTTCAATCCCTTCATTAATAGATGAGTGATGAGCGATATGAAAGGTAGTGAATATAAAATAAAGATGAGAGAGCTACATATTGATACACGCTGATAATGAAGTTATATTTGCATCACCGGCGAAGGAGTTGCAGAAAATTGTCAACAGCATGAATGACCTTCAAATTGAAAGGCATGAAAATATATGCAAGAAAGATAATAATTAAATTCCTTCAGCGGAAATGACTGAATGTAATATTATGATTGAAGCTGTGAAGGATTATGTGAAACAAGTGTCAGTGCTCGTACACTTAGGTAGTTTGTTCACTTTTTTTTATACCACTTAGGTGGCAGAGAAGCACACGGGCCACCTAATTTAAGCCGCAGTTACCGCGGTCTATGAACGTGTGCAACTTCAGAGGCATCACACTCGCGCTGCCGACCCTGTAAAAACCTTCTAATGTCCTTCTTGAAGAGCCTCATATTATAGTCGCTCGGGATTACCACAGCAGGCAGATCATTCCACAGCCTGAAGGTGCGCGGAATGAAGTGCCTCTCATACCTCCGTATTTACAGGCTGTAGAAACACAGCCTGTAAATACGGGATTGTCGACGATCCTCAGCGCCCGCCTTTGCACTGAGTCGAATGGGTTAAGTTCGTATGTAGGTGCCCCGGCAAAAAGGTGATAACAGTACTTCATGTGGGGCCAGACTTGCGACTTATAAAGAAGAAGCCTTTGCTCCGTAGTGAAGTACTGCTTCGCCCATTTGAGCAGTCCAAGTTTCTTAGATGCCAACTTGACTTTGTTCTCCTACGCGGTACTGGACCTCGCTGGAGAAATCGACACCGAGGATCCCTATACTTCTAGAGATGGTAATTGATGTGTTCAGGAATTGTGGCGCTACAATGAATGGGGTTTTCTTAGCGGTGAATGCATATACTTTTGTCTTAGTGGCGTTGAATTGGACTAGGTTTAGTCTTCCCCAATCGGACACTCTTGTGAGAGTAGTCTCGATTTCAGACACAAGTCGTTCGCAACTTTCCTCCACTACGGACCGAGGGATGTTAGTACGGCCCGTGTAACATGCGTCTCCAGTACTGTCATCTGTATAGCAATGAATGGAGTCATCGGACAGCATATCATTGATATGCAGCGGAAACAGGGTCGGAGACAACATGGAGCCTTGTTTAAATCCATGCGGTATAAGCAGCTGCCGTCGACGATGGCTTGGATGCTTCTGTTTGACAAAAAGCTGGCAATCCATTCGCAAAGTCCCTCAAAAGTCCATAAGACGGCAACTTTGCAAGAAGACCTTTGTGCCAGGCCCGATTGAAGACCGAATTAGGAATGGAACGTACGTGGGAGATATTGAAAGTATAGTGACTGCGGGAAATCACTAAATGGTGCGCTATATTTCTTTCCGATTGGCATGCTAGTACAACGTATTATAACCGACTTCAAAAGGAGCTATACTATTTAACCTGGATGTTTGTATGTAGGTATGTTTGTCCACGGGGCTGCACACGTTGGTAGACTGCCCGGAGATTGACGTGCCGAGGCGTCACCTCATGGCAGCCATCGGAGTGGGAGTCCTCTCTCTCAGCAGCATGATTACGGCAATCGTACGGAGTGCAAGTGCATGGGCCGCCGCTGCCTCCTTCTGCGAGATGTAATGCTCGAGAAGGAGATGGCGGAGCGCGCCCGGGAGAGATTTAGAACTCTCCTGGCCCGCCGAGCCCGCAATATGAGGTCGCTTAACTACCTCCGTCCTCCATGAGCGCAGGCCTGGGGGTGGCTGTTGAGACCACCTGTCACCCCAGCAGAGGCAGGACGGGACGGCGGGGCGACTAGCGTCCCTCCAAACCGGGACAAGACAACGTGGTTCCCAACCCAAGGGAGCTATCTCGAAACCGGAGATGGCCCAGGGTCAGTCGGGGTACGAGGGAAATGCCCTGTGGGCAACCTTACACCCCGGCGTCTGAATACCCGAGACGGCGTATGATTTTAGTCGGTTCAAGCCTGACATAACTTCCCCCGCTAGGCGGATAGGGATTCCGAAGGGATTTCCGGACGAAAAAAAAAATCAAAAAAGGTATCTTTGTTCGCGATTTTCTCGCGTTTGTTTCAATCAGTTTTGATGTGGTTTTCAGAAAAGTATTTGCTACATTCTGGAGAAGGTTTTAATATGCTTAACCGATTTAAATAAGGAGGTATGTTTGTGCGTGATTATGTATCTCGCGTTAGGTTGAACCAATTTTGATGCTGTTTTCAGAAAAGTATTTGTAACATTCTGGAGAAGGTTTTGATATCGTGCGGTTTTAGTCGGTTCAAGCCCGACATAACCGCCCCCGCTGGCCGGCGGGGGGGTATCCGAGGGGATTTCCGCACGAAAAAAAAAAAAAAAGGTACAACAAATTGATACGCTATGACGTAGTCCGCATGGATCCGTTATTAAGTGATATATTAGTTAAATTCGACCGTTTTTTTTGTTATTCATTCGGTATTTAACAATCCGTCGTCGCATGGTCTTCTTAGTCAAAAGTTTTCAGTGTTCAATAAGTCAGTTCAGTACGTTGAATAAATATTTTTTTATAAAAATATATAACCGACTTCAAAAACCAATAAGGGATTAAAAGTGAAAAATTACTGAATTATAGATTGAATTCAAAAGATAAAATGCACATAAGAATTTTCTGTTGAAGTCGGTGCCAAATCTCGATGGATTTGACGTCACCCACATGTGTCACTACGGTTACACATTTCAATTGATGGCGCGGGGAGACTTACGATGTGGCAGGACTACGCTAGTGGAACTGCCCTACAATTCTACCTCTTTGGTTTGGCACCGACTTCAACAGAAAAGCCTTATACGTATTTTTATGTTTTGAATGATATCTGTAATTAAGTTTATTACTTTTGAGTGCCTTCTTGGTTTTTGAAGTCGGTTCTATTTTATATTTTTAATATGTTGTGTTTCGTTTATTGGGCACGAAGAACGATTGAGTACTGAGCTAATGATACACCAAGTATATAGGCAGGTAGGCAGGTCGGGGTCGACCTCATAGAAAATACACTGATCAAATTGATGATGTATTGAAAAACCGGTCAAGTGAAAGTCGGACTGGCGCACTGAGGGATTGAAGGATGAACTTAACGTTGCTGTAGAGCTGTAGCGACTGATGAAGGGACTAGTCCACAAACTGGACTGAACACATATAAAATTATCTTTAGAGAATTAAACGTTTCACACTGCAGGTGGTATCATAGGGATTGAACGATACACTTGACATCGCCGGTGGTGTTATCGGGGGGCTTTATGGTTCTGTACTTATATCAACTTATATTCTGTAAAGTAAACCGTTACGTACTACAACTTATATCAAGTTGTGGTACGGAACGGTTTACTTTCATGTAAAACTTTTTATAAAAGAGACAACATAAATGATTATTACTATTATAATAATTAACTGGATATTTACTTGCCACGTTTATTTCTTTTATCGAATTCCGTGATCATTCGATCCCAATCGAATACACAGTGCTCAAATTATCGAATCATAAATTAAATAAACATGGTAAAAAATCCGATAATTATTATAATATTAATTTAAATGACCATCTCAATCGTAAAATCATAACTGATTATGTTATGAAATTCTAATAAATTCTCACTATTGCTGTGCACAATTGAAAATTACTAATAAATCGTACTGCGTAGTACATCTCATTTTATCCTTCTGTTCGTAAACATAATAATAATAATAATTTATGCATGGGCAAATCGGATACGACGCTACAAAAAGCGCGTAGATAGGTATAACCAGAATCGCATCTTCCAAAAGGATGAGCGGTGGGTTTATCGAAAATGGGAACAACCCGAGTCAGGTGTAAATGACGGTACTCGGCCAGATGCTGACGCTACGAATACATTCTGGGGTAGCATCTGGTCGACGCCAGTCATACATACAGAAGGTGGTTGGATGAGAGAGGTTGAACGAGCTTGTGCGAAGATACAGATTATGGAGCCAATAATCATTTCACCTGAAGATGTTGCAAGTGCAGTCCGTTCGTTATCGAACTGGAAGTCAGCAGGACCGGAAGGACTGCACAACTTTTGGCTGAAGTGGCTCCGTAACTCACATGCTCGTTTAGCAACTCAATTCCAATCATGCCTAAACTCGGGTTCCCTTCCTAATTTCTTAACAACTGGAATAACCCACCTACTCTATAAGTCTGGTAGTGCTACGGACCCCAGAAATTATAGGCCTATTACATGCTTACCGACGGTCTATAAACTCCTAACTTCCATTCTGAGAGTCAAAATCACTGCACATTTAGAAAAAAAATCGATCATCTCTATCTCTCAGAATGGATGTAGGAGCGGCGCCCGTGGCACTAAAGAGCTCCTTCTAGTTGACATGGCCATCAGCCAACAGGTGCGTCGTAACCGTAAAAATCTGGCGACATGTTGGATAGATTATAAGAAGGCTTATGATTCTGTTCCACATACATGGCTTCTGAGGGTGCTAGAGTTGTATAAAGTTGATACAACTCTAACTACTTTCTTGAGGTCATGTATGGGGCAATGGAACACGGTTCTCCGCTATCCAGGATGTTGCCAGACAAACGATGCACCGATAAGAATCGAGAGGGGTATATTTCAGGGCGACAGTCTGAGTCCCCTGTGGTTCTGTCTAGCACTGAATCCTCTAAGTACAATACTGGAGAATTCAGGGCTAGGCTATCGGTTGCGGAGAGAGGGTCGGGTTATATCCCACCTCCTATACATGGATGACCTCAAACTATTTGCTACTAATAACCTACAATTGATGGAGCTACTAAAGATGACTGAAAACTTTAGTAGCTCTATCAAGATGGAATTTGGTTTAGACAAGTGTGCGGTCATGCATGTAGAAAGAGGTGGTATAGTGGAATCCGAAGGGATGATACTTTCAGATTCCATTAAACTTAAATCTCTATCTACAACCGAAACATACAAATATCTGGGTATGTCACAGGCATTAGGAATCTCCGAATCTGGTATGAAGCAGGCATTGCAGGAGCGCTTCTTTGGCCGCCTGAAAAAAGTTCTGAAAAGCCTTCTATCGGGCGGTAATAAGGTTCGTGCCTGCAATGGTTGGGTCATGCCAGTCCTAATGTACTCCTTCGGCATACTCAGATGGACTCAGACTGAACTGGATGCTCTAGATAGGAGGGTCCGGACACTGCTGACCACATTCCGAATGCACCATCCACGTTCATCGGTAATGAGGTTGTATATCCCGCGGAAATTGGGCGGTCGTGGTTTTTTAAATGCCAAGACCCTTCATAACCGCGAGATATACAACCTTAGAGAATATTTCCTACGTGTAGATTCCGATATGCATCGTGATGTGGTCGCAGTGGACAATGGCCTAACCCCTCTCACGTTGGCTAAAGAGAACTGGCGCAAACCTGTAGTACTTGGTACTGCTGATCGCAGGGATGTATGGATGGGTAAAGAGCTACACGGACGCTTTTATCGGGCCTTAAGTGGGCCCGATATAGATTTAAAAGCGTCTGTATCATGGCTACGGTTCGGTGATCTTTTTGGAGAAACCGAAGGTTTTATCTTTGCAATTACGGACGAAGTTGTAATGACGAACAACTACCGGAAGTATATTCTGAAGGACGGTACGGTTGACATCTGTCGGGCATGTCATCGTCCCGGAGAATCACTCAGACACATTATTTCCGGTTGTTCTCGTCTCGCCAACGGTGAGTACTTGCACAGACATAACCAAGTGGCCAGGATTGTACATCAGCAACTTGCCCTTAAATACAATCTTGTGACTTCGGAGGTGCCATACTACAAGTATGTGCCCGACCCAGTTCTCGAAAACGGTCGTGTCACATTGTACTGGGATCGATCTATTATCACTGACAGGACTATTGTTGCCAATAAGCCTGATATAGTGATAATGGATCGATTAGAGCGTCGTGCAATGATAGTTGATATCACTGTCCCCCATGACGAGAATCTCATGAAGGCAGAAGAAGAAAAACAAATAAAATATTTGGACCTGGCCAATGAGATTGTCGACATGTGGGATGTGGACTCAGCTATTATTGTACCGATAGTCGTGTCAGCACATGGACTTATCGCCAAGAGCCTCGATCAACACCTTATGAGGCTCTCGTTAGGCAGCTGGCTCAAAGGCCTGATGCAGAAGGCCGTTCTGCTAGGCACGGCACGCATAGTGAGGAAGTTCCTCACCCTGGAGCCGTAACCACCGGCAGCTTGGTCCCTGTACCCGATGCCGGTGGAACACTATTTTTATATTTTCAAATATATTTGTATTTTTTTTTTATATATATATTTAAAAATGTAATTATATGTATAGAAATTAAATAAAGGAGATAATAATAATAATATGGCAACACTAGTATCAACCAGTCAGCTATTTTTGTGCTTTAAATCAAATTAAATTTAGATAAAATCTGTTAAATATATAATCAACTACAATAGTGCAATAAACCATCAAGGGAAAAAAGTATTATAAAATTGATCCATACAACAAATATGTAAGCAAGAATATTATATCTCACAACAATTATTGACATGACAGTTTCTGTCTGTCAAAAACAAATTCTGAAAATGCACAAAAATAAGTATCGATTATGATAACAAGAGCCAAGGCACGAGCAGCAGCACGCCCAACAACCCCGGACTCGTCGCTCAGCTCCGTCCCGCAGCCACCAGCCAGTTCTCTGGGTGTGACAGCGACGTCGAGCTCAAGTTCCAGCGACGAGTTTTTCTCCCCGCCGACGTCGCCAACACCTGTGCGTCGGCAGGGGAGAGGCCGGCCACCGACTGGCTTGGAGCCCCGACGCCCACCGGCTTCGAATAGGGCCCCCGCTACCGGTGGTGATGTGCACCGCATGCGATGGACTACTTCTATGAACGAAAACGTCATGCGGGCATATTTTGTGGCTACAGAGGGAGGAGTCAACCTCACTGCGTACCGTGTTCGTATGTTGCCTTTGTTTCAGGTACTTGAACCAACTGTCAACGTATCCGCACAACGGCTATCGGATCAAGTGCGGGCCATCCAACGTTGTCATTTGTTGGATGACTCTGTACTTGAGAGGCTACGCTCTAACATACGAAGTAGCCCGGGTACCACACCCTCTCCGCAAACAGTGAGACAACCAGCCACGGAGACCATCTCACAGCACATCTGTAGCGAAGAAGTGATTGATACCAGGGCTATAGACGTAAGTACCGAGTACAACGAGCAATTAAGGAGTGCTTTGGAATGTGCTATGCGGGAATATCGTTCCATGCCTTTTGTTAATAGACCTCGCCTACCACGTTTGCCAACGCATAAAAAAAATGTAGCGCTAGTGTGTGCCCTGGATTCGTTATTATCAGATTATTTTGATAATAGCGAAGATCTCGGTGATACACATTCAATTCTTTATTGCGCGGCCGTCGCAGTATGTCGAGTAGCTAATGTTCAATTTCCAAAGTGCGACTTAGCTACTCGACCGAAATCTGCTGTCCCGACTTGGCAATTTAGAATTGAGCAACGTATCACCGAGACTAGGGCACTCATTGGAAAGCTCATTTGTTTCAGGTCGGGCAATACCCGCCCAAGAGTGATGCGCTTTGTGAGTCGAGCGTTCTCGGGGTCTGATATTAGGCCTCAAGAATTTTTGGCACGAGTCACAGAGCGTATCGACTACCTAAAACAAAAAGTTTATGCGTGGGCAAACCGGATTCGGCGGTATAAAAAAAGAGTGGAGCGATATTCTCAGAATCGCACGTTCCAAAGGGACCAAAGGTGGGTCTACAGAGATTGGGAGCGCCCTGATTCGACTGGGGCTGACGTGTGTCGACCAGATGATGATATTACTAATACATTCTGGCGTAATATCTGGTCGATGCCCGTCAGTCATACGGAGGGTGATTGGATGCAGGATGTTGAGCGATCGTGTGAGCCTATTAAGATCATGGATCCAGTTACTATACTGCAAGAGGATGTAACCGATGCAGTCCGTCTGTTGCCTAACTGGAAGTCAGCGGGACCAGACGGACTGCAAAATTTTTGGTTAAAATGGCTGAAAAGCTCACACGGTCGTTTGGCATCTCAATTCCAATCATGTATTGAATCAGGATTGATTCCCAATTTCATGACCACTGGTGTAACCCACCTTCTTTACAAGTCCGGTAGTGCTACGGACCCTAAAAATTATAGACCGATCACATGTCTTCCTACGGTCTATAAGCTTCTTACATCCATCCTGAGAGTAAAAATATCTTCACACTTAACCGACAATTCTATCATGTCTATCTCTCAGAATGGATGTAGAAGTGGGGCTCGTGGCACTAAAGAGCTCCTTATAATTGATATGGCCATTAGCCAACAGGCACGCCGTAATCGTAAGGACCTGGCGACATGTTGGATAGACTATAAAAAGGCCTATGACTCCGTGCCACATACGTGGCTCTTGAGGGTGCTTGAGTTGTATAAAATTGATACAACTCTATGTACCTTCTTGAAGGCATGTATGGGGCAATGGAGTACGGTCCTTTGCTATCCAGGGTGTCGACGGACCTGCGAGAATGGCGGGCTGATAAGGATAGAGCGGGGCATATTCCAGGGTGATAGTCTTAGTCCATTATGGTTTTGCCTGGCACTGAACCCTCTTAGTTATATGCTGGAGAGTTCAGGGTTAGGCTGTCGATTGCGGAGAGATGGTCAGGTTATATCCCACCTCCTTTACATGGATGATCTTAAATTATTTGCCCCCAACAATTCCCAACTGATAGCGTTACTAAAGATGACCGAAACCTTTAGTAAATCTATCAGGATGGAATTTGGTGTGGACAAATGTGCGGTCATGCATGTAAAAAGAGGGGAGATTGTGGAATCTGATGGGGTTGAGCTCTCAGATTCCACAAAACTCAGGTCTCTCTCTGCAATCGACACCTATAAATACCTGGGTATGTCGCAGGCGTTAGGCATTACAGAAGCTAGCATGAAGCAATCGTTACGGGAACGTTTCTTTGGCCGCTTGAAAAAAGTCCTCAAAAGTCTTTTGTCAGGCGGTAATAAGGTGCGCGCCTATAACGGTTGGGTCATGCCGGTTTTAATGTACTCCTTCGGCATACTCAGGTGGACTCAGACGGAATTAGACACCCTGGATAGGAGAGTCCGTACGCTTCTTACTGCATACCGAATGCATCATCCGCGTTCATCTGTGATGAGGTTGTACATACCACGGAAATGCGGGGGACGTGGCTTTTTAAATGCCAAGTCCCTCCATAACCGTGAGGTGTGCAACCTCAGGGAATATTTCCTACACAATGAAACTGATATGCATCGTGATGTAGTAAGGGTGGATAACGGATTTACCCCGCTAGCTTTGGCTAAAGAGAACTGGCGCAAACCTGTGGTATTAAGTATTAATGACCGCATGGATGTATGGAAGAGCAAGGAGTTGCATGGACGTTTCTATCGGGCTCTTCATGGGTCTGATATAGACTTACCAGCATCTGTGTCTTGGCTACGCTTCGGTGACCTATTTGGGGAAACCGAAGGTTTTGTGTTTGCAATTATGGACGAAGTTGTGATGACGAATAACTATCGGAAGTATATTCTAAGGGATGGTACGGTTGACATATGTCGGGCGTGCCACCGTCCCGGAGAATCCCTTAGACATATAATCTCTGGTTGTTCTCGTCTTGCCAACGGCGAGTATTTGCATAGACATAACCAAGGCGCCAGGATTGTTCATCAACAGCTTGCTCTAAAGTACAACCTTGTGGAATCAGAGGTACCGTACTATAGGTATGTGCCCGACGCAGTTCTCGAAAATGGGCGTATCACGTTGTACTGGGATCGATCTATCATCACTGACAGGACTATTGTAGCCAATAAACCTGATATAGTGTTGATAGATCGATCAGAGCGCCGCGCAATAATTATCGATATCACCATTCCACACGACGAGAATCTTGTGAAAGCCGAAAAAGAAAAACAAATAAAATATTTGGATTTGGCTCACGAGGTTGTCGACATGTGGAGTGTGGATTCGGCGATTATTGTTCCGATAGTTGTATCGGTGCACGGACTGATTGCCAAGAGCCTCGAACAACATCTCCAGAGGCTCGCGTTAGGCAGTTGGGTCAAGGGCTTGATGCAGAAGGCAGTGCTCCTCGACACGGCACGTATTGTGAGGAGATTCCTCTCTCTGGAGCCCTAACCACCGGTAGCTTGGTCCCTGTTCCCGATGCCGGTGGGCCACTATTTTTTATATTTTTAAATATATTTGTTTTTTTTTATATATATAGAATGTATTTAAAAATATAATTGATATGTATTTAAACTTAAATAAAGGAAATAATAATAATAATAATTTAATTTATTGGTTTCAAATGAACATATACATAACGGTGTTAGATGCATACAGAAAACATAGCAAAATAATAATAATTTAAGTACAAGCCAATGATTCTCTGAACCCCACACTAGGATACCCTGTGTCGTGGAGTTCAGTCTCTTCCCAGGTAAGTTATATTTAAAAACATGCAGACTATATGGAATTAAATGTAGTCATATAACATTAGCGAAAAAGTATCAACCTATATGTTAGCTTTTTAAGGTTCCTAATATGTAAAATCAGTAAAAACACCTGACTATATAGATTTAACCTTCAGTTGAAAGAATCCACAATGGAAGTACCTACAATTTGTATATGAATTTACAAATGACGAAGCCACACATCATTAGATGCAAGAACAAAAGTAAGCTCTATAAAAATTTACTATAACCTGTATGTTGTGAATAACTAACAAGTAGCAAGCTTACTCACAAACAGCCTTCATTTGGTGATAGCATGTGTATTCGCGTATAACTGTATGTGACCTGAACTGTAACGCCTGTCGCTCATACTGTCTTGCACTAGCCGCCAACAGTATGGAAACGAACACTTCATGCTATTACTATCATATCTGCGGAGCCTTTCACTTTACTATTCTAGCACAATTTTGCTGTGAAGCCGAACCCCGCATAATTGTACTGTCGACCTGACTCGCTTAGGTGGCATAATAATACGTGTCCTATTATAACTGCGTCCTTTCTTTCTTTTCCTTATTTTTTAATTGCTTGCAGATTCAAGGACGTCGAGGCGGCACAACTGGACAGAGCGTACGTATATTTACCTACGCACGTATGTAGTACCACAGTGACACCGCTTTATATTCCTATCGTCTCACTTTTCATGACTTTATTTTTCAATCTTGCTTTCAATGTGTGAGCTTGCGTTTTGGGGTGTGCCGTATTTTGTTATAATTTGTAATTTTATTTTACTGACTATCCTATATGAATAACTTTTTCCGTGCTAAGTGTTTTTACTTATTTTAGGATACTGAGTTCAATAATATTTTAAACTTTTATTTCTGTAAGTTATATCGTGCTAATTCACATTTTTTGATAGTTTTTACATCATCATCATCTCATCTTAGCGATAATCCCGGTTGTATTCAAGGCTTTTATCTCAGTGCCAGGGCTTCGCTTTCTATTTTAAGTTTGGCGTATTTTGGTTATTACAAGAGCGCTATGATGTCCTCTAGAATATTTTAACTTTTTATCGTTTCTTCGTCGGCTCTATATAAATTAGTTATGTAAGATTAGTTTTAGTGAATTCTGACTGATCTATGTACAGCAGTGGACTGCAATAGGCTAATTGATGATGATGATGAATCAGATTCAGTTTCACTTATAATTCAACAAGAATAATGATACTTTATGCGCGTATGACGAGATTCGTGTTTATAATGGGTCCAGCTTAACCAAGGGCACGATAAAGTCGGTACACTTGAATCGAACCAACTAAACACACACGGTATTCCATAACCATGAGTAATCAAGAACGGTGACAGTCCTTGCGGCATATTTTGCCCTCGTTCACGGCCCCGGTAAACTATAGGTGACCTATGGTAGCTGACAACCGCGACATTATGGTTTTTAGGCCCGTATTCTAGAACTATACTCAGTCATGGATCTCTAGTTGAGACTATTTCTAAGTACAGATTGCATTCAAGAACTGAACTTGAGTAGAGGTTTTATGAAGGCATAGGTGATTAACGTTCATTAAAGCTCCACTCAAGTTTAGTTCTAGAATGCAATCTGTACTAAAAAGTAGTTTAGGTCGAGACTCATGACTGAGTTTAGTTCTAGAATATGGGCCTTAGTCTTGGTGAGAACACGAGGAACACATCACGCCAGTGGCTTTGTTTTGGCCTCGTTTCTACCTACTAAAGCAGCAGGTAGGGCAGTCCTGTTGCTCTGCCTCTAGCCCACGCTCACGGAGATCAGAAGACAGAAGCGAGAATTAGGTTGCGCTCCACTGCCTCCCTGCGCCACTGATAGAGTTCCGCAACAACTTTTACTTCGACACCCCATCGCGGGATCCCGGCAACTTACAAGTCCTCTGTTGGTCACTCTTTTTGGCTGCCGCAAATAGAGATCTTTTAGATTTTCAAAACTTATGATTCTTTACTGAACTCTGAACTTACTAGACTGGCTGCTGAGAACAAAAAAAAAATTATAGATTCATTACTACCACTGGACCCCCAACATTTCGCCATTTTTGTTACTGTCATAGCCACAGAGTATATTGAATTTATTTTATACGATGTCATATCAGATCCGGTCATCTGTAATTTAGCGCAGCGCATTTGTTTTTTGTAGCGCTCAAATTATGAGTCCTTTTTGGAATTTTAAATTAGATTTTTTTCTGGAAAGTCCACGGGTATTATTATACCGCTAGCACAGATATAAAATATCAAATAAGCGGCATTGAAGAACGAGATGAGCGTAATCATAATTGTAAGCAAAGTAATGTTTATATCATCATCATCATCAACCTATTCTAGTCCACTGCTGGACATAGGTCTGCCCCTAATGAGCGCCATAGCGTTAGAGTAAGAGTATTTTAGTAAAGACATTTCTGTTAATGAAAAACATATTCAGAAGTAAAGTGAAAACATGTGATATGTGTCTATTCCATTGGGCAAGAGGAGTGATTGCATGCATAGGTGTATGTAAAGTTTTTGATTTGACACGTCGCCGCATCGTCGCCGTCGGCTATGACCAGCTTGCTTCGGTTTTGTAGAACAGTCAGACGGATAATTTAATACCTTAACAGGGTAGTTAAAACACTTTGTGTTTATAAAATACTTGCTATGTCCCACGGTTTCACCCACCATACTCGCATTTCTATTCCACCGTCTTTCTAACCATTTTTCTAGATTGCTAGGCTCCTAACAGGCGTCGCTTTATCGTACACCACTTTTTTGCATTTGATGGATATATAACTTTAAGTGTGATTTTATGTAGCCTATAATCTTCCCCACTACAATATGGGCTATTAAATGCAAAATTAATTTTTCAAATCGCACATATAGTTCCATAGATTAGCGCGTTCAAACTCCAACAATAAACTGCTGGGGTTTTATTTTATCTATTTACAAACATGTTTAGTTAATGTAATTACAATATTTATTTGAGTAGCATTGTGAGAGAGCCAACAGCTTTCAAGCTTGTTTGTTGTCTAAATGTTCTTGAATTTTATAATTGCCTTTTTGACAAACTTTCGTTTTAATTTGACTTTTAAATTTATGAATAAGTAAATCCTTCATTTCACCGGGGAGCTTGTTGTAGAAGCGTAGACAGTTACCCTGAAAGGAATTACTAATTTTGTGGAGTTGACTATCACAAACCACAAGTTTGTTTCTATGTCTGTTATTTATGTTATGTTAAAAAATTGGTAATGGTTTTTCGAGCATACAAAAGATTTTCGAAAATATACTGAGACACTACAGTTATAATGTTTATTACTTTAACCTTTTTTGGAAACTCTTGGGCCGAAATTATAAATTGTCCGCACAGCCGGTTTTGCTAAACAAAGATTGTATTTAATGCGGCATTACCCCAAAAGAGAATTTCGTAGCTCATAATACTATGAAAATAACTGAAATAGACTGTTCTAACCGTATCTATGTCGGTTAAAGTTCTAATCTTTTGTACAGCGTAGGAAGCAGAACTTAACCTATTAGTTATTTTTTCAATATGTGATGTTCATCTTCTATCTATTTGTTTTAGTTTATATATCTAATTCCTTTAAACGAGCACTTCTTGTATTGATTGATTCATTTATTTTATTTCATCAATAATCCACATTGTAGAATATAAGATTTATATTCCACATTGTGTTTGAAACATACTAATAAACATTATCAGGAAAACAACAAGAGATAGCGATAATTGAACGCATGCACATACTCTAACATAATGAAAACTGTTACAATAAATAATCATAAATAAATCAAAATGTCAAACGAATAATTAGATATAGGTAATCAAAAAAAAATATAGGTAATCAAAATGTCCATGTCAGAGAAAAAAAATGGTATTAGAATAATTTTATAGCTAAATAAATAAATATGCTACGACATTCTACACAGCGCTTTCTAGACCCAAAGTAAGCATAGTTTAACTAGCTTGTGTTATGGGTTCCAGAATGAGGATAAACATACTTATATATTGAAATAAAACTATTTTTAACGGATTCTATCGCAGTTTATTTGATGTTATTTTATATTTTACATTGATCCCGACGTTTCGGTTGCTTTTCAGCAGCCATGATCACGGGGAGACTAAAGATGGTTGTTGTCTTGTAGTTTGAAGTGAAAGTTATCTCAAAGTACCCAAACTATGTTGAATTGTTGGTGTTACTATTTACGCAGAATGAGCTCACAGTGTCATGAAGTCTTGTTGTATTTTGATTTTTCTTGGAATTAATTAAGTGAATGACTGGGTCCCAAGCTGGTGGTACATTCCAACCATCTTCTCTATTAAACTTTGGATGTTTTTTAATTTCAATAGCTGCGCGGAGCATCCTAGGTAGGAATCGATTTTCTTTGGCGAGTATCTGTGGTTTATCAAATCTTAAGTAATGTATGGTCCCCTGTTGCACGTGTTCACATACAGCAGACTTTTTTGAGTGTTGGTGTTTTATGTCAGCTATGTGTTCTTTGACGCGAATGCCAATTGCTTGGTTTGGCCAATATAAGAGAGCCCACAGTCACAATCTATTTTATAGACCCCTGCATCTTGTAGAGGCAATTGGCACTTGACAGATGGTAAAAATTGACATATCTTCGTTGGCGGCTTGTAGTATGTGTTAATTGAAGCTCGCTTCAAGATGTAGGCAATCTTGTCAGTGACCCCTCGTACGTATGGTAGGACTGCAGGCTGGCGCTCGACAGTGGCTGGCTTTTCTCGGGATTTGTGACTGATGCGCGGTTGTTTGAGCTTGTTGTCACACAGAACTTGTTTGACATGTTGTAGCTCAGCGTCCAGGTGTTTCTTGTCACAGATCCCACGGGCTCTCTGAAACAAAGACCCGTGACCCTTATATACTTTTTTTTTGTAAGTACGTACATATTATACATAGAAACACCCAGACTAATGCAAATAGACATATTCATGCATACAAATTTTTGGACTGAATCGAATCCGCGCCCCCTGTCGTAGCAGTCCAAAGCACTACCGCTACGCCACAGAGGCCGTCAGCTATAAATCAGCTATACTATAAAGACATTTGTCCAAAAATAATGCTTTTATTTGAAATTAAACCTGTTTATTTTAAATACGATGTCCCATAACTGAGCAGCCTGGTAAATAATTCCACTGATTGAAACCTGTGGTGTAATGCATACATTTTTTTTTTTGTTTCGTGCGGAAATCCCTTCGGATACCCCCCCGCCGGCCAGCGGGGGCGGTTCTGTCGGGCTTGAACCGACTAAAACCGCACGCAGTCTCGGGTCTTAACACACCGGGGTGTAAGGTTGCCCATAGAGCATATCCCTCGCACCCCGACTGACCCTAGGCCATCTGCCTGTAATGCATACCTTTTTTTTTTATCGTGCGGAAATCCCTTCGGATACCCCCCCGCGTGCCAGCGGGGGCGTGGGGGCGGTTATGTCGGGCTTGAACCGACTAAAACCGCACGCCGTCTCGGGTCTACAGACGCCGGGGTGTAAGGTTGCCCATAGAGCATATCCCTCGCACCCCGACTGACCCTGGGCCATCTCCGGTTTCGAGATGGCCCCCTCGGGTTTGGGGACCACGGTGTCCCCGTCTTGCCCCGGTTTGGGGGAGGGGCGCTAGTCGCCCCACCGTCCCGGCTTGCTTCTGCTGGGGTGACAGGTGGCCTCACCCGCCACCCCCCTGTAATGCATACCTATTTCTAATTTAAGCGCTATTTTGTTTTTTATAGTTTTTCGCCGTGCTTCTACTCTAATTTTCCTTTCGTCTTCTGTCTCATACTCGTGTATATATTTAGCGAAATGACTTAGTATAGTCAATATATATAGGCTGGGGACTGTTAGGATACCTAATATCTTAAAGTGGTATCTGCACGTTTTTGCAGGATAAAGGCTCGTTGTACATTATATTATTATTATTATTATTATTATTGGGGAACAGGCCAGCAGTTGAAACAACTGATATCAGCCTGCATCTCGTTGTTCACTACACTGTTTTCACCAATTACTCAATGTTTTTGTTGATTTATGTGTTTGTCCAGTCTATTTTTGAATTGATTAATATTTTCTGCTGTCACAATACTTTCAGGCAGCCTATTCCATGCGTTGACCGCTCTATTGCTCAAGAAGTTCTTGTGTGGATTTGTATTCCAACTAGATTTTTGCAGTCTAAGATTGTGTCCTCTACGATTTCTGGTGCGCGTTTGAACATGTTGCTGAATCCTTGCAAGTCGTAGTGATCAATTATTATCTTGAAGGTCTCAATTAGGTCTCCACGTTCTCTGCGCTCCCTCAAGGTGGTCAGGTTCAGTGTATCTAGTCGTTCTTCGTATGGCAAACGTTTCAGCTGTCTGGGGACTTTCGTGAATCTACGCTGCACTCTTTCCAACAGGTCTATGTCTATACTCATAACTGTTCCCCCAACACATTATGCTGTACCTTAGACCAGATTCCACCAATGCGTAGTAAACTGCTTTGAGTTGCTTGTTACTTATTCCATCTCTTAGACTTCTCAACATGCGGAAGAGATTGATGAATCTAGTGATTCTAGTTCTAGTTTCTAGTTAAGTTGGGAATCTACATTGATGCCTAAAACTTTTGTATTGTCAACTAATTCGATAGGGTTATTCTTTAATGTTATTTATATTAGGTCATTGTTTCTAGATGTCGATTTGAATAATATTATATTGGATTTATTAGAAGTGATTTTTAAATAACTTACTGAAAACCATTCATATAATGTCACTAAAATTTCATTTATGTGTACAGTCAAGTCTTCTAGATTATTTGCTCCTATAACTACATTAGGGTGATCAGCAATAACTGTAATTTTAGTACCTGGTTGTTTCTTTTTAACGAAATTAAGTAAGTTATTAGTTCCTACAAATTGGGCCCAATATTGATCCCTGTGGTACTCCGCGTTTAATGTTAACCATGTTAGATTTGTAGATAATTTCATGGTTTTCTTCATAGACTTTTTTAATTCAACGTACATTTTCCTGTTTTGTAAGTAAGAAGTCATTAATTTCAAGGACCTCTTATACCGTAATGTTCTAATTTTGACAGAAGTAAATCATGTTCAATGACATCAAAGGCGGAACTCAAGTCAATTAATTACCCCGCTACCTTCATATTGTCATTCATTTTACTGACTATATCGTCTACCAAAGTATTGATAGCATCCGAAGTGCCTACGCCTTTGTATGGTACGCCTATGTACGAGTATATGTATAATCTGAATCTCGGCAATGGCTCCAACGATTTTCATGAAATTTAGTATACAGGGGGTTTCGGGGGCTGGGAGTTCTCTTGCTCGACGGCTTGCTCACAGCGATGGCAGAGCACGAGTGCGTGGGCTGCCGCTACCTCCTTCTGCAAGCAAGTAATAAACGTCAAAAAAAGGGCACCCAGAAATTTTTAGTTTAAACACTTTAGTAATATTTTTACAATATTTTTTTTATTACGTGGAAATAAAATTATTTTTAACAGATTTTATCGCGATGTGGTATTGTGTATGAGTAGTGTAGTAGCAGTAGAGGTAATTTGTGGTAGTACCTTTTTTTTTTTTTTTTTTCGTGCGGAAATCCCTTCGGATACCGCCCCCGCTGGAGAGCGGGGGGTCTCCAGCGGGGGCGGTTATGTCGGGCTTGAACCGACTAAAACCGCACGCCGTCTCGGGTCTTAAGACGCCGGGGTGTAAGGTTACCCATAGAGCATATCCCTCGCACCCCGACTGACCCTGGGCCATCTCCGGTTTCGAGATGGCCCCCTTACTTGCTCTCCACTGTGCCATCTGCTAATCAGAGGGACACGTGGAAAGCTTCCGAACAGCCCTCAACAGGGCCGTCCTCGCCTCGGTCGGAGCTGGCCGTAGGCGGCAGCGTCTCTCCCGCCCTAGGAGAGAGGCGCTGCCGTCTCCGTTGCCCAGGGTGCACCGCGTGGAGGTCCCCAACCAAGCACCCCAATTTGTGGTAGTACCTTTTTTTTTTTTATCGTGCGGAAATCCCTTCGGATACCCCCCCGCGTGCCAGCGGGGGCGGTTATGTCGGGCTTGAACCGACTAAAACCGCACGCCGTCTCGGGTCTACAGACGCCGGGGTGTAAGGTTGCCCATAGAGCATATCCCTCGCACCCCGACTGACCCTGGGCCATCTCCGGTTTCGAGATGGCCCCCTCGGGTTTGGGAACCACGGTGTCTCCGTCTTGCCCCGGTTTGGGGGAGGGGCGCTAGTCGCCCCACCGTCCCGGCCTGCTTCTGCTGGGGTGACAGGTGGCCTCACCCGCCACTCCCAGGCCTGCGCTCATGGAGGACGGAGGTCGTTAAGCGACCTCCGGCGCCTGAGTCGCCTGCGACGCGCGGCGAGCAAGTTGCGGGCTCGGCGGACCGGGAGAGTTCTAAGTCTCTCCCGGGCGCGCTCCGCCACCTCCTTCGCGAGCATTACATGCTCGCAGAAGGAGGCGGCGGCGGCCCACGCGCTCGCGCTCCACACCATTGCCGCAATCATGCTGCCGAGCGAGAGGACTCCCACCCCGATGGCTGCCACAAGGTCACGCCTCGGCGCCTCCCACGCCGGGCAGTCCGCCAGCGTGTGCAGCCCTGAGTCCTCGCTCGCGTCGCAGTGATGACACTCAGGCGTTGGCTCCTTCCTGATCCGATGCAGGTGGTCCCCGAAGCACCCCTTCCCGGAGATCACCTGCGTCAGTCGGTACGAGAGGCTTCCGTGTCGCCTCTCCAGCCAATCCTCCATGATGGGCCTTACCGCCGCTATTGCGGCGTGCCCTAATTTGTGGTAGTACCTAGTAATATTGACAGTCGCGCAAAATTTCCAACAATATAAAAAAAAGAGTATTTTAAGAGAGAAGATTTAAAGACATCTAGACTGTAGAAACATCGAGTAACATGGACTTTAGCTAAGTTGTCCACTCACACAGAGTTATTATTATGTATTTTGTATCAGATTTAGTTCCGAAAAAGTGTTATCATAGTGTATTAAAAAGTTATCCAGGATGGGACTTGAGCCCGCGACCAGTCCCTTACAGGGGAAATACTCTGACCAACTGAGCCCTGGACACGTCCTAGATATTCGAAATTGTCCGATATCTCAATTAAATTAAGATGACTCATTAGGTGACTGAGATTTGATTGATAGATTATTCCAATATAAAGGTAGGTCGTAACGTAACGCATTATGTCGACTCAATTGACAATATTATCTTAATGATTTTCAATCAAATGTTAATAATTAACAATCGTTAAAAGTTACTTATCTGAATTTCCTAAACATAAACACGAAAGATTTATAACAATTTATAGGCAAATCAACAATTGTTTACTAACCTACTATATAAAAGGGCACGTTCATTGTTAATCTGCGTCTAGTTTTTTTATATATGTTCGGCGGTATTTCCTTCGTTTATGACACAATTTTAAATTTCTGTTTGTTTTAGGTTTACTTCTACTCCTAGATGAATTTTATTGATATTGAACTTTAGACTCCTCTAAATAAAATAAAAAATGTGAAGTGACCTAAGTAGTATTTGACTTATGACCATCCTGTGACAAGATACATTACTGTGGTCAAGAACGTGTTGGAAGTATCTAGACTTGAACTACGTAGGCAGACAACGAAACTAATTAATGTTTCGTTTGAGTTGTTATAAATATTGTGGCTATCCTATAAGGTAAAGGTATTTAACTATGGTTGCAGACTGGATTGGACTTGGACTACGAAGGCAGACAATAGAGCTCGTCAACGAATGAGATTAGGCTTACGATAGTCATGATGCATTCGTCCACGAAATTGTTAATTTCATGTATCTTGAAAGCTTTTACGGCATACGCTAGGTCAAAAGTTAGTAACACGAAGATCATGTATTGGTGAACTCCATTTTTCTTTTTAAATACATACATATTATACATAAAAACACCCAGGCCAATGCAATAATAGCCTTAAGTATTCATGCATACAAATATTTGCACTGAGCGGGATCGAACCCGCGACCTCCGGCGTAGCAGTTGAAAGCTTTACCTCTACCTCGTGGTCTAAACAGAGGTCGCCATGTGTTCACAATTTATACTTTTTCGGCTCGCACACATTTACTGTTATGTATAATGTATTAACTAAAACTTTATGCAATTTGCTTCCTACCCAAGTGGATCATCTGTTCTAAACTAATTACAACTTCGATCATTTATTATATTACAATGTCACTATTTGAAAAATATGTCAGAGCTTGTTATGAATGAAACAAGACCAAGTTGAAAGACACTGGCATGGCGCCTTGACTTAAAAAAATCGATACGACAGCGCGGCCCTACACCGCCCGGGCGTATCTTCCGTCTATGCATGATTACTAACGATATTGTAGCTCTTCAATTACGCAGTTTCATCTGTTTTTCTTTTAGTATTGATAATACTCTTACTGCACCTCGATTTCCACAACGAACATTGATTACTAGCACCCACCTTAGCGCCAAATTTATCCTCGGGCAGCGTCGCGCGCTGTCGGCGGTGGCCGGGCGTCGCGTCGAGCGAGCGAGTGGGACGCTGCCGCCGCCGCTGCGCCTCGCACTCCTCCCATTGATAGTCCGCGCGGGCTGCCGGCGACACGCTACAATCTATGCCCAGCGATACGCGATGCACCAGCTCTGGTTCTGCCGTCTAAACCCCCATTCTAACTTAAACCCCAACTATTATGTTACTTAAAGCACCGATGCTATAAAATCGCGGAGTGATCTCACAAAAAAACTGATAGGTGTGAACAAAAAATATAACGTGCTAGTATTTACTTGAGTGTTTGAGATTTGCGGTTCAACGGTTTAATACTGTCGAGGTCGTTCACTGATCTGACAGGTTGGCCCGGTCGCCCGAACACTGCACGCAATGTTCCAACTGCTATAGCTGCGTTTATTAATCGGTGCCAAGGATGAAGCCTAACTTTGATCAATATATTTTTGAGAGACTGCGACTAGTTTGATAGTAATTACGAGCTCGATGTGATATTTACAGTCGTATGAATTTATAAAAACAGAGGTTTACTTACATAGTTGTTGATAAGGATATCCGAGTGAGATAAAGTTATCCAAACATATGTATGTCGAAGTGATAGGATCTGGAATTGATATAAATAGTATTCTGAAATATTTGTTATTTTCGTTTTGACATAGTATTGTGATACACTAAGTGCTTATATAATTTGTATCTGGAGTGTCATCTTACCGTGAGAGTCGGACAAGAAGGAGAGTAATTAGTAGAGTAGCTCAGCGAGATCAAGCGTCACGACAATGACAATGTCGACAAGTTCACAATTGAATAATTGAGCGTGCGTTAGTGGTGCTTGGTATGTAGTGAGTCAGCGCTAAGAGGGTACAAAGAGGGTGATGCAGCGGTCAGGGTCTCAGTTAGAGCGGCTGGGTGCCGGGTCCGGGAGCGTGGCATTCATCCCGAAAAGCTCTGCCTCGGAACACAGCATGTCAACCGGCGTATCGGGGAGCAACACTGGTGGCACGCTGCCGCGCACGCTCAGCACAAGCGTCCTTAGAATCAAAAACAGATCTACGTTCTGGGAGAAGTTCTGGGACGAGCGCACCCGCCGCGATGCGTGAGTAACAATCGTATTTGTTTATTCTTCGTTACTATGATTGAATACTTGCTGAAGCAATGCAAGTACTCCGAATACACACTTCGACACGTTGTGGCCTTGACACGTGCCTTGAGAGCACACTATCATTAAATTATAATCTTATTTCAACATCTATCTATCTATCTAATACCTTTAAACAAGTGTATGTGTATAAATATATATATATATATATATATATATATAATCTGAATCTCAGAAACAGCTCAAACGATTTTCATGAAATTTAGCATACAGGAGGTTTCGGGGGCGATAAATCGAGCTAGCTAGGTTTAATTTTTAGAAAACGTCGAAAAATAACCCAAGTTTTTATATTAGCAAGACCTGTGTGTCTGTTCCTTTAATACATAACTCACGTGGTCATATAAAAAGTTGTTATTCAATCATTCCTTTTATTGCACAATCTTTATTCTTACATTACTAATTTCAATGTAAGAATGTATATTGTTGTAGGTACATACCTACTGTTTCTTTAATATTATAAGTGTTTATGTGTTTTATTGTTAGTTTGCCTTATGAACCCACCTTACACCTACCAGCACATTAGAGACTCAAGGCGGTGTGCAGTTTTAATCGGTTCGAGTCCGACATAACCACCCACGCTGGCCAGTAGGAGAGTATCCGAAGGGATTTCGGCACGAAGAAAAATAGTTACGAGTATAGTACATGGTACCATTTTTTTTTTTATCGTGCGGAAATCCCTTCGGATTCCCCCCCGCCGGGCAGCGGGGGCGGTTATGTCGGGCTTGCACCGACTAAAACCGCACGCCGTCTCGGGTCTTCAGACGCCGGGGTGTAAGGTTACCCATAGAGCATATCCCTCGCACCCCGGCTGACCCTGGGCCATCTCACCACTAACAGCATCGCTCATCCTGTCTCCTCTGAAAGCAGAGGAGTACGGAGAGCGATGTGTTCCCGCCACGTTAGGTATTGGCCGACGATCAATGCCAACCCTATGAAGGGGTGAAGGGGAAGCCATTGACCGCCGCCCAGGGTGTACCGGCCGCTCCGATTCCGTTCCCCCCGGACTGCAGCGGGATCGGAATCGGAGCGACACTCGAGGAGGTTACCCAACACACACCCCAGTACATGGTACCTACGAACAACATTCACTAAACCATAATAAGAATCTTCTTCGAGATCTCTGTTCTCGGAAGGAGGAATCATCATGTTTCATGTTTAAAGTAATTGCACGTTGGTCGCTATCTAATGTCTCTCGGGAACGCCTCGTCCTTTCGCACTGCCAACCATGAAAGCATGTCGACACTGTTTAGTGTTTTTCGTATTCACAATATAACGTTATAAAGCTAAACTTTTCAATTTTTACACTAATCAATATGCGTAATGACCTTAATTAGCAATCAATGTTAAAATCAATCTAAACCAAATGATCTTATTGGTCCGGGATATCAAGTTTTGATTTATTTAGCAAATATCTTGAAATTCATACAATGCACTTGGAGCTTACTTGGAGAACTTTGTTAAACTCCTTCCCTCCTACATCTTTTTCATAGAAATCATCTTGGCCGTAAGTAGTGAACTTGGCTATACAGCCATCATAGATCTAAAGGTAAATATTTTAGTCTAGCTAATGCCCATGTGCAATTTCGATCCCGTTCCCGTTTTCCTTGGGAAGCTATTGCAGGGATAAAAAGTAGCCTAGGTCATATTCCAGACTATAATCAATCCCTGTACCAATTTCAGCCAGATCCGTTGATCATCCGTACATCCATACATCCATTCATCCATCCAAACTTTCACATTTATGAGATTAGTGGGATTACACAGTAGTCAAAGTGGATAATAATAATATCAATTTATTTCATCGCATCGCCTCTTTAAGGTGAGCTTGCCACGCACTACAGTAAGCTCTACAAAACATAGAGCAAAATCTCACTTGCGATTGTTTAGAAAAAATAATAATAACGATTTTAGTCTAAAGTAAATTAAAATGTTCAAAAGCAACTATTTATACAAAATTTCGCACTGTAATTGGCCTTACGCGTTATTCTCAAATCCAGAATACGGTATTCTCGATTCAATTTAAACTTTCAGTGACGCCATTATATCAATTCTACGTTTCCATTATATTTGATTAAACGCTAAAAGCTGCCCTTTGAGCTGGGACATGAACCAGCAAATTCAAAGGTCGTGTCGACTTTGGTGAAAATTAACACAATATTCCTAAACTGAGTACCTACTTAAGTACAATTCCTATATGTGTAAAAGAAACGAGAGGCATTGACAAATCTGTAAAATTTGTTTTATTAACAAACGCCTCCCAATAATACTGCAACAGTTTCATAACTTAAATTTGTTATTGAACAAAATCATCACTCAGAAACAAAAAAATAAACAGAAAAAGAGCTAATTAATAAATCTAAAACCCGACTGCATTGAATATGACTGACGACTGCATTTACAATATGGACATAGTTTGTAAAATCTATTGAGAGTTTGTTCGGCCGTTGCTTAATTTGTTAAAATGAAGGGTATTTGCACAGTTAGTTAAGGTTAAGGTAACCGCACTCTAGAACCGTAGTCGTATGTACTGTAATACCGTCCTTGCGACGCACGCTGCTGCGAAAAAAAATTCAAGTGGTACGCCTTGCGAAAAGCCGTTGTATCGAAAATCGCTAAATCGAAGCTAAGCGGCGATAGCCCAGTGGCGTACGTAACGGACTGCTGAGACGAGGTCTCGAGTTCGGTCCCCAGTCGCCCTGGCCCACACCTCTGACTTTTCGTAGTTATGTGTGCAAAAATAAATGGTAATTATCGCTCGCTTAATATTGTGCCCGGTAGATGGCAATAGGCTCGCCCCCTATTACATTGGGACCTTAACATAACTGGCGAATCGTGGGTGTGTAATACACCTCAGCCTACCCCTTCGGGGATACAGGCGTGAAGTTATGTTATGTTATGCTAAATCGAATGACGGACTTGCAAACACGCTGTCTCGACATTCCTTTTATGTGTGGTACGCCCGATCGATAGTCCCTTTATCGAAATCCTTTGTTGCGATTAGAGTGACTAGTGGTTCCGGCGCTTCTGGGTTAGGTTAGGTTAGAACTGTGACCCCAACAGGGCGCGAGCTGAGCGAGCGTAGCGAGCATGCCGGGGCAGCGGCCGGCGAAGCGCCGGAACCACTAGTTCGGAAAGTTGTAATATCGCTTCCCGTCCTGAAATAAATATGTTTCTTATATTTGACTAAACGTCACAGTCATGTCTACAGTTATTCACGACTTATAATTAATTCTCTTTATTCATTTTACAAATATATTACTATTATATTTTTAAATACACTCAATAAAAAAGAAAACCAATATATTTAAAAATATAAAAAATAGCAGTCCACCAGGGTAATCGTCATTAAAAAAAACAATTAGTTCGGAAACCGAAAGATAATTTTTGAAGGCATATTTAATAACTAACTGATGCCCGCGGCTCTGCCCGGGCTGAGGTCAGTTATAGTTTTTTTGTCATATCTCCGGTTCTACTTAACAAAACATACGGCATATTAAAAGTCTGATCAAGACCTATTATATCAGATAATATAAAAAATCGCATCATAATCCCTTCAATATTTTTTGCGTTCAGACAAACAGACAAGAAAGCCAAAAAAAATATTTTTGTTTTCAAAATCACTCAATTAACATAACCCAAGATTTTTGTTTAATATCTCCAATGTACAGACACCACTGATTTACAATTTAATTATAGTATAGATAACCCATTTGACATAATTCATTAAGTTTAATGTATAATATATAAATATAAATAAATAAATAAATATAAAGAAAATGAATATAAAAATATAGAAAAATATAGAAAATAAATATAAAGAAATTGAAATATAGTTGAAAAAGCTTGTCGTTTTATGATAGTTTTTGGTTTCGAATATAATTATATAAGTATATGTTATATACTTTTAAAATAAAATCTTCATTGAATATACATTAACCTTATAAAAACATCTGAATATTTAATGAATATAAATGGTCTAGTTCTAAGTCTCGATGTCTCTATCTCATTTTTATTCTCTTTTAGGATGGCCCAAGTAAGATAAATAAATTCTGCGTAAGTGTCGCCGGTCAAAGCTATCAGGGACTTATTTTTTTGCAATAAAGATAAAGCTACTTTCATGAATAGTTGGTCGACTATGTGGGTGATACTTGAAAATATGTAGACATGGCGCTACAGCTCCAGATGTCTAAGTGTGCGTACCAGCGTGAGTACTACATATTATTTTCTGTGGTACCAGTGCGTACTGACCGGTGTTACGGGGAATATGTTACATGTTAAAAAGCGAGCATATAAGTGCAATCAGTACAGGGAAACGCACGCAACATCATCCTCCATAGATTTTCTTAATACGCAGTGAAGGTTATGGTACTCTGTACCGGCACCGTAACTTACTGCAGCATGGCACCGCTGTCCCAATGTTTGGCTACCGCGAGCCGCCAGTCTAAGCAGAGCTATTTAGACCCAAATTAGCGTACCTTTACTAGCTTGTGAAATAAGTGCATACAATGCGGATAAACATACTTAGATTCATTTGCTTCCATTTTTATTATACATAGTTATACCCAGATCACTGCAAATAGATTCATGCATACAAATATTTGTACTGAGCGGAAATTTCCCCCCGCGACCCCAGATGCAGCGGTCGAACGCTCTACCGCCACGCCAAAGAGTCGTCACTCACTGCGAGTGTTCTTGTTAGTTGTTAGTTAGTATTATGGGTTTTTTCTCGTTGGTCAGATTGGTGGTTAGAATCAGTCTAACCACCAATCTGACCAACGGGATTTTGTTTTATTATGTAGAGTAGTTGTTCATTCCGAATGAGTTGTCAATGATAGTAACTCATCTTTCTCTTGGATAACTGAACGCTTCGTGTGATCTAAACGGTGTTTAGTAATTGTTGTGTTATGATATGATATATGTACCTATACGAAGGTGTACAAGGCGTCCCACGGCGCTGCCACATGGAGGAAAAGTATCTTAAATAATGTAGATAGACAATTATACTGAAAGAAGACTTCATTTTGATTTCAAAAACAATTTAAACTGAATTCATAGATTTTCGAAAACTCCATTTTGTGGGGCTGTTTCAGGGATGCTGCTTGTCACCAATAGCATTTAACATAGTAATTAATATCTTAATTACCAAGTTAATACGTCACGAAAAGAAATGGGGTTATCGGTTTAAAGTAAATAACATATACTCAGAGTCCATCTTAGCTTTTGCTGACGATCTCGCAATACTGACGCGCAATCCAAAACAATGTCAGGAACTATTAAAGGAAGTCGATGAGTTCTGTTCGTGGACAAATGGACTGAGGACGAAGCCCAGTAAGTGTCACTGTCTATGTCTGGGTAGACGGGACACCAAATTTACCTCTTACGACCCGGGACTCTTCATTGGGGGTAAACCAATTTCCATAGTCGCTGAATCGGTGCCATTTAAATTTCTTGGGAGAAAGATAGACTATAAAGGACGCACACCATCCTTAGATGAAGTTGTCGATACGTTTATAAATGACCTAAATAAGATAGATCAGATACCACTAAACAATATCAAAAAAGCTTGGATATATGACAACTACTTAACATCACGTCTGACTTGGCCTTTTCTGGTGTATGAATTCGGTAAAACCTTACTGGCGAAAATAGATGCAACTGTCATAAAATCGCTAAAATCGTGGCTTGGACTAGCGCACTCTGCTGATTCCTCTGCTCTATTGAGGGATCAAAATAATTTTGGGATGAAACTTAAGAAACCATCAGAGCTCTATAAACATCTTAGAGTTACCAAAGCCCACATCTTAGGAAAATCCCAAGATGTCACAATCAGGGCACTCCCGAAAGATAATAACGCGTCCGAGCTTGAATCTAGACTCCTATTCCATAAACGATTTATGATAGGGGCCCAGTCGAACAGAGTGGGGTTGGGAGTATGAGAGCCAGAAAGGGACCAGGATATACTTAAGTCCTTTCTAAAACAAGACGAAAATTATAAATATCGAGTGCACGCGATGAATTTGGAAATCCAAAATGAATGGTTGACAATGGGAGAGTTCTGCATACCGATGGCCTTAAAGTGGCGCACCTTGATCTATGACTGGTCGCCGGCCCTGTTAAAATTTTATCTTAACGCCTTTCAGATGACCCTCCCAGACCAGAGTAATCTGGTAAGGTGGGGGAAGGCCACAGAAAAACAATGTTATACTTGTGGTGAGGCAATAGGGACGGCTAGACACATATTAGTAGGATGTAGGGTGCTTCTCGATAGAGGCCATTACTCACGCCGCCACGATAAGGTGCTTATCATCATACGTGAAGCAATGAGTCTGGCAGTAGCTAGAGCCCAAAAAGGATTGACTACTAACAGACGTCATATCAACTTTGTGTCTGAAGGTTCATCCATAACACCCAGGAACAAACCTTATTCAATCTTAGATACTGCCCCAGATTGGACTATCCTAATCGACACGTATGAAAAGCACTATAAAATTCCGGAGGATGTTGAGGTTTCGTCATCTAGACCTGACATATTCCTATATTCTAAGAGGTTAAAACATGTGGTTCTTGTGGAACTTACTGTACCGTGGGAAACAAATATACCGAAGGACCACACAATAAAGAAAAATAAATACTATGATCTCACAAACGAATTAATCAAAAACGGTTACGTGGTTAATTTGTATGCAGTGGAAGTGGGAGCGAGAGGTATACCAGCAAAATCTCTCTATAACCTACTTAAAGATCTAGGCCTATCGAGAGCTACAATAAGCTCATTACTAGGACGAATGTCTAAAGCAGCACTAGTAGGTTCGTATCAAATTTGGTTAGGCAGGGAGGGGAACTTGGGTAGTGAAGGTGAGTGTTGATGTACATCAACAAAAGGGGCCCCTTCTAAACCTACACTTGGGTCGCAAGTCCCAGGCACTGTCCCGAGTTCCCAACTCAGCAACGCGATGGACCCGGCACCCGCACGGAGAATCCATGGATTGCTAAGAACATCGGTCCCACACTCGTTAATCAAACCGGCTGAAAGCCGAAAAAATTACATCCTGTACTTTCATGGCTTCAATCGATAGGTTCAATCATAAGAATCAAATCTTTCTAACAAACATGATTTATTAAATAAAAGGAAAGCCATGAATTTAAAACTTTTAAATTCAATAGGAAAACTATCTAACTAAGACTAATACTATTATTAACAATCTTTTATAACACATTTGCTCGTAAAGGGTCTCTTATTTCACCAATTTCAATATCGTATTGTATCTCATTTCAGAGCTTTTTTTTTAATAAGGTAAAATGCACGGTTTGTCAAGATAATCCATCTAAAACGGACGGTATTTTTTAAATCTTAGCAAAGAGTTTTGATGTCAGAAAAGTGGTCAACATTTTATGAATAAAATTAACTATGAGAGATAAAAGACAAAAAATAAATATTTAACTCTTTAATTCAATTAATTTTGACAATTAATTACAACCATTTATCCGTATCAAAAACACAAAAAAAGCGCTGATGCGCGCGCATCGCTAATTTGTGAACAAATAAAAATTATTCCGCGCTTTTATACTTTTCGCTGTATTGTTTTTATTTGAAAATGTCGTCAAGTTGTGATGAATTTATTAATTCAATACCGCCAGAAGTCTCAGAGGCAGCGAATAAGGCTACTCGAAGCAAAGATGCAAATTCATTTTCAGAAAGTGTATTTTTAGCCTATTTCATGGAACTTTCTCAAAAATATAAGTCAAACTCATTGTGGTGCTATTTTTCAATGCAAAAAGCACTATGAAATCAAAACATGATATTGATATCAAGTCGTGCTTGCGACTGCACCCGCGTGTAAGATCTGGGTTTTATTTTATTTGCGCGGAATACTAATTCTTTTTCTAAAATAAAGATGCCTAAGTTACGCCAATATCAGTTATCTGTCAGTAGATATCTCGTTAAATCGGCCCAGCCGTTTCGGAGATTAACCGGAACATACAAGACTGAAAGCCAGTCAAAAATTAAAAATTATAGTAGTACATTATATAGTATAGTATATAGTAACTGTAGTTATTTTAATATTAAAAACAGACGCTTCAATTTTATTTACTTGTAAAGATAAATGACCTTCCTTTCTACGTAAGGGACAAAACAGTATTTGTTTGTTTACAGGTATGTTGATAAATATACAGTTATATAATGTAACTCGGTGTATGTTTAGTTAATGTGCTGCAAAAATGTTGTAATATTGAAAATAACAGCGTTTTAATAGGTAATTGATTTGATTGATCATATTACTTACAAACTTAAAAAATAACAAAAAAAAATTAAACTTTTGTTTATCAATTATCTTTATGCACTTACTGTCTTATTGTTCCCGCTAATTTCCGAAATGGATGACTCGATTATAACGAGATTTTCACTGGCAGATATTATAAGCAGTAACTTCGGCTACTTTTACTTACTTATAGCATGAAATTAGAATACCTTTTTTTTTTATTTAAGTAAGAAACAGTTTTACATAAATCTTGATACACCCATAAAACCTGTATTGGTTTATCTTGGGTGTGTACATCCTCATTTATTTCTGTTACAATTAAATCGATCGTGTTGAGATGAAAAAGCTATCAAGACCATACATTCAATAAAATTCAGGATGACCTTCCTGTTGTAATAATTGTAACAAACAGTTTAATTAAAATTTCAATTGGCTACAATATTCAGCAACTCAGCTCTTGTGATTTACTGTCTAGTTCAACTATTTATCGTACCCATCTCGTTCATTAACCATTTTAAATTTTAACAGTATGGTCGTTATAAATTAAAGTCGCTGATTTAAGTTCATACCATTACCAGAAATTTTTATATAGATACATTCTAGTACCTTTTTTTTGTGCGGAATTCCCTTCGGATTCCCATTGTATTCAGGGTACATCTGGAACTAAGATCTACACCGGGACCAAAATAATAATATGGACGTCGCGTCGTCGTAGCTTCAGTTACAAATGAATACAGAAGTTCACGAAAACAGACTTGTAAAACCATGATATTGTCAGAATCGTTTCGGCACGAATCGTTTACACATCAATAGTGAGTCAATATTATCAATGTATTGACAGGATCGCGATACATATTGACTGTCTAAACTGTCTAAACCCATACGGAGGGATGAAGGCGTAGGTTTAGTAAGTTCTAAAAAAACAACAAAGCGAACAAGGCTCGAAAGTATTTGCGGTAGGTACTAGAATGTTCGGGGTGCGAGGGATATGCTCGTATAGGGGTATCCGAAGGGATTTCCGCACGAAAAAAAAAAAAGGTATTACTATAGAAAAATGAATCTTGAAAGGAGGCCTCCTTCTAAATTTGAGCATATCTTTTTATTGTGTTGACTTAGTATCTTTATTTTTATACACCTAATAGGGACTATAGACCTCAGTATCTGGTATAAACTTCTACTTGCTAGGTCCACTCGTTTCTCAGAAAATCGGTGAGGACAGACAGACAATGGACAAGAGAGTGATCTTATAGGGGTTCCTTTTTCACCTTATGAGGTACGGAACCCTAACCCGGGGGGCCGTCTTGAAATCAGTCGGGGTGCGAGGTAAAAGCCTTAAGGGCAACCTTACAACATGGCCTCTGAAGAGGCGAGACGGCGTGTCCGAGGCGTATCCGAGGGGATTTTTGCACGAAAAATAAAAAAGGCGACATTTTTAAAACAAAAAAGGTACGGAACCCCAAAAACTCAGAAAATGATAATGGATATATTCTTAGAATTATTTTTATGTTGTTATTTAAGAGAAACTCATTTTCTTAATACTTATAAATATTGTAGATACTGTATACTGTATCTATTTATCAGGAAATAATATTTTAATAGCGCAGAAGAACAGAAATAGAAGACAACGCGATATTGTAATTATGTGTATAAACTAGTGAAACGTGAGCTGGCCGAAATTCGCCCATATTTCTTTTTATTTTGTGTATTATACAAGTGGAATAAAATAGAACTGATATTATGTTCTTGTTAATAAAAATAACTAAAAATTTAAAATCAAACAACTCGAAGCACGTTGGGGTTGCGTCGTTTCATTAGAGTTCCTATGATCGACCTAGAAAATTATGTGCTTTCTACACTTTTATAAGTATACGACGATATTATGCAAACTTTTTGAACATAGATGACTCCATACTACTATAGACAATAAAAAAAACCTCTAAAATTTAAATATCATTGTAGAGTCGTCAAAACGTAGTGGTGATTAAATATTATCTTTGTCGTGAAATTCCGGTTCTAGTGCAGCAGTAGCAATGGATTGGTGTTGTATATGTTATGAGAGATAAATTAAGTAAAGTATATTCATATCATCTACATGAGGTATGTACAAGAAAAATATAAATATTCTATTTTGATCACGATGTGATAGCTTCGTGACGTACGTAGTTACTTGTAGAATATTATAGGGTTAAATAGCGCTCTTTGCTACTAGTTTTCCTAGACTTAAATAATTGTAACACGTTTAATATCTGTCCCTGATATAAAACTAAGCTGGTAGCTTTAGATTATGGACCATAGATTAGGGACCTCAAAACCCAAAAGCGTTATGCTTAGTTTAATCATGTTTATGTACACCTTTAGTTTAACAAAGATGACGGTGTCAACGATTTGTATCTATCTGTCTAATACCTATAAACAAGCAATTTTTGTATATATAATCTGAGTCTCGGAAACGGCTCCAACGATTTTAACGAAATTTAGTACACAGGGGGTTTCGGGGGTGATAAATCGATCTAGCTAGGTTTGATTTTTTAAAAACGTCGAAAAATAAAAAACAGTTTTTTCCTACTTAAAAGCTTAAAACATATAACATAACATAAACTAACGCCTATATCCCCGAAGGGGTAGGCAGAGGTGCTAGCACCCACATTTCGCCAGTTTATGTTTAGGTCCCAATGTAATAGGTGGCGAGCCTATTACCATTAACCGGGCACTTATAAACCTGCGATAAATACACACATAACTTCGAAAAGCATCGAAAAGTCATTGGTGTGTGCCATGGTAAAACCTGGGATCGAACCCGAGACCTGATCTCAGCAGTCCATTACCCATACCACTAGGCTACCGCGGTTTTAGTGGTTTATTCCATAAAACAAAAACTAATTTGAAAAACTACCACTAACAATATATACATATACTCACTAGTCACGCCTTTTTCCCCTCCAGGGGAGGCCGAGATAACAGCCCACCAACTGCTTCAATCCTAACGCACTCCACGAGCTTGCTCCACTGTCCACCGGTGGCCTTGCATGAAGTTTTAATACGTTTCATGCAAACCCACCGGTGATGAGTGTATGTTCTACGATGTCAACTCCGGTCTACCTGCCCTCTTACACATGTGCCTTACAAACTTCGTGTGTCATTCACTCAGTACTACTAAAAGTACAAGAACAGTACACTCACAGTTTGAAGGCGGATGAAGAAGTTTAAGAATACGAAAAGCTGGATTTTTTTTTAAAGAAGCAGTGTGTTTTATAAGATTATCATCAAATCATTGAACAAATATTTTTTTAACCATTCAATTCTTAATTTATACCCTTCAGTGATGAATTTTCATATGTGGCTCAGTCCGTCCCACTTTCTCCCCTCCATCGTATTATTAAGTATCGTGTTTTTTTTTCTATCCATATGCACAGCATTATAAGGGAAGTCCACGGCCTTCTAAAACTGGCAAATGAACGTACAATAGTAAAATTGTTTACATGTTGAATTGTGTAGCGCAATCAACGGTATCGTAATCTCAAAATGAGGTTTTATTCAATTTACCGTCCGTACGTGATTTGGCTCGCTCCCTCGTACAGCAAATCGGTTCTAAATTAGAAATTCTATCAAATCCAATCCAATCCTGGGTAAGTACTAATATAGGGTGAATTCAGATGTAAGTATTACTTTTTTAGGACGGAACACAAAGTTAATGAAAATTTTAAACCAAAACATGAACAGCTATTGTGTGCGTGCACTGTCAGTATACCAAGAACAATTTTCATAAGCATGTCCTCATGAAACTTAGTTACTATTGAGATTCATTGCTGTCAAAAAAAATATTGTAAAGTACAGAAAAATTAACACTTTTAGTCGGTTCAAGCCCGACATAACCGCCCCCGCTGGCCGGCAGGGATTTCCGCACGAAAAAAAAAAAAGCGGTACATGATAATGTTAACGAAATTACTGCGATCACTGTATAGGCAAGTATTAAATCCCACTACTTTGGATGGATGGATGGACGATTGTTACTAAATCATGCCAGAACGGTCGAACAGCTGGCGGAACGAAATTTAGTACAGGGAAAGATTATAGTCTAGAATAGGACATAGGCTACTTTTTATCCCTAGGAAGCGGGAACGTGATTTAAATTCCTTGCAGGTGAAGCCGCGGGCAACAGCTAGTAATCTATAGGTATATCGTTGAACTGCCTGACGTTTCGACCAGGATGCACTGGCTATGATCGCAGGTTGACTAGGTCGGTAGTGTAGGTATGCCCTTTTTTGTGCCGATATCCTCCCGGATACCCTCTACCGGCCAGGGGCGGTGGTTATGTCGGATTTGAACTGACTAAAACCGCACGTCATCTCGGGTCTTCAGACCCTGGGTGTAAGGTGGCCCTAAGGCATTTCCCTCACAATTTTCCATACAATCGTTCCACCCTTATTTTTGTTAGTTTTAAAAATCCGTTCTTAGTGGATGCTTACAACATTGGAATCAACTGTCAACATTTCTAGTTTTTAGCGCCACGTTGATAGAGCAGTCAGTCAACCAGGTTATGCAATCTATACTATATATTAATATTATAAATCTGAAGAGTTTGTTTGTTTGTCTGTTTGGTTGAACGCCCTAATCTAAGAATCACCAGGTTCGAATTGAAACATTCTTTTTGTGTTGGATAGCCCATTTATCAAGGCAGGTATATCATTACGCTACTACCCAGGAGAGCGGAGCAGTAATCATAAATGTCAACCAATCGGGTAAATTACCTTTCGGGTAATTACATTATGGTAGAACTGATAAATTACGGGCATATATGGGACAAAAGGGTGCCACGGGGGGAAGTATGCCACGGGTGCAGCCGTGGGGCACAGTTAGTTATAAATATATGTATAGGTGATTGATACTTATGAAAAAGCGGACGATTTGCACTTCATTCTAAAATACATACACCTTCTGCGATATATTCATTTTGAAATGTGCTTATTTTGTGAAATGTATATTTTGAGATGTGCTTTGTTTTGCGAAATTCTTATTTTCAGAAGTGCTCCAAATGTGAAGGTGCCCAGTGTACATTTTTCAAGTGCACATTCGGTGCTGGAGTTGTTGGTATGACAGTAATGATCAAGTCTAAATAATTTTTTGCTGAAATAAATTACAATCACTAACACTATCGATTTGCCTGAAACCTTTCATTTTTTTCCATTCATTTCATACAGACAGAATAATAATAGATTTAAGGTAATGGGATGCATTTTAAGGGTGAAAACATATTTTTCAGGATTACCAGTGAAACTAGACGATACTTGGTCTGCAAGGCGAATCGCTGCTTGCAATGTTGAGCTGAGTGAGACATCGTGATTCTTGTCCAATAGATTTGACCGCTATTGCGGAATCAGATTTTGAAAATTTTGAACAGTGATCATTCCTCCGTGGCAAGTCCGATATTTAAAATTCTTTTTGAAAGTCACAACTCTGGACATGCTTTCTGAGCGTGTAAAGTTTGGTCACAGTGTCTCGAGCGGTTATTATGTAATTCCATCTGGATTTTTTTTAACGGTGATCATTCCTCTGTGGTAGCATTAATATTTTCAAAATATATCCATAAACCTTCCTCTGATTGACCTCTTTAATCATGCCAAATTTGGTTCTGATTGGATTAGTAGTTTAGGAGGAGACCTGTGACAAAGAAAATCCTGAAGTCTGTTAAAGTCAAATATAAAAATTGTAGATAATTTTTTACATATTTAATGAAATTTTGAAGCAATTAGAACTCGGAAAAAATTAACACCCAGGACAGGATCAGCGGCGCTCCAAGCCGTTAGGTATCGGAGAATTTCGAATATCTAGGACGTTTGTAAGTGATCAGGGTAAAGGGAGAGGCAAGCAGGACGTGAAAATGAAAACAGTAGTTTCTTGAAAAACAATTGTTCATAGAATTTTCAAGACGTTGGTGTTTTAATAAGATATGGAAATTGATTCCTCTTGAATCAATCGACAAGGTTTCTGTAGGAAGAAACGAGATAGCACTACACACACAGACGGTAAATCAATACTGACGCCCACAGTAGTTTGTTGTCGCTTCAGAAAAGTAAAAATGATACTACATTAATTTTAATTCACAGTATTTACGCTACGTATAACAGATTTTTTGGCGATGCCATGATGATTTATGACCTAAATTAATAAATAATCGAAAAGTGATAGATTTGCGTATTTTCGCATACTTTCTGCGAAGTATTTAAACCTATTTGCATTTTAAACCCTTATCTCTCATGTAGAAGTATGCAAGTTGTAAAGAAAGCAATTAATATCACAGTTAGTTGATATTATACAACACTGATACTCAATGTCGGCTATTTTTTAAATTCAGTATATCGAATAACTTACATAAAATAGAACACGGAACTTCAATGCATGAATGATTTTATCGCCAGTTTTTATACACGAGTATTTTTATTACAAGTTTCAAGTATTTTTGGAGCTCACTAATTGTCTCTATTAGGAACTAAAATTAACTTCTCACTAAAGTTACAAATGACTGGCAAGATTACTCGGTTGACAATAAATAATTATACGTTTCATTTACGTTGTTGTTTATGTTATTGATACTTGAGATTCTTAGATCCATTTTGATGTTAGTCAACGCTGCTAGCAGTGCGATTGAGATTGGTAAAATAATTTCCAAAGTCTAACTACCAAACTCAAGGGAGTGGCGGTTGCGGCGGTTTACAAGAGTTGTAGCTGCTGCCCAATTTAAGGAGCCCGGATCGCGCTATCCATAGTATTTTATGGAGCCCCAGTATGGGCAGTGAACCTGATGGCCAACAAGGTGGCAACCCTACGATCCCCCTTGAGATCACAACAAAATACCGCATGGTCACCTTTGAAGCAGCAGGTCTCCTAGCCGGGCCACCGACAGCGCAAGGAGGCTATGGAGCGGAATCTGAGGCCCAGTCAAAAAAGGGAGGAGCAGCGACAAGTTGGTCGGGGCCTCTGGGATATATTATTTCTAGGGCATATCTGGTTCCTCAGCCACACAGGCCAGTCCAACGAAACACCGTGCAGTTTTAGTCCGTTAAAGTTTGATATATCCACCTCACTGTTAGGATCATCGGATTGTATTAAGGGTCCTCACTCATATTCTATCGTCGTGACTAGCCGTACATTTGGTTTATTAACTTTAATGAACGACCATAGTGAGCATCCTATTTTCTCGTTTATAACTTACCATCCTGCCCGAGATAACTAAGTTTATTACGAGGAATGTGAAAGAATAAGAGTGCAAGGAAAGACTGTGTGAAATATGTATTTTAACATACTTTATTCCTCCAAACAATTAAATACAAATAAATAAACATATTTTTTTCTTAGCGTAACTTAATAAATTTACAAAACTGCTTGATTTATAGGTACTTTAATTGTGGGACTCGCTCTGGCTCGGCTGTTGCCCAACGTGAGGGGGCCCGATGACTCTTTGCAGGAGAATCTACGCGGGGACCGTGCGGTCCATGGCCCTGTATGGGTGGCCAATATGGGCGGAGGCCCTGAGGACCAGAACTGTGCGGATTTAATTTTTTGTGATTTAACTTAAATCATACAATTTTTACTCAGAACTAGCAATAAAAGCAATTTTTTGAAATTTTATTTAGACTTAGTGTTTAGGCTTATACTTCAACTAGCTCTATTGTATAGTCTTAGACCCAGGACGTTATACTGGTGAGCTGCATATAAATGAAGTACTAAATATGCATTAAATGGATTAAATAGATTGTCATAAAGACTAAAGTACATTTTAGCACTAAGATATAGGTGTGTATTTTTATCATTACCCGTCCCATCGAGGGTACTTAATGGTTTTGGCGCATATGTATTAGTACGAGTATGAATATAGTTTTCTTTTTTCCCCTCTATAGGCCTGAACCCTGGGCGGATTTAAATATGTTGGACTGTTATAGGGTACAAAAAATGTGAAGAACAAAAAAATTTACGGGGGATTATGGGCGCCAAAATGTATGTTGATAAAAACATATTCTCACTCAAACTTACCGAGTAGGCTATTAAAATGAGCTTTAAATGGTGATTTGAAAAATATATACTTATATCATATTATTTATTTTGTGCTTATACGAGTATTCTTCAATGTAATTTGGAATGAGAACTTCATATGACAAAAATAAAATTTTCTTCCAAACCCATCGAGTAGTATCTCAAAATGAATGTAATTAGAAGGAAACTAGAATTTTTCATGTCATACAATTATGAATTCTCCGATATATTATATACGTCTTAAGGCGACGCTACTACCGTAATTCTTGCGAATAGTCTTATTAAACAATGCCTTAATAAGACCGAAATAAAATTAATAGCAGGTGGGACCTATTAATTTTCTCTCGGTTTATGATTACACCCCGGCGTCTGAAGACCCGAGAAGGCGTGCGGTTTTAGTCGGTTCAAGCCCGACATAACCGCCCCCGCTGGCCGGCGGGGTATCCGAGGAGATTTCCGCACGAAAAAAAAAGGTACCGCCTGCTATCAAACTTGTTTGGGTCTTTTCAGGCATTGCTTAATGACTTGACTTTTTTGCAGTCGGGTCTTTAATTATTTCAATATAAGTAATTAAAGAAAGTTGCATTTCTTTCGACACAAGTATTTTATACTCAAATAAAATTAACTAAAGTGACGTATGTAAGGGTTTCGTGAACATAATATTGAAATATATGTACTAATGGAAAAAGTGAATAACATTTGTTATACAGAGCGAAGTAAACAAAGCATTTTTTCTAAGAGATTGGTTTAACATAAACATGTCTTATATGTACTTTGTTGAGTGATGAGCATCGTATCACATAAATCGTTTTAGAAATTCACAGGACAAGATTTACCTACATTTCTTATGCTTTACAGTTTAAGTTACAAATTAATCATATCGATTTCCACTAGGATGCACAGCATAGTTGGTGAGGCATTAATTAACACTGAAATAAAATAAGGACACTATATTCAAAACGATACGATAAACAGTATCAAAGTATGCACCTAAGATTGTAATTTTCTTTTTTAAATATTTCCATCCAACTGTGTGTGGGCAGCGGTACCAGTTAGAAACGGAATCCCTGAGACCCCAATATTATTATAATCCAAGCTATTAGACACTTTAACCACCTATCTTCATTCTTCTCTATATACATTATACTAGGTGATGCCCGCGGCTGCTGCAGGAATCTGTTCCGGGGATAAAAAGTAATTACCTATGTTTGAGCTGAGAGTGAGAGAAAGTGGAGCGAAGCATTTGTGAGGCTACTCCGCCTAAACTAAACTAAATTTTGACCAAACTTGGCATGTAGATACAACTTGATACCCGGAAGGTTTAGAAAAATGAAATTGAAAATCGAACATACCATGGAGGAATAATCCACGATTCAAAAATTTCAAAATCTGATTTTCAATGATCGACTTCATACGTGTTCCTACCACTGATACCTCATCACAAATGATAACTTACGAAAGTTAAGCACCCATCTGTGGTCATTCGATTCGGCATTAAACTCAAGCCCATGATGCCCACCGTCGATGGTAATCGGGGGGTTGGGCAGGTTTTGTAGGTAATCATGTAGTTCACTCTCAGCTCAACATTGCAACAGCAGAGTGCATTGCGCCCCTAGTTTATTCCGGATCATAAACTATCTGTTAGAAATATCATCCAAATCCATTATTGTATAACTACATTTATTTATGCTTATTTTGTGGTAAATATAGTATTTTATGTCAATACTGATTCGGTACAGTAAGCGCTTCGAAGAATGTAGCAAGGCAACACGTGACATTCAATCGGGCATAACTCCAAACCGGTCCGCCAAAATCGTTCCTATCCTTGTCTTCACATGACAGTCAAGTCACATGATTCTATAATACTAATATACTACGCTTACAATTTCTAGATCGAATTTAAGTTAACATTATGTCGAAACTTTACAGCAATAAACAAATCCAATTCAGACCATAATTGAGGCAGCAGTTATTTTAATGGGTCCTTTTTATTTATTCAGAAAAGAGTAGAAGATGTAGAAGGAGCGGACCCAGGCTCCAAAGTTTGTTTCCAGCTTCGCCCGGGAAGTAATTTGTAAAAAAACCTCCTTGTAACTCGATTGCAGCGCCATCTACCGACGCGATAAATAGATAAAAACCGTCTTTGAAGCGGGTTGTATATCTGGTTAAAATTTGAACTTAATCGATGCTGATCTTAAGTTCAAACTTCAAATTTCATAGCATTCTAATTTCAAATGAATTGAAATACATGGAATTATTTTTCTAAAAGTAGCCATTTCTTCATTGATAAGTCGCTAGCCATCTATGGCTTTGAGATGGTCCCCTCGGTTGTGGTAACCACGGAGTCCTCAACTTGCCCTGTAGAAGGGGAGCGCGCGTCGCTAGCTGCCACAGCCTGCCTCTGCTGGGGTGACAGGCGGCCACATCTGTCATCCGCAGGCTTACGCCCATGGAGAACGCAGGTTGACCGCTACTTTCTCGAGCATTACTAACTCGCAGAAGGAGGCGGCGACGGCCCTCGCTCTCGCACTACGCACCATTTCATCATATCATAGTGCCGAGTGAGAGGACTCCCACCCCGATTGCTGCCACGAGGTCACGCCTCGGCACCTCTCACGCCTGGCACTCTGCCTGCTATGATGCCCCGAGTCCTCAGTCGCGTCGCAGTGATGGCACTGACGTTGGCTCCTTTCTGATCCGAAGCAGATGGTCTCCGAAGCTCCCCTTGCCGGAGATAACCTGCGGCAGTCGGACTACGAGAGAAAATTCAATACCCGAGAGGCAGTATAAAAGACCTTTCCTCAGAATTAGTTTCCTCCCGCTCGTCGTCGTCTAGGCATCAAGAAACTGCCACTGCGTTACCAAAAATTTATATTATAATAATATTCCACGACCGATCCGTAGTCACACCTTACTACCACACTGGTGTGACTATGGTTCATTTTATTTATCCGTGGCAACACTAGTGTGACTATGGATAATTTTATTTACCTGTAGTCACATTGGTATAGCTATTGATCATTTTAGCCCGATCCATAGTCACACCAACACACCATTAACGTTGTCACGAAAGTTCTATACTGCGAAAACATAACAACATAACTTCACCCGGCGCGCCGCGGCGCTTCGCCGGCCGCTGCCGCGGCACTCTCGCTCCGCTCGCTCGGCTCGCGCTCTGTTGGGGTCACAGTTCTAACCTAACCTAACCCACTTTAGTAGCAACATCGCAGTATAGAACTTTAAAAAATGGTCAGTTCTTAGAAACATTGTACATACTAATTTCATCATTTTTTTTTTCGTCAAGCGTGTGTTTAGGTTATTGTGGTGTGACTATAGATAAAATAAAATTATCCATAGTCACACTAGTGTGGCCACGGATAAATAAAATGAACCATAGTCACACCAGTGTGGTAGTGAGGTGTGACTACGGATCGGTCGGCTAATATTCATTGAGATACATGTAAATATAAATAATATATTGGTAAATTAAGACGAGAGAAATACATATATACGTATCCACAAGCCAGAAAAATTGACAACAAGTGCGATCAATATAAATATTATATGTATAATGGACATGGTTAAATCATTTCTTTTGGCATGTGGCGTGAAATGTTATTTCAAATTATACTTATTTAAGTATAGTAAATTGTATCTCATAATACTTGCCAAAGAAAATAGTCCACCGCATTATTCCCCTCTAGCGCGTGTGAAATAAAATATATCTGCATACATATTTCACTCTCATGAATAAATATTGAATATTTTTCGTATAAAAGTTTACTACCCCTCGCAAATATTTGAATGTTAAACTGTTGGAGTAATTATTTTATTAGGTAGCTACTCGGTATTATTAATCGACTTCGAAAGCAACAGGAGATTTATCAATACGACACGTACATATAGTATGTATAGTTTTATTGAAACCAAACCATATTCACATTATGATGTTTTTCTTGTGAATACGTTTAAAAAAATGGTTTTCAAAATTACTAGTGTTCTCCCTAACTCCTCCAGCTAAGCTAAATTGCTTGTGTTAAGGACATTCTACATTTCTCTATTCTCATTCTACATTCTACCCAAAGTAAGTGAGTTACGGACTGAATTTAGACAGTACAATATTTCGACATGTAGCGAACTTCGAAAACACATTTATCGACAAGTCATTGCTTCGACAGACATCTATTAGACAATACACACCTTCGAATTACCACTACTTCGACAGATGATTATTCGACAGACAATATTAGACAAGACACATCTTCGAATGACCACTAGTTTGACAGATTTTTTTAACACTCTCCCAAAATAATAATGCTCTGAAATGTATTAAAAAATGTGCCCTACCTAATTAAATATGTACCCAATCAATTGAAACAACAATTCCGGCGCTTCGCCAGCCGCTGCCGTGGCACGCTCGCTACGCTCGCTCGGCTCGCGCTCTGTTGGGGTCACAGTTCTAACCCAAAATATCCCACTTTACTTATTTTTGGAATATAATTTTAAAAATCTGTCGAAGTAGTGGTCATTCGAAGATGTATTTTGTCTAAGTATTGTCTGTCGAATAATCGTCTCGTCGAAGTAGTGGTAATTCGAAGGTGTGTGTTGTCTTATAATTGTCTGCCGAAGCCATGACTTGTCGATCTATGTGTTTTCGAAGTTCAGTCCGTAAACGAAAGTAAGTATAGAATAACTAGCTTGTGTTATGGGTTTCAGAATGCGGATAAACATACTTAAATACATTTTATTTTATAAATACATACATATTATACATAGTAACACCCAGACCAATGGAAATGGACATATTTATGCATACAAGTACTTGCACTGACCGAAAATCGAACCGTTATCGAATCGACCGAAAGTCGAACTCCTGGCGTTGTAGTCGAATGCACTACCGCTACGCCACAGAAGCCGTAATTGGAGGACAGTGTGTGAGGAGTGGGTTAACATCGTCGGTAGCATAATGGCCAGGATTCGAACCTCAGGACCTCTCGATCGCAAGGCCGACTTCTTAACCACCAAGCTACCGAAGCGACGTTGTCATGAAGGTCTGAAGCAACTTGTAAAATTTGCATGGTCTACTCCTTGTAAATTAAGTTTTTTATTAGAACCTACGTTACAAGACCATAAATTACAACAGCAACAATTTTTGAAACAAATAGCTAAAAAGCCTTGTCTCCAATTCATTGTATTACTTCCAAGTTTGACTACAAGATATGCGTATTGTCATTATCTCAATGCGATAGAAACTAAATAAAATATGAATAAAACAGTGTGATGCCCCATTGTTTTTTCGTGCGGAAATCCCCCTAGCCTCCCCTAAAACCGCTCGCCGTCCGTAGGCCACGGTAACCACGGTTCCCATCAGGTAGGTTGTGTGCTTTTCTATCACTTAACTGGTATAAAATAAATATTTTTTATATGTTAGTATGAAAACGGTTACACACTGTCTTGTTTTCCTTTTAATCGCTAAAAAACCGTCATATTGCTGTGAAAACGGTTTTTCACAATTAAAATGAAAACTTGAGGTCATACAAAAAATGCCTCATATAAAAAATGCGTGTTTTTAAAAAACAAATCGAATGAGCTCTAGTGGACTTCAATCGGTTAAGTAGATTTCCGATAAATTGCGTAAAACCGTGTCCTTCGCACGAAGTCTTTAACTTACGTTTAGATTAATATGAAAAGTAAAAACTTAGGTATGTGTAGCTTTTGTGGGACTTTCAAGTTTCCTGTATGTTTTAATAAAATCGATCCAAAAAAATCTTGTAGCGCAGACAAAATACAGAAAATTACTTGCGTATAATGGCCAAAAAAAAAGTTTCAAATTAACCTATAACCTACGATGATTTCTCAAACGGTTTCATATTTGTGAAGAGATTATCTACAACTATGTCGTTGTCGCAGACCATCGTAAGTAGAAAAAATAAGAAGAAAGGGACCATCACACCTGGCGACAAGATGTGTCTTGTAGTTATTTGGGGTCTCAGGAATAGAAAGCCGATCGCAGTTGCCGATCCTCGGACTCAGACTCAAACTCATAAACCTGTAGCTCTATAAAGTCGAAAACTGAAGTGATTAAAAACATCAAGCCTTATGCGAACTGTTCGTGTTAGCTGTGACTGCTTTTTTTTAATTATTTGTTACCTAAGCGTGACATTTATGAGGTTTATTTTTGCCCACAGCCACGGAGAAGACTTGATCGTGACGCCCTTCGCACAGGTCCTGGCGAGCTTGCGCAGTGTTCGCAACAACATCTTATGTCTCACCAACGTACCGGCTGCCAAGTAAGCATTTCTTTTATTTTCTTTCATACGAACTGTAAATATTTAACAAAGTTTCAAGTAAAAGGAATATATTACGCACGTGATGCCGATCATACTTCAGCGTGAGTTTATATTTTTATGTCTCGTAAAACAATATAATATATTATGAGTCGTGAATACATTAACTATAATCCTGGCATTTATTTATAACAATCCTATTATTTGTCTGAAACATATACAACAACACACAAGATATTACTTAAAATTACGCCTGTTGTCCCAGAAGGTGTAGGCACAGGTGAATAAACACCCAGATCACCACCCTACCCCATGTTGCAAGAAATTTAGCTTGGTTACATTTTTGCAAATACTCGCGGATAGCAAGACTAAAACAGCCGGAAATGATGATGTCTGAAGGATGTCAACAGTACCGTCCGTCAGAATACATTTTATGATAGTTCAGATAGTGGTTCATCGTATTTTATTTGTAGTACGCACAACAAACATATTAACTTATTACCTAAACTTATACTAATTCTACTCTTATCTCTATTGTTGGACTAAAGAAGCTTTCGGGCGGACAAATTGTGAAAACAATCTACGTACATTAAGTTATAATGTACTATGTACCAGAGAAACCATTTCAAACAAAAGATAGGGTGCAATTTATTGCAAGCGTGGTGCAACCGGGGGTGTTATGGTTTCATAGATAACGACCAATGCGCACAGATGCGACATTTTTATTCTGCTTGCCCTATACTACTTTAAACTGTATATACTAAATACCAACACATAAATAAATAAAATATTATTTTAGATCTAAATATATTTTAATTTCCTCATTTACTTTATTTAACTTAATATTTTGACATATAGTCTAACTGTCTTTGCCAGGTATTTATCTTCATATTTAAAATGATCTGAACATATAAAAGTATGATCGCTCGGTAGCCATGTATTTTCATTACTATTTAGGGAAATCTAAAAGAAACCATTCACTATTATTCAAGTAATGGTATTCTCCGAACACGTATGACTAACTATGAGTTGAAAAGAGACTTGCATGAATAAATAAATATTCTAGGGCATATTACAGAGCGCCAAACTAAGCAGAGCTTGTCATATGGGTTCTAGAATGCGGATAAACATACTTCGAAACTTTTTTTGTAAATATATACACATCATACGTAGAAACACTGCGACCTCTGACTTAGCAGTCGAATGCTCTACCGCTACGCCACAAAGGTAAAAAATGGGCCATCTAAGTATTATGTAACCTTCAAACGGGGGGAGAGGGGGAGGAAGGTAACTTATTTTGATGACATGAGGGGATAGATGGGGGGGGGTGGTCATTACATCAGCAATATTATTTATTTACAAATATTAAATGTTCTTTTTTTGATGTACGGCACCCTACTACTACTACCTTTCAAGCCCAAGTCGACCTCACCTGCTAGCTGGTATATCTGCAAAACAACAGACAAGGCTCTGGTGCAGGCTAGGTCAGACGGCAGTCGCTCCCGTAAAGGGCAAAATAAGCTACTCAAAAAAAATACGGACCCCAGGCATTGTGTTATGATTATTTCATTATTTCTTCTTTCTTTGTAGTGGACTGTTTTTTGTAAGTTGTTTACACGCAAGAAGGTATTGTTGAATCGACTTGTCACAATTTTGGCATGCATCTCGTAGGTGAATCGTCTATTATTTCATTCACCCAATAATTATAATATGAAGTGTATTTTTGGGTTAGAAGCTTTAGGACTACTTCTCGATAAGGCAAGGTATCAATATGACTAGTTCGCTATAGGACTAAATCTCAATATGACTACATCGCATTTGGACTAGATAGCTATACGACCATATATCCATATGTCTTGTTATCAGATTGACTTAATATCAAAATGACGTACAATGGCATCGAAAAGTGGCTCTTCAACCTTACACTCCACCAGACTTCATTATTAAGCGCGCTGGCCACTTACCAATGAGTTCCTGAAACCCTTATAAAAAAAAATTGTGGTAAAAGTCTTTCAATGAACTGTCAAGACTTTTTTGCATATTTTATTTCTGCATTTCATTTTGTTTTTTGTTTACTACACATACACAAATGCAAAGAAATGAATTTAAATTTATTCAAAATAAAAAAAGGAAAGAACCTCTTCTTTACAATGGCTCTAGATTTAATTTTGTAGCAATCAATTTAAGCGGTACGTCTTTTTGGCGTTGCTGCAAAAGACAAGAGTGTACTGTGTAGTGCTTCTCTTACATTAAAAACAAAGAAAAAACGGGACTGGACGGACGGAGAAAGTTCCCTAGTGTCAGTCACAAGCTTTCTTATACATATAATAAAAACTACAACATTTTTCACGTAGCATGGGTACGGTGACGTTTGGGATTTGAAGTTACTAGAGATGTAGTCAAGATAAAATCGCATGAAATAAAATCGATTATATATCTTATCGAGATCATTTATTAATGAAGTAGAAATCGATTCTATTAACCAATAATTTTGAAGAAAAAAAGTAAAACAAAATTGATAACCTGTTTAATTATTTATTAAAAATCAAACATGTTCATCATCTTCATCATCATCATCATCATCATCATCGTCATCTGACTCGTCGACGTGAATAATTATTTGGGAATCAATTATGCAGTCTATTCTAATGTCTCGCTCCCAGTCATGTAAGATTAGATTTTAGGTTTTCTCCACTACTTTCTTCCAGTCATCGCCAGTGACATTTTTGCATCCCTCTTTCAATAACCCCATCATTTTTGTGGCTGTAAAAGGCGGAGCTGTATTTTTTCGTGCAGCGTATCCTGAAACAAGATAAAAAACAAATTGAGTCATAGAATTCAAGTAATAAACATAATCATATTTTTGTCAGTATGTAAATAGACTATGGTTAAACAAGTTACCTTTGATTTGGGCCCAAATTAATTCAATGGCATTGTACTGACAGTGGTACGGTGGAAGCCTCAGGACTTCGTGACCATATTCGTTTGCCATCATATCTAATTTGTATGTCGTTTGGGGCTTGTGCATTTTTACGAGCTTCACTAGCTCCACCTTTAATTTCGTCTCATCGGCTTCCACATTATTGGCTTGGAGCCACTCGATCAACTCGCTCTTCTTATTGGAAGAAGTCGGCGGTTTGTTCAATTGCACGGAGTGATATGGGGCATTGTCCATAATAATTGTGCTGGGTTCTTCTAAATTGCTAAGCATATTTTGAAACCACTCCGTGAATACTTCCGCATTCATATCTTCGTGATATTCTCCCGTCTTTTTCGATTTAAAAGCAAGTAGCCCATTTTCTACAAATCCTTTCGATGTGCCTGCGTGACAAATAATCAATCTCTCCCCTTTTCCTTCTGGCACTTTGGTCGAGGCATGAGGTGTATCGTCAGTCCACATTTTACCGACCGTATGATTGGCATTCAGCCAAGTTTCATCCAGGAAGACGACATTGCTCCAATCGGTAATCGCTTTAGCCTTTTTCAAAAAGGTAACCCGCGCAAGTGCTATATCGCCCCTCTCCATGACAATTTTTCTTTTGTTTACTTTTTTGAATTGGAAACCAATGTCCTTCAATACGCGCCACAAGGATGTAGGACTTCCAGTAAACAAATCAGCATCTTTTAAAACTTGACCAGCTTTAGAAGCGTCGGTAATTCTTTATTCTGGTAATAGTTATAAATGTGGCTCCGTATAGCATCGGCCGCAAAACTGTCTACATCTGTTACAGATGCCTTTTTGGTTCGCTTTTTATTAGGGGTGGACAACTTATTTTCTTCTGTATCGTGAGCACCATATTTTTCTCGAGTGATTCGAGAAACCGTGTTCCGCCCAATGTCTAACGCATCTGCCACTCGATCCAAAACGTTGGACACAGGCAATAGCGTTCCGCCATTCTCACGTTCCCGCTCAAAGTAATCCCGCAATCGAACTACAAATTCACGGGCTTGACTACCAAGCACAGTCTTTTTCGTTCTTTTTGGCATTTTGCCAAAAAAAAAACAACAAAACAAAAGTCAATAACAAAAAACGGTAACGAAAACAACAAAGCACAACGATAGTCAATAACAAAAACAAGTAACAAAAACACCACGCAAGCTCAAAACAAAGAAAACAGACCGCATACAAGGCAGACGCACTCGTACTGAGTTGATATAACAAGATGGCTGCCAGCTCATGCTTAAGCAGTGTTGCTATATTATAATAAAGCTCCACAAAGACAAAAATGCTTTGTTTAAAGTTTATTATTACATAATTATATTTTATAATCGTATTTTAGTTAAAAATACAACTAACGATTTATGATACTTTATTCGACAATTTATCGATTATAACGATTTTACTATGTCAATCTCTAACGCAACCTGTTCCGATTCACGCATCAAGAATTATGTATTTGGAATGTTTATATTTAAAGTTTAAATAATTACGGAGAAATAAAAATAGTTTTAAGTTAAAAATGCAAAATAAAACAGTTTTCTTTTTATCTTCGCATTAAGTGTTGTTTCCTGTATTCCGCGTTAGGTAAATTGTTTCGAAATGAATCATGCATGAAATGGAATTAGTCAAATGTCACCGTACCCATGCTACGTGAAAAATATTTTAATAATAAAAATTTAAACTTTTATTTATGACTAAATCATTATTAACTTTAATTTATTACATAATCAAATTTTATGTATTTATCTGGTATTCTAAACAAAACATACTGCAAACGCATTGTCTGTCATTAAATTTTGGTGATAATTGTACTTCTGAAAACAAACGACAATATTGTCTATTCGCTATCTGGGCCAATGGCTATTTAGTCCAAATGAGATCTAGTCCATACACGATGTAGTCATATCCAGATTTAGTCCTATTGCGAACTAGTCATATTTACTATGTAGTCTTATCGAGAAGTAGTCCTAAAGCTTCTAACCCGTATTTTTTATACTATATTATCTGATATGTAATCTGCATCGCTTAATCTATAAAATGATATTAAAAAGTAAAGATTAAACTTTTTTAAAACAAGCTTATACTAAAAAATCTGTTGTACTGAAAGAAAAATAATAATTTTATGCAAGGGTTGTGCTGATTTCAAAAGCTTGTAGTGCGCTATTTTATTTCTCAAGTTCTATGCCAAGACCAGCCTACCGTCTTCATCTTCAGAGCTTGGACATATATTATCACCAGAGATAGGTTTATCATGTATAGTTTAGGAGTCCCTATGGCCACCTTCCTACTCCTATCAAACCCTGAATACCATGTCACATCAGAGAGTTTGTCAAGACAAAACAAATGAGCCCAAACTCGATAGGTTTATTTTGTTTAGTTTTGGAGTTCCTATGGCTAACTGCCTACTCCATCATCCGACCAGCTGCATGGTACCATATTAATGCATTATCATCCAAACTAAACGTGTATGCAAAATTTCATTTCAATCGGTTGAGGATAACTGCTAAGTTGCAAGATTTGACCCGCACTAACATACATACATTATATTGTACAGTTCAAATACATTTATAATCCCAATTTTTTTTTACTTTTTTAGACCTTTTTTTACCGTTTCTACGTTTTGAGACTATTGAATACACCGGGCTGTAATTAATGTATAGGAACTGCAAATGTACAAATTGTGAGCACATGCCGATATTTGTTTTTACCTTCTTGGGGCCATCGGTCACATGTAGCCAGCCAAGTTTGTGGACTAGCCCCTTCATCAGTGACTACAGCAAAATTAACTTCGTCCCTCAATCCAGTTGTAGTCGAAACAGTCAGCCCGACTCGCACTTGACGCACTTTGAGGTGGGTGTGCATTGTGATGTAGTATTTACGGTAGATAAAACATACGGACTTCCCCAATTTAAATAAATAAATATTTTACGGCATTCTACACCCAAAGACCCTCTAGACCCAAAGTAAGCATAGTTTAACTAGCAAATTAGTTAATACATACATATTATACATAGAAACAACCAGACCAATGCAAATACACATATTCATGCATGCAAATTATTATGTAATAATAGACATATCATTGCTTTCCTACTTACTACTTAACAGCCCATTAAAAGATGCTTTAAACATTAACCGTTCCTGACTTTAAATATATCCACATGATATTATCTCTTACGTGAATCCTATCTTCGTCATAAGTGTTTATATAATCTCTTGCGCGTGAGCAAATCCAAGGCTTTCCTACAACGATGTATAAAGATTTAGGATATGATATACTTACGGCTGTTCACAAAATTCGGTTTGTGTTTAATTTCAGCACGTAGATACTTCTTATTGTAATGCAATATATATTTGAGTTGTTACACACTTTTTTTTTTTACGTGCGGTAATCCCTTCCGCTGGCCAGCGGGGGCGGTTATGTCGTGCATCGACTAAAACCGCACGGTGTCCTGCCCAAGTGTCCATTGCCGGGTACCCCGGGTAAGCACTCGAAAGGATAACCCCAGGGTTACCGGCGGACCTTGGCCGCCAGCGGAGCGTCGCCTGGTGGGGTCGGGTTTTTATCCCGCGTCGGTGAGTAGGCAGACGTGTGTAGGACACACACGACACGCCTCCGCCACGGCCTACTTCTGTAAGAACGGCGAGTCGGCCAACTGCCGTCCTCAGGCCCCGGGCGTAGACGAGTCTGCGGCGCCCTCGCCGCAGACTGCGGAACTCGGGGGGCAGGGTTTTCTCCCACTCCCTCTCCGCAGTCTCTTTCGCGAGCATTACCTGCTCGCAGAAAGAGGCGGCGGCGTGCCACTTGCTCTCGTCGGAGACCACGGCCCTCACCATGGTCTCCAACGAGAGAACGTCCACGTCCAGGACCGCAACGAGATCCCGGCGTTGACTCGCTCACGCAGGGCACTCCACTAACGTGTGGAGCGGAATCCTCGCAGTGCTGGCACTGCGGCGTTGTCTCCCGGTGGATGCGCCATAGATACTTACCGAAGCACCCGTGTCCGTTAAATATCTGGCACATCCGGTAGGAGAGGTCACCGTGGTGCCTCTCCAACCACTCCTTCATGATCGGCCTCATCGCCGCAATGGTGGATGCCCCCACCTTGGGTGCTCAAGTCGCACCCTCCATGTCTCCATGAGTTCCCGTCGGAGCTGGGACCGCTGAGCCCTGATTTCTCGGGGCTCCGGCCTATGGCCCCGCTCCAGCGCCTCCTTGCGCCATTGGTACAACAGCGCAAGGGCTCTCGCTTCCAGGTCCCATGGAGGGGTCCCAGCTAGGAGACATGGCGCCTCGACGGAGATCGTGCGATACCCCCTAATGACTCTGACGGCCATTGCTTTTAACGGGCTGTTTAGAACAGCCACGTTGCGGGCCGCCAGAGTCTCCGCCCATACGGGGGCCCCGTACAGGGCCATGCTTCGCACGATCCCCAGGTACAGTCTCCTAGTGGGGGCGTTGGGTCCCTTAACGTTGGGCATCAGCCGCGATAGCGCGGCCGCAGCCCCCCTCAGTTTTGGGACCAGACTTCGGAGATGAGGTCCGAAGTCCCATCGGCTATCGAGTACGAGCCCAAGGTACTTCATCGTGGGCTCGATGCCGATGCTTACGCCCCCTACGGTTATGCTGGTTCCCGCAGGTGGCCCCCTCCGAGGCCCGTGAAAACACATGGCCTCGGATTTGTGGAGAGCCACCTCGAGTCCCAGCCGCCGTATTCGACCCACGACTTGAGCAACCCCTGCCGTGGCCTTTAGTGCCGCGCTTCGGTACGTTGCTCCCCGCGCCATAACGAGGGTGTCGTCAGCATAACAAATTATGCTGACACCCTCGAGCAACGTACCGCGTGTTACACACTACTGTTGTAAATTATTTACTGATAACGTTAACTTATCAGTATACTCGATGTGTGATTAAAAGCTTTCGAATCAGACGAACCTATGTAGATAGTGTGGCGGGAAAACCACAGTTGTTTACTTTTTATTATTTTATGTCGATCGAATGTGCAAATGTATTTATTTTCTTATTTCATGTGCGTATATAATCGTTTTTACTCAAGCCATTCAACCATCCATCTGTACTGTAATATATCTCGTCATACTGTACGAGACGTTATGTTTATTAGTTATTCTGATGACGTAGGTACCTACTGTGACGTCGTAATCGAGTTTCAAGGTCGACGATAAATATCAGCGCGAGCACGCGACCATCAAATCAGATACTCGACAGGTTTACGTCGACGCAGTTTCGTCATCTGTAACGACGCGACGGTTCAGAGTCCAGACTCATGATGAAATGACAATGAAATTTTATTCAAACGTCGAGATTCATATATTTTCCCAATCGACATTCATATTGAGTCATGAATAGTTGTAATGACTAACTACTATGAAATAGGACGAACGCTACAGGTTTATGAGATTTCAAAATCTAAGGACCGGCAACTGTGACCGGATTTCTATTCCTGAGACCCCAAATAACTACAAAACACTTCTTGAGGCCAGGTGATGGTCCCTTTTCGCCCTTTTTTTCAACTTTGTCAATACTTGCACGTCAATACTTCTACGACAACGACAATATACCAAATTTTAGATAATGTCTTCATAAATATGAAACCGTTTGAAAATCATCATAGGTTCTTTAGAAACTTTTTTGGCCATTTTACAAAAGTAATTTTCTTTACTTTTGCCTACGCTACGCGAAAACTTATAGATCGATTTTATTAAAACTTTCAGCAATCTTTAAAGCCCACAAAAGCTACAATATGTCCAAGTTTCAACTCTTCATATCAATCAAAACGTAAGTGGACTTTAAAAATTTCGCGTGAAAAATACGGTTTTTCGCAATTTACAGTTTTACAAAAAAGTGCTTCATATAAAAGATTTGTATTTTTGAAAAACAAATCGAATCAGCTCCAGTGGACTTCAATCAGTTTAGTAGATGTCCGGTAAATTGCGAAAACCCGTGTCATTCGCGCGAAACTTTTAATTTCTATATCTTACGTTTTAATTAATATGTAGAGCCGAATCGCTGCTACATTCAATACAGTGAGCATGGCTCGCATAGGAGACCCCGCAAGTTGTTGAAGTGACGTATTCGTTGTTACGTGTTTTTTGTTGTTGCTTCTTTTTCATGATAAATTACTTTTGTCAGTCAGTTTCACTTCTAACCTCTTCTTCTTCTTCTTCTTTTAGTTAATGGCTTCTGCAGTAGAATTTCGCCAATCTCTAGTAAAATATAATAAATGTTTATAAAATTATTAACGGCGAAAACGCCAATGTCAAGTCTGCCACTTTTCTAGGCCTGCGCTCTCAGTCTGCCCTTCTAACCTCAACTTGTTTACAAATTATTTGACTTTGACGTATTACGTCTCTCGTTCGAAAACGCTATCAACGCATGGTTGGATATTAGTCTTATCACCCCCGTTGTGCAAGTGCATAGAGGATTAGAAGAAAAAAATGATTGAAGTTTATATTTTATTACAAACTTTTTATTAATTTTAATTCACTTATATATCTATCTATATATATATATATATATATATAAAAATGAATCGCAAAATGTGTAGGTAAGCACATAACTCAACAACGCCTGGAACAATTTGACCAATTCTTTTTTTCAATGTTCGTTGAAGTCCAAGGATGGTTTTTACGGAGAGAAAAGTTGAAAAAATTGCATAAAAAATGCCTCGGGGCCAAGTATGCCACGGGCGAAGCCGCGAGGGACAGCTAAAGTTTAAAGAATTTATTCTCAAAAAGACATACAGAGTCACTTCCATGAGAACATAATAAAAAGATTATTAATTATCATAAGGTAACGGTCACCGTAAAGAAAGGGACCCATTTGGCGGTATCAATCTCAAAGTTAAACTATTTAGTCTTGTAGTACTGTCTTGTAGTATATGGCTAGTAGTACTATATTTATTAATTTCTGTTGGGAGGTTCTGATGAAGAGAGTTTCGTATCTTGTTCTTCTTCTGTTGCCTCTAGTGATAGTTTTGCTAGTGTGTCCAGTGATAACCATTCTCTACAGCTCGGTGACAAACTATTTCTCTATTTTTTAACCCTTTCCTCATTTTTTTATATTTTCTACATAAATGCTCTTTCGATTCCGAGTACCTACGTTCATGCTGCACTAGTTTCTGAAACTTTTCTCCAGGCGAGGCCGCGGTGGCGGCCAAAGTCTGCCGGTAACCTTGGGATTATCCTTTCGAGGGCTCACCCAGGGTGCCCGGCAATGGACATTTGAGGAGGACACCTTGTGGTTTTAGTCAGTCCGATATCGACACGCACACCCCATCGTCGGCACCGATGGGGTGAAGCCCGTGAGGGCTTCCACATGCTAAACGAAAAAAAACGCCTGCACTCCCTTCTACCCAGTATTATCTCCCGGGGTATAAGATTGTGCGTGATGACAGAAAGGGTAAGGCATGTGGGAGGGTTGCTGTGTATCTTCATGGAGATATTTCTTATAAGGTTGTTGACCAGTCTTCATATACCTATTGTATACTCATATTGTATACTGTGGTATACTCAAATTTTGTAGAATATCTCTTTATTGAGATAAATTTTAAGCGTACTCAAACACTACTGGGCGTTTTATAGCCCTTATTTCTCTTCTTTTGAAACGCTACTTGAAAATTTTTCGTCAGTGTATGAACACAGAATTATCCTTGGGGATTTCAAGACCTGTCTTCTTAAGGGTGAATCACGCAGCTCTATTGTCACTTCTGTCAACATGCAAATTCTTCTCTTAAACGCGACACACAAAGCCCCTAATGGTAGGCCCTCTCTACTTGACCTTATTTTAGTCTCTACCTCTCATAAAGTGGCTTCTCATGGATAGCTGTCTGCTCCCTTCTCACACCACGACCTTCTATATCTCTCCTATGAACTTCGTCCTCTAAAACGCAAGAGTATATTTTTATTTCTTCGTAGTTCAAAAACATTGATCTGGAGCGATTGAGAGATCTCCTGTTTTTAACTGCGAACACCTGGATGAACTGGTCCCTATACAAGAAACTACGAAGTCACTGCAGTCGTATATATAGAGATGAGAGACGAAGCTACATTCACGATTCCATTCAGCGTCTTAACACTTGTCAACTATGGCAATTTCTTAAATCTTTAGGTATTGGGAAGGTCGGGGTGTGTGTTGGGTAACCTCCTCGAGTGTCGCTCCGATTCCGATCCCGCTGCAGTCCGGGGGGAACGGAATCGGAGCGGCCGGTACACCCTGGGCGGCGGTCAATGGTTTCCCTTTCACCCCTTCATAGGGTTGGCATTGATCGTCGGCCAATACCCAGCGTGGCGGGAACACATCGCTCTCCGTACTCCTCTGCTTTCAGAGGAGACAGGATGAGCGATGCTGTTAGTGGTGAGATGGCCCAGGGTCAGCCGGGGTGCGAGGGATATGCTCTATGGGTAACCTTACACCCCGGCGTCGAAGACCCGAGACGGCGTGCGGTTTTAGTCGGTGCAAGCCCGACATAACCGCCCCCGCTGGCCGGCGGGGGGGTATCCGAAGGGATTTCCGCACGATAAAAAAAAAAAAAAAAAAAAAGGTATTTGGAAGGTCGTGATGATGTCATGATACTACTACTGATACTGATATGGACCTCAATAAACTTAATGTCCATTTCTCAAATTCTTCACTACAATTCCTAGTGATGTCAAATCTTTTTCTCAAAACTATCTCTGTTCTCTTTCACTGCCATTAAATAATACTTTTTATTTCGTTGCGGCAGATGTTAAGAGACATTTTTCAACAATCTATATCTTCTAAAGCGGCAGTTCAACTTCAAATGCTTCTTCCCATCCTAAATCATATCATTTGTATCTTTACCCACATTATCAACTACTCCTTATACTCTAACTGCTATCCTTCTTCGTGGAAGAAGGCCTTTGTCTTGCTTCTGCCCAAAATACCCAACCCTACCATGCTGGCCCACTTCCGACCTATCTCAATTCTTCCTATCATGCCCAAAGTTCTCGAAAGTGTTATCTACGATTAACAGTCTAGATACCTCTTCTCTAATGGCATGCTAAGTCCATTCCAATGGCTTTTGCCTTGGTCATAGTACTGTAACAGCTCTAGTCAAAATAACTGATGACATAAGGTTGGCCATGGAGAATAAGCAACTCGTAGTTTTGGTCTGCTTTCAATTCTGTTGATTTTCACATCCTTCTGGGAATCTTAAAATCTCTTAATGTTTCTGCTTCGGCAACTGCATGGTTCAAATCTTATCTTCAGGGACGCTCTCATATAAATCATCGCTCATTTGTGCATATCAATGAGGCCTCTTGCAATTGGTGCGACTTGGTGGCTTCTGATAGAGAAATATGAGAATGACAGTTTTCATTAGATTGGTAGGTATTTAACTCAAAGTAATTATGGGACAGGCGTCCCTTTTTTCTTTTTTTTTTATCTTGCGGAAATCCCTTCGGATACCCCCCCCCCCCGCCGGCCAGCGGAGGCGGTTATGTCGGGCTTGCACCGACTAAAACCGCACGCCGTCTCGGGTCTTCAGACGCCGGGGTGTAAGGTTACCCATAGAGCATATCCCTCGCACCTCGACTGACCCTGGGCCATCTCACCACTAACAGCATCGCTCATCCTGTCTCCTCTGAAAGCAGAGGAGTACGGAGAGCGATGTGTTCTCGCCACGTTGGGTATTGGCCGACGATCATTGCCAACCCTATGAAGGGGTGAAGGGGAAGTCATTGACCGCCGCCCAGGGTGTACCGGCCGCTCCGATTCCGTTCCCCCCGGACTGCAGCGGGATCGGAATCGGAGCGACACTCGAGGAGGTTACCCAACACACACCCCGGGACAGGCGTCCCTCGGGGTGACGTTCTTTCTATTCTTCTGTTTTCCATGTTAATAAATGCCATTACTAAAGTACTTATTTCACACTATCATCTCTATGCAGACGACTTGCAGTTAATTCGACACTTTAAAGCTGATGAACTGCCTGGGGCCGTTGCTGCCATCAATAGTGACTTAGTAAACATCAACTCTTGGGCCAAATCTTTTCTATTATTGGGTAAATCACATCCATCACGAGTCCATACCTCCAATAATTTATGACTCCGTGGCCATCAACTATTCGTAGATTGGAATCTTTCTTGGGATGTTTACATTGTAGAACCGTAAGGTATACTACTCGTTTCTATCTCTCAAACGTCTTCAGAATTTCTTTCCTCTTCAAACTAAAGTTACTCTTACACAATCTTTTCTACTTCCAATATTAGACTACGCTGATATCTGTTTTCTCGATGCATCGGGGGACCTCCTGAATAAACTTGAACGCTTGCAGAATTTGGGGATTCGCTTTGTATTCGGTCGATGAAAATTCGTTCGTGTATCTGAATTGGAATCGGAAAAGACTGAACTGACTTCCTATTCGGCAGCGTCGTTATACTCATATCTTATCTCTGCTCTATACTATCCTTCACAGCACTTATTCTCCAAGTTATCTGCGGGAACGTTTTGAATATCTCGTGCCTTGGGGCAAACCTTGTCGTCTTTCCACCTCCCTTCTGCTTCTTACTTCTGCACACAGCTCTAGCTGTTATGACCGGTCATTTACTATTTAGGCAGTTTGACTATGGAACTCACTTCCGCACACTATTCGAGATAGTCTCAGTCTGGACGTCTTTAAAAGAACTAAAGAACATTTCCTCTCACAATGTTAAATTATATATGTATATATAATGTATGAATGTACCGTACCAACTTTCTTCTTTCTTTTCTTTTCTATGTAAATTATTTTATTATACATATAGTATATTATATTTACTTATTAAGTGTATAATTTATGTAGGTATGTCTATTGTTTTATTTTTACCATCTTTCCTTTATGTTTACTTTGTATGTACACTTTGCTTCCCTTCCCTGTTATATTTTCTGCCTCTACTGCTCAAAAATAGGCATGAAGGGACCATCACACCTAGTGGCAAGATATGTTTATGTAGTATGTTCATATGTTTTTGTAGTTATTTGAGGTCTCCGGAATAGGAATTCGGTCACAGTTTCTGGTCCTCGAATTTTGCAAACTCAGAAACCTGTAGTAACTGCTCTAAAATGTATGTTCATTGCAATCAATATATGATAGCTACATCAAAGGGTTAGAATTGACATAAATAGATAACGCTGATATCAAATATTGCCATTGAGGAACCAATTTAAAAGTAATTTAGGTACATGTAAGTAAATGTTAACTATGACAGAATTTGTTTTAACCAGGCGGAGATTGTCTTTATTATGAAATATCAAAACTAAATTATGATCTACACTAAGTTGAAAAGATAATTCGACGTATACAGGGCATCCCACAGCGATGCCACATGTAGTGAAAGTATCTTAAATAATGTAGATAGACAATTTTACTGAAAGGAGATTTCATTTAATTATTTTTGTATGCAAACTGCATTCATAGATTTTTGAAAACTCGATTTCCACCCTCGGTGATCGAACCTGCTAAAATCCTGAAAAATAATACCCTGTACTTTTATGGCATAGGCAAACATAGTAAAAAAAAAATTAAAAAATCCATGAAATTAAAACTTTCAAATTCAATGGGACAAATATTTATAACATACCTTACTAATATTTATACCTTATTAACATTCTTTGACTATGTATCACAGTAAAAAATTGTAAAAGCAGTTTTGTTGCAAATTGAATGTTCTGCGACTTTGGTTCTATACCTTTGTCGTAGGACCAAAGATAACAAAGTTATTAACGAAAACGAATAAAAAATTGGGAACAAATTTTTCAAATTTCAAATTTTTTTATAAGTCTAGATTTCATGAATTTCCCTTTATTTAATTTACCGTGTTTTTTATAGAGATCCTTATATCTGACCCAATCGATTGATGCCATAAAAGTACAGAATGCTATTTTTTCGAATTTTTGCCGGTACGATACCGATAACTAGCGTGATGTAGACGTGTTACAACTACGCGCATACACATACGCAAGTGCTCATGCATCTTAAGGTTCTTCTAGCTACTATTGACTATTTTCTTCTTCAAGCAACGTATTAGTAGATAGATAGATTGAATGTGAGAATGAAAGAAATACGCATTATGAATCGTTCATTGATCGCTATCTGTTCACACTGCCGGCGAGACTCAGTTTTATGGCAATGGCAAAAGCTATCAAAGACACTAATAGCTAAGTAGCGCTTCATGATTTTATATAAAGGAGAAAGGTGCTTGAGTGATCTACCACTAACTGTTCCCCGCGGTTTCACCCGCCGGAGGCACTCAATCTATTCAAGCGGCCGCCCGCCCGCCTCTAGCTGACTTTTTTGTAATTGCTCGGCTTCTATAGATCGTACAGTTATGTTAAATAGTCTATACTCTTACCTTATACAAATAATATAACCCTCCCCATGAACTGAGCTATCAAATGCAAAAATATGAATAAAATATTTTCATTTGGCACAGGTTTGGTTCCAGAGATTAGTGCGTTCAAACAAAATAACAAACTTTTCAGCTCTATTATTAGTATAATGTATCTCTGTCATGTATCATTGTCTGTCTCGGACCATAAAGGTACACACACAATGTAAACCAAACAACGCTCATTATTTTTCTAATTATAGTACTGTTATTGTGATTATCTGTTTATGATATAGGCTTTATAACTTGCTGGCAGACATGCCAACTGCTAACAATGAGCATCTAAAAATAGAATCTTCTTAGGGTTCATCTGTTTTATTTTCCAGTTACCATAAGACTTTAATTTGCTTTTTATTAGTCTGTTCAACGGTTTGCTTTTGTTTACAGAGAATTTTATTGCGATCGTTATGACTAAGGTGTAGGATTTGTAGACAACTCAAGACCAGAATTCACACAGAAAACTATATATTATGATGAGATTTAGAGTGTTAGGGTTAGAAGCTTGGCTCTCCATAAAACCCGATAACTTTCTTACAGTCCAAGCAATATGGAGACTTGTTTTGGTGTCATTTCATATGATATCGAGCGTAAAAAGGGACAAAAGTATAATTCATCCTCGTAGTTATCTACCTATTGCAGTCAGCAGCATCATCTTCAACACAGCGTTAGTTCGGGTTGCGTCCAAAACATTCACTTAGGAGCCAATCTTGATGGGCTTCCCATACACCTTTGCACCCCATACAGAATTATATATATGAGGTGATGAACGCAAAAGAGGCGGAAGAAAAGGTACGGGAGAGGACTAAAACTCTCCCATCCCGCAAAGGGCGCACCGGACGTCAAAGTACTTTAAACGATCTCCGTCCTCCATGAGCGCCGGTCTAGGGGCAAAGAAGGCTTCCCTTGGCCCTAGGACAAGTAGGCCCGAAACGGTTGCCCGTCGTGTTCCACGCGTTCCTTTCCATAATGAAGGGATTTGGCCCAATGCCGGGTGGGGTTCCTGGGGAATTTCCTTTTTAGGGCATACCCGGGTTCCCCCGTAATAGGTACCCGTGACGAAACACCGTGTGGTTATAGGCGGTTCGATTCCGCCATAACCTCCTCCTCGTTAAGCCTCGGTTAGGTGGTACCCGTGGGGGTACCCAAACGTAAAAAATATATTTTTTGATTTTGATTTTATTTATTTATTTATTTATAACACACAAGGCCATTACATTATAAATACAATAGTATAACTCTGAAGTATTTGACACAACTTATAATGTTTGGTACATGTTAATAATTGGGAGCAACTGCAACCGAAATAGGTGGGAACCTGTATCTCGGCATGCAGCGCCATTTAATATACCTTTATAATTGTGCATACTTATACCTAATTTATTTATTTAACGTTGTATTATTATCGTTTCAGATCACGGAGATCGTCGGGTGCCGCAACTGCTGTTACACCGCAACCGAAAAATTTAAATCCTGGAGGTAAGGTGTTTGTATACGTAGTATACTTACGAATATTTGACATGAAGTTCCAATCATGATCCAAAACATAGAATTTAAGAAATAATTTAAGACTAAATGCAATTAGATGAAGAAACTTAAATATGTTAATGTCAAAACTCCTAACCGGTTAAAAGTAGATATACCTAAAAAAATGGTGGCCGTAGTCTTTGAACTTCATTTATAGCTTCTTACCATCTGGACAACGAGGTAGTCATATGCTCGTATACTATATGAAAAAACCTTATATTAATATTTTTGAATTTATAACTGATAAGCGGACACACGAAAGTTCATAATGTGAAAAAAATAAAATATAATGCCACTAACTACTGGAATCATTGTTTATTTTGCTGTATATTTAGGTAATTTATTGGGCGACTTTCTTTTTCACATGAAACCACGAAAACTGGTAGGCTCCCCGACGGACGGACGAGGAGCGGTTTAAAGTCTAGTGCAGACTTCCCCTAGGTAGACGCATCACATTATCGTGTAACTGATAAGCACAGAGGCTTTGTAGAGAGAAACGACTGAATCGTGCGACCATATTACCACCGTGCCGTCCATTCCGGACTCATAATTGGCAACAGGTGATTTCTTCATCGTAGCCCTGAAGAAAGACCATTGCTGTCTCTTGGGGCATGGCTACGAATTGGCCTTATAGTGGGATATGTCACACCGAAGCTATCATCATTATACGATTTCGCAGATTGTATTTTATACTAGCTGTTGCCCGCGACTTTACTTCGGCAGTTGATGTCGCTCCCAACATGTATTATTTAATTGTTTTATTTTCAATTACTTATTTTTGATTGTTTTTTAGATAGTAACATAGAAATAAATTCTACTAGGTTATTTAACTCAATAACGTGATGATATTAATTATGAAATATTTATGAGTCCCTAATCAACTATCAATTATATGTAGGTAACTTTGTGGAGTTTTGAGATTTTATATTTTCTGCTCATCATCTTTTGACTATACCGTGATGATTTATAGTCCGGATGTTGATTAGAGTTCTACCGAACTGCAAAATTTCGTGAAGATCTGCCTTGTGATAATACAATTATAATCAATAGTAACTTAGATCGATTTTGCTCTGCTGCTCCTATCAGACCTAATAGGTCTGATAGCTAATAGGTCTGACCTATAAAAGCGTGATGATATATTCCGAACTTTATGACCATACCCTAGAGGAAAGTTTCTGCAAAATTTCAGCTGAATGATAAAAGTTCTAAAAATCACATATTCGGCATCGGTATCGCTCTTAGAACAGATATTAATTATTTTTGAAAAATATCCAAAGTCGTCACCTCGTTACGATTTTATTATATGTATAGATAGAGGTATTTTTCTTAAGACCACGCAACTACCGAATCCCAGCAGCCAATATCTTCTCTGGTCTGGGTTTGTGTTGGGCATGTATTTGGAATTGTGTCTCTAAGTATAACTAGCAACCCGCCGTTTATATGACTTTGTTTTACTCAAACCACATAATATGTACTAGATATCCAACTATACTACTAATATTTCCATTGGGTATAATGTATCGTTCAAATGGTGACAGAATTTGTTAAAATCTAAATATATTCATCCGCATTCTAGAACCTAGAAATAAGCTAGATAACCTTGCTTACTTTGGGTCTAGATAGCACTGTGTAGAATGTTCAAGAATTACATTTTATTTTTACCACGTTTTTCTTAGTTTCACTTCGTGGGGCGGGCGCTTTATTCCTTTAATGTATCGTTTTCCTTAGATATTCAATAATTTAAAAAATTCAAAGCGCCCGCCCCACGTTTCTTAGTGATTGAGAAATTAATTTGCTTCTTGTTAATTCGGAAGGAAAACGTGGCTTTTAAAAAGTTTTTTTATTTATTATTTCTTTCTGAAGAGGAAACATCGTATGGCAAATTCAGCCTGTATAATGGCGCATCGTACCGTCTTTTCGCTTCTTCTTCTTATACGTTCCAATCCTGCCCCGCGCCTGTCCCACGCCTTCGCCGAATGCCGTTTCTGTATAATTCACGCCTTAGAATTCTGCAAACAGTAGATATCTTCATGCGGATTGATTAATACACGACCGGCTCTCAAACGAGAGAAAATTGAATTACTTCAATTGGAAAATCATTCAGAATAATTGACCCATTGGACCCAATTCTATTCTAATCTATTAAGATTTAGTTACACTAAGTATTTAAGCTGGGCAAGGGTTTTCATAAAGAAGTACCTGTAACCCTATTCCGTTAAGACAAAGCCGTTTAGTTAGTCTTCACTTTAGGGACAATTCGTGTGGACCGGATAATGAAAAAAAATAACGACAAAGGCACGAACTTGGACTTGGACAAAAATGACGGAGTCTGCGCGGAGGTTGCGCAGCAGGCAAGCGTGGAGGTGACGCTAAATACCTCGGCGGTGTCGGAAAGTTTCGACACCGCCAACGAGCGAAGCCGGGCGAGTAGCCCGTTGGGTCTTGGGGTACAGAGGACCCGAAAACGCAGGAGGCGAGCAAAGGCTCGGGCGGGGTGGGACGTCTCGGATGAGGATTATACCCTCACCGGGACGACCTCCTCCTCCTCCAGCAGTGACGAGACGTCGAAGCCGGCGTCCAAGGTCGCTGCAGGCCGCCGAGGGGCGCGAGGGGGAACGAGGGCTGGACCATCCACCCGAGCGCCCTCAGCCCCTGGTAGGGCTGTGCGAGAGTCACCGTCGAGGCCTTCCACCTCGGCGGTGCCGGAGCCGAGCGCTGGGACGTGGTCTCTCTTGGAGAAACTCCAGAGGGTGACCGCGTCGTTCCGGGGGTCCCCAAGCCCCGAACAGGAGGCGATGTTGAATATAGTGTTCAACATCGCCTCCGAGAATGAGGCCCTCGCGGAACAGCTTGCCGAGTCCCGTCGGGAGACGGCCCGGCTCGCTGCAGCCCTCGAGGAGTTAAAGAGGGTGGTGGCGAGTTCGGCGCAGCCGGTGCCACCAGCGCAATTGGCGCAGCCGGAGCAGCCGGCGCGGGTGACGAGGTCGACACGGTCGACGCAGCCGGCACAGTCAGCGCAGGCGTCGCAGGCGGAGCAGCCGGCGCGATCGGTGCGGCTGCCGGCCCAATCACCGGAGGAGCCCTGGGTGACGGCTACCCGTGCGCTGGAGGAGCGGATGATGAGTCGGATGGAGGCCTTAGTGGACTCCATCCGTCGTCCGCCTCTGGCGTCGCCGGTGGCCAGCTATGTGGCTGTAACCCGGAAGGGCCCCACCCGCCCGGCTGCGGGTGCGTCCCTGCCGGAACCGGCTCCTCGGCTCCCTACCACCCAGGGGAAGGGGAAAGGCAAAGGCAAGGGGAAGGGCAAGGGGAAGACGTCCCCAGCCCTGGCCCCAGCCCTAGCCCCAGCCGTGGCTCCGGCTACCTCCACCCCATTGGAAGGGGGCTGGGAGGTGGCTGGAGCCAATAAAAGCAGACGGAAGGCCGCCAAGAAGGCCAGGAGGGCCGCGGCCGCCGCGAAGGCAGCGCCGGGGAAGCTCCGTGCCCCTCGAACTACGGCCGTCGTCGTCACTCTGACGGCGGAGGCAGCGTCGAGGGGCATGGGGTATGCCGAGGTGTTGGCCAAAGTAAAGGCCAACGTGGACCTGAAGGCCTCTGGTCCTGAAGGACCCTCGAGATCCCGGGTGTCCGGTGCAAGAGCACACGGACGGGAGCCCGGCTTCTCGAGGTCCCCGGCGCCGCCAGTGGCCCCAAGGCCGACGCCCTAGCGGCTCGGCTAAGGGAGTCGCTGGATGCAGCCGACGTCCGGGTGTCCAGGCCCATTAAATGCGCAGAAATGCGCATTACGGGCCTGGACGACTCCGTCATGGCAGAAGAGCTCAGCTCAGGCAGACGGGCCTGCGTGATCACGCACCGCCGGTGGGCCCGATTCCGTAGGAGGCATCGCCGCCCCGCAGATGCGGAGGCCCGAGAAGCGGAGTTGTACCAGGGATACAGGGAGGCCAGAGGTGCCCTCCGAGCAGAGATAAGGCGGGCCAAAAAGGAGGCCCGCTGCGAACTGCTGGAGACGCTGGAGCGGGACCCTTGGGGGCGGCCCTACCTAATGGTAAGGGGAAAACTGCGCCCCAAGGCCCCGCCGTTGACCCAGTGTCTCCAGCCGGAGCTGCTCGGAGGAGTTGTTAGCTCCCTGTTCCCAGCGCGGGCGGTGGAACATGTTCCACCGCAGATGACTCCGCCTCGGTTGCCAATGGTGCCCGACGTGGTTGACGACGACGTGCCCGAGGTCACTTGGGTAGAACTAGAGCTGGCGGTGAGAAGGCTGAGAGCCAAACGCACCGCCCCGGGACCCGACGGCATTCCAGGCCGAGCGTGGGTCCTAGCTCTAGTCGACGACGCTCTCGAGCCCCGACTGAGAGGGCTTCTCAGCGCATGTTTGGAGCGGGGCCAGTTTCCGAAATTGTGGAAGACGGGGAAACTGGTCCTCATCCGAAAGGAGGGGCGCCCGGCGGACTCACCGTCCAACCGGCCCATAGTGTTGCTCGACGAGGTGTGCAAGCTCTTTGAAAGAGTAATTGCGAAGCGCCTCGTCGAGCACCTCTCAAGAGTGGGGCCGGACCTGGCGGATGGCCAATATGGCTTCCGCCAGAGGCGCTCCACCGTGGATGCCATCATGCGCGTGAGGGCTCTGGCGGAGGATGCAGTAGCCCGGGGTGAGGTGATGTTGGCGGTGTCCCTGGACATCGCCAACGCGTTCAACACCTTGCCCTGGAGTTGCATTAGGGAGGCGCTCGTGTATCACGAAGTGCCTCTCTACCTCCGCCGCATAGTCGGGGCGTATTTGACGGAGAGAGCCGTCTTCTACCCAACCGTGACCGGTCTCGGCCGGCGTGAGATGTCGTGCGGTGTTCCGCGGGGATCGGTCCTGGGGCCGCTCCTGTGGAACATCGGATACGACTGGGTGCTTCGCGGTGAGCTCGCAGACGGTGCCGCCGTCACGTGTTACGCGGACGACACGCTCGTGACGGCGTGCGGAGCGACATACCGCGAAGCGACCCTGAAGGCCACGACCGCGGTTGCCCAAGTCGTGGAGCGGATCCGGCGGCTGGGTCTCGAGGTGGCTCTGCATAAAACCGAGGCCTCGCGTCGCAGGCGACTCAGGCGCCGGAGGTCGCTTAACGACCTCCGTCCTCCATGAGCGCAGGCCTGGGGGTGGTAGGTGAGGCCGCCTGTCACCCCAGCAGAAGCAGGCCGGGACGGTGGGGCGACTAGCGCCCCTCCCCCAAACCGGGGCAAGACGGGGACACCGTGGTTCCCAAACCCGAGGGGGCCATCTCGAAACCGGAGATGGCCCAGGGTCAGTCGGGGTGCGAGGGATATGCTCTATGGGCAACCTTACACCCCGGCGTCTGCAGACCCAAGACGGCGTGCGGTTTTAGTCGGTTCGAGCCCGACATAACCGCCCCCGCTGGCCGGCGGGGGGGTATCCGAGGGGATTTCCGCACGAAAAAAAAAAAAAAAAAGGGACAATTCGTGTTCTAAGCACTAAAACATGTACAATTAGTGGAACAATTTCTCCAAGCACAAAATTAATAAATTGATAACAAATCACTCTAAGATTGCATTTAATTTTTAAATTTTTTGAAATGTAAAACTAATACGTTACAATTATGTATCAGTGAAGAATAACTTCGCATTTGTTAGTAGTACTTGGTACACTCGTATATACCTAGCAGATAATTCAGCATACAGTTGTTTCTCAGTATACTACTGGCTTAGTGCTAAATATTAGGAAGTCGCTTCTTTGTTTTACTTATGCTATTGTAGAGATTGGCTCCTCAGCCCTGCACATGTTAATCTGAATAGAAAAAGGAAATGTAGGATTAATTGGAAGAGATCATCGGAACACACATCATAGTAGAGGTGGTAAAATACTGCCAAATAGGCAATATCCCTGCGCAACTGTGGAGCCTCAAAGGTGTGTGACCGCAGTACTCTTGATGCGGACAGCACGTCACTGCAAACTGTCTAATAAGTAGTGTGTGAAGCCGTCCCAGAGATGAAAACAGTACCTATGCCACGCAGGAAAAATCTATGTCAGAAGATACCGCCGCCGTGTATTTTGCAGCGGTCCTACAGTGGTAGTCATGTTTTCTTAAGAATAGGGAGAGGAAGGGAGGAAGATGCCGTCGCTGTAAACGGGCATGCCTTGTTGACATTGAGCTCGACCAGATTCTCGAAGCCCCATTAAAAAATAAGTGAATCTCATTTCTATTCATCATTTTTCTTTAGTTTTTCAAAAGGGGGTAAAATAGGTGATGAACGATTATATGGAAAGTTCGTCATTTTCAAAGTAAGAAGCACGAAATTCAATTTGAAAGCTTCTTATTGCTATCTTATATTTACCATTGGACCCGGAAGGTGACGCTGCAATTGGGTTATAGGTCATTTTGTACGAATTTATTCCCGGGCGAAGCTGGGTCCCGGTCCGCTAGTCTATATATATATATATACAAAAGTCATAATAGTTATACCGTTGCTAATTCGAGAACGGGTGGACCGATTGTCATAGTCTTTGATTTTTAGATTTATCTCCTGTGTGTATTTTTAGATTTATCTACTGTGCCATTTTGCGCCATGTGCCATGTTTTTTTACGAAAATCCCCACGGTTACCTCACCGCCGGCCAGTAGAGTTAGTTATGTCGGATTCGAACCGACCAAAACCTAATAAACAATTCCCTCGCACCCCCGCTGGCCCTGGTCCATGTACGGCTTTAAGATGACCCTCTCCAGATACTGTGCCTATACTAGCAATAAAGGCAAATAAAAATAAGAGATATTTGCGAAATAAATTCAGCTGATAAGGTAATCAACATAACTTGATTCTAAGGCGGAACGAAGTTTGCCTGTACAGCTAGTTTGATATAGATGAAGTAATTAAATGCCGTATTTGATGTCATACTTGTAACTGGTATCGAATTTCGTCTTAGTCTCAGGAGAGATATTGCCTGTTGAATCTATTGAGCGGAACGAGTAGCTTCCTTCCGCAGACGCTCAAGTTTATAAATGAACTTCCTGCCATAGTTTTGCTGAAGTGGCTGTAAGAATAAGGTTATTAAAAAACTACATGAGAAAGTTCTAAGTTCTACTTGCCACATTAATGGTATAAAATATGTTCATATTTCATTGATTTCACCGGTAAAGGATATTCTATGTTTTCTCTACTGAGGCTTATCATCTGCAGTTGTTTGTCTCAAATGATAAATTATGTACGAGTATAAGGTAAACTCTTATTTCAGGATTATTAGGGAAACGCCCTAATTCATAAAACGTGTGTCAAATATTATCTCCCTATATATTTTTGCACACAGAATACTACGCCTGCTTTATTTACTTTTCTCTCAAGCGAAAGATCAATCCACGATGGGATATAATAAGATAACGAAAAATCGTTATGTCACAAGGTGAACTGTCACTTTCTGGGTAATATTTTATCACGATGTGATCCACAATAATTTTACAATACATTGACTCATCTATATATATGAAAGCAAAAACTGACTGGTCAATCAACGCACAGCTGAAATCGCTGGGTCTAGAACCATGAAATTTTGCACAAATATTCCTTAGGTGAAGCAGGCGGGCACTAAGAAATCATTTTTAAAAATTCAACCCTCTTGTCTGATCTCGCCCACCCTCCCTTGTTTTTTCTAATGGGAGTTATTTGACCTTTAGGTCTCTTTAGGGTTTGGTTGCTTTCCCCAGCGAGTAATTTTATGTCTATAGTGGGTGATAGCGTCGACAGGTAGTTTTGGAGATTCGTGTTGATAAAGTTTTTGATAAGGCCCTTTAATTCCTCCGAACTTTATGAAACTTGTCACTCGGACACCTAGCGGCATGCCAAATTTTTCTGAGTCTTCTCTTTTCTTTTATATTGTCTTTGATGTTCTTAGGGTATATATTATGTTTCAGAGGAAGACCGTTGCTTTCAGGTGTAGCTTTGTTGGCGGCCCTATGAATGGTTTTTTTTTTTAAATATTTAGGACACGTCAATTTGGCGTCACCTCGCCTGATGGTAAGCTGAAGGTAAAGTGTTGTCAGGAAAGAGGGTCACCATTACATACACGTACCATGTTAACAATGGTGGCACTCAGCTTGACGGCTCATCAGAAGAGGATTGTCGTCGCAGCACCGCGTGACACCATTTCTTTATTCATTATGTTTAATTCCTCAATTGCGTTTTCTAGGTCTTCGATGGTTAGAATCTTTTCATGTAACTTTGCTTCTGTGGTTATGACGCTTTAACATATTTCCCAGTTAGTGTTTTTCTTATGGTAAATTCGTGTAACATTACGGTGACACTAAATGAGCCCATCATTTAGTGTCACCGTAATGTTGATGTTGAGAATAACAGGGGTATGGTCTGAGCTTAGATCAGAACAGGTTTCGATCTTTGTAATTTTTCTATCAACATTTCTTACAACAAGGAATCTTGTATTGGTCAGTTGGCCAGTGAGTAGGTTCTTTCTTGGAGAGCCATTTGAGCTTCATTCTTTCTATTGCTCGTAGAAGCCCCAATGTGTGTTCTTCTAATTGCCCCTACAGATGAATCTGAAACCCATTTTAGCAAAAAGTTTTACGAAATCTGCTTCAGATATTGTATGTTTAAGAGGGCAATAAACTGCAGATATTACTGTCTCGGTTTTGTTGGCTTAATTGAGTTTGCCTGTATCTTTTCTGTGCGAAATTCCACCAGGGGATAGTGCTTAATATTTTTACTGATAATAATAGCTGTTCCTTCATGGCTGTTCATGTGAATCGTAGTGTATATGATATAGGTTTTAAACGTAACATGGAATCTAGCTGTGAACCATATTTCGGATATAAGAGCTATGGCTTATCAGCTCTGTTTGGAGGAAGGCCTCAAATTCTTGACGTCTCTCAGCCAAGCCGTTGGCGTTCCAAGTTACCACTCGGAGGTTGCTTCTAATATTTTTTGTAAAGGCTGCTGACTAGCTCGACTATGCTATTTAGCGTGGGTGAGTCAACGCCGGGATCTCGTTGGGATTCTGGCCGTGGATGTTCTCTCGCTGGAGACCATAATGATAGCCGTGGTCTCCTGCAGGAGGTAATGCACGCGAAAGAGGCAGCGGAGAGGGAGCGGGGGAGACCTTTGCCCCCCCCCTCCCCGAGTTCTACAGTCTGCGGCGAGGACGGCGCAGACTTGTCTACGCCCGTAACTACCGACCTCCATGATCGGAGCCTAAGGACAGCAGTCGGCCGGCTAGCCGTCCTTACAGAAGAAGGCCAAAACGGGACGTATTTACGTCGATTCAGACATACCCACCTCATCGCTGGCACCGGTGGGGTGAAGCCCGTGGGGGTTTCCATACGAAAATGAAAAATGCTATTTAGCATTTTGTCCATCATTTTTTCCATTACAGCCATCATTGTCTGCTGGACCTTTTCAAGCATAGTTTCCAGTAGCTGTGTAATATTGTTTATGACCGTGGCGCTTTCTGTCTGCTTTGCTGATTTATTTTCTGACTTAGTGGCTTCTGCCTTAAGTCTCAAGTTTCTGCTTCAAGTCTTACTTATATTGTAGTCTCTTGTCGAGTTGTGCGTGACGTTTATATTGGCATTTTCAGCTTGGAGTGACACTTGTCGCTTTTCTTTGGCCTTAGGTATAATTTTTAAAATTTTGTCTTTGTATTGTTTGTAGGTTTTACAACCATTGTAGCTGGCAGGGTGTTTATCCAGGTAGTTAGCGTTAGTATCTGGTATTTTTTGCAGATTGTGGAAGGGTGTTCTTCCCCACACTTGACGTACCTAAAGGGCCTAAATCATTGATTGTTAGTATGGCCAAATCTCTAGCATCTTTTGCATTGCAAAATTTATTTACTCTTTTTTTTAGATGGTGCTTCGAATGTAACCTTCGAGTTGTTTATATATTACACTTTAAAAATTTCCTTGTCATTATGTTTTAGTTCTAGGTACGCATAAAATATTGGTATGGGGTCTTTTGTAGTTCGGTGTAATACATTAATCACTTGCCTGGCTTCGTGTCCCATTTCAGTAAGTTCTTTTGCAATTTGATGGGTGTCTTCTGAGTAGTGGAGTCTACGCAGAATGACTCGACGTAGGCTCCACTCGTAGGCTCTTTCGCTTTTTATTTGATACGTGTAGTATGATATATTACTGGAGATGAAATTTTCTCTGATGCACCTGTATCCGCAAGCCAGTCATCCTATCGGCGCGATCCCACCTTCGGATTGGAGGCTTTTTATAGATGGTCACTACCTTTTTTTTTTTTTTTTTTCGTGCGGAAATCCCTTCGGATACCGCCCCCGCTGGAGAGCGGGGGGTCTCCAGCGGGGGCGGTCATGTCGGGCTTGAACCGACTAAAACCACACGCCGTCTCGGGTCTTAAGACGCCGGGGTATAAGGTTACCCATAGAGCATATCCCTCGCACCCCGACTGACCCTGGGCCATCTCCGGTTTCGAGATGGCCCCCTTACTTGCTCTCCACTGTGCCATCGGCTAATCAGAGGGACACGTTGAAAGCCTCCGAACAGCCCTCAACAGGGCCGTCCTCGCCTCGGTCGGAGTTGGCCGTAGGCGGCAGCGTCTCTCCCGCCCTAGGAGAGAGGCGCTGCCGTCTCCGTTGCCCAGGGTGCACCGCGTGGAGGTCCCCAACCAAGCACCCCAGAGGGTGACTACCTCATGGCCACAGAGTTGCGAGCTGTGTTGGGTCATTTCCTACCTACACTATGACATGCTGGTTTGGCCATTGGATACGGGTTAATAAACCGTCGCCCGTTGCACGACGTTGACCTTTTGCGGCTTGCAAAGTCTTCTCTCAACCAACCCTCCTCCTTTCTCAACCAGGCTTAGGATCGTCTATGGCGGAGTTTCAGTGGAGTACTATTCTTTTAAATGTATTTTGTTAAGTAAGTAGGTATATTTAATAATATAATTTATATGGTATATTTAATGAATAAAGGGAATTATTGGCTCAAAATACAATCAAAACAAACATCAATGACTCCCTAAATCCCATACTAGGTAGGACGCACTGGTGGTAGAAACTTATTTGCAGTTGATAAAGTAATCGCCACCTATATCGATGTATGACTAGAACAGTGTTGTAAACGCAACGTTTATACGTCAATCCAGTTTTGCACGGAACCCTTTCGTTACGGAAATCTTGCAACTGAAATTTGAGGCAGTTATCCTAAACAGAATTTTGCAGGCACGTTTAGTTTAAATGACAATGTATTAATAATAATTATTATTTATTTATTTTTACAGCTAACTGAATCCATCTTGTCAGTAACATTTTTCACTTAATCGCTATGTTAGTACTTATATTCTACTAAAGATTTTGTCATTTTTAGGATGTGCCTCAAAATATGGCACTCATGGTTCCTGTTTACAAGAACCATGAGCATACTGTTGCCACAGCCGCGCATTCCATACATCATCGACGTCATTTTCTTGTGCCAGGCAGCTGTAAAGCTTTCGGTACGAGCGTCAGCGAACATAGGCGATGCGCTACAGAAGCGCGGCAGCCGCAACAGCGCTCTGAACGCCTTATTATACTGTATACGCAGGGCATTGACGGAGCGCTGCTTTAATTGCGGGATTAATATTGTACCATGAAGCTGGTCTGATGATGGAGTAGGAAGGTGGCCATAGCAACTCCTAAACTAAACAAGATAAACCTATCGAGTTTGGATCCATTGGTTTAGTCTGGACAAACTCTCTAATGTGACATGGTATTCAGGGTCTGATGATGAAGTTGGAAGGTGGCTATAGGAACTCCCAAACTAAACAAATTAAATTTATCAAATTTGGGCTCATTTGTTTTGTCTTGACAAACTCTCTGGTGTTACATGATATTCAGGGTCTAATGATGGAGTAGGAAGTTGGTATGGAACTAAACAAGATAGACTCATTATGTGGTACTACATGACAATAGTAAAACTGAAAAGTCGAAAATAATCATGTTAAACAAGGGTTGTGCTGCTTTAAAAAAAAAAGTAGTTTTTATCTTTAGATTTTGTCTCATTCATCACTTTTTATACATCTGAAATCTTATTTATTTCTTTACTTGTCACTTGTTCCAAAAAAAATTAAAGCATTTATGTTTAAACATAAAATTTTTGAAGATGATAGAGGTATGACCGGTCGTATCAAATAGAGGTTTGATTATAAATAATAATAATATCTCCTGTTTCACCACAGTTCCTCTATATCTGGTAGGTTATTTTAAGCTTATTAGACTTGCTCTGCCACATGTAGAACTCAATTTACATATATTGTAACCATAGCACCTGGCCCTCCGCCTTGCTCATCTATCCCAGCCACCTTTTCAAGTCATCCGCCCATCTAGACAGATGGGCGGATGACTTGAAAAAGGTGAGGTGAGGACAGCTTCCCACTTTTCATATATTTACATGAAATGTACTTCACTACATAAGTATAAAACAAAGTCGATCCCGCTGTCTGTCTGTCCCTATGTAAGATTAGATCTTTATAACCACGCAATGGATTTGATGCGGTCTTTTTTTATAGATAGTGATTACAGAGGAAGGTTTATATGCATAATATAGTAGATATAATTTATGATAATAGATTAGTAGATTTATTTATGATAATTTAAAGGTTTCTTTCTTTATTTTCGCTTACATTGCAAACGCTAGCTGAATCCTACGAGGTAGATCAAAATAATCTACTACAGTATTGTACACCTTAAAAAGATCTTCAAAAAAGTCCGCGATGGTATATACCTATCTATCTCTTAGGGATAATCCACAATAACCATTTTTTATCCTTTACTTTATACGAGAGATAATGGCTTATTTTCGAAGCTATTTTAGGCAACACAACTTTAATCTTTATCCAATTAAGTACCTTAAATACATTGTACAGCTTATAGCATGTAATTTAAATGATTATTTTCGTAGATATTACAGATTTAAAATGCAGGCAGCAGTTGCGGGGTAGTACCGGCCGGAGGATCGGCGGTGCTAAAGACATTCTGTAGTATATTTAGTATCAACATTGCACCCGTGCGAAGCCGGGGCAGTTTGCTAGTTGTATATATTATGTACCTATGTATGTCTATTTGTACATGCATATGTGGAGGGACAGAGTGTGATGTTCCTCCAACACAAAGGGAGTATCCTCCGACCTCGCAAGGTGATCACGCCTGGCGGGCCGCGGCCCAGGAGTTGTCGTTGGGATGTTGAATATACAGGATGTGTTTTTGAAACGGGGCCATAAGGGAAAGTACCTTAACCGTTGTAGTTACAGCAAAAAACAAATCCTTGATTTCTGTATTTCCTAGTACTCAAAGCTAAAATGGTCCCATAGAATCTTTTGATCCCCACATGAAATAGAATCGATTGGCACAAAAATATTTTTTTTGGATTTTTTGGCATTTTTGTTTGCTACACTACTACTATACACCCGGTATATTATACCAGCGCGTGAACTTCACTTTTGCGATTCAGGATTGGTAGTGACGTAGTAGTATCGAAGTAGTTCAACTTGTTGTCTCTAGACGGCGCTGGGTATATGTGGTATCGCCACACATACATACTTACATAAGAAAACTTCTTTTTCAATACATCATTAATTTGATCACTTTATTTTATGTTCTGTGAAGCCAACCTCAGCTTACCTGCCCACTGACACATACCTTACATACTTGGCGTGTCATTCGCTCAGTGCTCAATCATTTACCCTTCTACATATATCTATAATCATACCATTTTTAATTCTTGTGCCTGCCTTCTCTTTCAAACCACACCAGTCTCTTATATCTCTATATTCCTTACGAATGTATTTTGGTTAGAATTATTTGGTTTAACTTATCCACGAAGTTAGGGGTAATAATCAGAATTTGAGAAAACGAAAGGTAAACTTTGTATAACGTGATACAATGACAACTTACTGACAAGTGTAATACCAAAGAATATAAAAACACGAGCATTCGTGACTCATTTATTAGCCCTGTAACCTCAATGCTAAGCATGTCAGTTCCAATATTATCGACGTAAAAACTGGCGTGTCTTTGAAATACGCGAACGTCTTACGGATTACTATTGGAAAATGACCAGGATTCGTGACAGAGCAATTGTCACAATACATTTATCTAAAATAGTTTTGAAGGCGAATAAACTGTTGCAACAGTGTATTAGCTATCCTCATATGAATTGTTTATGATCCGTTTACTTGTGCTAATTTTAAATACAGTGTTAGTGACAAAAGCTAAAAAAAATTCAAATACTGAAGTGTGAATTAATGAATAACAATGTGACTGTCAAATCTTCTTTGTGTTCGGTGCCATTCACTAGAGGTAGTACGCTACATAGAGCACAGATATTCCCTTAATTGAAGCATTTTATTCACTGTGAGTAACGCAAATTATAACTACCGCTATATACTTAAATATCCTAAATGTGGACAAGTATAGAAATCAAATTAATTTAGTCGTAATTAAGACCGCGTTCTAAAAAGAATATTTGAGGGCAAGAGAGCTCCCTTGCGTCATTGTATCAATGGCGCAAGGAGGCGCTGGAGCAGGGCTACAGGCCGGGACCCTGAGATATCGAGGCCCCAGCAAGTCCCAGCTTCACGAGGAACTCATGGAGACATGGAAGGTGCGACTTGAGCAACCAAGGTAGGGAGAAGTCACCATTGCGGCGGTGAGGCCGGTCATAGAGGAGTGGTTGGAAAGGCACTGCGGGTGACCTATCCTACCGGATGTCACATGATTACCGTACACGGGTGCTTCGGTAAGTGTCTGTGGCGCATCCACCGTGAGACAACGCCGCAGTGCCAGCACTACGAGGATCCCGGCGAAGACACAGCGCTCTACACATTGGTGTAGTGCCCAGCATGGGCGAGTCAACACCGGGATCTCCTTGCGGTCCTGGGCGTGGACGTTCTCTCGCTGGAGACCATGGTGAGAGCCGTGGTATCCGACGGGAGTAAGTGGCACGCCGCCGCTTCTTTAGGTGTGTGAGCAGGTAATGCGCGCAAAAGAGGCGGCGAAGAGGAAGCGGGAGAGAACCTTGCCCCCCGAGTTCCGCAGACTTGTCTACACCCAGGACTACCGACCCACATGATCGAGGCCTGAGAACGGCAGTCGGCCGACTAGTCGTCTTTACAGAAGCAGGCCAAGATAGAGGCGTGTCGTGAGTGTCACACACACCTGCCAACTGAGCGACGCGAGATCAAACCCGACCCCAAAGGCGATGCCGGGACAGTGGCCGAAGTTCACCGGGAACCCTGGGGCTATCCTTTCGAGGGCGTACCCGGGGTGCCAGGCAATTAACGCTTGGGAAGGACTCCGTGTGGTTTTAGTCGGTTCGATTCCGACATACCCACCTCATCGTTGGCACCGGTGGGGTGAAGCCCGTGGGACCCACAAAAAAAGGGGAAGAGAGCTTCACTAATACCAGCCAAATGAAATAGGGCTACGATTATTATCTATTCTGTGTAATTGCAGAACCTAACTTTTCTTGAAGAATTTCGTTGTTTTTAAACCATTATGTACTTTTGTTTTTAAACGGTAATGTGCCATGTAAGCAGTATTTATATAGAAGTTTGAAGTTGATGGAGCAGAGCATTAATTAGTAGTTAGTAATACGGTTTTTGGAACTAGAAAGGATACCTTTACTTGTGTTATAAGAACTTGCTTATTAGACTTAGTCCCAATTTAAGACCTTTATTTTATTATTGAGGAATTGGGCAGAATTGAATTCGATGTTACATATAATGTTCAGTGCGTGAACCGAGCGAGTGCAGTAATAAAAAAAGGACAACAGCTCTGCTACCAGTCTCCTTTAACCCGCAGACAAGGGTGAGGAGTGAGACCACGAGCAGGTGGTATTCAAACCGTAGCCCCACCACTCACTTTCACGCAATCACTACTTCGTTCCGAAGCGTGATCTAAAGCGCGACAGTGGGAACGCAAATAAAACTAAAACTTAATATCTAACTAACATGAAGTGTCTGATGATCCGAATTTACACAAATGTGCAGGCAACCAACGGTACAAAAAATCATTAATCAAACACAGGAGGTCGGTACGAATCTAAAACCTTCTCAAACAAAAAAAAACCGACGTAAGGTCAGGCGGGGCAATTTCAAAATCGCAATACGAAATTTCTAGTTATAGTTACAGCAAGTAAACACAGATAAACATCTATTCAGACCTCACGGCGGGTCCGATCAAACACATGAAAAAACACGAAATCAAATTTAAATATATTTTTAGCACGTACTTGTTTCAATAATCAAATTAAGCCGCAATTGACACCCGATCGAAATCGACCAGGAAATATTTCAATTTTAATAACAATTCCAAGTTTCAAAGGTGAAAATAGTCAAATTCAATTGCAGGAAAACGCAAAATAAAAATGATAAATTAACAATCAAAATGGCGAACTTGAACCGCGTGTTAAGTTTCAAATGGCAAACCAAAATTAAACCAATCCGTTATTTATCATCAACAGGCGTAACAAATATCCAAAATATATTAAGAAATGGTTCACTGACCTTCAATGGACCGGGATTCAGCCGAGAAAGTAGCAAAGATTGGAAAGTGTGCCTATTTATAGTGTATCTAACTATATGTGACATGAATGTACGTGTAATTAAATATTCAATAAACTAATTATGCAGTAAAATACAATTTGAGGTTTACTTCCCTTAGGATGTGTTTTCCACCGCAGCAAGGTTCCAATCCAACGAACGCGATGGGCGTATTCACTTTAGTTAACAAAGAGATAACTAGCTCGATAATTAATTTTCACTAATATATCAACATTCAACAAACAACCAACAAATCATAACAATTTTGCTCCTCCAAAGTGCGTAGCGAAACCCACCAAAAACGCGCGAGCACGTTATCTACCAACGAGCTAACCTTAACCAAGCCACCTTGCACTCAAGTCTGTGGTACAGGCGTCATAGTTCCCGTACAAGAATGAACGGGTACGTAAAGAAAAAATAATATACAAACACCGAAATTTTAATACGCGGTAAAAATATCAAAATAAAAATATTTAACGATTAAAACTAAACATATAAGCTTCTATTTCGAACGAATTGTCAATTTAAAACCAGTGCGTGCACACATAAAAATTAAAATAACTAAATACGTGTTGGGATCGAGACTGCAGAAGTAAATATACCTTGATGTATTCCGAATTTAACGCGGACGAACTCGCAGGCAACAGCTAGTAAAAGAAAAATAAAATACAAATATTTACATATTTCGTCGTAAGATTCCTCCGCATCATCAGCGACTGGTAATATTTCCAAACACAAAAAAATATTAACAATATACCAGACTACGGCGCATAATCTTTAAGGTTATATCCGTAGTATAGCTATGTCTTTAACAGTCTTTGTATGTATTTACCACTGTACCACGTATGTTCCACTGTAGCTCCTAAGATACTGAAATGATTGTAATGAATGAGGCGTCAATCGATTCATTATCATGCGTATACGTATAACGTCAAAAGAACGGTTGTTAAATCTTTCTTTTTCCGGCGTCAAAATTATTATTTTTTCGGATATCGTATCCAGTGTGATTGGTGTGGAACCTAAGATAGAAACACGCTTGTACGATACGACTACATACAGAAAGCACAGTTAATAGAAATCTCTATTCCTAGATAGCACATTTCGCCGAAAATTTTGTTGATAGAAAACATTGTTTGTAGACATCTCGGTACATAGGAAGCACTGTACACAGAGATCTCTCTTCATAGATAGCACTTCAAGGGTTCCGTTTTTTGCCATTTGGCAACGGAACCCCGTTGCCAAATGGCAAAAAACGGAACCCTTATAGATTCGTCATGTCTGTCTGTCCGTCCGTATGTCACAGCCACTTTTTTCCGAAACTATAAGAACTATGCTGTTGAAACTTGGTAAGTAGATGTATTCTGTGAACCGCATTAAGATTTTCACACAAAAATAGAAAAAAAACAATAAATTTTGGGGGCTCCCCATACATAGAACTGGAACTCAACATTTTTTTTTTCATCTAACCGTAACAATATACGTGTGAGGTATCTATGGATAGGTCTTCAAAAATGATATTGAAGTTTCTAATTTAATTTTTCTCTAAACTGAATAGTTTGCGCGAGAGATACTTCCAAAGTGGTAAAATGCGTGCCCCCCCCCCTGTAACTTCTAAAATAAGAGAACTCCCACCAAAAATTGGGTTGAACGAGATCTAGTAAGTAGTTTTATTTTATACATCATAAATCGGTAAACCGCTATTTACCTTTCATTCAATCAACTCAAATATAAAAAATAAAAAAAAACATAGTGCTACCCCTTCATGGGTGAGGCCGCCTCGCACTTGGCCGTTTTTTATTTTAAAATATCCTTATACAGAAACAAAATAATAAAATTTTGTTATTTGTATTTGCTGATATATGTCGCGGATATTGCTATGGGTTATACGTTAACGCAATAGTTATAACTTACTCTAATTTTATACTAGCAATGTACCTAACGTGTAACTGTTTTATGTCCCAATAAATAAATAAATAAATAAACATAAAAAGTCTCAAATGCCAAAATTGCAAGATTGTATTCTTAACATCAGTCAGTCGGGGCTAGCAATTATAATATATAGATATTATATCTCGTGAGAAATTAATCTGTGACGCACGAAATCACGGTTTAATACTGTGTTCGCTGTAAATAAACAACGTGACAGAATTTCTTGATAATCTTATGAGAATAGTCCATGATTAATGGTTTATTGTAGTTAGTGCCATAATATTAAATAAAGGTATCGAAACAAAAATAGATACTTAATTCAAATTTATATTCAACTTAGCTATATCGTCACAGTGCACTTTAACCAGCCCACGAGCCAGCAACAGATTTGCATGACCCAATCCGCAGCTGACGTTCACCAGGCTTCATGATACGACTCTTTGCAGCATTTCACGAGTTATCGCTTGGGAGGCAAATGCCTGACGAAAATTGTGCCCGGCTCGTGGACCATAACTATATCCAACCAAAAAATATTTAGTTAAAAGTGAGATCTTTCCTTAAGTTTGCCGCATGTTATTACGTCCCAGAATTCTTTCGATATTAGCGGCACTATCGAATGGTGTAGGTAATATAGAAGGTTGTGTTTTTTTAAGGCAATGACTTTGATTCCTAGCTAGGAATATTTATTTTTCAAAAATCCAATGATGCAAATTTAGTTTGCATCAAAATCGGATTCGCGTTCCTCTCGGCATACTCGTAAACGCCAAATAAACGAATAATGGAGGAACACTCGAATGACGAATGTGTATAATATTTTACATAGTAGCTAAAAACCCTACGTGAGGTATTAACTGCACTAGCTACCCTAGTCTAGTTAATTAAAAGCGCCCCAAGTATACTTTGCTTTTGACTTGTAACCCAAATGTAAAAATTCTGTTTGTTTTAGACGAAGCCTACATGAAGCTATCTTTAGAAACTGTGGAGGAGCTAGACTGGTGCTTGGACCAGCTGGAGACCATACAAACACACCGCTCCGTCTCTGATATGGCTTCGCTCAAGGTTAGTAACCAATGCTCTGCTACTTACATCTACGGATTCCTATGATTATTATTGTTACTCTAAAGAACTCGTATTGGACCTAAGTAATGGCTTTAATGGCACTTAATCAGTACTCAAGAAAATAGAAAAAATATGTAACTGACCAAATAGACAATTTTTAATTTGTTTGATTCACTATATAATTCGTTATAGCACAGTAAAAATATAATAGAGTTGAAAACGTTCAAATTATTTTGTAAAATAACATATGAAATATCGATTAAATTTGACCTGTTTAGATGCCGCCATTGTTCTCGCGCGTAAGACGACGTCACGTAGGAACTCCAGTATTAATTTATTTATATATAAATGAACCCCTATTTCTTCTGGTCACGCTATAACTTATAAACGGCTTTTAGTCCATTGAAATTATACATGAGCTTTACATTTTTAGAGGACGCAATTTTATTTTTACATGTGGGGGGTCAATAGAAGCTTAACCCCAAGTTTGTGGGGTTGCCGCCCTTGTCCCCTGTCCTCCATCTTGAAAAAATGGGTGCAAACACTTTTTTCACGATATCTCGGAAATTCTAAGTAATTCTAGTAATTCTAAATCTCGGAAGTCCTACAAAAAATTCGTAAAGACAATTTGTAGCAAATAGGCAAATATGTTCATATAACATTTCGCCCTAAATTTAAAATTAAAGAAGTTATAAGCAAAAATATTAGAAAATTTAAACGCTTAAACACCCCAAACACACTTAAAAACTAGTGAAAATCCGTTCACCTAAACTTGGTTCTCATATTTTACTTGATGAAATTCATAGGGTAAAATGTGTTATCACATTTTACCCTATGAATTTCATTCAGTTTTTCACAGTTTAGCTTGAATAAAATTAATCTCGGAAAGTATCGAGTACGTACTCGGTAAGTAAGTCATATATTATAGCCGGTGAAATTCGCTCTTAGGCTGGACTTCACAGCAGAAAATTCGTTCAATTAAACTGGGTTCTCGCGATTTACTCAATGACATTCATTGGGTAAAATGTGATAATGAATGTGATGATTAATGGTAAAATAAATAATTTATCCCGTACTTTGTGTATGGGATAAATTAAACTCGGTTTATATAGTTGATGAAATCAGCTTTTAATCTGGATTACACCCTGTGAAAATTCGTTCAACGAATCTGAGTATCCGAGCTTTACTCAATGAAATTAATTGACTAAAACATGACAATGCAGTTTATTTTTAATTGACCTTCGTTCCTATCATTGGTGAACTCCGTGAAATCCGCTCTAACAGTTTCACATGTTGCTTCCTCGTGTTAGTGTACCATAGAATATAAAATCCTGTAATGGAAATAATAAGCTTTTCTCTCAAATACGCTTAGGGACAGAACTAGATTTTCTTATGAATGTCGATACCGTAGGCTGCTTTGTGGCGTCATTTTCGATCCGACCAATGGTGATGCATGCACTTTTAAATATAATTTTTTTGCAACTAAGTATTAACTAAACAAAAAATAATGATTTATTTGTAATTTTAAGCCCATAGTGTATCGCAGGAACAACAATCAAGTGAATTTAAATAATTTGTATATTCCGTATTGCCAATTTGTTTATATTCGACCTAAATTTGAGAGGTTTCCAGGTTCTTTAAGAGGTGCGTGATAATGCCAGTCAAGGTCGTCAAACGGAAGACCATTGGAATTAAATCGAAAAAAATGCCTCAATTCATCCATGGCTTTAGCCTAATTACTTTGATTAGTGAATTGTAATGCAGGAAATAAAATAACACAAAATAACAAAGAACTTCTCCTGTAGAATTAGGTTGGAAAAGTCAATATCCAGGACGGGACTTGAACCTGCAAACTATCTATCTATAGGTAATGTTTGCATTTTATTCCTTCAAATTTTCATTTAACTTCTTCTACTTTCTCATGAAAAACAGATGACATGTTACTCACACGAAGATCTTCTTGATCTTCTTGGAATGCGTGACACACAATGCATGTGCCATCCTTGTATATGGTTCATCAAACAAATAAATCATGATAAGATATCATGATTTATTGTGACTTAAATATTGCTCACGATAATTCACCGGAATTGTTATATTATAACAATAATAAATTATTTATGTATTCAGTAAGCTTTTCCTCCATTTTCTCCCGACACCGTTGATATGTTTATAAGTTTTTATTTGTATTTGTTACCAACATTAAAATTAGATCACAGTGTGCAACATCTCTTCAGAAAGAAGAGTATCATGATACTAAGAATGAAGAATATTACATACAGTGAAAGACACTATATACAATAATATAGTCTTTTTATCAGACAATAGCGCGCGCGGCCACGCGTCCGTAGTAAGGTTTTGTGATTACCTGTTAGATTATTAACGAACGACGAGCTACAGAGGAATACTCTGTAGCTCCTAAGATACTGAACTGATTGTAATGAATGAAGTGAAGCATTTTATACGAATAACATCAACATAACAAATGATGAAGCCAAAAATGGGGGCGTTTTTTTTTACGTGCGGAAATCCCTTCGGATAACCCCTCCGCCGGCCAGCGGGGGTGGTTATGTCGTGTATCAACTAAAACCGCACGGTGTCCTCCCCAAGTGTCCGTTGCCGGGCACCCCGGGAAAGCCCTCGAAAGGATAACCCCAGGGAAAAATGGGGGTGTTAAATAAAATCTTGGCTATCGTATCGAGTGTGATTGATATCAAATGAAAGCCGAGAAAATCTCGAGTTCAAAATTATAAATATAGTGTAATATTATGGAAGACTAACTGTTGCCTGCGACTCCGTCCGCGCTAAGTTCGGTATACATCAAGGTATGTTTACTTCTACAGTCTCGATCCGAACACGTAATAAGATATTTTATTTAACGTCCCGGATGAGTGTTTGCGAATTGACAATTCGTTCGAAATAGAAGTTTATATGTAACATCGAAACCAATTCTGCCCAATTCCTTAATAAAATAGCGTGATGATATTAATTATGTAATGTTTATGCGTCTCTGATCAACTATCTTCTAACCTATAGATAGTTTTAGTTCTATATTAGAATAATATTTATGTAATCTGTGGTTCTATGGAGTTTCGAGATTTTACATTTCACGCTAGGCCTGAAAGGTGTTCAGGTATAGCATGATGATTTATAGTCCGGATTTTGACCACGAATCAGATAGTTCTACTGAACTACAAAATTTCATGAAGATCTACCATGTCATAATAAAATTTTTATCACTAATAGTGTAGACAGATTTTACTCTACTGCTCCTATCGTACCTTTAACAACTTGATTATATATTATGACCATGCCGAAGAAGAATTTTCATGCAAAATTTCAGCCAAATCTATTCAGCGGTTTTCAAGTGATTTTCTTTTATATATAAAAGACTTACAGGTTAATTAGCAACTTAATTTTAATTCAATAAATATTACCAGATTACATTTTACAAGTCTCCACATATAGGTAGAATAAAAAAGAATATCGATACAAAATTAAGTACTTGAGTAAGTAAGTAAAGAAGCAAAACAATAACCAGTAATAATGTTACTTAATTTAATTTAATTGTGTAATCCGTACCAATCGGTCGGTGCCTTTACTGTCAAAATATGTGTTGCCTAAGAGCCGTCTAACTGTCGCTACACTGGTGCGAACTATGCTCGAACATCGTTAATAAAAAGCAGACAAACAGACAAACAAAAATTCTTAAAATCACATAAGTATTCGGAATCGGTATCGCTCCTAGAACACACATCATTTATTATTTTGAAAAATATTCAATGTACCGTTTTCACCTCGTTACGATTTTATTATGTGTATATGTACATTTATAGTGCTAGCTGATGCCCGTGGCTTCACCCGCTCTGAGGATAGTTAAAAAACCGCATCACAATCTGTTCAGTAGTTTTTGCGTCCATAGCGAACAAACAGATAAACAGAAAAACGGACAGTCGGTCATTTAACATAACATAAGTAAGTTTTTTTTAAATATCTCCAATGAATATAGGACACAACTAATTTACAATTATATAATAGGTATTTGTAATACTAACTGACCCGGCAAACTTTGTTCTGCCTAAGAATCAAGTTATGTTTGGTTTTTATTTCGTGAATGTCTCCTTGCACCCGGCATTAAAGATGCGAATCGGTGTGAGGTTTTGGTCAGTTCGAGTCCGACATGACCACCCTTCGCTGGCGGGTGGCAGTATAAGATTTACGCAAAAAAAAACACAAAAAGGCACAGTATATAGAACTACCTATACGGCGGAGACAAATCTTAAAAATCAAAAACCATGAAAACACCCGTTCTTGAGTTTATCCCGGTCATCACTATGTTAGTGACTTAATATCTATAAGATATAGTAATCGTGTTACGACTACATTTGATCCGAATCACTTCGGCGGTAGGTACTCCTGGGAAAAACCGAAATTGGATTATACCAAACATTATTCGTTAGTCTTGGTCCTTTATCCCAAGGGTCGGTTTACAGACATATTTAGAATTTGACGTATATATATATAAATCTATCTGCTTTTAGGTTTAGGGTTGAATACATACGAGGAATATGATAAAGGCGCTTTCATATTTCTTTGTCAATGTGTTATTTCAATACATTAGGTAGACTAGCAGCCCGTCCCGGCATCGTACGCATATTTTACCCCCTTAGGGGTGAAATCAACTGTCAAAACTTTATAGCCCAAACGGATTAGGATTTGCGTTAATAAATCACTCAGGACGATAAATTAATTACATATATATTATATAATACATATCGATGAAATCAGAATGTATGAGGGGTTCCCACCTACATCTTCGTGGCCCAAGCCTCACCTGCTGATTAACGGCCAAGACTATGAAAGAGGCTTTCTTCTCTAGGTTAGGAAGGGTCAGACGGCATTCGCTCAAAGTCAAGATAAGCCAAATCAATGATAGAAAGGAGGAGGAGTAGAAGAGCGAAACTGGGTTCAAACTGATTTCATTAAATGTGATCGAAATTGACGCGGATGTTTTTTTTTTTTTATATATTTAGGACACGTCAATTTGACTTCACCTCGCCTGATGGTAAGCTGAAGGTTAAGTCTCAGGAAAGAGGGTCACCATTACATACACGTACCATGTCAACAATGGTGGCACTTAGCTTGACGGCCTCATCAGAAGAGGATTGTCGTCACAGTACCGCGTGACACCCACCGGTCCCACTAGTGCTGCAACCACAATCCCTCTGCCCGGCTATGCACTTGCTGACCCCTGACCGCAATCAAACCGAAATTGGATTACTATGGAGGGTTTTTCGCAATCGTGCACGGTGGTACCCACCCGGCCGAATTTTGAGATGAATTTGTGTCATCAAATTTCTACCACCAGTTGATGGCATGATGACATAGATGAAATTTATAATTATACACACTAATTCTGTGTGTAGTGTTTATAAAATATGTAGTCGTAAATCAAGGTGGTACGCTTAAATTTTGTAGATTTATGTAGCTTCGAATAAAGAAAAATAAATGGACACGAATAGTATAAACACACATACCTTGTTAATGTATTTAGTTTGATTGGTTCTTTGACCTAGTACACTTACACGTATAAGTAGTAAATATAATCACAGGCGAACAAATATCAAAATTATATTACCAAATCAGTTAAGGTTTGCGACTTACGAAGTTTTAATTGGTACTCATGGTGGCCAGTGGCCTTGGAACTTTCTGGACGATGGATTGAGGTACAAGACAAGCTTGGCACACACACAATCGTAATGTAATAATTTTGAATGCAAAAGGTTCTAATAAACTTTCATTTTCCGGCATTTCCAGTTCTATAGAAGAATGGCACCAAAAATGACGGTTATTAGAATGAGTATCGGTTCTGACTTATCCGGAACCCGGTACTATTGTGTCAATATTATACTATCATCAAAGATGTCACTAGTGATACAAAGATGAATACTTACCATGTGCAAGCGATTACCCTCTGATACGACTTACGGCGTCAGTGCACCTGCACTTTGTCGCCCAAGTTGTTCCTTCCACTCCACCACGATGACCTGGCGAAGCTGCGACTTCGCGGCCTCGATTTCTTGAGGATCAGGGTCCCGTCCTTGCTCCCGCGCCTTCTTTTGCCACCGATATAGTTGCGAGACGGCCCTCGCCTCCAGGTCCCATGGTGGAATTCCGGCAAGTAGACTCGCCGCCTCGAAGGAATCCGCATCAGAATTGGTTCATCCGTTCGGGAGCTACGATGCCACAGACAGACACACACACAGACAAGTCAAACTTATAACAACCTGTAGTTTTTGCATCAGTGGTTAAAAAGGAAAAATAAGTACATACAGTTGAAGTCAGGCATATCAATCAAAACGGTTAGCAATGACGTCAATATAGACGTGTCTACCCAACAGACGGGTAATCGTGTGTTGGGTCCGGCCACATCATCAATGAAAAGTGTAAACTTTTCATTGATGATGTGGCGGCACTGCGAGAGTGGACCCACCCTATATTGCCTACGTAATACCTGTTTGGCTTGGCACCGACTTCAACTGAAGACCTACGTGCATTTTTTTTTAAATTAAATCCGTATTTCATTGAAGTTGGTTTTATTTTTTTTTATTAAAAATGTACTTATAATTCTTAAAAATCGCAAGTAAATTATGAAAACAAAACTTTGGCATCCGAGTTATCTGTATTTTCAGTCAAAGTCAAAAATTATTTATTCTGTATAGATTATTAAAACGGCTAAAAGTGTTGGTAAATAAATTAATTCAAATTGTATATTTCTCATTATACTAATGAAAACTAACAGAAAAACGGCATCCATCTTGTCGAAACAACATTAGTTTATACAATTTTAAAATTAATTCCCTGAAACGGATTAGTTTATACAATTTTAAAATTAATGCCCTGAAACGGATAGTTGGATTGAAGTACGTCCACGCCTCGCGCTCTACATACTGTAGTAAATAGTAATAGTAAATAGTAAAATGTTTGTTGTTTGTGTCATCAACATACAAATCGACTCAACTCGCTAAGTTTTAAAACACACCGTTTCGGTACATGCCTCAACATTGAAAGCTTATTTTAGTCAGAAAAGTTTTAACGATTCCAACACGCTACACGCTACACGCTACACGGGTAGATACCGTGTATTTCTTGAGAAATTAAATTTTGACGAACTTTTATTTAACTTGTTTCAAACGTTTAATTGCCGTGCACATTAAACTATACAGGGTGTTTTTTTTTACTGGGACAGTATGGGAAGACCCGAAACCGTAGTAGACACATTCAAACTGTCTGAAGAACCATTAGCTCTTTTTTGGGACAACAATTTTGGCACATCTATTTTTTTGGTCAAACTATTAGAATAATATTATGTAATCCGTGGTCAAACATAAGCTCGAGTGAGCTGAAAATGAGTAATTTTGTTCAATTTTTTTTTTATGCGGATCGGCTCAGTTTCATATAATGATCATTTAATTGTATAGAAAGTAAAAATCGCAACCAAATCGTAATCAAATATTTTCTCATACAACAGGCTGGTGAAAATTTCGAAACCATACGAGATACAAGAAAACTGCCTTAGGAACCATTAATTTTTTTTTGTAAATTTTAATTGGTCAACCGTGAGCTGTTCATAAAATTGTCATGTCAAGAATCATGTTGATCAGATTTTTTTTTTAGTGCGGAGCGACTCAAAATCATGTAACGGTCATTATATTGTATCGGAAAAAAAATATCAGAACAGTATAATTTAGCAAAATTTAGCAAAAACCACCGGTGTTGATGTGTGATAAATTTCAAATGTCATAGTTGGCATTACACATCATCCGAATGAGATAACACGATTTGGCGCGCTCCATCCTTTAGTCCTGCCTATATGCATTCTCAAAGAAGTATTGGAGTTTTGTAAACTTGAAACGTTGTCATTTTTTAATTCATCGATTTTTTAATTCGTTCACTAAAACATAAAATACTTGTATAGTAGTTGTGTATAGAGTGTATAACTGTTTTGTTCGTAGGTATTTTTCGGCGGTAAGAAGCAGCATGTCATTTACGAGCCATATAAATAAATATTCCTGTGTGACCTAAACTAATAAAGACATTAGATTTTAATTTCATCCAAATACTGAAAAGTCTATGTATTTTCAGGATCTGTAAATACCATACCTTTTTTTTTTTTTTTTTTATCGTGCGGAAATCCCTTCGGATACCCCCCCCCGCCGGCCAGCGGGGGCGGTTATGTCGGGCTTGCACCGACTAAAACCGCACGCCGTCTCGGGTCTTCAGACGCCGGGGTGTAAGGTTACCCATAGAGCACATCCCTCGCACCCCGGCTGACCCTGGGCCATCTCACCACTAACAGCATCGCTCATCCTGTCTCCTCTGAAAGCAGAGGAGTACGGAGAGCGATGTGTTCCCGCCACGTTGGGTATTGGCCGACGATCAATTCCAACCCTATGAAGGGGTGAAGGGGAAGCCATTGACCGCCGCCCAGGGTGTACCGGCCGCTCCGATTCCGTTCCCCCCGGACTGCAGCGGGATCGGAATCGGAGCGACACTCGAGGAGGTTACCCAACACACACCCCTGTAAATACCTATACCTATCACTTGTCTGATTACAGTGATTACTATTTAATTCAATCACAGTTCATCAATTTAAATTTCAATAATAAACCGCTCTCGGAAGGTTAGATCTATCCGCTTAGTCCCGTAATTACGATGTGGTTTGCCAGTGTTTTAATAGATGGTGCTTTACTGAAAGCAAGGATGTACTAAGAATACCATATGGGTAAAAATCTTGAACAAACTTCAACCAGTTATCGCAAAGTGGCCAACCAATAAACGAATAAAAGGACTGAACAACCTATGCCGCGACCCCTTTGTTTGAGTTCGTGATTAGTTTCATGTAATCTGTGATTGGTAGCGCGCGTCCATTCTCGCCCGCGTTTGCACCAAAGACATAGCAAACATATAAACAATAACTTTTCACTGTGGGATATAATATAACACTATCTGGGTGACCGAGCTTTACTCGGTTGTTTTTCGACATTATCCAAAAATGAAACCTATCTATACCGATTTATCGCCCCAAAAAACCCTGTATATTATATTTCATGAAAATCGTTGCAACCAACCACCAAACATAAGCAATACTTCGAGGAATTATTGTGTGTGTATATATATATATATATATATATATATATTCTCAATTGATATTACATCTTTATTTATTATTTAAGTAGATAAGTATAAATAAATACATATGTATCTTTATTTACTATTGCTATATAATTATGCTTATAAACTTAAATAATAGCATTCATATACCTTATGTTTTGAAGTACAAAAATTAATACCTTTTGTGTAATAGGTATTTCTAATTTTTGTCATCAAGTAAGTTCCTATTATAATTATTATTTGTACTATTTTAAACCAAACTTTTAATAGCAGTCCTTCGAGCACCTACCTTAACTTATCTCGGCATCACCCAAAGGTTGACTGGTAGAAAATGAATTATGGCATTAATTCCCCCTTTGGATATTATTCCTGCAGAAAGTGTAAATAAAGCTTTAGAATTACGGGTATTCGGGCTTAATTTGGAGGTGCGCTTGTGTCATAGAGATCTTACGCTTTGCAAAACCGAATCATGCCGATCTTCTCCTTCCTTTCTTCTCTTTCTTTCCTTTAGAGTACAATACACAGCCCTTCTATACGAAGCCTATGTTCTGTCCTATGGTCGTAGGGGCGGGGTGAGGTAACGAATATCGGTGGGTGGGAGTATCCGTTCTATACGTCAGTACTATTATCTATTCTGTGCGCAGACGGGTTCTGTGGACGGGCTTGATCTTACACAGGCCACCGTCCGGCTAACCCGTAACCGCGACGATTAAAGTGGAATAGAGCGAAACCTCAATATCATTTTGGAAGACCTATCCATAGAACCGCACGTACGTATGGGTTTGATGAAAAAAACATTTTTAAGTTTCAGTTCTAAGTATGGGGACCCCCATATTTTGTTTTTTTTTCTATTTTTGTATGAAAGAATCGTGGGTGTGTAACACACCTCTGCCTACCCCTTCGGGGATACAGGTGCGAAGTTATGTTATGTTATGAAAATCTTATGCGGTTCACAGAATACATCTACTTACCAAGTTTCAACAGCATAGATCTTATAGTTTCGGAAAAAAGTGGTTGTGACATACGGACGGACAGACAGACAGATATGACGAATCTATAAGGGTTCCGTTTTATGCCATTTGGCAACGGAACCCTAAAAAGGAATCGAATTGAACACTGTCTTTTTCTACCGAATTATTCCATACCAGCAAGGTGGTCGCGATATAGCTATAACAAAAAAAAAGATTTAAAAAATGCTGTTAATAGCGTTGCATCACTCACTATGTGTCTCAATTTGTATACCTAGAGCATATGAAATAAAGCCAAGCTTCCTAGAAATGTTCAAAATTCGATTACCAGTGAACTGTTTTCAGGACTTGCGTTTATTCTGTTGCAGATTATATATAAAATGATATGATGATTAGGGTAAAGCTGCTCTCGTAATTTTTTACAACCACATGCTTGCAAGCCAATGATATATTAGATATAAGTCACATTTTTTTATGGTAACAAAGTAATCTCAAAAAGAAATCAGTCTATTTAAAAGTTACATGTGGGGTTGTAAAAGTCAGAGACCTAACCAAATTTTTTTTTTTGGATGTCTAGATATAGACACAAAAACAAATTATTATAAACAAAGTATGATTTTTATTTACTCTTTTTTTGGCGTGAACCTGTTTAGTATAGATACATGAGAAAGGCTCCACGAAACGAAAAAAATTACGACAATTATTTAAACTTTTTTTTTTCATTTACAATGAAGACGGAAGTTCGAGAAAATTTTGCTGTTAAATAGCAAAATTTTCTCGAACTTCCGTATTATCGTTTAACTTGCTGAAAAATTAACTTTAAGTAAAATTTCCAACAGGAATGAAAAGGTGTATTATGAATTACACCTTTTTTTTTAATTTTTAAAAAGATATTCAATACCGGAAAAATTTATCAATTGGTTTGTACTCGCTTTAGACCCCGCGTGCGCAACCTAAAAATATCGCGCGGAGATCCTTTTTCAGCGTTAAATTAAAATTATAGTAATGGAGATTTGGAGTTCTGGGAGCTGAGAACTGTTTACTAGAAATGTCCTCCCCTTTAAGAACCTTTTTTGAAATTTCTTAAATTTTAATAGTCTATGAAATATCGGCGAAAAATTAATTAAAGCTTTTTTACATCATTACTTGTTTATAACTTTAGCAATTATTTACGTGCTAATACAAGTTTTTGGCATATTTTTCTAAGCGTCATTCCGAATCCAGTGAGGTATCACACATAATTTTCAAAGAGCAGTATCTCTATTTTAGACCATTTTCAACTTGTCGACTAGACTATCAGCCAATTGCAAATCAAACATACGGCAGATTTTAAGTCTGACCAAGACCTTTCTATTAAAAAACCGCATCAAAGTCCTTCAGTAGTTTTTATAAAATAGTTCATTTCTAGAAAGCATGCAATTAGCTCTTAATGAACAGTGAAACTCCTAATCTAACTAATCTTAGATTGGATCGACAGCAACTAATCTGTTGTTTTGATGGTTAAACACAATATATTGTTTGTAATCTGTTTCCGCATCTTGCACTCAAGGATTTCATTACTGTGTAATAACAAACAATAAAAATAATGTCTTACTAGTGTGTGTGGCGTTCAAGCGTGAGGGTAAAGGTCCACGGACATCGATTATCCCCTACACTAGCGCAGTCACGTACGCACTGCACATAGCGAAAAGCCACGTGGCTACCCACCTTGAAAGAAGATTTATATCTCTCGCATGACATACGACATACATCTTCAAGTTGATAAGAAAATATGATCTAACGCTTATATCTTGAAACTAAAGAAGTATACTGAGCAGTTTTGTTAAACAACAATGGTTATTTCATTTTTCATCATCTAACTATCTATACTATTATAAAATCGTAAATTAGTTCGTCTGTACATCATCGTATCTAAAAAATAACTTGGGTGATGTTTTTTTTTCTTTTTGAATTCTTGTCTGTTTGTACGCGATGGACCCAAAACTACTGAACGGATTGTGGTGCGGTGTCTATTAGAAAGTTCTTGATCAGACTTAAAATCTGTCTTATGTTTGATTGCAATTGGTTAAGTAGAACCGGAGATATGACCAAAAAACGATAACCAACCTCCTCGCGGGCGGAGCCACGGGCATCATAATATTATCACGTTTCCATGAAAATTTGCCAACGTCATATTACATATATCTTTCACGATTCTCACGATCGTACAACAAATAGAAGTAAAATTCACTGAATTGCTAGCTTACCGCCTACACGACTAAATCTTTTCCTCGCTACAAATATAACTTCCATCTAAATACAATCTTCTAAAGAAAATGAGATATGTTTGCACAATGTTCGATACACAAATAGGGATTCGTTATACTATAATCGTGCTATATATAAAGCTAAATATTCAGCACGGTAATATAACATACCTTTTTTTTTTTTTTTTTATCGTGCGGAAATCCCTTCGGATACCCCCCCCCCGCCGGCCAGCGGGGGCGGTTATGTCGGGCTTGCACCGACTAAAACCGCACGCCGTCTCGGGTCTTCAGACGCCGGGGTGTAAGGTTACCCATAGAGCATATCCCTCGCACCCCTGCTGACCCTGGGCCATCTCACCACTAACAGCATCGCTCATCCTGTCTCCTCTGAAAGCAGAGGAGTACGGAGAGCGATGTGTTCCCGAATGTCTGTCAGGTGTGAAGAGGCACGATAAGCCACGTCAGGAGGAGAAAGCGTAGAAAAACGGACCGTGAGCTCCAAAATGGCAAGTTTCGAGAAAAGCGCTAAATGGTGTTATATGCACCTTTTTGACCTTTTATTAGACCCACGTGCTAGCCTTGAATTTTCCTCTATATTTTAGATTCCACCTATTCTTAAGATTATAAAACAAAAACGCTACTTATAATATTATAGTTTCCAATTTGTCATTGTGCAATTTATCGAAGATAAAACAATATGTGTATTTGAACCTCGGTAATTTTAAATTGGACGTATACATACTGACCAATAGGTGGTACTGTGCTGCCATAAAAATTACTAAGAATACTTAATTTACAGTTGCAATAAATATTAGCTTGAGCTTTTTAATCTCGAATTTCCTCGTTCTCTCTTCGGGAAAAGAGAAAGAGATGTATAGAGGAAGATACCAGGCTCACCAGAACTTATTTTTACAAGGGTAAAATGTATGGGATAAAGTAGGTGTATGCATACCTGCTAGCTTGTCCCGTCGACTATTTGTCAGTTATCATGTTCTTAAGGTAGGTTAGGTCACAGGTTAGGTTAGCTTAAGGTAGGTAGGTATTTTGTTAAAAATGAGATATTTCATTGAGTTTGCCGCACTTTATTACTTCTTAGAATTCGTGTGTGTGTATTTCCTCGAAAATCAACGGGTTTAATTCCCGTTTAGGAATCTCCAAATGCAAAATTTCCCAGTCCAGAATTCCAAAATCCATTTTTCCAGTTTTCATTTTCATCAAAATTAGGCTAGCCAAAAATGTAAATTTTGAAAAAAAAGGCCTCACTCTATATTATTACACCATTCGATAATGCCGTTGATAAGGAACAAATTATGAGAAGCCATAACATACAGCAAACTTAATAAATAGTAATTTTTTGAAAATGAGATATTTCGGATCTCATCTTTTTTAAATAAAAATGAATAGCCAAAATAAGCATAATTTCCGAACGGCTGCACCAAATTGGATAATTTTTTTTTTTTGGGTTCGTTATTTTCAGGACAAGGCTTGTATGAAAGAAAAATTTAAGAAAGTTAGTTATGAAATGCGTATTCAATTAAATGATTAATGCTCGAGGTCGCAACGCTTACCTATCTAATGACCCGATTAGTTATGACGTCTATGCCGACCTCAGCGAAGCGCCCACCGCCATTGCCACCACCGCTGCCTCGCTCAACCTCGCTCGCTGAAGGTTGACTCGAGTATCCCCTCACAATACAGTGGTGTATAGAAACTATACAACGTGACCCACTTTTAATACTCTTTCACTATTCAAGTGCTCTTTAAACTCGAATTTCTTTAAACACTAAACACGGCGCCGTTTTTCATGAAACCAATGACTTAAAAAGTATGTACTCACCTAGTTACTTATACTACATAAATATCACGATATTGCATGGTGTTCGATTCCTACATCGCAAGTGTCCGCTTAGTGCGAAATTTGTGTCGTATTTGCATGAAAATAATTATGTATTTATAAAAAACTGTACATAAGTTAATTTATCCGTATTCTAGAACCCATAACACAAGTAATGCTTAGTTTAGGTCTAGTTGGCACTGTGTAATATAGACCTACCGCAACCTCTGTACCGCGCCATGGGTATATATGCGGCGAGACGGGGGAATGAGTATCGGTCGTCGGGATGAAAATTCTGATCCCGTTCCCGTAACCCATAGAAATGCCCAACTTAAACGCTTGCTCAACATGCGCCTCCCCTCCTACCCCTTTTTTTACCTGTGCAAAACCTCCACGGGCTTCACCCCACCGGTGCCAGTGATGACGTGAGTATGTCGGAATCGAACCGACTAAAATCACACGGTGTCCTTCCCAAGCGTCCATTATGCGGGGTGCCCGACCCCGGGTACACCTTCGAAAGGATAACCCCAGGGTAGTATACTTTAGGTATAATACACTATACACATGCACTAAAATACATATTGTAATAAATTTATAATTATATATGTGTATACTCATGGCATGCATTAACTACATAGATAAAATAAGGAAATAGTATTTTATGGTACCTACATATGCTTGACTAAGTAACACGTCACTCACGATAATAATTTTACACAGTTCACTTGGGCTCTAGCCGCTCTCGGTGACGGCATCGAGGGTACGTTTTTATCTATATAAACAAATAAATGTCAAAGTGTCTGTTTGTAATGTTAAATTAACGGCTCTATGATAAATGCATATGAGTGCATATACGATACATACAACAAAAGAAAATCATTTCGTTTTCTGTCTGTCTGTCCTGACTGTTTCTACCAGTTAATCTCCGAAGTGGCTGGGCTGATTTTACCGGTATTTTCTCTGGCAGATATTTTATATTATAAGGCACATCTCAGACTAGTTTTGTTTAAGCAAAAGTGTAAGGAGTTCCGTGAAAAAAAATTAAGTACACGCGGACGAAGTAGCGAGCACAGCTAGTTAACTATATAGTATACGCATGCACGTAGTGCTTTCAGTTTTACTAGCCAGGTCAGTCTTAGGATGGGTGACCATTCTAAAGATATTGAGACCCTTCCGTGCCTCGAAGAGAACGTTAAGCCGTGGTCGGTCCCGGTTACCATACGAATATCTATCAATCGTTCGTCCTAAACAAATCGGGTAGTTGAGCGCCATAAAAAGTTTTACAACTGGCCTAACTACAGAACTTTGATATCGGCGATGGGTTGTGGGTTGTGGAGGTCAGATGCAGTCGCTTCACGGAACATATCGCTTCGTAGTTAGACTGAAACCGACCGAGCCGACCCCGACTGAGTTGGGAGTAGGCTTGGAGGATGAAGATGATGCATATAGTACTTTATTTCGAATAAAGATCCGCACTAGCTAAATTACAATTTAAAGCAAAAAGAAAGAAAATATAAATAGAGTATCCACTATTGTATTTTCACTTTTTTAATTTTTTATGTCATTTCATAGATTAAGTGATGCAGATTTCATATCAGTTTAAAGTTTCGCAATATATTTAAAAATTATGAAATAATCGGCTGGACTTCCATACTATATTTATATATATATAATATCTGAATCTCGGAAACGCCTCCAACGATTTTCATGAAATTTAGTATACGGTATTGAACTGTTTAAGAAAATATGAGGTTCCCGACCCGAGGTAGTCGCTTAGCGTATAATACTTATACCTGAATATGTATTGGGAGATTCCTACAAATGAAGGTAGTAATAGTAAGTGGTAATAAATTGGCAACAGAATCTATTATGATTAATTTATCACACGAGATATGACAATATTTGAGATAAATTCAAGATTGATACTTATCTGTGAATCTCACAGGATCTCAAAAAGTTTATCAATACGATAAATGCGTATTTTTGAAGTTGAGTGAAGATTATTACTACCATCTGGGTCAGGGTTATAAACAGAAGGTACGTGTATAAAATCTGTGTGTAACTTAACATATTTTTGTCGTGGATTCGTAGATGCACTACATCTACAATATCTTATCTTTGCAAGATAAAATCGTTTGTACAACTAATAATGTTTAATATTCTATTGATTAATAAAAGCGTACGCTAATTAAACTTTATTGATCAATTTTACCATCATCATTCATTTTAGATCTGCATCTCATAAAAAGAAATTTTGCTTGAACAAGCTCTTATAATAGACACTTATGAAAATAAGAAGTATAATGCAATGCTAAAACAACCAATTGTTGCTAAGTATATATTTTGTGTGGGTACGTCAAACTGCATCTTTGGACTAGTTTACATGGTTTAAGCTATGATAATAATTATACAGATATTGATTACTCCATGTAAATATTTCGTCCAACCCATTTGTATCTTTAAAATTTATACCCCTTTCTTTATTTTATGTAACATATTCAGTCAGTCATCCCACGGTGGTCCAAGTCCAATCAATGGGGAACATGTGAATGACGTACGGACGTGTTAAAAACCTATGTAGGGAGATGTATAAACAATTAAATAAATTGAGCAAGAAAGCTAACTGTGTGGTGAACAAAGAACGTCGAGAAACTCGTAAAAGAAGCACGGGGACAACAGCCTCGATGAATGCGAAAGGGAATGATCTGACTGAAATTATAAATGAAGAACGAATACATCATTTAAAGCATTTGTAGGGATATTTTGAGGATCTTTTCAAGAAATGTGTGGATAACACGGTGCGTGACGAGTGACGAAGGGCGATGTATTCATTTTCTGTTAATCAAATTGGAAAGCAGGAAATAATAAAGACGCTGAATAATATAAGGTTTTGCGTCTTTATTATTTGCTATCGTGAAGCGGTTAGAATTTAAAGAACGTTTACACCTTAACACTGGGGGTCACAACAACGGAAAATGCCATTAATTATCACGATAATGGATATTCAACGTAGGTGTAGCCACTTATGAACGCAATAATTTGATACAAGCATTTCCAATATCGTTTGTGAAATATCCTGTGGTAACTTATGGACAGCAATGGGCATTGATGTAGTCCTTTCAAGTGTAGCCGCTGCATTTAACGCGTTAACAATCAAGGCAGAAATTATTGAACTCCAAAATGGCAACTTGCAACTTGCAACGCAGAAACATCAAAAGTTCAAAACTCATACACGACACTAAAATATGATAATTTCGAGTTGATATAATAATATTATCGATAGTCAATTACGTTACCAGTCGTCAAATTAGCACAATTGGTTGAACGTCTCTCACCATTTCCCTGCAGTATTTTCTGTTTACTGCAGTTTGTGCATCAGGAACGAATATTATGATAAGCTAGTTTTTACTAGATGTATAGAAATATATAGAACCGAAGCCTAAGATTTTCACTATCTATGCCCCTTAACATACGAAATAGTAAGTATAATAGGTTTTTTTTTATATATCATGAATATCTTTGCGGCCTAATATAGTAGATCATAGCTATATTGCGCTATGATTAATATTTATTACTGAGTCATAGCTTCCAATGTCGTGATAGCGGCGTCACAGTCCCACGCCTTCATCACGGTCTGGTCATAAAATATGTATAAGTGAATAATAATTATAAAATAAGTAAACTTGATACTTATTACGAACCCAAACAATGACACATTTTTGAGACTGCAACTTAGCATTTGACATCACAGTTTGAGTGGTGTAGAGGCTAAGTTCAACTAAGTACTCGTAAGTAAGTGAACCAGACAAGAAATATTGTTACTATTATTAATAAAATTTATTTTAATTTGAACTTAACGTGAAATAACAGAGGATACTTGACATCAAGTTTACTTGTGTTACTTTAATATATTAACTTAATTTCGTCAATGCGGGCCTCATAAATTTCCTCTTTCCTCTTGTCTAAGTCTTTGAATATTTTTTCTATTAATGTAATTTAGGTATAAGTTTTAATAATTTAGCTACTAGCCTACTAATTACTTAAGTACGTGTAAATTGCATGAGCAACCTCGTAAACGTTCGAAGAATACGTTCAAAAATATATAAAGCCTAGGCTGAGCGCAGATTAGAGACACGACAGTCTTGAGACCGACTTGTCGCAATTGTCATTGCCACTGTGCAGATCTTGTAGGTATTAGACAGCTTTGTCTATGAAACGTTTTGTTCGAAGTATTTTTGTAAAGCAATAGTCTGTCTTGAGACTGTCGTGTCTTGCAAAACTAGTTGCTATCAAAAGTAAATAAATCGTACATCGCAAGACAGACTTGATTGGAAAAAGTTTTTTTTATACCACTTACTAATGTCACAAACAAAAGCATACTATCCGTCATGGCCGATTATAGGGCGTCACAACATCAACCAATATATCCATAAACTTTCTTGCTAAATAACTAGGTACAGTATATTAGTAGAGTGACTTATAGGAATTTAACATTAAATTTTCCTGCTAATTACATTTTTTAAGATTTATTCGGTACGTCACGGTTTTAGCCGTGAATCAAGCATTGTGGTGCTTTTTATCAGTCCACGCCTACAGTATGTTCGACGTCACAGGGAAATTATACGCGATATAAACTCTTTGTGGTGTCGTCTCCACTTGCCTCAATATTAAAACGATATTCATCTTTGTATATATGCACTACTATCTAGGTATACGAGTATTAATAATTTCAATTTATTTTATTAAGCAATGTTGGCAGTACTCGGAAGATGTTCCAATATATTCTACAAGTTAGTAGAACATTTTACGTTGGTATATTTAGCTATTCTGTTCGTCTTCTCGCTTCTCATAGGAAGGTTTCTATGGGAAGAGGGAACGGAAATATAATACGTATTCCAAGGATAAAAAGCAGCCTATGTGTTATTCCAGACTATATATTAATTTTTAAGATTCCTATTTATAATCCTCTAAAATTGTATTACATTAGAAATAATTGTAATTATAAACATACATTGTCTTGAATACTTTGACCATGAAGAATTTATATGTAAAATTAGTCTAAACGTATTGATAAATGCTGTGAATTTGTTTGACGAATAATTTATTAACTAAGTTGTCACACATTGAAATAAACAACAGAGGACCAAGCATTACTTATGATTTAATAAACCTCAGATCAATTCCTGCTTAGAATGCTACGCGAGGCTATTGAAATTAAATAACATCCTAATTTTAATAAAGAAAATGGTTGGAATGTACCATACTTGATTAATTCCAAGAAAAATCTAAATACATCAAGACTTCATGACACTGTGAACTATTTCTGCGTACCTAAATAGTACCACCAACAATTCCACATAGTTCGGGTACTTTGATTACTTCCACTTCAAAGTATAAGATAACCATCTTCAGTCTCCCCGTGACCATGGCTACTGAAAAGCTACCAAAACGTTAGGTTCAGTGTAAATAATAAAATAACATCATATAAATCGCGATGGAATCCGTTAAAAAAAGTTTTATTTCGATAAGTTACAATTGTACAAATACATCTTTATAATTCTGTATTCTGTGCGCAATAGAATTTAAACTACGACACGTTTATATTTACTGGGTGTAATACAATTCGGCTTGTCTTATTACGAACCCAAACAATGACACATTTGTGAAACTGCAACTTAGCATTTGACATCACAGTTTGAGTGTTGTAGAGGCTAAGTTCAACTATGTACTCGTAAATAAGTGAACCAGACAAGAAATATTGTTACTATTAATAATAAAATTGATTTTAATTGGAACTTAACGTGAAATAACAGAGAATGCAAAGGGTTTTAAGGTGGTAATTGTAAATTAGCTGTACATTGGAGATTTAAAAAAAAAAACTGTATGTTAAATGATAGATTATCAAAACAATTTTTTTTTTATTCTTATCTGTCTGTTTGTTCGCAATGGACGCAAAAACTACTCAACAGATTTTGATGCAGATTCTCTATTAGAAAGGTCTTGGTCAGACTTAAAATGTACCGTTTGTTTGATTGGAATGGGAGATATGATCGAAAAACGATAACCTACATCCGCGCAGGCGGAGTCGCGGGCATCAGCTAGTTTTTAATAACACTGTTTGTATCCCAACTCGTCCATTGGCTGATGATCTTATAGCACGAAGGTATTACGCAGTTATCATACAAGGAGATTTATGAAAACTTTCAGATTTGTTATTCGTAGAAGAAAGACATAATTGAGAAAGGTCTCAACCACATAAATTAAAATTTTGAAATATGATAAACATGTTCATAGTTGGTTATGACCTTCCAAATCACTAATATGTTTACCCAACAGGTATTATCAGGTCCTATTTGATCCTATACTGATTAGAATCGAACTGCCCTACAATTTTGGTGACTCGTCGCGTGACTGGGAGGCTAATGACTCGAATACTTTAAATATATATTAATTGTAAAATATATTTTTTTAGCATCATAGAAACAAAGAAAATTTAGGAACAATATTAAGATACAAGCAGATGGTAGGTTTCATGTATCATCAAATTACATTCATCCACGAAAGCAACTATTGATGTGACGATAAAATGGAGGCAACTACAACATTTCTTATTTTCCTTCAAGTATGACAATATAAACTCCCCAGTTAAACAATTCTTATAATTGAATCATTGCACTTGTAAAAGTAAATCAATTTTCCTAGATCATTAATATGTAGGCGGTATTTCTTATGTAATGTGAATTTAGAGCGGTCGACCCGTGACATCTAGTCACGGGTTAGATTCCCACTCAGTGCATATTTTATACTTTGCATTGGTTTGGGTGTTTCTATGTCTACATGGGTAAATGTATGAATCCACTAAAAAAACAGGCCGTTATTTTTAATTTTCTTTTTCTATCTCTATTATTTTACTTCCACAAACGTGCACATAGGTACACAAGACACTGTGTACAAACTTTCACCCAAAAAACAAAATGTTAGAGCTTATAATTATCAGCGGCGAAAACTTTAACGATATTTTTGTTATTATTGTTTTATGAACTCAATGACCCCTTCAAATGAACAATAATCACGACTTTACATGAATATGTAAGCACAACTGTGCTCGTTTACAAATTGAACAGTAAACTGGAACGCACCCGTAAATCCAACCAAATTCCAGCTTGTACCAACATAGTGCACAAACTCGATTTCTAGAGTTCTAGCATAATTTTTAATAGTAAACTTCTAAATTAGTTTTTTTGTTCTAAATTGCTTTACCAATCGGATCAGTGCGGGTTTTTTGAATGTTCTGTGTTCTGTATTATCTTTTTACTAGCTTAATTTCTTTTAAATAGTACTTACCTAAGTACGTTAGGTATAATGGTAAGATCATGGCGTAGGTAATTTAGTCTGTGTCCGTATAAAAGCGCTTAAACCAATATAGTAGATACGTACATAAGATAGATCAGTCAGATATAAAAGTTATTAACCTTAATTCGGGAACCAGCCAACCAATTCTGTAACAAGAACTGATTTTCCCGCTACAGTGGTCAGAGATTCAACTGAATATATACTAAACAATGTAAAGCGCGCTACTAGGAAGAGTGGGATGGCATAATTTCTGATTTCTGTAGTATTGTAGCTGTAGGTATAGTGTGACCGGTGTGACGTGACGATCGTCGTGCTAAGCTTATTACAAGCCGCGCCGTTGTGAACGCTTCAGTGTGACGATAGCGCTATTGGATGATAGACGTTCTAACGTGGCTTCGTGAATAAATTTACTAAGTACCACGAGTTTGCGAACTTTAATTTTTTGTGTTTAATTATTTTAATTTGTGCAATGCGTGTGCCTTTTGAAAGACAAAGCGTTCTCTTCGCGCCAGCCTGTTGGCTTCGGAATCCAGTTGTGACAATGAGACACTCAATGGAAATATTGCATTTGCAGTTCAAGCGCATGCTGAACAAGGAATTGAGCCACTTCTCGGAGTCTAGCAAGTCCGGCAACCAGATCTCAGAATACATCTGCTCTACATTTTTGGGTAAGTGTTTTCATATTAAATTTGTTGCAAGACCGATCATAAACAAACAACATTATACATACATAGAGAAGGGAAAAGTAATGAATTTAACGATTTGGATAAGTTAGAAGATAGTAAATGACTTAAACAATAATGAAAATAATTGAGATAATTTGCAATTTTAAATATACTCGTATGTAGGTATATATTAAAAAACATGCTTACTAAACACCTCAAAACGTGCCAGTGTCCACGTAGATAGACACTAAGCTATCACAAAATAAATGTGTAGTTAAGACTATTATGACATCTTATACGCCACACGACCGCTCTCACTTCTAGGCGTAGTAGCAAACTAAAAACTATTGCTGCTGTAGTAGCAGTAACTACTTTCAAGTATTACCAATACCACTAAATAAGTAAGTAAAATTTACTAAATCATAATGTAACATTAGTAATTTACTGGACTGAGGTTTCGTGTTTTTGCTACATCCATTTATGGGTAATACTTATACAACAAAACGGAACGCTAAACTTCACCACAACATACATCCCTACAATAAGTACTACGGTCAATTTTGTACACGATGTAATGTTTTGTTCATACTAGCTGTGCCCCACGGTTTCACCGGCTGCACTCGGTTGGATTCCAATGTCTCGCATCACTGCGTGCGTCTTTCTCACCTTTTTTAGGGTTCCGTTGCCATGTGGCAAAAAACGGAACCCTTATAGATTCGTCATGTCTGTCTGTCCGTCCGTATGTCACAGCCACTTTTTTTCCGAAACTATAAGAACTATGCTGTTGAAACTTAGTTTCATTCTGTGAACCGCATTAAGATTTTCACACAAAAATAGAAAAAAAAGACGGGTTGCACTCCGGGACTGCCGGCAGAAGTGAAAACTTGAATATTAACGTTGTACATTTTTGATATTTTGGAATGGTAAGGGAATAATTTTGCACGAATTGCTTTAATTATCAGTATTAAAGCACAATAATTTATATGGTAACATACAATGTTCATTTATTGCGCTATCGTACACAAACATGACAATTTATATTACATAAAAATTTAACACTTCAGAACTATTACAATTATTTTACATTAAAAAGTTTATCTCTCAGAAAAATCAACTTAGAAACTCTTAAGAAAAATCAAATCAACTCAGTCGTTGAAATTATGGATGGACATAATTTCAACGACTTTTTCACCATAATTATTACCAGAACCATTATCGCCAATATATTTATGAAGTACTCACTCATTTTCTTTCGCTATTTCTTCATTTTTTATTCATTAAATTTAGTGCCATAAATCTATTGATATACAATGGAAATTAAACAAAGTGCATCTACTTTGTTTAATTTCCATTTTATATCAATAGATTTATGGCACAAAATAGAATAAATGTTACAAAAAGTTATATGATGACAAGAAGTGTTTCTTGGGCCTCGGTCGGAATCGATCTCAGTGTTGACGAAGTCAACGACCACTCATTAGACGAACGCGACACCAAGGTTGTTAAATACAGTGTGAAATTAACCTGTCCTGACGCGAGTTTAACTTTTTTACCCATTACAAAAAGTGCACAACGCCGCTAAAGATGTTTTCACTTCAAAAAAACAATAAATTTTAGGGGTCCCCACTTAGAACTGAAACTCAAAAAATTTTTTTTTCATCAAACCCATACGTTTTTGGATTGGTCTTCAAAAATGATATTGAGGTTTCAAATATCACTTTTTGCTAAACTTATATATAGTTTGCGCGAGAGACACTTCCAAAGTGGTAAAAAATATATGATGTACATTACCATGTAAACTTTCACCGAAACCGCAATTTACCTTTTATTCAATCAACTCAAATATGAAATTTTTTTCTTGCTGCTACGGAACCCTTCATGGGCGAGTCCGACTCGCACTTGGCCGGTTTTTTTATTGCTCGGCTCCTAAGAATTGTAACGTGAGGTTATATAGCCTTTAACCTTCCCCAAGAACTGGGTTATCAAATGCAAAAGATTAGCGCCGTTCAAACATACAAGCTCTTCAATATAATTGAGTATAGATAGCCAAAATAGAAAAAAAATGTAAAATAACATTTAAAAAATGTGATTTGTGGTATTAGAATCAGAGAGCAATAGGATGGTATTTCTATAGTTAACATATTATTTTGAAGTTCATAGTGCATACATTAATTTACTGAGACACAGGTTCAATGCGATGAACGCATCACTTGGAATTAAACTGCTTAAAAATTCACTACTCTGAGCTCCGCTACTTAGCCTCCAAGCCAACCTCCGCCAGCCTCGCGGGACTATATTTCAGCTGTAATAAATATATACTGAATCAAATTACCTATCATATTATAGAACGTTGTTCAAGGATATATAACTATAAACAACATCCGTGGTGTAGCGGTAGAGCATCTGGAGGTTACGTCGCTCGAAGTAACGGTTTCTATTCCCGCTCAGTGCAATTATGTATATAGATGAATATGCCTATGTTTTTATATAAAGAACCCATATTGAAAGCTAGTTAAGCTATGCTTACTTCGGGTCATAGCTGTGTAGTATGTCATAGAATATTATTATATTATATTTATTATATTATCTTCATAAATAACGAATGCAATAATTGAGATAGTAGATAGATAGATAACTCTTTATTGTACACCAACGTTAAGTTTAAAGACAATATAGCATGGACAATAGTAATACAGTTAAATGTACAATGGGCGGCCTTATCGCTTCCAGGCAACCTTAGGATGGAAAAAAATAAAATAATTCAAAACATGCACGTTAGACGGTGGTATAGTTGTCAGGATGAAGTAGTCAAATATCAATAAAGAGTAATAAGAAAAGAAAAAAGAAAGAAAAAAAACAAACATACATATAAATTACAATACATCACACTAAAATAGTAAATAAACTAAAAATCATATAGATAAATTTATATAAGTACAACCCATATCCCAGAGTTGAAAATTTGGTACCTACGTTATTTTCACTCATGAATACTCATGATGATTTTTCAACATACTTTTAAATATAGAAAGAGATTTTGCCTGCCTAATATTTAAGGGCAGTGCATTCCACAGGCGAATCGCACTAACGGTGAATGATTTGCCAGCATAGTTGGTGGAGTGCACTGGTATCTCTAGTTCCAAATTCTCAGACGACCTCAAAACTCTATTATGTGTATCCTTGAGGTATCTAAAGCGCTCCCTTAGATAAGTGGGGGTCTTAGGATTGAACATAGCATTGTATAATGTTAGATAGATGATAATTTCCGAACGGATTGTTATTTTTTTAAATGTCTATGAGAGAGATGTCAGAGTCGGGCAAGCTGGGAGAGCTGTCAGTTTTGTCAAGATTAAGATATATCTTTGGTTAAGAACTAAGAACTGTTTTTGTGGACTGATTTTCTAAAAGACTGATTGTGTTTAACTGTGAATAAATACTGTGTAATTCTAAAACCGTGTTTTCTTAGACTGATCTTATATCAGAAGTGGGATCAGTGCAAAGAAAATGGGACGTAAACGAAGTAAAAAATCGAAAAAGCGAAATAGAGATGAATCAAGTTCCGATTTTTCTACGACGTCGTCGGTATCGTCGAATGATAAACACGCTCACAAGAGGTCCCGGAAACGCCATCGTCATCGTAATAGATCGTCGAGTCGCGTTCGCGTAGCACGAACGCCACCGCTATTGCCGCTGTCGGGGGCTCAAACATCGATACCGGCGCGGGCTCCATCGCCGTTGCCGCAAGTGCCACTGTCACGGCTGTCACCAGCTCCGTCGCTGCCTCCACTGCTGACACCGGGGCCGGAACAAAGGATACCAGTTTTGATAAGTGTTAGCGACCGTTGTAGTGATAATATATCAACTACAACACCACAGGTACATCCGGAGCTGTACACATCAGGTCAGACAAACATTTTACCTCCTAATGTGTTGATAAACTTGAAGGACATTTCTCAATTGCTGCAAGGACTGGTTGTACCCAATTCACCATCAACTTTTAACAGTAATATAAATATGATACCAGAATTTAACCCTGCATTAAAAAATAATCGTATTGATTTGTGGATTTCAAAAGTGAATGAATGTGCTAAAATATATAATTGGGATGAAGCTCACATTATCCACAATGCTCTCCCAAAACTTGTTGGCAGCGCTAAAGACTGGTACCAAGGACAGGCATCTGTCTTACATACTTGGCCGGAGTGGCAGGTGCTTTTAAAAAAAGCTTTTCCTACAGAAACAAACTATGGAGTTCTTTTAACTGAGATGTTGCAAAGGCGTCTAAAATATGGTGAAAATTTAGATAATTATTTTTATGAGAAAATGATGCTTTTAAACTCTTGTGACATTTCAGGAAAAAGGTCAGTGGATTGTATTATACTAGGAATTGATGATCGCACTGTTAGGGCAGGCGCTTCATCTGCTCGATTCACAGAGCCAGAGGATTTATTAAAATATCTAAAAGATGTTTGTAGGGAAAATACTGATATAGCTAGGACTAGGAATGGATTGGGGAATATAGTTTGTAATAAATGTAATGAACCTGGTCATAAAGCAATCCAATGTATCAACCACCCGTCTCAAACCAGCCAAAATGCAACAACAGCTACTTGTTTCAATTGTAATGAAAAAGGGCATCGATTACAGAAGTGCCCTAAGCCAATAGTCAAATGTAATTCATGCAGACGTTTCGGTCACACAGATGAAAACTGCAATTTTAAGAAAACTTTTAATAACAGTGAAAAACGTGTTCTTTTGATTGACAGCACCATCACCAACAATGCAAAATACTATAAACAAGCACAGATTAATAAAGTACATACATTGGAGTGTTTTATGGATCTAGGGAGTGATTGTTCATTGATAGCACGAGGGACAGTTGCAAAGTTGAATCTGCCTATAATACAGGGTTACTTACCGGTAGTGCGGGGTATTGCCGGAACTAGCATACCAATATTAGGAACAACTACCTTCACCCTACAAGTTGACTCTGTAGAGGCAAATATTTGTGCTTATATCATTGAGGATACATATCTGCATAGGCCACTACTAATTGGCCAAAACTTTACTGAGCAACCAAACATAGTAATCACTAAGACGGAGAATCGGTTGAATATTATGAATAGAGTAAATGAGTGTGATAGGGATATGCCAAAATTCGATCCAGATGTGGAAATTAATAAAAAGTGTGAATTGTATGTAAATAATGATTCAGAAATTGATGACATCGGCCTGTTAGAGTGTTATAGTAATGATGAAACAAATACTGACATATATGTGAAAGTAAGCTATCGTTGCATTGATGAAGTGGAGTACTGTGTCCAAGAGGGTGTTTACAAGTTAATTAATGGCAAGTGTAATATTGTTATTTTAAATATGACTGAATCGATAGAACCCTTGTATTTCGTTAAAGACACTATCATAGCTCGGGGTTATACAGTAGACCTTGATGAAATTCCATCCCTGGTGCATGATGTAAGGTTTGTTGACTCTGACTCATCTCTGGAACCACTGAAGATTGAAGAGGTTCACATCAATCCCGAATTAAATTCTGGAGAGAATAAGGCTGTGTTGGAATTAATTAATAAATATCGTGACTGTTTTGCGCAAAATTTGTCTGAAATAGGGTGTACTAAATTAGCGGAGTTAGACATCAAGCTAATGGACGACACGCCAGTAGTATACAGGCCATATAGGTTGAGTCATTCAGAAAAAGAGGTTGTTAGAGACATGGTCAAAGAATTACTAGACAATGATATAATTGAGGAATCTGACTCAGCTTATGCGAGTCCAATTATTTTAGTTTCAAAGAAAACAGGGGGATATCGTTTATGCGTGGATTATAGGGCCTTAAATAGGAAAACTATAAAGGATTTATACCCACTACCACGCATAGACGATCAGATAGATCAACTAAGTGGGAATAAATATTTTATAAGTCTTGATATGGCGAGCGGCTACTATCAAATACCAGTGAAAGAGGAATGTAAGCATTTAACTTCTTTCATAACGCCCGATGGTCTGTACCAGTTTCGCAGAGCGCCTTTTGGTTTAGCGAATTGTCCAGCAGTATTCCAGCGTATGATAAATAAAATGCTTGGTAGAGCTAAGGATAAGTGTGCTGTAGCATACATGGACGACATGTTGATTTCAGGCAAGAGTTTTGAAAAATGTCTTCGCAAGCTTGAACAGACATTTGTTCTACTTAGACAAGCCGGATTAACGCTAAACATAAAAAAATGCAAGTTTTTCGAGACTGTTATCGACTATTTGGGATTTGAAATTTCAGAAGATGGAGTACGACCGGGCAAAGGCAAAATGGACGCTGTGGAATCGTTCCCAGAACCAAAAAACGTTCACCAAGTCCGACAATTTATAGGATTGGCTAGTTATTTCAGGAAATTTATAGACAAATTTTCAATAATTGCTAGGCCTTTGACAGACTTAACTAGAAAGAACACTCCATGGACGTGGGACGAACCACAACAGACCGCTTTTCTTACACTCAAAGAAAAACTCACACAACGTCCCATTTTATCAATTTATAACCCAGGTTACATAACTGAATTACATTGTGATGCATCGAAATCGGGATTAGGAGGAATTTTGTTTCAAAAAGAAACAGCTACATCAAGCTTAAAACCGGTTGCGTATTTCAGTCGCAAAACAACAATTGATGAAGAGAAGTTACACGCTTATGAATTAGAAACACTCGCAGTAATTGCGTCTCTGCAACGTTTTAGACCCTATTTGTTAGGGAAATGTTTCAAAATTGTTACCGACTGCAGTGCTCTCCGGTCAACGTTTATAAAAAGGGATATTTTACCACGAGTCGCTCGTTGGTGGATAGCACTGCAGGAATATACATGCGAAGTTGAATACAAACCGGGCGTCACTATGAATCATGTTGATGCACTTAGCAGAAACCCAGTATTCATCGCCGATGACACGGATGTGAATGAGCACATTAATCGCGTACTTCACATATCACAGGAAGATTGGTTGCTTAGCCTGCAAATGACAGACCCGAAAATAACTCATATACGAGCTGCTTTAGAGGATCCTCAATATAAGGATCTGGTAGATATAAAGCAAAATTTCCTAATAAAAAACAACCGTGTGTATCGTAAGGTTGGTGAAAGTCTTAAGTGGGTGGTTCCAAAAGGGGCTAGGTGGCAAATTTGCCAACGCAACCACGATGAAATAGGCCACTTTTCAGTAGAGAAAACGTTGGAAAAAATTAAAAAGGATTTCTGGTTTCCCAAAATGAAAAAGTTTGTTACAAAATATGTGAAATCCTGTTTACACTGTGCGTTTTCCAAAGAACCTGCAGGGCCAAAGGAGGGTTATTTGCATAGCATAGCTAAGGTGGAAATCCCATTCCACACAATACACATCGATCATTTAGGTCCCTTTGTCAAAAGTGGATTGGGAAACCAATACATTCTTCTCATCGTTGATGGATACACAAAGTTTTGTGTTATTAAACCCGTACGAAATACTAAGTCAGGGCCAGCTATCAAAGCTCTCAAGGATGTAATATATACGTTCGGGTACCCAACACGAATTATATCAGATAGGGGAACATGTTTTACGTCTATCGAGTTTAGTAAATTTTGCAAGGAATTTGAAATAAATCATGTTCTGAATGCAGTATCGTCTCCACGAGCTAACGGGCAGGTGGAGCGTTACAACCGCACCGTTTTAGACAGTCTTAGGGCTTATACTGACCGTCTAGGAGAAAACAAATGGGATTTAGAACTAGGTAAAATACAATGGGGTCTTAATAATACCCTTAATAAAGGTATTGGAAAAACTCCAGCTGAAGCTCTTTTCTTTAAACGACCTTTGAGCAAAGGTGAAGGATTTCTAGGTGAAACAACCTTGGAAATACGGCGAAACGAAAAAGGGGTAGATTTGATTAGGAAAGAAGTTAACGAACACATTATGAAAGACCAAGCAGAACAACGATTGAGGTATGATCAGACTCGAAAAAAGCCAACAATATATGCGGTGGGTGATCTAGTTAAAATACTAAAAAACAGCTCTTCAAATGATGGGAAAAGTCGAAAGCTGTTACCCAAATACTCGGGTCCATTTAAGATTAGCCAGATATTAGGTAATGATCGTTACGAGGTAACAAGCATACCCGGGTCTAAGATCACCAGAGGGAAGTATACTAACGTGTGGGCAGCTGATCGAATCCAGCCTTGGATCACTATATGTCAGAAAGAAAAGAACGCTACAGATGATGAGTCAGGGTCGGCAGATGAGTAGCGGGAAAATATGGTTTTCTTGTCTTTTATAATGGTATAATGTTTTATTGCTCTTTGAAATATCACATCTTTTTAGTTTAAACTTAATTAAAGAAAATACTAGTAATGGGAACAATTCATAGAATATAATGAATACTCGAACTAGTGTTTACATAAACGACGTTGTTATTGTTATGTTGTATGTTTATACGTAATTGTTGATTAGAAATAACATACCTTTTATATTTTGTTAATAAGACATGAATATGTAGATTATATTAATGTTGATGAGAGTAGAGTTGAGACTGAGTGGGAAGTTTCACGCGGCCACAATGAAGACTGATGTGGTGAGGAGTGAAATGCCACATTTGGAGATGAGATGATGGAGTGGGAAGGTTCACTCGACCGCATTAGAGACTAGTGTGGTGAGGAGTGAAATGCCACACTAGTGAGATATAATTGTAAAGCTGGCAAGTTTCACACGGCCATGTATGAGGTGAGGGGTGAAATGCCAGTACCTGGTTGTATGATCATCTAGTTTGAGGACAAACTAGTGTGTCAGGTTGGCCGAATGTTAGATAGATGATAATTTCCGAACGGATTGTTATTTTTTTAAATGTCTATGAGAGAGATGTCAGAGTCGGGCAAGCTGGGAGAGCTGTCAGTTTTGTCAAGATTAAGATATATCTTTGGTTAAGAACTAAGAACTGTTTTTGTGGACTGATTTTCTAAAAGACTGATTGTGTTTAACTGTGAATAAATACTGTGTAATTCTAAAACCGTGTTTTCTTAGACTGATCTTATAATAATAATGCCAGAATGTGAGAATTCCTGCGAAGTCGAATTGGAAGCCACTTGAGTCTGTTACGAAATTCAGATACGTGATCATTTTTGCGTAAACTAAATATGAATCTTATGCAGAAATTTTGAAGACGCTCAAGCTTAACAAGTTGCTCCTCAGTGAGATCAGGATAGCTGACATCGGCGTAATCTAGAACTGGAAGAAGAAGTGATTGTGCGAGCGCAATTTTAGTGGCAGTTGGAAGGAAGTTCTTTAGCCTCCGTAGAGAACCCGCTGACGCAAAGAGTTTACGACTTGTCTCTTTGATTTGGATGCTCCAGGAGAAGGTCTTGTCGAAATAAATACCCAAGTTTTTAACAGAGTCCTGTATGGGCAGCACGGTTCCGTCAAACTTAACTTGGGGCAGTTGCGACAAGTTCATCCTCGAGACCATGCTGGGGCTGCCAATAACAATGACTTGCGTTTTGGTGGGATTTATCATGAGTCCGTAGTTCTTACTCCATTCGCAGATCCTCTCCAAGTCGGTGTTAATGGTACAGAAAGCCTCTGTTAACCTATTCAAGGGGGCTTGTGTATAAATTTGGAGATCGTCCGCGTAAAGGTGGTAGGATGAAACTAGCTTGTCAGAGATGGAATTTATGAAAATTGCGAAGAGTAAAGGAGATAAAACGCCACCCTGTGGTACACCGGCTTCAGTACTGCACCATGAAGAATATGATTCTTCGATGCGTATACGTTGCCGACGACCTAACAATAGTGTTTTGAATACCTTCCTCAAAGGTTGTTTATCATTGTAATCGCGCATTCAGTTATCAAGTCGGAATGCGATACGGCTATTAAAATTAGATTTTTAATTGCCTATATTAGATAGGAAAATTAGGATTATTATTGCATAGCGAATACCTGGAACTCTAAAATAAAGGAAAGTATGACTGACGGAGTACAAAGAAAATAAGAAAATTTAATGTTATGTAGTCATTTCTTGTATATATGACATTGATATACGTCTACAAAGAAACAAAGTTATTTTTTTGGATATTGAAATATTGAAAAAATATAAGTCAAACAAGCATGCTGTCTCGTGATGACAAGTGAGCTTGATAATGATAACTCCCTCAGGGCGCGACCTGTCGCCATTCAAAACATTGATACCGTCTGCAACCAAAGACCTTGCTCTGTTACTAGTCACATTAGTCTGTCCTGAATACCGACTTACTTCCCTTTACCGCAAAGATCGTGTAATTTAGATTTGACATCCCTTAATTTTGATGATGAAATTTGATTTGAACGCTTATAAGTCATCGGCAATAAATAACTAAGCACTTTAAAACACGTGTTAGTAAAGTTGTTAAACACCGTTGTAAAATAATCCGTTCCCGCAGGGGGAACGCACAGGTAGATTTCGAGAAGCAATTAATATTATTTTTAACATGTTTAATTTTTTTTTCTCGAAAACGGTAACTTTTAGCGAAAAACTTTTCAGACATTTATTTTAGACTTCAAAATGGACTATCGATTAAAAATGTTTCCGACGGCAAGAATCTTCACCGGTTAGAAGTTATGATTTTTTTCCCGAAAAATTTTGGTTTTTCCCCCCTCCACTTTTAGTTAAAGTTTTAATCTTATAGGTTTATACTTAAAAGTTGTTGGTATTCATGTATACTATGGGATAAAATTAGAACGGTTCGAATATCTTTCATGGAACGTGAAATTTTGAGGAAAAACTGATTTCACAAAAAGTGAGGCCCTACCGTCCCCTTAGGCCGGATTCCACCCGTTCACGAACTTAAACTAAGTTTACACCCAAGCAATTTTTGACCGCAGTTTGAAAGCGATCGGGGCAAAAATGCGACCGTGAGAGTGCCGCAAATTTTGGGAAGTGGAACCATACATACCATTATATATATAAACTTTTTGACCAGTGGTCATTTCGGACTCAGGGGGTCATAACTAAAAATTCTTCATAGGAGGTCTCCTATGAAGAATTTTTTTTTAAATTCGACAGTAGTCAAGAAACCAATAGGTAGATCGATTTCATCGAAATCTACCTAACAATTGCAATATTTTGGCAAAGATATATTAATGAAAGTAAATGCACTATTGGCATTTAAAATGCCATTTCCTAGTATCATAATTACCCACTATTCACCCACTAAAAAAATGTGGTCGGTAGATTTTGTTGCATTTCTTTTTGTTTTTAACGTTCACAAGTGTTACTTTGTGACCAAAATGGTTTCTTTTTACATCTGCTGATTAGCGGACCAGGCTCTGGCCGAGGCTTACCTTTCGGAATTGGGGGTCAAATGGCAGTCGCTCCCATAAAAGCCTGCGTTGAGACAAAATATCGATATGCTGCAATGCGTTTGTCCCGTCACTATGACGTTAAGAAAACGCAAAGTTAAGAAAACGAATTGAATTCGAACAAAATATTTCACATGAGGCCTCTAATGGTTATCTCCTCGTTTTTAATATTAAAATAACAGCTATTTGATAAGTGCATATGAGTGTATTGCGATACTTATAACAAGATTTGTTTTTTCTCTATTTGTCTTTCTTTCTGTTTGTTCCGGCTGATCTCCGCACCGCAGAGGCTCGGCCGATTTTGACAGGATTTTCACTGACAGATAGCTGATGTTATAAGGCGTAACTTAGGCTACTTTTATTTCAGTACAGTATTAGGGTTCAAACAAATTCAAACAACTACCAAATAAATTGAAACCCAGATCTAAGTCCACGCGTACGCAGTCGCGGGCACAGCTTGTATTACATAACGAAGTAATGCCATCAAGGTATTTCTCTTTTAGTTATTCAAGAAGATGTCATTGTGAATACAGACGTCTATGTGTATTAAAACTAGCCATTATTTATTTATACAACTGCCAAACGTGACCTCGGCACTTCAGAGCCGTTATTAAGTGCAATAGTTAAGTTGCGAGGTATACCTCACCCAGATCTTCGGTTCCCAAGACAACAACCTCACCAGCAAATGAACGAATAAGACTCTGGCATAGGCATCTCTAGTGGCATTGGGCTGGCAGTCGGCTGTCTATCCCGCGAAAGCCAAACTAATCCTATCAGGAAAAGGAGAGCGGACCGCAGGCTCTAAAGTACTAACTTTGGGTGGAATCGGGATTGCCGCTCGTATAAAAATATCTATAGCTAAATAACTTTAATAAATGCTGTAATCGATGTTCCGTGAATTTCCTTATGTAACCGTTTCACAGCTAGTAATAATTATAAAATACTAACTAGCTGTTGCCCGCGGCTACGCCCGCGTGGATTGGATTGTCAGTTATCGCGACCAAGCATAGCATCATCCCCACACAAGTAGAAATTTCGAAAACGCTTTAAAGCATATTTATTTATTATCAAGTGCCTACAATAATACATTTACATGGCTATTCTTGAATATGACGAATTTGCATCCCCTCTTTACACCCCTTGAAAACTTTTTTCCCCTAGTTATTTTTTATGAAAATAGGAAGCAGGAAACTAAAACAACATAGTAACAGATTATTAAAAATCTGACTGGCTGGGTTCTCGTTAAAACTATTTTTAGATATTAGCTGCAGCTATAGTATTTACCTATCTCCGCTGATTAGATAAACAGGATGCATAGTACTATCATGTAGGTAAATAGATAAGCACCTTAATCCATTTAACGTGCGAGATTAAGTATCATGTTGGTGGCCCCTTTAAACGTTTTATCATTTTCATCTTTTTTGATTATATCGTAATTGCAAATTGTATTCAATAAATTATAATCACGGTGCTTAAAAAATCTATTTAATATGTTCAATCACATTTTATGATTGCTGTTTAATACAAGTCGCATGTAACTCATCAATATTTTAAATTTAATAAACCTGGTTTAACCTAATTTTACCTAAACTTAAAGTTGTGTACACTTAATCATGGTAAAGAATGCATTTAACCAGAACTAATTCAGATATCTAAAGTATTATAGCCACGGTAATTTAGAGTTGAGCTAGAGGTAGTAGTCAAAAACTATAGAACAAGGAACAGTTGAGTCGACTTAAAACTTTTTGACTAAATGTACAGATGCCTAGATCCCCACTGACTGGTAGTTAACAAAAACATGGAGGCTACCTGACCTAGAATCGTATAAATCACATTATATATTAATAACATTTCAAATTCTATCTATGCTGCCATCATCGTTACCCAGTAACACAATTTGAGTAAAGTAGGTACCTAATAAAATTTGTGTTTGTTCGATGATATGGCTTCCTGTATTAAAACAGTTTCTACTTTAATTTAAGTAGTACCATGATGTAGGGCATTCCATCAACCCAATTTTACTATCATTGATGTTTTATGTGAGACCACAAATTAACATCAATTTATTTACTTTTAACTACTCGACCAAATTGTATTAGCTGACCACTATACAAATGACACTACTCATAGGCCTAAACTTTTGTATAATTTTACTTGCAGACAAGCAACAAGAACTTGACATACCGTCCTTACAAGCGGATGAGGGTACTGAGCGCTCCAAAAAGAAGGAGAAACCGCGCCATGCGGGTCCAGGAACGACCATGTCACAAGTAAGTTTATTACTTAATAAAAACAAGTGTTAACAGTATTTTCCTTGGTTTATTGAAATAAGTATGAATAAGCATACATTATTTTTACAGATATCTGGCGTCAAGCGGACGCTCACTCATACAAATAGTTTCACCGGAGAACGTGTACCAACATATGGAGTGGAAACGGTACATGAAGAAGAACTGGGCCGGCAACTAGGTGAACTGGAACGATGGGGTGTGGATATATTCCGCATTGGGGATTTATCTTGCGGCCGACCTCTCACCGCTGTCGCGTATGCTGCTTTCACATCTAGAGAGCTATTGGGAACACTGCAGATACCAGCCCGTACTTTCATCGCCTTTGCTGTCACCCTTGAGGAGCACTACTGTCGCGAAAATCCGTTTCATAACTCATTGCACGCCGCTGACGTTGCGCAGTCCACACATGTATTACTTAACACCCCAGCCCTTGATGCCGTGTTCACTCCAATAGAGACGTGTGCTGCTTTATTCGCAGCGTGCGTACATGATGTAGACCACCCTGGACTCACCAACCAGTTTCTAGTCAACTCAAGCTCAGAACTCGCATTAATGTACAACGACGAGTCAGTTCTAGAGAACCACCATCTCGCTGTAGCGTTCAAGCTCCTTCAAAACGAAGGTTGCGATATTTTTATTAATCTACACAAAAAACAGAGACAGACGCTACGAAAGATGGTAATTGACATGGTGCTCTCGACGGATATGTCGAAACACATGAGTCTTTTGGCAGATCTCAAGACTATGGTGGAAACGAAGAAGGTAGCTGGAAGTGGCGTGCTATTACTAGACAATTACACAGACAGAATACAGGTACTGGAGAATCTTGTTCATTGTGCAGACCTGAGTAATCCTACAAAACCTCTGCCCCTTTACAAGCGATGGGTAGCTTTACTTATGGAAGAGTTCTTCCAACAAGGAGATCGGGAGAGAGAGCATGGAATGGATATAAGCCCCATGTGCGATAGGCACAATTCAACAATAGAGAAATCTCAGGTCGGATTTATTGACTACATTGTACATCCATTATGGGAGACGTGGGCAGACCTCGTACATCCAGATGCTCAAGACATTTTAGACACTCTGGAAGAGAACCGTGATTATTATCAGAGTATGATACCACCGTCACCTCCACCAGCGCCTATTCAAACATCGCACTCAGGCCAAGATGATGACCGCCCAGAACAGATACGTTTTCAAGTAAGTTATAACACTAAAATTTTTCACAAATTAGATGAAGGCTACCAAGAAGACTAAACAACATCCTATATTTAAATACGATCCCTATCGAACCTACGTCATGCGAAGATTAGTTAGTAGAGTTGGTCAATATATTATTATAATATTTTGTCTTTTGCCAGGTAACACTAGAGGAGGGTGAAGGCTCAGAAGAGTGCGAGGGTGAGGGCGATGGTGGGATGTGACGGAAACTATTGGGAATCTGCAAGAAACTCACTGAGAAGATGCAAGTGTGGTGGAAGCTCTGGCAGTAGGCGCCGGCTGAGCCGGTGCTGGGCGCCGATGCGCCCTTGTTGGATAGTAATACTTGTTGACGCTTACCGTCGAAATGGAACGATCCCAGCATCGTCACATTTCGATCATGATTATTTTTATGTGATTAATATGCAATGTTGTTTAGAAATTACCTAACGACTAAATAATTATGTCCCTCCAATGACTGTAACGTTCGATTGTCTAGTATTTTACTATTATTTCGTTTTGTCTAACCAAAGATGTATGAAATGTTGTTTTATTCACAAGACGTTCGATAATCCCTGTAAGTAGTTAGTTTTGGTTCTTAATGAGTCGTGTAAGTAGTTATAGTCGTCGATGCCGCATATATCGGTTCGACTAAATAAGGACATTGAAAACGCTTATTAATTGGTATGAAAGGGTAATTTATATTGTCATATCATCCACGTTTCTCATATTTAATACGGGTTTGCGATAATGATGTTATTCACCCAAAAAAATATTATAAACATAATAGATATCCTAAATATAAAACTATTTTAAGGTAAATTTTAAAAATTGCCTTTTGGAGTTGTTGTTGTGTCTTTTTTCTGAATATGTAATATTCGCCCGCCCTCACTGTGTAGTAAATGCAATCAACGCCCCCTGGCATTTCGATACACAATATAGGGAAAACACCAACGCGCTATATTCAGTTATTCTATGATAATTAAGCCATCTTAAGAGCATGAAAGTCCCTTGTGATGTCGATGAACCCTCTTTGTTGGAGGGCCGAGTGCATACTGACATCTTTCGTCTCGGTTGATCGGGGGTCAAAAAGACACTACCAAGTTCATCCTATTAGCAAGCTTTACTTGATTATGTGAACCTATATGCACCTCATTACTTATCGTGGATCGCTGGCGATCTGTTTAGTTTTCTCTTTAGAGTAATGTTATTTTTGTAAAGCTGCGCATTTTATTCTAGTTCTCTTTACCCAAATACAAACCAAAACATTAGTCATGGATTTTAAAGTTTTCGTGTACGCAAAAAATGGCTTGAAGTGTTTGATTAAAATGTTAAGTACTAACAAATGAGTGGTTTTACAACTAAGTTTTATTATGAGTGAATTCAAATACTTACTAAATTAAGTTGAAACTTAAGGGCATGAAGGCCGGGTCTTGCAATAGTAGTAGGTATTTCCTGAAACACTTCGGACAATGTTTCTTCATCACTAATTTCTTGCCGAATACCTATGCTCCTCTCATTATTCTCAATCATATCAATCTATATCGGAGTTCAGATTTCAATGCGATTTATGTATCACATATTTATGTAGGTACCTACCGACTTAGAATTTCATTTAAGGAGAAACAAAATAATCAGTTGTTCTAAAGATGTAATTAAACAATAAGTAGGTGTTCAAACGGTAGATGAGCAGCACCTACCTGTCTGTCTAGATCTTAGCAACAATGTTATATCAAATAGCATACACTTCAGTGAGATCATCACTCATTAAATAAACTTTATTTAGGTACCTTAACAATACCTGTAGCTGGGGTAATACTTAATGAACCTATTTTTTTCTTTGCATTTCATAACCCATTGTTTTATTATTAGTGAAAGATTTTTAAGAGCTGGTCTCTACTCCTTCATGTACTCAAAATATTTTTTATTCAAACTGATTGAACCAATGTAGTTCGTGTCATTTCACTTATTTTGTATTCCGATCATTAAAACGTCCCCTAGTATTACTGAAAGTATTTTCTAAGTCATCGTTTGTGTCAGTCATCAGCATCAAGAAGGAAGGTCCAATGTACATTATTTTCGTAGATAATTTAAGATTTTATCGGCGATCAAATACTACGAGCATGTGTGCATCGCCTATCTTCGAAATGTCTGATTTTGAAACTGCATAGACTAGAACTTTGGTACCAAGTCGAACTATATGTGTATATTATATATATATATATATATATATATACACGTATACCTACCTACTACATTAAACAATTGGATACGCTTAACTTCTCGTGTGTTAATAAATAAAATAGAAACATTACGCTTAGAATCATTTATTTTCTAATTAAATACGTACATATTTGTAACTTATTGTGTTGAGTATGATATTCGTACTGCAGTAGATCTGTATATAACGTACGTACCCAATCTTTGGTAATTTATATAATGTGAACACTTCCATGTACCTACCTTACTTATACCAAATTGTTATCTACAATCATTACTTTTATTAGTGCTGTACAATAACAACAAACTCAGCGGAATATATAGATAACTAGATACCGTATCGTTGTCTCTTCTTATTTTAAAAGAATTGTAAGTACCTATATTTACCTGCAGAATGCAATAAAATGGTTACTGTAAACATGAGAATGACATGTCTGATTCGCCACGAAATGATGTCCACTGCTGTGCTCAGCGGCTCGGTGTCTTGTAATTCTATTACCAAACAACTTGGATGATGGAGAAGAGTTGGCGCATCTCACATGTTATTATTCAATAGTAATGTAGACATTGTTATCATCAAAGGTTTTCAGTGTTGTGTATATGTTTTGTCACTATGGAGAACTATCGTTAAGATTGGATAATACCTAGTTAAATATTAATACCGAGTTACAAGTGTGCAATGCTGGTCATTTGCATTACTTATTATTTATGTTAAAATAAAAAAAAATAGCTTGTAATAGTTTAAATGAATATTGAGTTGAATTAAAGAATATTAATGTATTTAGAATAAAAAGATATGGGAGAAAGCCTGTTTTTTTAACATGAGTATAATAACGGAAGCTAATTCATTTACAAAACGAAAAATTCAAACGGACCGATAATACCTTTTTGCATGTGAAGGTGTACGAGGTCTTATTAACATCATCGCAGGCCAATCTCATCTGCTAGCTGATACATTTTCCGATCAACTGCCGCGGCTCTGGAGCAGGCTTACGTCTCGGGGTTGAGAAGTCTGACTGCAGTTGCTCTCTTTTTTTTTGTTTCGTCAAGGAAAGCGTCCTGTGACATACCGCGCGGTTTGGGGAGGTCACGTGGTTTAGTGTGGATCTCACGCTAAAACCCCTGCGGTGTGCCATACTCAGTCTTTTCGGAGGAGCCTGAAACTATACAAGATAACTTCTATGACAACCCACCTAGCGTGTACAATGACCGGCTGGAGCGCCTCCACGTCGGCAAAGCCAGAACGTGGGGCCTCCAACCTCCTGGTTACACCGGTCCATAACCTCAATGCGGGCTTCACACCACCCGCAAATCTCCTGGGCGGAGGCCAACTGCCGCCAGACGCCCGGTAATGTCGTCCGCCGATACACTTCGGCAAGCACTTCGACCTCCAATTCCAACGGGGGAATTCCGGCCGTGTGACTTTAGGGAATAGGGCCCGCTTGGGGTGCCCTCAGAGGGTTATGGTGATCAAGGTCATACGCAACTGTTCCTATGTTAGACGATGGAAGAGCTTGTAACCAAAGACCTGACTCCCGCGTACCTACCACCAGTAAACGGGCACGCTCAGCAGCATTGGAACATGGATTAATTTAATGTTGTCTTACCAAGCTGCAAAGCGGCCCGTCCCACTATCGCTGTGAGAAAAGGTTCTTTGGAAAATCGGTGTTCGGGCAAGCAATCTTCCAAGCATGCACTTACATAAGTCTTGCACAGTACAAAGTCAAAGTCAAAGTCAAAAACCATTTATTCTGCATAGACCATTAATACGGCACTTACAAAACGTCATAAAAAAATAAATAATCTAATGTTTGGCAAATGGACCACCGGTTCGAAACGCGGCCCTGTCCTGAGAAGACTCCGGCAAGAAACTCAGCGGGCTGTTTTTTTTTTTTGGTCTATTTACAAACATATTTACTTAACCTAAGTACAATATTCCATTTGAGTAGTATAGAGAGAGAGCAAACAGTTCATATCCAAGCTTGTTTGTCGTCTAAATAGTCTTGAATTTTATAGTAGCCTTTTTAGCAGAGTTTACTTTTAATTTGGCTTTTAAATTTATGAAGAGGTAGATTCTTCATTTCACTAGGAAGCTTGTTGTAGAAGCGTATACAGTTACCCTGAAAGGAATTACTAGGTAATCTTGTGGGGTCGACTATTATTAATAGTAGACAAACCACAAGATTGTTTTTATGTCTAGTATTTACGTTATGTATATCACAAAGCCTTAAAAAATTGGAAATGTTTCTTCTAACATACAAAAGATTTTCAAAAATATATTGGGAAACTACAGTTAGAATGTTTATTTCTTTGAACTTTTCTCGGAGGGAGACTCTTGGGCCCAACTTATAAATTACTTCTTATTAACTTAACTTATTAATATACTTCAGAGTTAACCAGTGTAGGTCCAAATGTAATTCAAGTGAAGGAATTTTGCGTATATTATTGATTCGCAAATATCTCCTTTCAACTACTTGGCAATTCGACACTATATTGTGTTTGCATACAGTCGCGTGCATGTGTTTAAAAAATTAATATAAAAATTATGTTTTTTTTTTTCGTGCGGAAATCCCTTCGGATACCCCCCCGCCGGGCAGCGGGGGATGTTATGTCGGGCTTGAACCAACTAAAACCGCACGCCGTTGGAAGGTTGCCCATAGAGCATATCCCTCGCACCCCGACTGACCCTGGGTCATCTCCGGTTTCGAGATGGCCCCCTCGGGTTTGGGAACCACGGTGTCCCCGTCTTGCCCCGGTTTGGGGGAGGGGCGCTAGTCGCCCCACCGTCCCGGCCTGCTTCTGCTGGGGTGACAGGCGGCCTCACCTGCCACCCCCAGGCCTGCGCTCATGGAGGACATGGCGCCTGAGTCGCCTACGACGCGCGGCGAGCATGTTGCGGGCTCGGCGGGCCGGGAGAGTTCTGAACCTCTCCCGGGCGCGCTCCGCCATCTCCTTCGCGAGCATCACATGCTCGCAGAAGGAGGTGGCGGCGGCCCACGCGCTCGCGCTCCGCACCATTGCCGCAATCATGCTGCCGAGCGAGAGGACTCCCACCCCGATGGCTGCCACGAGGTCACGCCTCGGCGCCTCCCACGCCGGGCAGTCCGCCAGCGTGTGCAGCCCTGAGTCCTCGCTCGCGTCACAGTGATGACACTCAGGCGTTGGCTCCTTCCTGATCCGATGCAGGTGGTCCCCGAAGCACCCCCTCCCGGAGATCACCTGCGTCAGTCGGTACGAGAGGAATATAAAATATATAAAATCCCTACGGATACCCCCCCCCCCGTCGGCTAACGGGGGCGGTTATGTTATGGTTATGACTGACTCTGGTCAAGTACCCAGACCAATGCAAATATGACATATTCATGCATACAAATATTTGCACTGAGCGGCATTCGAACCCGCGCCCCCTGCCGTTTGTTGCAATAACTATTGCATTTTATAAAATTCTAATGATAGCGCAGTTAGTTTCGAGTAGGGTGCAGTTTTTCCACTGCGCAAAAAGTACGAAATTTTTTCAAGTGATATAGACGGTGTAGCATGTAGTATCTTTATTTATTTTTTACTCGTAAACTAAGAGGGTGCTGTTTTGATAGTAAATAATTTTGGAAAGTGCTATTTAAGATACATACGTCGATTGGTATTTTTTTTTTATATCTCAAATTTACAGGCTGGGGTGGGGGGGTTCATTCGGTCGGTTTGGTAGCTCGGCCGGCAGGACTCGTGTGCCGCGTTCTGAAAGTCATGTGTGATGTAACATCACACTGTCAAGTGGTCAAGCAAAGAGTAGGTAAGAGGTCTGTCAAGTTTAATTTCGTTGCGTACTGTTATAGTACTCGGTGGAGTAATATAACGCGCAATGCATCACTCGCATTACTTACACGAAAGGATCCACGAAGCGAATTTTTTTTATGATAGTTATTTAATTATTTTTTTACATTTACAATGAAGACGAGTACCTATTCAACAATAAATTAAAGAGTATGTGCTTAAAACCGCACTGTAGAAGTGAAAACTTCATTGCCATATTCATGCATACAAATATTTGCACTGAGCGGCATTCGAACCCGCGCCCCCTGTCGTAGCAGTCGAATGCACTACCGCTACGCCACAGAGGCCGTCGAGTGTTAAATTAAAATTATAAATAATGGAGACAAAGGTCCAGGAGGTGGTTTTTTTTTAATGTTTTTGTAATGTTAACGTTTGACCTCTATATCACCTGGTCGTAAGTGACGATATGGTCTACGATGGATCACGTTTGCCTAGAAGGAACCTATTCACTCGAGACTTGAAGATTCCGAGGTATAGCTTTCCGGAAACACAGACTCAGGCAGGCAATTCCACTCCTTAGCTGTACGCATAATAAATGTATCGCCGAAACGTTTCGTGCGTATGAGTGGAATATCCACCATGTAGCGGTGGCGCGTCGCTGTGCGTCTGGTCGTTCGTTGGTGGAAAGGGCTTGGAGGTATCAAGTTGTGCAATTCCAGCGCATACTCCGAAATTAATATTGGAAAATTCTTCCGCTTTAAGAATCTTTTTTTGAACTTAAATATTTATAGTCTGAAATATTGGTGAAAAACGAAATGCCTTTTTTCACCTTCAATTGTTTATAATTATAGCAATTTTTTATGTGCTAATACAAGTTTTTGGCACATTTTTATAGTTTTCATTTTTTTAATTGGGGATAAATGGTATAAATTACTCCTAAGCAGCTCCCCAATTTATACCATTTTCAACTTGTCTACTAGACTAAAAATATATTTGTAATCACAAACCTCGAAAACGATACCAATATTATTTTTATGATATTTAAAGTCCGACCAATAAAATAAAAAACTCGTACTGGGGGCACTATAAATGTCTATGATTATGACAACACCAAATATAGTGTACAAATATTTTAGTTTAATAGGAAACTTGCAGAAATAAGTGTCATTCACAAGAGCATGGCATTTATATAATACTAGCTGGTGCCCGCGGCTCCACCCGCGTGGATGTAGGTTATTGATAAAAATGACGAACTTCTATACAAACTGTTATCCCCATTTCCCACCCCTTTTTCGCGATAAAAGGTAGCATATCCGCATTTATTATATTAGTATGGATACATGTTTTAAAGCTGTCTGGTTAAAATTGAAAAATAGACAAATTTCATTATTACATATTTATTAATCATCAAACTCAGAATCTAAATAATCAACGGATTCATAAGACATTTCATGCTCTGCATGGTTGGTTAAATTACATCTTACTGATTCAATTTCAGACATATCGGACTCATTATCCATGAAACACTGGATGTTTCACTATCACTGCCACCAACATAGGTCATGCATTCAATTATAGGTCCCCTGCGTCTATATTCCTCTTCTATTTTTGTTGTATGTTCACAACAATTATTCCATGTAGTGGCAATTATATCCTACAACAATAGTTAATAATAATAGTTAGTAAAACGATATGTAACTCTATATTACCAAAATAAATAAATTTCATATTTACCTCAAAACAGTATTTTATGAATGTTATATTATCTAAACCAACATTATTTGTGGTAACCTTCCCTTTGAATATGCCCCATATCATTTCGATTGGATTCAGGTCACAATGATATGGAGGCAGTCTTACTATTTTGTGACCATAATCCTGGGCCTGTATACAAAGTCACATTCTACTAGTGGAATCGCAACAAAGCTAACCTTCAAAAGACCGAAATGTATAGGAGAGACATTTGTCGACATGTCACGTGTAACAAATGATGTCACTCCCATACATATTGAACATTTGAAGGTTCGCGTCGAAGCGATTCCACTAGTAGAATGTGACTTTGTCTACAGGCCCTGTACTAAATTATAGTTTTCATATATTGGGTCAGGTTTATTTTGTTTTACCAAATCTCATAAAATACTTTTAATGGCATCGGCATGCCGTGCTAATAGAAAACATGAAATTGCAGAATGGCTTACCATTTTGCCAACATTTTGTATGATTGAGCGAAGTATGAATATAACTTTCATCAAGGTATAGAACTGGTATACCACTCTCCTTTACATCTTTGATTTCTTGTAAGTACCTATCCTTCCATGCCACAATATCCTGTCGCTCCATAAGAATTTTCCTTTGATTTCTACTCTTTTTAAACTTATAACCTAATTTATGTAAGAGTAAACGAAGCGACTCCCTGCCACCAACAAAATTAGATTCTTTCAGAGCCGCAAGTAGCCGTCATTCTTGTATTTTATGCCTAACAGCACAGAGATCAAAATCATCAAGCATGATTTTCTTTTTTGCCGTAGGCTTATTTTTTTAGGCGTAGAAAATACATCCGATGTTTGATCTTCTCTTCGTATTTTTATTACAGAAGATCGGGATATAAGGTGCATTCGGGTAATTCCGAATGATTTTTATGATAGTTGACATGATGTCTGCATTTTAATCAACCAGTCAAAATCGGTGGAACTAATTCTACAAAGTAATGTTTTTTCCTCAACTCAAATATATAGGCTACAACAGTACATTAAAAACTTTCATAAATATCATAAAGCTTTCGAAATACAAGTGATTCAAAAAAACTTTTTTTTTCCTGATGCAAAGGTAATTCCGAACTAGTTCGGGTAATTGCGAAAGCCTCCTAAAAATTGGTTTTATTGACATGTGGTATAGGGTTCACATTCCTTTTCCATTCAGAATTGCCCTAGCAAGAAAAACATATTGGATTTGGTTATAGAACAGCCGAAACACATGTTGTCGCAATTTTTATTTCGGAATTACCCGACAGAAAACTTGTGATTCTCAAACTTTAATTTGTTATACGAGTACTAAATAAGTACCGTATTAAATGAGGTTTCGAATTTGAAACGACCTTAATACGTTGATTTAAAGAACACAAACAAAGAACCTATTTTATGTGAAAGTGATAAAAATGCTGAAAAATCCTGACCTATTATTATGTACCCCCCCGCTGGCTAGCGGGGGCGGTTATGTCGGGCTAAGAAACAAAAATTGCAATATTGAAAGAGTTATGCGGTTTTCTCTAACGACCACCCCCCTGTATCTCGAAAACTATAAGTCGTATCAAAAAAATTTTCAGACAAATAATTTAGAGCAAAAAATAAGCCTTCATTTGAAAGCCTTTCCGATCTTTCAGGGAAAAAGTTATGAATTTTTTTCGAAAAAAAAATCAGTTTTATGAAAAATCTCCCAAAATTTTCGATTTTTCAAAAAGTTTATTTGGAATGATTTGTAGGTGATATGAAAAAGAAATGAAATCAAAATTTTCCATACATTAAGAGTTATGACCATAAAACTGTTTTCAGAAAAAGTGAGTTGCTGACTCAGCAATGGGCCCGATTGTGCCGGTTCACGAACTTAACCTAAGTTAGAACGATTTTTGGTTAAAATTTGAAAACAATCGGATCAAAATTGCGATCGTGAGAATGCTCTCAAAACGAACTTCTACGTTAAAATTTTTTCAAAATTCGAAAGTAAAGAAAACCAATAGGATTTCCTCAACAAGAACTTAACACTCAAGCGCAGCACCACCTGCGGAATGAACTGGAGTTGGCTGGTATTCCAGAAAATAACAACGAAAGTCTTCATCATATTGCACTTCTGGCCGCGCGAAAGGTTGGTGTTGGACTAGAGGACGGTGACATTGACTGGGTTGCCAGGGTTGGACCTCGGGTGAAATCTGCTGTTGTTACTAACGATGGTGCTAAGTTCCCGAGACCGATAGTAGTTCGTCTCCTACGTCGTAACAAACGAGATGAAATATTAAAAGCGGCAAAATCTAGAAAAGATGTCACTACCTCTGATTTCGGCCTCAACGTATCCGGGATTTCGCAGAGGATATATTACAATGAGCGCCTAACAAAGGAAAACAGATTGCTTTTTCGAGCGGTACGAGCAAAGTCCAAGGAACACGGATACACCTTTTGCTGGGTCACTCAGGGTAACATCTTTATCAAGCAGCGGGAAGGCAAGCCAGCCCTGCCCGTCCGCACGCATGGTGATCTACTACGTATATTCGCTGCCCCCAGTGAAAACTGAGTCGTCAGGCGATACGGCAGCAATTAGGTTCCTAACATTAAGTATTTTTTTAAATCATAACTTAATTATTTATATTACTACCTACTATAGCATATTAGATTTTCATTTGGCATATTTACAACTTTATACAACATTACACTACTACTATCACAAACAATATTGCACCTATTACAAACAAACATGTAACTTACACTTGTTACTACCACAACATTACACTTACACAAAAACCACTGCGTGTAACAGACTATTAGCAGGGCTGTCTGGAAAGGCTAAAAAAAAATGGTATCACATTTTGCAACTGGCTTACTTCCGCATTACTACAAAACTAAATATAATATCTAAACCATATACCTATGACATTGTACCGTGTAAAAGTTTTACCAATCATTCATCATTTAAAAGGCAAGAAGCTGATAGCCATATTTCACCATGACCAATGATTATACAGTAGCTGAATTAGACTCGATTGGTATAAACTGTCATTTAATAGATATGCCAACACAATGTCGTACAATATTCCCCAGTAATTATAATTTTAAAATTATTTCTTATAACATAAGGAGTATAAACATAAATTTTAACGCTTTTATGGTAACGTTACACAGGATGAAGACGTCCTTTGATGTAATAGTTCTTACAGAATGTTGGCTTGATGAAAACACTGTAATCCCTCAGTTACCATCGTACACCTCCTATTCTACAAACAAACGTATTAATCAAAACACTGGTGTCGTAGAATACGTAAAAGACACCCTTAGCGCCAGTGTTTCAGAACCAGAATGTCAGGATGCAAATTGTCTACAACTGACACTAGGTAATGCAATCACAATCCTCGGTGTGTACCGCCCACCCTCCTTCCCAAATTTCACAAACTTTTTTTGTTCACTGGACTCAATTTTAAAAGGAAACACAACCAAGAACACCAGGTTGATTTTGATAGGCGATATCAACATAAACCTGCTCTTGGCAAAAAGTGCTCAAGAAATAGAGTATCAATGCCTCACGTCAGAACACGGACTTTTGCCTGCAATAACCAAACCTACAAGAGATGGAAGATGCCTGGATCATATTTTTGTGAACACCAGACAGGACGCTACAGGCGTAGTTTGCCGCTCTAATATAACTGACCACTACATAGTAATGCTAGGAATGGTTACTACAACAAATTACAAAGTAAACTGTAACAGAACTATCCTTAGACACGACGTGGAAACAATAAAAACAGAACTTGAAAATGAGGACTGGACCGCCCTAATTGACTATGTAGACACAAACGAGGCAGTGAATTCCTTCTGCAGCCGACTTACTGAAATCGTGAACACAAACTCGAGAATTACAAAAATTAGCCACTCCAAATTTAATATTAAGCCGTGGATTACTCCTGGATTAATTCGGTGCATGGAACATCGTGACCGTCTCCATTTACGCACACGAAAGTTTCCCGATGATCAACTCCTACGTTTAATTTACTCACGATACAGGAACTTCTGCAATAGCCTGCTTCGGAAGCTTAAAACCGAATATGAAAATAAAGAACTATCCAACAGTACAAATAACACAAAAAGGCTCTGGAAAACAATTAAATCTATATGTCACATGTCCAAAACCAAGATAGAACCGCAAGAACTTTTAACATTGAAGGGTAGTACAGATTACAGGGATTCTCTTGACACTTGTAACACATATTTCTCAACTATCGGAGGAAAGCTGGCTGGCGATATTTTAGGCCGACTTAACCAAAGTCAGGAGAAGCTGTCATCCAAAGTTAAAAACAAACTTCTCAAAGACTCTTTCTTTCTGCAGCCCACAGACGAATATGAAGTAGAGTCCCTTATACTATCATTAGCAGGCGGCAAGGCGCCCGGTGTAGACGGTATTACTAATACCATGCTGAAAGAGTTACGGAAGACTATCCTACAACCATTTACAGCAATTTTGAATCTCAGTTTACAAACGGGTGTCTTCCCGTAAGCTTGGAAGACAGCATCCATTACACCGATTCACAAAGATGGGCCTAGAGACTGCGTTGCAAACTATCGACCAATATCCCTTCTGACTGTATTTTCCAAACTTCTGGAGAAAATAGTAAACAACAGGCTTGTCCGTTATATCGAGTCAAATAAACTTCTCTCCAACAGACAGTTTGGCTTCAGGCAGGGAAAATCCACGGAGGATGCAATAACGTTACTTACTTCCACAGTTGCGTCTCACCTGGATAGCAAGAAGGCAGCCATAGGCATCTTCCTGGACCTTGCCAAAGCCTTTGATACCGTTTCGACGCCAATCCTGTTGCGAAAACTTGAAAATCACTTTGGGGTGAGAGGTTTGGCTCTTAACTGGTTTAAAACATATCTGACCGACAGAAAGCAATCTGTTAAAGTTGGAGGTCAGGAAAGTAGTCTTCTCACTGTCAGTTTCGGTGTTCCCCAAGGGAGTATCTTGGGTCCGACTCTTTTTATCATGTATATGAACGATATACACGAGAATGTGGACGCAGAAATAATCTGCTATGCCGACGACACTGTGATCATCTATGAGGGCTCTTCCTGGGCTGAGGTATTCAGTATGGCTGAAACAGGTATGATACAGGTCTCAACATGGTTGCAGCATAATTTATTAACATTAAATGCGAAGAAGACCAAATTCATGTGCTTTCATAAAACCGCGGCATCAGCCCCAAAACAAAATCCTAATATAAAACTGCACATGTGTTTGAATCAGGCACGCTGCAGCTGCGAAGAGCTTCAAAAAACTGACACTATTAGGTATCTTGGAATAATACTTGATGAACACCTTAACTTTAGAGCACACATAAGCGCTTTATCAGCTCGAGTAAGGAAAACTGCTAACATTTTAAAACTACTCCGGTCTACAGCATCACCAGTAGTTTTAAAACAGGTTTATTTTGCCCTGACACAGTCACTTCTATCATACTGCGTAACTTGCTGGGGTAGTGCACAAAAAACTTTTATAATACGTGCTGAAATAGCGCAACGTTGTGTTTTAAAAACCATGCTCAAAAGACCCTTCATGTACCCAACAACTGAGCTCTACAAAGAAAGTGAAGTATTAACAGTGCGTCAACTATTTTTCCTCAAAACAACACTGAGAGTCCATCGCACAATTGTTAACACTGAGGAACACAGTAAACTGCTTGAGCGTCGCCTTTATAGGTTGCCACTGCCAACCATTAAAACCAGTTTTGCCAGACGGTTCAGTCCCTTTATGGATCTACACATATACAGCACAACAGCTAAGTGGTGCGACATAAAGTTGTGTACCGTTGGGGAGGCTAAGTTTACTATCACAAAATGGTTGCTCAGTTTATCGTACGACGACACAGAAGACCTAATAGTACACCTGGTCTGAAAACCACGCACATCATAAAATATCAACACTACACTGCACCTCACTACACTGTACAACACTACACTGCACCATACTACACTGCACGACACTACACAGCACTACATTACATCACACTATCAGATTACATTAAACATACATCTACCTACTTAAGACTTAGTTATACTGTGAAATTTCTTTAATAATTACCTCATTTTGTATGTACTTTTTCTCTTAATTTTATATTGCGTATATCAAAGAAAAATATGTAAAACTGTAACACTATCGAACTTCAAATGTAAATAATGACAACAACATAATACCGAACAACAATGTATTACCAATAATGTACAACGTATTTGGCACCCACAGGACAGGCTTGCCTAGTGTGGGGTCATCGGCAAATAATGTAACTTTTGTGTTTTTGGCAATAAATTATTATTATTATTATTATTATTATTTCTATACGAAATCTACCTAAAACTGATTTAACGAAATATTTCTGTATTTCAATAGATTAAGAGCCACTGACAATAGCTATGGAAAAATCATAACGGGTTATTCCGAATGAATTTATAGTTCGCATTTGCCCTCTTCGTTCAATTCCGAAAAAAAAAAAAAACATGAGATATCTTGTTCTGAAGCTATTTAACAGAGTATCAAAAACGTTAATTTAACTGACAAAGAAACAACGAATTGGTTAACTTACCAAATTTCAAAGTTATGAATGTTCGGGTAAATGCGAAAATCCAAAAAGGCGCGATAATCCACTCCTTCTCTAAAAAACGACAGCGTACACGAATATTCACTTGTAACGACCTGAGTCAACCGAAGCAGAGGAGCGGAATAACATGGCGCCTAGGTGAAGGTTCCCAGAGTAAAATATACTTTCTCGTTTTTTAGAAATTTGGAATTTTTGGAATTACCCGATTTTCGGAGTTAGCCGAATGCACCTTACCTAAATGTGAATAATAATATTAGTCAGTAAAATCAGTAGATTAGGCCAATTTCCATTGCACGTACTCTACTATGATGTACCTACCCGTCATGTTGACAACAAGGTCCGTGATGTTATTTAGAGGAACAGAGTCCAATCCTTCCGACTTTTTATCCGACAAATACTGTTATATTGTAAAAAACTTTTTTTAACTGGCTTTTAATAGTTTCCGGCATTTTAAGGCGCATTCTCTATGGGCGCATTCAAACGCACAATAATTAACAAGCACAAATTGTGCTTGTGCTTGTTAATTGTGCTGCACAATTGAATTGACACCACACTGACAGATGACCATAATGACATCTTATAGATTGTTGCCATATCATAGATATAGGAAAAATAAAGATAGGCCCCGTTCAACATATAGAAATTTTGGTTATACAAATGTGAGGCAAACATGAATTGAACCTTGATATATCACTTTGTCTCTTTTTTTTCTAATAAACAGTTGTGTCTGCAAAAAAGAGACAAACAATTTAAGTTATTGCTCACTTTGGAAAATGAGTATGAGAATTTGACAGCGTGCCGACGGTGCCAACATTTATGAATGATTTGCGCCAACATACATTAGGAATGATTTGCGACAGCCATTGATGATTTTTTCTAGACCATACTACAACAAGCATAATAGTGATGTACTCCAATAAATGATTTGACGACGAAAATACTCTTTTTTATAAAAATAATACTCTTTTCAAGAAATATGAATTGACAATATTGTAACGTCTTCTATTTTTTTATATACTACTCAGGTGCCCGACAAGTACACAGTCCACCTGATGGAGAGTGATAACCATGGCCTATGAATGTGTGCAACACCAGGAGAGTCACACACTCACACTCGTGCTGACGACCTTGACCGCAAAGTTTCAGGCTGCGACTGCACCTGTTTCTGTGCCATTAATACAGAAGATGAAGCAGGATAAGCCTTTGGTCTTCCCATTGGCAGTACAAGTATTAGAACTGGACAATTGTGGTATTATTAGAAGGTAGGCTATATGACGTGTCACTGACTATAATTAAAAAAAAACTTGAGATAAATAGACCGTGATTGGTATCAAATTAAAGCGCTTAATTAGCACATTTCAAATATGTCTACATTATTGGGTGTTGCTTGCACCAAAATAATATAAATAAAAATTAAGAATAAAACTAAAATTTGACTACTGCAAATCACGCTATAAAAGTATTATACAAGAAAATATCAGGAATAGCCGTGGTCGTATACCATTTACTCTAATAAAACAATACATTCTAGAGATTCGTGATTTTGCAGTAGTCGGGTTTTAGTTTTAAAGTATCGACAAATGTTACGATAATAGAAGGTACATCCCTAGCATAGTAACCGTCGGCAAACGTTCATTCATAAAAATGGAACGTAGGTAATACACGTCAATTCTGTAGGTATACCCCGCCTGTTCTCTTAATAATATTTTCCGCAATATGGCGAGGTATTTTATTTTACTAGTCGGGCTTTATATATATAAAATCATATTATATGTCATTCGCCACCTTGGATCGCGAACAAAACCAAAGATGTGCCGTTAGCTTAAAAAAATCGTAAAATTTCGCCATTTCACTGTCTCAGCATTTTGTACCCCTGAAAGAAATAAATAACGTTACCTTTATAAGTAACGAAATAAATATAACGTTATATCGTTCTGTTACCTACTTACCGTGAAAAATAACGTTACCTTTATAGATAACGAAATAATTATAACGTTATAATATAGTTCTGTTACCTACTAACCGTTAAAAAATTACCGTTATTAATATTACTCTTATAAAACTATCGTTATATAAATCTATTTTAACGTTAAAATTGGTAACATTACCAAGCCCTGTAACAGTTACTCTTGAGGGTTTTGGCGCCAACGCGCGAAAAGACACATCGAGGCAGTGTTTCATTTTCTAAAATTTGTGTAATTTCGTCTATTTATGTGTAAAAATGGTGGATTTTTAGATATAACATCTTCGACAACGTGCACAAGTGTAGGAAAGTGGCATATTTGCCGAATTGTGATTTTCCGTGTTGTTACCAAAACTTCATAGAAGCCTCTGTAAAGTTCCACTACTTTACTAGGGCAAGACTTTGACTTGACTTATGACTATGAAGGGCTTTACTTGACTTGATTATGACTGAATAACATTGAATTTAATGCTAATTACTTGACTGTGGCCTAATGCGATGCACAGAAGCCAAAAAAAAAAAAGTTACTCTTAAATATAATACTCTTTGGCCTTTGCCACAGAGTAATTTACACTGAAACACTTTGGTGCTTTTTGGTAGGTATCGTGAAACCTCCCTCATAGATACTCTTTGGTGAAACCATTGACCGCCAAGGTGAGTAAAATTGTATTGAGGTTAAAAATTAATATAAAAGTCGCATGGACTTAGATTCAGTTTAAGCATCCGCATGATATTTCGTTTATGTTTTTTTAAGCGCAATTCAGCGGTACGATGGCGGCTGTTAAAACGGAGGATATAAATAATGATGAGGTTGTTGAGAATGGCGAAGATGAAGAAGTGGACGCAGTAGAAGAAGGGGAAACTAAAGATCCAGCTAAAAAGAAGAAAAAGAAAAAAAAAAAGAAAAAGACAGGTTAGACCCTAAAAGCAAACATATCGCTGGTGTACAATAATTTCCCTCATAATGTCTATTTTTAACTTTGTACTGCATCTAAACCGCTGACATAACTTCAATAGTATAATTTGATATGGTATAACAAAATTGACATTAGAGCATTAGAAATGCCGATAGGTGGACAAAGACTGGTATTTATCTGATCTTCAAAACGTTGGAGTGTGTTGGATAGGAACGTCACTGGAAGACAGGTGTTGAACCGCTATAGCGCCAAGGGAAGGGTCCACTAGGACACCAAAAACTGATTTGGAATCGACCACATTAGCTGCAAACAATTACATTTGGAATTATAGGATATAATATAAAGCCGCGGCAGCCTAGTGGTATGGGTAATGGACTGCTGAGACGAGGTCTCGGGTTCGATCCCAGGTTTTACCATGGCACACACCAATGACTTTTCGATGCTTTTCGAAGTTATGTGTGTATTTATCGCAGGCTTATAAGTGCCCGGTTAATGGCAATAGGCTCGCCACCTATTACATTGGGACCTAAACATAAACTGGCGAAATGTGGGTGCTAGCACCTCTGCCTACCCCATCGAGGATATAGGCGTGAGTTTATGTTATGTTATGTTATGATAAACATAGTAACACCTGAAAGAAAATGGCTTATGATTGTGTCATGAGAGTTATTAGAATATTTTGTTAAAGATCAGTTTGGAGAGTCAATTGATATACATAATAAAATCACTCAGTAAACTTTCAAATATACTGCCAGTGGGGACGCCGTTTGACCAGACGGGTGATCAGCCCTTCTATGTGGGGCCATTTCACCCATTTCCCCTATAACGACTGTCATACATATTCGTATGGCAACCGGGACCGACATCTTAACGTGCTCTCCGAGGCACGACCAGACCAATGCAAATACTCATATTCATGCATACAAATATTCGCACTGAGCGGGGATCGAACCCGCGCCTCCTACTAGACTAATTTGACATTTCTAAAGCCATATGAGAGGTTCTATGTAATGTTTGGCTGTATTGCGTCTCTGTTCAACTTGCTCATTGACAGCTGAAAGATTTGAGTGAGAATAAAGGTCTATTCACACACATCAGTGCAGTGCCCTATCAGGGGCAAAAAACAAACGAGGTGATGGAGCATCAGTGGACATGTTCCAGACAGGTCCTTGATGTGTGTGGATAGACCTTTATTGGGGTAAAGTGGTGGTGAAGTTACCTGCGGTTGAATAAGACAATAGGAATGAAAATTTTCTTAAAGGGATGACTGTGTACAGAATGAGTAGGAATGAAAAAGCAGAGCTCAATTTGTGTTTGATTGCGCAACAAACAAAAACGCTTTTGCATTTACTAGCTGTTGCCCACTACTTTGCCTGTATGGAATACTGATCTTTTCTCGAGATATAAAATAACAGATCATAATTTAACCGTATGCAAAATTTTATTCAGACCTCCTCAGCCAGAAGGTCAGACATCCGAAGGTTTAGGCTTACAATAATAGTGTTCTGTTAAAATTATTACTGTTTGTACAACTAATTAAAAATATTATATTTAAACAAGCTAAAATAACTAAATGACAAATATTTAGTGTTGAAAAAATAAAATTAGTTTCAAATTATTTATGTTATAGTTTATTCTTTACCAAGTTCTGAGTAAATCAAACTAGGGAATAAATATTGTCCTCAAAAAATTTCAGAACTCGGTTGCATCCTTTATTCCGCCCTGTGCCACTGGGGTCATAAAACGGAAAAATCTTCCGGTTTGTGCCACTGTTTGTAGAAACATACTCCTGTTATACACTTTGAATTTGCAACTTTTGTAACATTCAATACAGGTGATAGCGCAGTGCCGACTTATGAAGATTCCTATGCATTTAACTACCAACCCTTTATTGTTAAAAAAATGTAATAGGTATGGATAATGAATGATTCTAACGATACTTACGTTTTGTTTATATAACAATATTTTTATTTATTTATTTATTTTTATATTTACATAAGAACCTACCTATTATATTGCAACTTAATGTAGTAAGAAAGTGTTGCTGTTCAAGTAGAACAGAAAACCTATCTCTACCAATAAGTTTAAGATATTCAAGACTGGAGAAAGGATATGTGCAGATAAGGCAGTACATGAAAAGCATGTTTCGTTTGTATGTAATAAACATGATTGTATGTGAAAGTAGATGGATGCAAGAGGTTGCTCTCTTTGTGAGTAATAGGCAACAATGTATGTAAATATAGATGAATGTAAGGACAAACCTTCCTTGTTCGTAAGATTTAAAAACACTGGCACTATATTATCGCTAAACCTGTGGTGACACAAAGAACATGGTGTGAAGGTAAGAGGGCTAGTGAAAATGCTAATTTATTTTTACCACTAAGGTGACAAATAAATAAATTACCTACCCGGTGTTTTTAATTGTAATTACCTGTACACATAATTTGGAATGCAATATGTTACTTTTGCAGAAAATGATGCACCTATGGAGAATAATTTTGAAGTCACAAATGCTTCTGAAAAAGTAGAATCATTGTCTGTAGAAGAGGCTTCTGGTGAAGGCGATGAGAAAAAAAAGAAAAAAAAGAAGAATAAAAATAAGTCTGGGAAAGGCCCATCTAAACAGCAGACGAATCCTCCAACCATACCCATTGCTGAGTTGTACCCCGACGGTGCGTCATTATTTTTTATTATTTAATAGTTTTTGTTGCACTATATATACCACCAAAACTATATATATATTCAATTCTATATTTCTCCCGCCTCCAGCCTCCGTGGCGTGGCGGTATTGAAAGCGGCCGCTACGCAGGAAGCGCGGGTTCGATCCCCGCTCAGTGCAAATATTTGTATGCATGAATATGAGTATTTGCATTGGTCTGGTCGTGCCTCGGAGAGCACGTTAAGATGTCGGTCCCGGTTGTCATACGAATATGTATGACAGTCGTTATAGGGGAAATGGGTGAAATGGCCCCACATAGAAGGGCTGATCACCCGTCTGGTCAAACGGCGTCCCCACTGGCAGTATATTCTATATTTCTCGGGGTGGCGGAGTCGGACGGCTGACGCACCCATAAAGGTTGTATAAGTCAAACCAAAAGGAAGAGAAGAAGTAAGCAGACCAGGGGCCCGAAGGTGACGCAACCGGGAACAACGCTAAGATGATTTGATGATGATGAGTAGGTTCATACAGATAGTGTGTGCCCTAGCGATGACGCTACTGCTAATTTACATCTAGCGCTAATCATTAAGTCGTGGCAAGCCAAGGGGTTCAATCACTGTTTACATTTAAATAAAATTTGTATATTTAGGAAATTACCCTGAGGGTCAAGTGATGGACCATGGGCCAGCCGAAGGTATTGATGAAAGGACTGCTAAGGAACGTTTCTCCAGTGAAGAGAAAAGAGCACTAGATAGACTGCATCAAGACATATATCAAGAAATAAGACATGCGGCCGAGGCTCACAGACAAGTAAGTATTTTTTTAACAAACGGCAATTTTATTGTAATTGCTAGCAGCAAAAGCATTTACAAACTTGGCATAAGATAAACTCACGAAATAATGAAGAGCGACCTCTGTGTATTATCTATACCGACTAACTCTGTATATATTAGGGACAAAAATCTTGACAATGTACCTACTAGGCATGGGATAAAAACGCAATCACCTGTGATTAATCATATGATTCTCAAAATCATACGTGTCACACCTGAGCTCATCTAAATTGATTTTGATATAGTGAATGAGTAGCAAGCGTCCCCGCGCATTCGCATTGGCCGCTCGCCTACCGGCAAGACAGAGCGTGGTTCCCTACTTGAAATCGAATGACGCAAGATCGAATAACACTTGCTCGAAAACGTTTACTCGATAGTAGGTACTTGAAATCGATAAATTATGAGCTCGACAGTTCACTCTCTCTTTGCATCAAAATCTCGAATAACTATAAGCTCGAATCATCGGCAGCGCGAAGGCTCATTATCTTGAAACATCATTTCTCGACCGACCATCTGATCGATGTATAGAATATCTCGAAAACGGTCTAGTGGTTCCGGCGCTTCTGGGTTAGGTTAGATTAGAACTGTGACCCCAACAGAGCGCGAACCGAGCGAGCGCAGCGAGCGTGCCGCGGCAGCGGCCGGCGAAGCCGGAACCACTAGTTACGAGGAGGAACTTACGAGGTACATTTTAGGTGTGTCAATAAATTACCTACGTTAAACAATCTTTGTACTAAGTACCTTCGTACATATTTTTATTTAGCTAGAAAAAAGAGGGTAGTTTTAACCACAATCTCAACATTATATACACGTAGTATTTATATCGAGAAGGGAAAACCCAAAAACTCCGAAATATTTTATTCCGAATTTCATGTAACCGAAGAAATGTGATTTTTTTATGGTATTGATTGAAACTTTTAATTTTTTTTACCTACATGTTGAGAACTTCGCGGCAGAGTGGTTATTAAGGGGGATAATTTTTCTTTATTTTTGCGATAGGACGCACCGTTTTCGAGATATTCTATAAATCGATTAGATGGTCGGTCGAGAAATGATGTTTCGAGATTTTGATACATCGAACAATGAGCCTTCGCGCTGCCGATGATTTGAGCTTATAGTTATTCGAGATTTTGATGCATCGAGGGAGTGAACTGCCGAGCTCATAATTTATCGATTTCAAGTACTATCGAGTAAACGTTTTCGAGCAAGTGTTATTCGATCTCGCGTCGTTCGATTTCAAGTAGGGAACCCCTGAAAGCGTACTGTGTTTTCGTTTTTGACATCTGGGCACCGCGCGGGTGTAACAGAAATAAATATATTTACATTGCACTGCGTTCTCGCCATCTTGTCTTAATTACATTATTCAAAACAATAGTAGATTGAGAGACAAGTGTGTTTGTGAGGGTGAAATGGATGACATTCACCCAAGCTAAACACTACTTTTCATTTCGACTGCGTGAGGAAATTAAAATATTAACTACACACACATTTAATGAAAACAGGTATATTGATAATCATTAAAATTTTGAAGTAAAATTAGAAAAATTTGAAATAGATTATTTACAATAGCTTTTGCCTGTTATTTCTTTATCTTATCTATTTATTTCCATGTCACTGGAATCACTTTCCGAAACCATTTTAATCACAATTAACACAAGGTATTTATTTATACTTAATCTTTTCCCGCTAATTCTTTAGCAAACTTTCATTGTGCCAACATTAGAAAAGTTTTGAAAATCGAACCTATTGGTTACATCGTAATCGAGTTGGTCACGAGATGTGCATCTAGGCGGCCATGTAAAAGAAAGCGTCATGGTATCAGTCATTATGACGTAACTTAATTATCATGGACTCCATGGCAAACCGTAAAATAAATAAAAAAACTTTCCACCCTAGGGATGAATATTTCCGCACGATTAAAAAAAAAAAAAAAAAAAAAGGGATGAAATAAGCTACTTTCCACCCGGCTATCTACCCATGAAAATTAAACTTTCCGAACATGAAAGATGAAAAACCTTTTTTATGTGAAATTAAATTAAGTATTTTCTTGGTATGATTCTTTATGATTTTGGAACATATCAAATATTATCGAAATTACACAATTTAAATTTGGTATTTAATTTTTCTGTTATGGTTTGTTGTAATTATGACTTACGATTTGAAATAAATCGCAGTCCTCAATCATATGATTGAGTTACAATAATTTCCATGCCTAGTTTGTTCGCGATGGACGCGAAAACCACTGAACGGATTTTGTTGCGCTTTTTTCTGTTAGAAAAGTCTTGGTTTGACTTAAAATTTGCCGTATTATCATCACCATCTTAGCGTTTTGTCCCGATTGTATATTGTATATAGCCCAGATTCCGCTTTCCTGCTTTTTCTTCACACGATCTTGAGCATCCGTGATAGTAAGACTATTGGCACGCATGTCATCCCTTACGACGTCAAAACCAGCCCTTCTTGGTTCTCCCCCTGCGGAAGGTAGCATGACCGTATGATTGGTTAAGTAGAACCGGATATATGACCAAAAAACGATAACCGACCTCTACGCGGACGGAGCCGCGGACATCAGCTAGTATATTGCTCGTCGAAGTGACCAAAATCCACAACAACGAAAAATAATCATAACAAACAATTCTTAAAAATTCAAATCAAAATTATAACTCAAAAATATAATTCCATAGATATGGTTAGCAGTAATATAGCACACAGCAAAAATCACTGTGATTTGTGTAATCATTGTTTATGAGTAATGACACATGACAATCACAGGCTGACTTAACACAATTATCACAGGTGAAATCACAGTGATAGAAACAAATCATTTAATCATATGATTATGATTTAAGAGTAGCAATCATTTTTATGCCTACAATGTATTCCAGCTGCGCGGTACGAGTTTTAGGTCTCTAATAGTAAGGCCAATATAATAGGCCATATTTGACATTTCATCTAAATTCGACAACGTAACCTTGTGACGGAGGAACAAAATATTTCAAAGTTAGAAGTGCAAAATTGCTTAACTATTTACAGTTTAAAATGCATATTTATAGCAATAATGACAAAATATGGCAATTTTACGATTTACTTCGACTAATAAACCATTTTAAACAAATCACACAATACTTGTTCTAAAAACTGAACGTCATTACAAGGTTACGTCGGTGAACCCTTTTTCTTTTTAAACACTAGGGATGTTACCCAATACATTGAATGAATGAAAGCGTTAATTCATATATAAAATTAGAAACAAATAATTTTACCTCCGCCAAACTGCATTGCAGTTTGTTGTATATTATAATTTAACAAAAGATTAATGAGTCGTTAATTTAAATTGAATGCAATGATTACTCGCGAAGGAATGTTTAGCCATAAATAATAACCGCATTGTGATTATAATAAACCGTATTATTATTTTTAAAAACTAAAAAAATACAAAAATAATTGAAACAAAAAAAATATCTCAAAAAAACCTCATGGGATTTTCCCGGCAACACTAAAACCTGTCCATGACGCCATTTTGCCGCCCTTACATGACGCAGTCTTTTGTCGTTGTGCCAAGTGACTGTGCGTTTTTGTGTGTTCTCTGATATTTTCTTCCGACCCGGCTTCTTTTATTGGACTGAACTTGCTCTGACGTTTTCCTGGTTATAATTTGGACTCCGATTGCTTAACAATTTGTACTGTTGTTATTATTTTACCATGTCGAAACGAGGAAAACTCTAAAGAGTCAAACTCGTGAACAAGTGGGGGATTGTACGAGTATTTTGAACGAGAATGTGTTAACGGTGGGCCTCTTTTACCTATAACACAAGTGAGAGACCGCGTTGCCGAAGCATTAGGAATAGGGAAGAAGACTGTATCCCAAATTCTGAAAGAAAAATACGACGCAGATTTAGAAGAGAATCCTTTACGAACTCAAAAAAAAGAAAGAGATACCAGAAAGTTGTTGGAGTTGATAATTTTGATGCTGCTGCAATCCGCAACCATATTTATGGATATTACACGGAAAAAGCTTTTGGGGTCGTTAAAAGAAGCATGTTTATTTTCTAGCGGTAAAACGTCTCTGTCAAAGGTTTTGAAATCAATCGGCTTTAGATACAAAAAATCTGATAAGCGGAAAATCCTACTGGAACGCTACGATATCATTTTGAAAAGAGTAACATTTTTACGTCAGATAAACAAAATTACTGATTGGGACATTGTAGTGTTTATTAACTAAACGTCGTTGAATGCGAACCATACAGTTTCCCGGTCATGGACCGATGATACAGCGGCCTCTACCTCAAAAGTACCATCGGGAAAAGGAGCCCGTCTTATTATATGTCACGCGGGCTCAGCTTCTCAAGGATTTATTCCAGACTGCCTCGCATTCGCGTCAAAAACAACGACAGATTACCATGAAGAGATGAATTTTGAGGTTTTCAAAGATTGGTTTGAAAAACTATTGCTCACTTTAGAAAACCCATCCAAAAAACTTATGGACAATGCCCCATATCACTCTTAGCAAGTTGACAAACCACCAACCCAATCGAACAAAAAACAACAAATTGTGGCATGGCTGGAAAGGAATAGAGTGGAACCAATCCAACTTTAATGAAAGTGGAATTATTGCACTTGGTAAATGCAACTAAGCCGTCCAAGCCACGCTATGTAATTGACGAGCTAGCCTTAGAGCATGGGCACGAAGTCATTAGATTGCCTCCCTACCACCGCCAATATAATGCTATTGAGCTAATTTGGTCACAAATAAAGGGTCATGTAGCGCGCAACAATAGTGAGCCACCCTTCAGCACTGGAAAAATGCAGACTCCGCTAGAAACTGCGTGTGCAGAAGTCACTCTAGAGGACTGGAGAAAAGTCGTCGAGGAAACGAAAAAAAAATATATTGAACGATTTTGAACGTGATGTAAGAATAGACAACATTATTGAAAATGATTTAATCATATCTTTGAGTGCAGACAGCAGTGATGACAGTGATAGTTATGTATGACACTGATAGTTCATCAGAATATTTTTTTGTCAAATTATGTACCTACGTGTTTTATTTTGTTTCCTAAATTTATATTACGATAGAAAACAATAATAAGACAGGAATTTGACTTGATATTTTTATTTGATTTTCAATGAAACTGAATTAAAATTGTAGTACATAATCAAATGTGGCCTATTAATTTGGCCTTACTTTAGTGGTAACCGCGGGGCGCGACGGTGGAGGCGCATCAAAAGTAGGGAAAATAATATATTCAGATTGGTCTAAAATATTATAAAATATATTTGAAAATTATAATTCTAAAAAATAAATAATTTTGGTCTATAGATTATTGATTCAGTCAAATCCACAAGTGTAAATAATTCAGATTTGTTTTACCCGACTGCGCCAGCGATGCAGAGTAATGTGTTGCGCGCGTGTGTATGTGGTTTTCTTTGTTACTCTAGGCCTCTCAACGGCTCGACGGATTTCATGAATGATCTCTCAAATAGAAGCTATTCATCTCCCGAGTGTTATAGGGTACATAAAATGTGAATAAAAACCATACGCTAGATTTTTGTCGCTAAAATATATCATCATCATAGCCGTAGTAAGTCCACTGCTGAACATAGGGCCTCCCCCATTGACTTCCATTTCGACCGGTCTTTAGCGGTCTCTAAAATATATGTTGTTAATAAAATATTTTCACTCAAACTTATCGAGTTAGGGGGTATCAAAATGAAGGAAATTAGCAAGAGATCAAATATATATATATATATATATTATATATAGATATGTGCCATAACTAAAAAGTATAAAATAAAGTATTAAAAAATAAAAAACCAGACTGCTGCTGTAAATAGCGAAACAAGTGTAACAGCCCGCGGCACGCATTTGCAAATCATAAGCCGAAATAAAATTAATGGGTACCGCCTGCTATAAGACTTGTTTCGGTCTTTTCAGCAGCAGTCGGGTTTTTGATTTTCTCATCATTTATTCTATCCTAATAATACATAGTTATTCGGTTTTCAATAGCATCATCATCGTATATACCAGGTGTTAGGGAAACGCTCCTGAAGACGAAAGCAGGCGCTAGTACTGAAGATAAAAAAAAATCTTAGCAATTTTTTCTTAAAAAAATTTATTAGCATTATTCACGCTCCATCCCGGCATAAAAATATGCAGACGGTAATATGAGAAGACATTTTTTGCCTATTCAGTGGCTGTCGTGTGTTTCAGACGCGTCAATACATGCGAGACTGGATAAAACCTGGCATGACGATGATTCAAATTTGTGAAGAGTTAGAATCAACTGCGAGGAAACTTATTGGCGAGGATGGACTCAAAGCAGGGCTGGCGTTCCCTACTGGATGTAGTCGTAATCATTGTGCGGCGCATTATACCCCAAACACTGGTATTTTATTTTTACACAACTGCAGTCGCAAATCCAAATGTGCAGACCGCATTCTGACTTCTGATGAGTGTTGTATTAATCCCAAGCTACAATATTACCGATATTGCCAGTCGCTATTGTAGCCCGACCCCTATCCCGCCTACAATATGACCGATGTTGCCAGTCGCTATAGTGGCCAGACCTCTTTCCTACCCCTTTTAACATTGTTAGCATAATCCGGCTCCGCCCTCGCGGAAGTCGGTTATGTTTGGTGGAGAGATGATGACGATTCAAAAAATAATCCTAATTGTTCAAGTTTTCAATTCTGACGGCACTCCCGGAGTGCCACTCACTTTAAATTTAAGCAATATTAATTGACATTTTAGCCTTCAAAGAAAATCCAGGCCTAAAACTTTTAGCTCTGTATCTCACGAATGGGGATTTGTAGAAATAAAAGAATGATTTTGTAAATAATTGCATGATCTTTAAATTTTCATCTTTTTTTTTGTCACTATAGTCGATGGAGACTTTTGACATTATGTTTATAATGGTTTACTCTAGAATAGTTACATTTATGTGTCGAAAATTTTTGCGACAAGAATAAGCAACTAAATTCGGTTTTATTTCGTAATCCCTCAAATTATAACCCCTCGGCAACCTAATTTTTCAAGGTTGCTCCAGTAATATATGCCCGATCAGGCAAAGTTGAGGTGCTACAGGAGAGTGGACCACATGTGCCAATGGCAACATGGCTTATCATTTAGCCGAAGATCCTCAGGTGCACAAATCACAAGACACTTTACGGTCTGCAGTTTTCAATAATGAAAAAACCTTGGGCCCTCGTTTAATAAACATATATTAAATTGTACATTATTTTCCTCGTAGGTATTATTTTAAGATCTCAGGTGCTTTCAAACAGCTCCCTCGTCGGTGATCGGTCACACTCACCAATGTGAACGATGTACTATTATTAGATGATAGTTTCTGTAAAAATAATATAATCTGTATTTCAATTGCAATGCAATCTTGTAGGAGATACAACAGTTCTGGAATATGACGACGTCGTCAAGATCGATTTCGGCACTCATATAAACGGACGCATCATCGACTGTGCCTTCACTCTAAGCTTCAATCCGCGCTACGATCCTCTTGTCAAGGGAGTGCAAGAGGCTACTGAGGCTGGCATCAAAGCTTGCGGAGTCGACGTCAGACTTTGTGATGTAGGTGCCGCCGTTCAAGAAGTAAGTTAAATATACTGAATTCTCTTCAGTCAATTATATTTGTATTTATTTTTATGATCAAATGAGATGAATATTTTAATCTTTGGCAACCCTACTATAGTTCCGTTGCGGCTGTAGCTCCACTATTTCTATAGATAGGTAGATCTACTGCCCGATGCAGTAGAACAGCTACAAATCAAACTAGAAATCCTATTATGTTATCTCCCATTATATTTTGATTTTGTGCCGGTATTCTTTATTTACTATTGATTACTGTTATAGGTAATGGAGTCGCACGAAGTAGAACTTGATGGTCAAGTCTACCAAGTTAAACCAATACGCAATTTGAATGGGCACTCAATCGGACCATACAGTAAGTGTACAAGTCCCATACACAAATGTTTTGATGTTTCTTGGGGTTGTTTTAACGTTAATACTTTCTGTTAAGGGATCCATGCTGGCAAAACAGTGCCCATTGTAAAAGGAGGTGAAACTACACGAATGGAAGAGAATGAATTTTATGCTATCGAAACTTTTGGCTCTACTGGCCGCGGTCAAGTTCACGATGATATGGATTGTTCCCACTATATGAAAAACTTCGATCAACAATTTGTACCGCTGAGGTAAATGATGTTATCGATGAACCATGTCCCTTATATTTTTATATCTGCCGAAAATATAAAGTAAAATAATATCAAAATTTGAATTTCAGACTACAATCTTCAAAACAGCTGTTGAACTTGATCAACAAAAATTTCGGAACACTCGCGTTCTGCAAGCGATGGCTAGAACGGGCGGGTGCATCCCGTTACGCCATGGCCCTCAAGGACTTGTGCGACAAAGGGGTCGTGGACGCGTACCCTCCACTTTGTGACATCAAGGGTTGTTACACAGCTCAGTTTGAACACACCATCTTACTAAGACCCACTTGCAAAGAAGTTATATCACGTGGCGACGACTACTAGCGACAGGTTCCGCTTTACCGTCTTTAATTATGTACTTTAATAAGTAAACAACAAATTTTTCTTTTCAGTTTTAAACAATAGGATCACAGATTATTTACGGTTCTTATTGTACATACATGTTATAATAGCTGAGAACTAAAATGAAATGAAATCATAATAAATCGAAGACAGCATAAGCATAGTTTATGCAGACGTTTAAAGCCCTGTATGAGTTGGTTGGTTTTTTGAGCTTTGCATTACCCAACTGACTATAAACTTTGTTGTAACCATAATTGAATGTCTATCCATGCAACTGTTTGAATAATGCTTAATGTAAGCACATTTGAAATAAAAGTACTATCATAATCGGAGTATCATTTAAACTAATCAAAGGGTAACTTTCTTTTCGTGCGGAATTCCCCTCGGATGGCTGGACTAGCCCACTGGCCTCAGACGATTGTCTGTGATTGAGGCTAATCCGTTTCCCCGAACCTAAAGCAGTCTCAGAGCAGATCCATTGACTCGTTTCTCTATTGTGACTTGCACGCTTGCACTTAAGCTTATAATCTTTTATATATAAAAATGAATTGCTGTTCGTTAGTCTTGCTAAAACTCGAGAAAGGCTGGACCGATTTGGCTTATTTTGGTCTTGAATTATTTGTGGAGGTCCAGAGAAGGTTTAAAAGGTGAATAAATATGGAAGTTGTTATCGATTGCGGCAGTACGAAATCTGCCGGGTCAGCTAGTAATAAATATAAAATATGTTTCAAAACTTTATTTTTTAGGAAAACGCTAATTTATTACTATCGCAAATATAAACGATTACATTCATAATTTAAGTATGTATTACATAATATCGATACAAAATCTTTCGCCAATAGCGGATTTATAAAAATGTATAAAACTGTAATGACAACTGAAAATATTAATACTAGCATTTACTCAATAATAATTCGCCGTTAACTACTAACAACTACTCGTTTCTAAAACTTGTGAATAATTTCTACTTATAACCTTTAACGTTCTTGTCGATTGGATAGTGTTAAAAAGGCTATTCAGAAATCAAAATTCAGTCTTCTAATCTGTCTACATTACTTGCAAGTACAAATATTGAAAGGCCTCTTAATCGTTTACTAAGTAGGCATGTGCCGATAATACATAATCTCACGTGTTGGTTACACAACACCCAGTCGATAATCAATAATGTGACAGTATTAAGAATGTAGCTACATCTTGGTGATAACTAATAAAACTCCCGTCGTGATTAAATTAAAACGTGTCAAAAAATAAAATACATAATTAAAAATGTTTCTCGATTGTTCTACGTAAATGCTGATACTATCATGACAGTGCTGCGAGTAGTGTGTAAGGTTCATGTAAATTATAGCATTTTCTAGATAATAGATTCTAAACTTCACCATACACAAATTGCTTAATTCTTAAGAAGCTTGAGTCTATTTGAGGCAAGTCCCCATTCTAACCGCGATCTTGGTAAAAATGCAATAATTATGTAATCTAAACTATCAAGTTAGCCTTATTTTCAGGGTTATCGAAATTTACAACTTGAAGAAAGATGACGCGTAACATAATTATCAGATAGATGCTGGGAGAGGGCCATAGCGTATTATATAATGATTATGACTCGATAACTCCTTACTGGGGCCACGGCACTAAAATTAGTTCATGTATGCTGAGATTCAGGACCATGGTTGAAATAAAAAGCTACATAACGAAAGTACGTATATGATATTACAGTACAACATCCGCCTTATCTCATATCATATGACTAGACTACTGAATTTCAATCTCCTCGTACTACAGCAACAAGTAGCACCTATCAATATGCTATATTTTATGTGATTAATACATATTAATTCAGTAATTAGTATATTAATATGGATACATTTACTTTAAAAAAATACTTCTACATAAAATAAGACAGGTCACGTAAATAATTATACATAATGTTGAGACATTTCATGAACCAGGATTATTGTGCTACGGGAACACACTACACTTCTTGTTGGTCTCATTACAATTACTAGAAAAAACCCAAGTGATAATATACTATTGCCTTATACCAAACCGGTAAAGTATCACAGAAATTAACCATACCTAGCTAAACTATGATGTCTTCAATAATACATGAACATTACTAACACATCAAGATTTGGTCAATCTATACTAAAACATTACAGTAATGCATATACTAGTCACAGGTGCCAATACAAACAAATTAATAACTATACTTAGGTAACACTCAAAGCTTACCAAGTATGTGGAATACGAGGCCAATTAAAAGTAATGATTAGGCCTTAGAAGAATTAAATTAAATGTAATATTCTATAATCAATATTTCCTCAAATAATAAACACGGTAATATTTTGAGAGTCACGATCTCTTGCAGATAGCTTGAGTTTGGGCACAAGTTTATAGACATACCCAAGTAGAGGTTGTACTTCAATATCAATACAACGAATAAATCATAAGGCAAAATGTATGAATAAGCCGCTTGCAGGTGCGGATAACAGATAACTCAACCAAGTAATTTCATTTTAGACCAATTTGGAATGATTAAATCGTTATAAATCCCACATGAACAAATATTAAATATGTCATACAAAAAGAAAACAAAATCCTATATCCGCGCCTGGCTGCTTTGTAGATGTTTCACACAAACCGAAATAGAGCATTGAAATATGAATATGTATACATCCACTCAAATGACTGGTACAGTCAGGATATAAGTGAGAAAACGCTGGTACAGTCAGGATATAAGTGAGAAAACGCAGACCCCGTCCAGAAAAAGCTAATTTTATTTATAGGTAATAATGGGCGCTTGTTAAAAATAAGCACGTAAACTCGACTTTAAAAGTTTTAGTTTTTAGTTTACAGTAGTCCGGCTTTACACACGAGCGTATACGCCCGGTACACTCACGTTTATGCAAGTACGTCGCTTAAGCGCAAGTACTTACAACTATCGAAGCTAGTAAATATTTGTCAACGTGTGCGAGCGTTTCCGTTCGTTGCATGAAGCGGCCGACGAAAATAAATAGGTATAGATATAGACTACCTATTTTTGTACTAGTGCCTTCTGCATGCGTCCAATTTACGCGCCAACTCAAGCGTATGCAACAGTTAGAAAGATGAAATTGCCAAATTTTGATACGAATTATTAAGGTTGTGAAAACCGTGTTCATTAAATAATAAATTTTAAAGTATATAACGTGCAGATAATTTAAGGCAGATATAATTTGATATACCTATATGATAATACGTAAGTATTTATAACATTTTGTATTATGCTTTAACCAAATGGCCAGTAATAGCACAGATTATAAGCAACGCAAAAAAACCTTGACAATTAGTGGCGCGTCAAGTTGTTTGGCGACGATTTACCTAATAATTGGGTACCTAAGGATGCTAACTTGTCCACGGGATTGTCCGCTGCGTGCAAATATGTATCTTAACGCTCGATCGTACGGTTAATATTGCGTTGCAGCTGCTTGGCCTTAGAGTTATGTACTAGTAAATGCGATGCTAGGGCTCCTTTTGTTTCACCCCGGCGTCTGTAGACCCGAGACGGCGTGCGGTTTTAGTCGGTTCAAGCCCGACATAACCGCCCCCGCTGGCACGCGGGGGGGTATCCGAAGGGATTTCCGCACGATAAAAAAAAAAAGGACTCCTTTTGTCAATAAAAAAATAATTTCTTAATAAAATTATAGGTTAGGTTACATATCATACATATCTATTTAGATAACAAAACTACGCCGCGCCGCTGCAATTGGGTTATAGGTTACCTACCTAACCTACCAAGGATTTCTTTTTACGAATGTATTCGTACGAAGCTAGAACCCAGGTCACTAGTAAGTTAGTTATAATATAATTGATGGGGCAAATTGCTTTTATTATTAAATAGTCTAGCCTAAGTTATGAAGACAGTATTTTTAGGTCTTTGAATACAGTATGAAACGATAAAAGAATACGTAGGCGAAGTTTGTAGGTAGGCAACATTGTTTAACGAACGTGAATTTACAAAATTACATACCTTTCTTACTCAATAGGTAGGTGGACAAAAGAAAGCTTTTTATTTGACTTGTTTGATTTATATCCATACACTACACACTGAATAGAAATAATAGCATAGATTACTAACCCAACAAAATTGGCGAGTAGGTGCTTATAGCGCACAAGTACATAGAAGGCGTGAGGCCAGCAGGCCTCACGCATGTTGTTCCAACGAGCAAAGACACCAATTGTCTTTGCTCTGTTGGAACACCTTGGCTTGGATGTGGCGTTGATTAAACTTCAAAAGATTTATGAACATACAATAGATGACTTTTAATTACTTATTTTATATAAATATAATACTGAGCTTATTCCCAAATGCACGCGCCTTCTACATTCCTACTGAACGCCACGCACGTAATCGAGATAATTCGCGCAATTTGCTTTTCTGAACACGGTCTCGGGATTTTATTTGGCGGACAGGGAGCTCTATAGCATTACTTAGTTGAAGTTGATTAATTTAGGTAAAAGTTGAGAAAGCAAGTAATCAGTGCTATATCATGGGCCTAAGGTAGGTTTAGCTGCTTTTAACTACACATTCATATATACCTATTAGATAATTTATTGCAAGAAAGTAGAACGTCGGCAACAAACAGATGTTATTTATAATGGTAATCTTTCATGCTAACACATTAATCACAGATAATTTTAGTAATAACATGAAACAAGCTCCCAAGGATCGTCAACTCTCATACTATACTGGTACAGTCATCACTGAAAAATATCTAACCCTACTGAAACACTGTCCAAGATAAAATTATGATAATATATTGAACAACGTTGTTTATATGAAACACTCCACACACTTATACTATCAAATACTATTACTTATTCTGTGCTTATACATACAAACAACACGTGTTGCACACTCAAGCTAATTTTTCTCCCTATACACCATAATATATCTTAGACATTGTAATATAGGAAGACTAGAAAATCCATACACAAGATATTTCACAGTACTAATTCGTTTTACAGAGTATTCATAGAGATAGATAGAGATTTCAATAATTGAGAATTAAGTATAAAGTAATCAATTGAGTTATTTAATTAACGCGATGAATATCGTTGCCATCGCCATTAGTGGCAACAAGTGCGGTGAATGGCCAGTCGTAGATGGATTGCAAAGGAACATGGAGTAATTCCACCAAATATCTATAGTTGGGCTCTGAAATTAAATAGAAACGAATGTTAAAAATAGACTGAAGAGAAGATATTATTAAGAACTATTTTGTTACTTTTTATAACACTGCCAGGAATCATAAAAAATATAATTGGTATACACATTGACCTTTCAACCTGCAACTTATTTCTGGTTTGACTAGATTACTAACCTATTGTATTATTTGGAACCTTTAAATATGGTCGTTTTACTGGCCACATGGTAAGCACTAGCCAGGATATTATAATTCAGTCAGAAAAGGAATCAAATAGACTAGGACATTGTAAGGCACACAACAGAACACGAATCCAGAGTGGATAATATATTACAGTAAAGCAAATTAACTTTGCTTGTTCCTCTTAATTTTTAATTTTATCATTTACTTTTCTTAGTGTTCCAATTTCTGTGTTGTAATATTACACATATATTTTGTAAATTGTGTAGAAGCGAGATAGCCCCAATACAATTATAAAAATAACTTACTGGGGCATTCTCACAACTTTGAAAATGTATGCTTGAGAATTAAATAATAGTAGTTTATCTACACCCATGCTTTAAATCCTCTATAAAAGATTCTGAAACAGTTAGCTTATTGCCAACATTAATACATCCAATGTCCTAATAACCATAATATCATCCGAACGGGTGTTATAATGTTGTATGAAATTTCATAATAACACTCCTTTTACTTTTTCAATGTCTTCCGCGCAAAGGGTTACTCATCAGACAGCCAAATTCTTAGCGCTCGATGCGTGGAATCTGAATTATGAGTTTCAAAAAAAGAACTGTCATTCACGCGCGTTGCATTGCACTACCACAGCGGCGGCGCGCCGTAAAAAAAAATTTAAGCTTATTCGTTCGAATTCGAATTCCCGCTATTTTACTTCGCTATTATTTTTGCAAATTGTTTTGTTTACTTATGAAAAGGAGCGATTTAAGTTTTGATAACACACCTCCAGACATTTCGAATGCAGCAAACGACATTTCTAACAAATTACTAGCGGAAAAATCTAGAAAACAGTATGAAAAGGCGTACCAAGATTTCATGAATTGGAAAATATCAAAGGGCAGTAACATCATTCTCTGAAGATGTATTATTAGTTTATCATGGGTGTAGATAAAGTCTTGTATGCAACTGTATAATTAGGTATTAAAACACTCATGTGATACTATTATCACACTCAGCTTCGCTTCGTGTGATAAACCCACATTCATGTTTTAATACCCCTCATTATACCACAGTTGCATAAATAACTATTATGCAACTGTCATATAAGAAGGGGTATTAAAACACGAGAGTCTATTTATGAGGCGAAGCCGAATGCGATAATAGGTTGACTCGAGTGTTTTAATACCTTTTTTATTTTTTTTCGTGCGGAAATCCCTTCGGATATCCCCCCGCTGGCCAGCGGGGGCGGTTATGTCGGGCTTGAACCGACTAAAACCGCACGCCGTCTCGGGTCTACAGACGCCGGGGTGTAAGGTTGTCCATAGAGCATATCCCTCGCATCCCGACTGACCCTGGGCCATCTCCGGTTTCGAGATGGCCCCCTCGGGTTTGGGAACCACGCTGTCCCCGTCTTGCCCATGTTTGGGGGAGGGGCGCTAGTCGCCCCACCGTCCCGGCCTGCTTCTGCTGGGGTGACAGGCGGCCTCACTTGCCACCCCCAGTGTTTTAATACCTAAGTTATATGTAATTTCATACACTACTTCATCTTGACTCATAGGAAAAATTGAAATTAAACAAAGTAGGTAGGTTACAAGGAAGTAATTTAGCGTGCGCCATTTTTTCACAGTTCGAACTGCGCATGCGTGCGCCTTTTTAGGGTTCCGTTGCCAAATGGCAAAAAACGGAACCCTTATAGATTCGTCATGTCTGTCTGTCTGTCCGTCCGTATGTCACAGCCACTTTTTCCCGGAACTATAAGCACTATGCTGTTGAAACTTGGTGAACCGCATTAAGATTTTCAGACAAAAATAGAAAAAAAACAATAAATTTTGGGGGCTCGGGATACTTAGAACTGAAACTCAGCTTTTTTTTTCGTCAAACCTGTACATGTCATGTGTTTCTAATATAATTTTTGTCTAAACTGAATAGTTTGCGCGAGACACTTCCAAAGTGCTAAAATGTGTATCCCCCCCCCCCCTGTATCTTCGAAAATAAGAGAATGAAAAAACTAAAAAAAATATATGATGTACATACCATGTAAACTTCCACCGAAAATTGGTTTGAACGAGATCTAGTAAGTAGTTTTTTTTAATACGTCATAAATCGAAACCGCAATTTACCTTTCATACAATCAACTCAAATAAAAATTTAAAAAAAAAACATTATTATGTTACTTGCTGCTACGGAACCCTTCATGGGCGAGTCCGACTCGCACTTGGCCGCTATTTTTCATATTCAGCCTAAAACCTTAGACTAGTTTAATGAATAAAAAAAGATAGCGGTACTATAATAAGTTTAATTTTGAATTTTTCGATTTGAGTGTAGATAAAGACTTACTAAACTTTATTCTAAGCAAAGTTCACGGTGATTTTTGCGGCACCAAAGAGCCGGCTCGAGCGTTCCTAAACGCTAAATACCGACTCTTAGTATCTACCAGTGTGCTGCATTTTGTACGGTTTGTGAGAATTTCAGAGGCCTTACCTCTTTTGGTACTTTCAAATCTCCTGTTTTGTCTCGTCTGGCGATCATATCGCTGTAATGACACCTCTACTATATTTTTCACGTAGCATGGGTACGGTGACATTTGACTAATTCCATTTCATGCATGATTCATTTCGAAACAATTTACCTAACGCGGAATACAGGAAACAACACTTAATACGAAGATAAAAAGAAAACTGTTTTATTTTGCATTTTTAACTTAAAACTATTTTTATTTCTCCGTAATTATTTAAACTTTAAATATAAACATTCCAAATACATAATTCTTGATGCGTGAATCGGAACAGGTTGCGTTAGAGATTGACATAGTAAAATCGTTATAATCGATAAATTGTCGAATAAAGTATCATAAATCGTTAGTTGTATTTTTAACTAAAATACGATTATAAAATATAATTATGTAATAATAAACTTTAAACAAAGCATTTTTGTCTTTGTGGAGCTTTATTATAATATAGCAACACTGCTTAAGCATGAGCTGGCAGCCATCTTGTTATATCAACTCAGTACGAGTACGTCTGCCTTGTATGCGGTCTGTTTTCTTTGTTTTGAGCTTGCGTGGTGTTTTTGTTACTTGTTTTTGTTATTGACTATCGTTGTGCTTTGTTGTTTTCGTTACCGTTTTTTGTTATTGACTTTTGTTTTGTTGTTTTTTTTTGGCAAAATGCCAAAAAGAACGAATAAGACTGTGCTTGGTAGTCAAGCCCGTGAATTTGTAGTTCGATTGCGGGATTACTTTGAGCGGGAACGTGAGAATGGCGGAACGCTATTGCCTGTGTCCAACGTTTTGGATCGAGTGGCAGATGCGTTAGACATTGGGCGGAACACGGTTTCTCGAATCACTCGAGAAAAATATGGTGCTCACGATACAGAAGAAAATAAGTTGTCCACCCCTAATAAAAAGCGAACCAAAAAGGCATCTGTAACAGATGTAGACAGTTTTGCGGCCGATGCTATACGGAGCCACATTTATAACTATTACCAGAATAAAGAATTACCGACGCTTCTAAAGCTGGTCAAGTCTTTAAAAGATGCTGATTTGTTTACTGGAAGTCCTACAGTGTACTTGTGGCGCGTATTGAAGGACATTGGTTTCCAATTCAAAAAAGTAAACAAAAGAAAAATTGTCATGGAGAGGGGCGATATAGCACTTGCGCGGGTTACCTTTTTGAAAAAGGCTAAAGCGATTACCGATTGGAGCAATGTCGTCTTCCTGGATGAAACTTGGCTGAATGCCAATCATACGGTCGGTAAAATGTGGACTGACGATACACCTCATGCCTCGACCAAAGTGCCAGAAGGAAAGGGGAGAGATTGATTATTTGTCACGCAGGCACATCGAAAGGATTTGTAGAAAATGGGCTACTTGCTTTTAAATCGAAAAAGACGGGAGAATATCACGAAGATATGAATGCGGAAGTATTCACGGAGTGGTTTCAAAATATGCTTAGCAATTTAGAAGAACCCAGCACAATTATTATGGACAATGCCCCATATCACTCCGTGCAATTGAACAAACCGCCGACTTCTTCCAATAAGAAGAGCGAGTTGATCGAGTGGCTCCAAGCCAATAATGTGGAAGCCGATGAGACGAAATTAAAGGTGGAGCTAGTGAAGCTCGTAAAAATGCACAAGCCCCAAACGACATACAAATTAGATATGATGGCAAACGAATATGGTCACGAAGTCCTGAGGCTTCCACCGTACCACTGTCAGTACAATGCCATTGAATTAATTTGGGCCCAAATCAAAGGTAACTTGTTTAACCATAGTCTATTTACATACTGACAAAAATATGATTATGTTTATTACTTGAATTCTATGACTCAATTTGTTTTTTATCTTGTTTCAGGATACGCTGCACGAAAAAATACAGCTCCGCCTTTTACAGCCACAAAAATGATGGGGTTATTGAAAGAGGGATGCAAAAATGTCACTGGCGATGACTGGAAGAAAGTAGTGGAGAAAACCAAAAATCTAATCTTACATGACTGGGAGCGAGACATTAGAATATTAGAATATTAGTTAATAGAATCGATTTCTTCTTCATTAATAAATGATCTCGATAAGATATATAATCGATTTTATTTCATGCGATTTTATCTTGACTACATCTCTAGTAACTTCAAATCCCAAACGTCACCGTACCCATGCTACGTGAAAAATATTGTAGTTAGAGCTCGTAGTGCTCACCATGTGCGTGTTTTCTACCTTAGTAGTATGAAATATATATAGGTATATAAGGTGATTATATTCTTACCATTTTCTGGATTGATATATCCTTTGCGTATCAAGAAATCTATCAACACAGGCGCACTTGTGGTCTTAAATTGAGGTGAGAGGGCTCTCTGCACGCACTCTTCGGCAGTTAACAACTCAAAATTCTCAACTTCACCATCAGCATTTTGAGGCATAAATTCCAATGGCAACTCAAGATCATACACATACTCTGTATTAGGAAATAAACCCCTTTCACTTTCAAAATAAAAACTGTAACAATATTTATAATTAATACTATTCAGTGCAACATAAAATATCGCTATCCATTATAATATAAGGTCATACCTAACACAGCCTGCAGGTACGAGCTTTTTGGCCAGATCTTTTTCGACAGAAGCCTCCTCTGCAGCTTCTTTTATTGTTGTCTCCAGAATTCCGAAACCCACAGCCAGACCTCCGCTGACAAAACAGTCCCACTTACCTTAAAAATGACTATTATTTTATAAGATCAAAAAGGGTTAAATCAAATCATTGCATACACAGTGTACAGTTGTTTACATGCATTGTTAAATACGTGTGGTAATTTCATAGAACATTTCTTACTGACTACTACTTCTTAGGCATTTTATAACAATGCTTATCATTAATTAATTGTATATTTTTGACAACTGCCAAAAGCCCCGCTTGCCTTCCAAATACATGTCTAAGCAAAATTTTTTATCCTGTACCTAGTGATATTTTTTATTTATCAGGTTGCTGATTATTTTGTCATGCTACTTAAACTCTATACTACATACAATCAAATGAGAGATTTGATTATAGTAACTCTATCGCAAGTAACTCTATCTCCTTGTCTGTTACGCTTTCACGCCGAAACCACTTAACATATATTGATGAAATTTGGTACAGAGATGGACTAGAACTTGGGCAATGGCAAATTCAAAAACTGTTTATAACTTCTTATTTTTCATCATATCAAAGTACACTACATAACTAGATGCATGTGTTCGGTAAAAATTGTTATTTTAATGTTACGGACAGATTGGGTTTATTAGCATTCCTATATTTTTAATTTTGTTCAATGAACTATTAACGATTGTTTAATTAATCTGTGGTAAACGGTGTCGGTAGTAAATTTAATTCTACCTGTATCTCATTTAAGCAACCCTACTGTAATTTATCACTATTATTTTGTTTATCCAAATGAATGATATGAAAAAGAAAGGATATAGGTTGTTGGTCGCGGTAACCGACATGCAAGCGGGTGAAGGCGCGGGTATGGCATTCGCTAGTAGTAGTGCATCTTTTTCACTATTCGGTGCTAATTAATTTAATTTTGAAATTGATGAAATTTTGTCCAAATCATCATTTAAAAAAAGTTAAATGTAACCGACATGCAAGCGGGTGAAGGCGCGGGTATGGCATTCGCTAGTAGTAGTGGCGAGAGGTGGTATAAGTCGAATCCCGCGAGCTTTCTTTTGCAGAGATGGCAGAAATGTACCTATAAATTACATTCTATTAAATAATATATACGTAATTTATCTAAGTCTCATTATATTTGCAGACCAATCAACTAGACATTAAATTATAACAAACGCCTTCGCTAAAATTATAGCAATTCTCAAGTAATAACAATAATAATTTAGTTTATTTTCCTCACATATCAGACATGTAACAGTTAACAGGTACAACATGATAGGTTAAATTATTTTTATAGTTGTATTTGCACAATCTAGTGCAGTCTCTTGTGAGACATTCAGACATTCATTTATTTGAAACATATAAATTAAGGGATGGTGATGTAAGTGGAGCATCAAGGTTACTTTTTAGTAACGATGTAGTGGCGCCTTGCTCTCCGGAAACCCTTGCTGGTGTGCGGAGTAAGCATCCAGCGCCGGCGGATAACCTTTCTTTTCCTGAGGCTCCTGACGCCAATCCTGATTGCCTGTGCGTAACAGCCAAGGAAGTGTTGGCAGCCGTTATCTCCTTTCGAAACGGCTCTGCTGGTGGCCTCGACGCTTTGACACCACAACATCTAAAAGATCTTTTGGGTTCAAGTGCCGGGGAAGCTGGCGAGGCTCTTCTAAAGGAGCTAACGGCGCTTATAAATTTGATGCTCTCCGGCAATGTGGAAAATGGCATCATAGATATTTTGTATGGGGCTAATTTGTGTGCCCTGCGTAAAGGAGATGGTGGCATTCGACCCATTGCCGTGGGATATACCTACCGACGTATGGCAGCCAAAATTTGCTGTCAATTTTATAAAGAGGAATTGGCTATGAAATTCCAGCCAGTCCAAATCGGTTTTGGATCGAAGGGAGGTTGTGAGGCTGCCATACATGCTTTGTCAACCTACCTTGGCTCCGGGAAAAGCGAGGTGATCCTAAAAGTTGACGTGAAGAATGCTTTTAACTCCGTGAACAGGGACACCTTGTTGACACAAGCTAAATTACAAATCCCCAAAATTTATAACTTTCTTTGGCAATGTTACAGAAACCCATCCAAATTATTATATAAAGACAACCTTTTAAAATCTGCTGTTGGATGTCAAAAAGGTGACCCCCTCGGGCCGGTAATCTTCAGTTTAGCTATTCAACCTATTATTCGGCAGTTAAATTCAATGTATGGTATCTAGACGATGGGACCTTAGGAGGAGATATAGATACTGTTTTACAAGATTTGGCCTTTATTAAAAATGAATTTAAATTAATAGGTTTAGAACTCAATGCAAATAAATGTGAACTTTTTTTAAATGATGATTTGGACAAAATTTCATCAATTTCAAAATTAAATTCATTAGCACCGAATAGTGAAAAAGATGCACTACGCCTCCTTGGGTCCCCAATTTTAGAAGATGCCTATAACTCCTTTATAGAGGAGAAAATTCAACATTTTTGTGATATTTCAGATCGCCTACTCAAAATAATATCCATTCTGCTTTTACTATTCTTCGGTATTGCCTTTTTGTTCCAAAATTCACCCATGCGATTCACCCATGAGATCTTCCCATTTTTTCAAACATTTAACACTTTTAGAAAAAATGGACAAAATTATACAAAGCACCCTCACAAAAATCTTAAATGTGGCCTTGAATGACCGAGGTTCACTACAAGCGTCTCTACCGATTCGTTTGGGTGGGCTCGGTGTTCGCAAAATTTCGGATATAAGCTTACCAGCGGTCCTGTCCTCGGTCCACAGTACGGAAGAATTAACCAGGAAAATCCTTGCACCTACACTGGTTAACTTGTGAAAAACTGATGCAGTAAATGCTTGGAAAACTGCATGCCCGAACACCGATTTCCCAAAGAACCTTTTCTCTCAGCGACAGTGGGACGGGCCGCTTTGCAGCTTAGTAAGACAACATTTAATAAATACATGTTCTAATGCTGCAGAGCGTGCCCGTTTGCTGGCGGTAGGAGTGTGGGAGTCGGGTCTTTGACTACAAGCTCTTCCGTCATCTAACGTAGGAACTATGTTAGATGACACTACCTTCCGCATTGCAACATGCCTTCGTTTAGGTGCACCGTGTGTTTCTCCGCATCGATGTATCTGTGGAGGAGCCGTCGACAGGTTCGGACACCATGGCTTATCGTGCTGCAGGAGCGCTGGGCGAATACCACGGCACGCCAGCCTCAATGACATAATCCGACGTGCTCTTGTCACTGCCGGTGTGCCAGCTGTACTCGAACCAAATGGTTTGGCACGCGACGATGGCAGGAGACCGGACGGTATGTCATTTATGCCATGGAAAATGGGTAGGACTCTGGTTTGAGACGCAACATGCGTCGACACCATTGCTCCTACTCATATAGCCAGCACGGCTGGCTGTGCCGGTGCTGCTGCTGCTTCTGCGGAGACTCTCAAAAGGCGCAAATACTCAAACTTAATTGGAGATTATGAATTTGTGCCGTTTGGAGTCGAAACGTTAGGGGCATGGGGTCCGAGTGCTCGCAGTCTCTTCAGGGAGATTGCAACACGTATGATCGACGCTTCTCGTGACCAGAAGGCTGGCTTCTTTTTAGCACAGAGAATAAGTATTGCCATACAACGTGGCAATGCTGCCAGTCTTCTGGGCACGTTACCAAAGGAGGCATGCGATGCGGAGGAATTCCACGATGCATTTTAGGTTTAAGTTTCTTTTAATTATTCATTTTATTTTAGTTTTATTTAGTTTAGTTAGATATAAAATTTGTAACCACATTAGTACACACATAAGTACATTTACTTAAATACGTAATTTACGTAATGTACAGTAGAGATCAAAAGTGCAGTAGCAATCCTACGTAACTATAGCGTCAACATTCTAGCGCTACTTGTGACCTTTTTCTTTTAAGAAAATTTACACACACATAAATTGTTCTTCCGTAGTAATATTATCGATAATTTCGTCGTTACCTTTTTTTTTTTTTTTTCGTGCGGAAATCCCTTCGGATACCCCCCCGCCGGCCAGCGGGGGGGGGGGGGTTATGTCGGGCTTGCGCCGACTAAAACCGCACGCCGTCTCGGGTCTTCCGACGCCGGGGTGTAAGGTTACCTATAGAGCATATCCCTCGCACCCCGACTGACCCTGGGCCATCTCACCACTAACAGCATCGCTCATCCTGTCTCCTCTGAAAGCAGAGGAGTACGGAGAGCGATGTGTTCCCGCCACGTTGGGTATTGGCCGACGATCAATGCCAATCCTATGAAGGGGTGAAGGGGAAGCCATTGACCGCCGCCCAGGGTGTACCGGCCGCTCCGATTCCGTTCCCCCCGGACTGCAGCGGGATCGGAATCGGAGCGACACTCGAGGAGGTTACCCAACACACACCCCAATTTCGTCGTTACCTACTATTTAAGCAACCCGTGGCCGAGTAGTTCTAGCATGAGGTTTATGGAAATGCAAAGGTTGATGGTTATATTATAGTTATATTTTTTGTGTTTCATTTATAAATTAATATCAGGTTGATGAATAAAATGTTTCTTAAGTAGAATTTATTATTTGTTAAACTTTAGCAAAGATCTACATAAAATATAAATAATAATAATAAATAAATAAATATTCTACGACATTCTACACAGCGCTTTCTAGACCCAAAGTAAGCATAGTTTAACTAGCTTGTGTTATGGGTTCCAGAATGCGGATAAACATAGTTATATACTTTTTTTTTTGTAGATACATACATATTATACATAGAAACACCCAGACCAATGCAAATAGACATATTCATGCATACAAATATTTGCACTGAGCGGGAATCGAACCCGCGCCCCCTGTGTAGCAGTCGAATACACTACCGCTACGCCACAGAGGTAGTAGTATGAAGTATGAAGGTAGATTTGAAATAAAATGGAATAATTACTGGCTTAGAGAAAATAGAATGACGTGGTTGGTTGGTGGACTTAGTTACGAGTCTTGTTATTCCCGTGATTCGATTCAATATTAATTTCAACATGTCTACAAGTAATATAAGTATGGAAGTCCAAGCTAATATTGTGGCTTTACATATGAATGGATTAAATATAAGTGAAATAGCAAATGAAACTGGCTTATCCACTGGCTTATTGTAAGTATAGTATTATACCATTTTATTTTTATATTATACTAGCTGTTGACCGCGGCTCCGCCCGCGTGGATATCGGTTATCGCAACCAAACATAGCCTATGTGTTATAAGCTATATTATTGTAAAGTTTCATTAAAACCTATTCAGTAGTTTTTGCGCGAAAGAGTAACAAACATCCAAACATCCAGACTCACAAACTTTCACATTTATTTTATTAGAAGGATAATTATTCAAATAGATCTGGTGTTTTAAATAAGTTAATAAACCGTTGCTTACATTAATGTGTAAAAACGTTATTTTTAGAGGAATACTATGAGCCGTTGGGTGAAGAGGTTTGAGGACGAGGGTAGCCTGAAGGTTCGTGCAAGAAGTGGAAGGCCACCGCTGATTAACCACAACCAGCGGCGCTATATGGTGGCAGAGTATGGAACCAATGGTTTCATACCAACACGACGATGGGCCAATGAGTTTGACACGTCATTGATGACTGTTCGCCGCGTACTCCATGCCGAAGGCCTGCATCACCGGACGCCAGCAATAAAACCGTTTTAACTCAACGGCATAAAGACGAAAGGTTACGTTTTGCCCGGGAATACCTTGATTTTAACTGGGAAACGACTATATTCTCGGACGAAAAAACTTTTAAGTCCTGTCAGAAGGGAAGGATGCAGTTGTGGCGTAGAAACAATACACGCTGGTCTGACAGTAACATTGTTGCTAACACGGAGTCAGGCCGAATAAGTGTTAATATATGGGGATGGATCAGCGCGCAAGGACCAGGCGAACTAGAGTTTATTCCGCCGCGAGCGAACAGCAGCAGTTATGTGGACGTTTTAAATAATATAATGTTACCAGTGCGCAATGTTTTTCCCCGAGAAGAATTAAATAACTTTAGTTTTGTGCACGACAATTGTCCAATACACCGTGGCGTCATAGTTCGCGAATGGCTTAGGGAACATGCAGAGGTCAACGTTATTCCTTGGCCAGCACGATCCCCTGATTTAAACCCAATAGAAAATATATGGGATATAATGGTCCAAAGATGGGACTCACGGGACGAGAGATGTCCTGAATTATTAAAGCAACATTGCATGCAAATATGGGACAATTTACGTGGGACAGATATTTGTCAGAATGTTGTGGGGTCCATGCGCCGACGTCTACTCAGCTGTATTGAGAACAACGGAGGTCATACAAAATATTAATAATTATTAGCACAAAAACTATTATTAATTATTAATATTTTGTCCGCCTACCATACTAATTATACTTAATTGGGTATTTGGAAAAAAGTAATTTTGTTGTTCTAAATATTAAATCTGTAAAAAAAGAATACTTTTGTTACATAACTTACAAGTAAGTAAACTATACTTAATGATCTTTCCATTTATTATAAAAAATATATTCAATAACCCCGTTAAGTAAGTAGTTTTTGTGAATTTGGTGAAATGGGGACGTGCTGGCTATAGGACAAGTTAGTTTAAGATTGTAAGATTGAGGTTAAGTTTCAATCCTCTTTTCCTTGAGAAAACGAATACTTAAGCTATAAACCTCAATAAAATTTACAATGAGTATAGGTAGATAGTAAACATTTAATATATTTAGTTACGAATCAAACATTTTGTATCATATCTTTTCATAACCCCATAATTAATCACATAAATAATAACTAATGCCAACTTCATGCAAAATTACTTTATCAATATGTAAAATTATATTTTTGTCATAAATATAAAAAATCGTTATAAGCTGTAATCGAACCACAAATATCTCTAATCACTGTGAATCAATAGTAGCTTGCTTCAGCCACTTAGCTATCAGTTAATTTACTATAATATTTTTCACGTAGCATGGGTACGGTGACATTTGACTAATTCCATTTCATGCATGATTCATTTCGAAACAATTTACCTAACGCGGAATACAGGAAACAACACTTAATACGAAGATAAAAAGAAAACTGTTTTATTTTGCATTTTTAACTTAAAACTATTTTTATTTCTCCGTAATTATTTAAACTTTAAATATAAACATTCCAAATACATAATTCTTGATGCGTGAATCGGAACAGGTTGCGTTAGAGATTGACATAGTAAAATCGTTATAATCGATAAATTGTCGAATAAAGTATCATAAATCGTTAGTTGTATGTTTAACTAAAATACGATTATAAAATATAATTATGTAATAATAAACTTTAAACAAAGCATTTTTGTCTTTGTGGAGCTTTATTATAATATAGCAACACTGCTTAAGCATGAGCTGGCAGCCATCTTGTTATATCAACTCAGTACGAGTGCGTCTGCCTTGTATGCGGTCTGTTTTCTTTGTTTTGAGCTTGCGTGGTGTTTTTGTTACTTGTTTTTGTTATTGACTATATAATAATTCATTTATTTCAGACATGGTCCATATGTGTTAGTAACAATGATCTTACAACTATGTTAGTTCTTCACAAATAATAAAAATAAATAAACATAAACAAATCAGCACATCACATAGTAAATCGCGGGGATGCGCTAGCATGCAGTCGCATCCACCTTTGTAGGACTGGAAGGTCCCACCTCTCGGACAATACCCTCAGGATGCCATTAGTGCTGCCCAGCAGTCGAGTAAACATTGAAGCGCTCCGCTTTCTTATGATCGCATAAAAATCATCGCAATGTGCTTCCGCGAACATAGCTGAGGCGCTACAAAACCTGGGCAGATTCAACAGCATCCTGAAGGCATTGTTATACTGTACCCGTAGCGCGCTGTACGCCCGCTGCGTAAAGTTAGTCCACAGGCTGCACGTGTAGAAGGTCGTTGTGCTTTGTTGTTTTCGTTACCGTTTTTTGTTATTGACTTTTGTTGTTTTTTTTTGGCAAAATGCCAAAAAGAACGAAAAAGACTGTGCTTGGTAGTCAAGCCCGTGAATTTGTAGTTCGATTGCGGGATTACTTTGAGCGGGAACGTGAGAATGGCGGAACGCTATTGCCTGTGTCCAACGTTTTAGATCGAGTGGCAGATGCGTTAGACATTGGGCGGAACACGGTTTCTCGAATCACTCGAGAAAAATATGGTGCTCACGATACAGAAGAAAATAAGTTGTCCACCCCTAATAAAAAGCGAACCAAAAAGGCATCTCACGATACACCTCATGCCTCGACCAAAGTGCCAGAAGGAAAAGGGGAGAGATTGATTATTTGTCACGCAGGCACATCGAAAGGATTTGTAGAAAATGGGCTACTTGCTTTTAAATCGAAAAAGACGGGAGAATATCACGAAGATATGAATGCGGAAGTATTCACGGAGTGGTTTCAAAATATGCTTAGCAATTTAGAAGAACCCAGCACAATTATTATGGACAATGCCCCATATCACTCCGTGCAATTGAACAAACCGCCGACTTCTTCCAATAAGAAGAGCGAGTTGATCGAGTGGCTCCAAGCCAATAATGTGGAAGCCGATGAGACGAAATTAAAGGTGGAGCTAGTGAAGCTCGTAAAAATGCACAAGCCCCAAACGACATACAAATTAGATATGATGGCAAACGAATATGGTCACGAAGTCCTGAGGCTTCCACCGTACCACTGTCAGTACAATGCCATTGAATTAATTTGGGCCCAAATCAAAGGTAACTTGTTTAACCATAGTCTATTTACATACTGACAAAAATATGATTATGTTTATTACTTGAATTCTATGACTCAATTTGTTTTTTATCTTGTTTCAGGATACGCTGCACGAAAAAATACAGCTCCGCCTTTTACAGCCACAAAAATGATGGGGTTATTGAAAGAGGGATGCAAAAATGTCACTGGCGATGACTGGAAGAAAGTAGTGGAGAAAACCAAAAATCTAATCTTACATGACTGGGAGCGAGACATTAGAATATTAGAATATTAGTTAATAGAATCGATTTCTTCTTCATTAATAAATGATCTCGATAAGATATATAATCGATTTTATTTCATGCGATTTTATCTTGACTACATCTCTAGTAACTTCAAATCCCAAACGTCACCGTACCCATGCTACGTGAAAAATATAATAGGTTGGTAAATTACTGTATTAGTATCTAATGACTCACAGCAGTTGTAAAGAATAATACAGTTGTGAAAACGAACATATTATTATATTGTCATCTTTGTCTACCACGAACTACTCATATTTTGTTGTTCTAGTCTACGCTATGACGCGTCGCGTCGTGTTGCATTGAAACATTACACAAACACACATTTATGTAAACGCAAAACCGGCCCGGCGCGCGGCGGCCGCACCCACAGCATTTTGAGCCTTGTTGTGCTAATGCACTTATGAGCTCTGACTGAACATCAAAAAAAAAAAAAAACTACATTACTAGTAATTCTAGCAATCTAGTCCATCTAAAGGTTGTCTGGAAGAGATCACTAATTGCGATAAGACCGTTCACTGTACAAGTTTTTTTTAAGTATCTTAGTCATTTGTATCCTTTGGTAGGTGTGCAATAAAGTGTATCTATCTATCTATCTAAGTATTTACACTATTTACAATCGTAGTTGATAAGCAAATGATGCCTTTTTTTTTTTTTTTTAACGTGCGGAAATCCCTTCGGATGTCGTGTCTCGACTAAAACCGCACGGCGTCCTCCCCAAGTGTCCGTTGCCGGGCACCCCGGGTAAGCCCTCGAAAGGATAACCCTAGGGTTGCCGGCGGACTTTGGCCGCCACCGCGGCCTCGCCTGGTGGGGTCGGGTTTTATCCCGCTTCGGTGAGTTGGCAGGCGTGTGTAGGGCACACGACACGCCTCCGCCACGGCCTGCTTCTGTAAGGACGGCGAGTCGGCCAACTGCCGTCCTCAGGCCCCGATCATGGAGGTCGGTAGTCCCGGGCGTAGATGAGTCTGCGGCGTCCTCGCCGCTGACTGCGAAACTCGGGGGGCAGGGTTCTCTCCCGCTCCCTCTCCGCCGTCTCTTTCGCGCGCATTACCTGCTCGCAGAAAGAGGCGGCGGCGTGCCACTTGCTCCCGTCGGAGACCACGGCCCTCACCATGGTCTCCAACGAGAGAACGTCCACGCCCAGGACCGCAACGAGATCCCGGCGTTGACTCGCCCACGCAGGGCACTCCACCAACGTGTGGAGCGCCGTGTCTTCGCCAGTATCCTCGCAGTGCTGGCACTGCGGCGTTGTCTCCCGGTGGATGCGCCATAGATACTTACCGAAACACCCGTGTCCGGTAAATATCTGGCACATCCGGTAGGAGAGGTCCCCATGGTCCCTCTCCAACCACTCCTTCATAATCGGTCTCACCGCCGCAATGGTGGATTCCCCCCACCTTGGATGCTCAAGTCGCACCCTCCATGTCTCCATGAGTTCCTGGCGGAGTAGGGACCGCTGAGCCCTGATTTCTCGGGGCTCCGGCCTATGGCCCCGCTCCAGCGCCTCCTTGCGCCACTGGTACAGCAGCGCAAGGGCTCTCGCTTCCAGGTCCCATGGAGGGGTCCCGGCTAGGAGACATGCCGCCTCGACGGAGATCGTGCGATACCCCCTGATGACTCTGACGGCCATCGCTTTTAACGGGCTGTTTAATACAGCCACGTTGCGGGCCGCCAGAGTCTCCGCCCATACTGGGGCCCCGTACAGGGCCATGCTTCGCACGATCCCCAGGTACAGTCTCCTAGTGGGGGCGTTGGGTCCCTTAACGTTAGGCATTAGCCGCGATAGCGCGGCCGTAGCCGACCTCAGTTTCGGGACCAGACTTCGGAGATGAGGTCCGAAGTCCCATCGGCTATCGAGTACGAGCCCAAGGTACTTCATCGTGGGCTCGATGCCGATGCTTACGCCCCCTACGGTTATGCTGGTTCCCGCAGGTGGCCCCCTCCGAGGCCCGTGGAAACACATAGCCTCGGATTTGTGGAGAGCCACCTCGAGTCCCAGCCGCCGTATTCGACCCACGACTTGAGCAACCCCTGCCGTGGCCTTTAGTGCCGCGCTTCGGTGCGTTGCTCCCCGCGCCATAACGAGGGTGTCGTCAGCATAACACGTTATGCTGACACCCTCGAGCAACGAACCGCGCAGCACCCAGTATCCGATGTTCCACAGGAGTGGCCCTAGGACCGACCCCTGCGGAACACCGTACGACACTTCTCGCCGCCCTGGCCCTAGCCAGCTCGGGTAAACTATGGCCCTCTCGGATAGATATGCCTCGACAATACGGTGGAGGTACGGAGGCACTCCGTGATACGCGAGCGCCTCCCTAACGCAGCTCCAGGGTAGGGTGTTGAAGGCGTTGGCGATGTCGAGAGACACCGTCACCACCACCCCACCCCGCGAGACTACTTCCTGCGCCAGGCGCCTAACGCGCATGATCGCTTCCACGGTGGAGCGCCCCCGGCGGAAACCGAACTGGTTGTCCACCAGATCTGGCCCCACGTTCGTGAGATGCTCGACGAGGCGCTCTGCAATAATCCGCTCAAAGAGCTTGCACACCTCGTCGAGCAACACGATCGGCCGGTAACCGGATGGCTGGTCCGCCGGCCGCCCCGCCTTCCAGATAAGGACCAGTTTCCCCGTCTTCCAAGCCTTTGGAAACTGGCCCCTTTCGAGGCATGCGCTAAAGAGCGCCACCAGTCGAGGCCCTAGTTTCTCCAGGGCCAGGACCCATGCTCGGCCTGGAATGCCGTCGGGTCCGGGGGCAGTGCATTTCCGGGCTTTAAGCCGGAGCACTGCTACCCCCAGTTCACTCTCCCTGACTTCGGGCACATCGCTCTCGCTATTATCAGCGTCAGGCGCCTGAGGCGGAGCCATACGCGGAGGGACATGCTCCTCCGCTCTCGCTGGGAACAAGGAGCCCAGTATCCCCTCCAGCCGCTCCGGCTGGAGGCTCTGGGTCAGCAGGGGCGCCCTTGGGCGGATTTTGCCCCTGACCGCAAGGTAAGGACGCCCCCATGGGTTCTGCTCCAGAGACTCCAGCAGCTCTTCGCGGGCCCGCCGTTTGGCCTGCTTTATGGCTTCCTGGAGGGTCCTCTTGGCCCCCTTGTACGCCTCATACAGCTCCGCCTCTCGGGCTGCCGCATCATCTGGTCGGCGACGCCTCCGGCGAAACCTGGTGTACTGGCGGCGAGCGGTCACGCACGCTGCTCGCAGCTGTGCGATCTCCGCTGACCACCAGTACACCTGTTTCTTGGCCGGGCCGGGCTTAACCCTAGGCATCGCCGCATCGTAGATATGCGACATGGCTCTCCTGAACCATTCCGCCTCTGCGTCGACATCGGCAGGCCTGGCCGGTGACGGAATCCAGGCCTGCACTATGGATGCCTCCAGGAGAGCCTCCCGATCCAGGCGTCTGAGCGCCCAACGTGGATCCGGGGGAGTCGCGATTGTCGGCGGCAGGTTAGTTGGAGGGGAGACGTTGAACCGAATGTACTTATGGTCGGAATCCGTCTACTCCTCCTCCACCACGCGCCAACCCTGGACGCGGCGGGCGAGAGCAGGGGTCGCGAACGCGACATCCACGACCGAACTGAGCCCCCGCCGCTCCCAGTTGGCGACATTCCCCCGGTTGAGGACCTCTAGACCACGGGTGTTGGCCCAGTCCTCCAGTACTCGCCCCTTGTCATTGGTTTCCCGGGAGCCCCAGGCCTGAGACCAGGAGTTGAAGTCTCCCACGACCAAGACAGGACGAGGACGGCACGCAGCGAGAACAATGTCCAGTTCAGCGAGCCTTAGCTCAAGCTCGTACTGGTCAAGGCTTAGCGAGAAGTAGACAGCCACGACAGCCAAGCCCTCATAGTCCACCGCGACACAGCCTCTGCACCTTGCAATGAGGGCAAGGCGCGAGGTGTCCGCGGCGGACCCCCCGAAGACGGTCGCTACGCCGTCCAGGTCCACCGGGCTTCCGAGGTGGACCCAGTACGGCTCAGCGACCACGACCACATTGATAGACCACTCCACGATGCTCTGGTACAGAAGATCCTGAGCACCGGTGCAGTGGTTTATGTTCGCCTGCAGGATGCGGATTGGTGTGTCCATTAATGGACGACCATCTTCGCATCCCGCCGCGAATGTGGCCGCTCTTGAGCGGCACCCCCGCTACCCGTTGTGGACGAACGGGGCTTTGGCCTCGCGGCGGCGCAGGTTCTGCTGTCCGCCCGGTGCTCCGCCGGTTTGCCCTCCGCTACGCATTTATAGCAGCGCGGCGGAGCATCACAAGCACTGGCCTTGTGCCCGGGCTGACTGCAGCGGAAGCACCGATCCCCCACGGTGTCTCCCGCTGTGCACTGCACTCCCACATGCCCCACGGCCAGGCACCTGAAGCACCTGGTCTCGCGGGGCTGCAGGAGTTGCACCCGCGCCTTTAGGAAGCCCCCAACAAGGAGGCTCCGTTCGTCCGCAATTTTCTACGCCGCTGCGACGGGGCAGTTGACGACTGCCGTGCCGTGACCGGTGGAGCTGAAGCGGATTTCCCCAGCTCTCACCTGATCACGGGGGCAGCCGCCCGCCTCCACGACGGCGGAGATGACTTCCTCCGTCGTGGCCGCGTCATCCAGACCCGAAATGCGCAAACCTGCGCATTTGTTGGGTCTGATGACGCGGACGGCTTCGGTATCCAGCGACTCCCTCAGCTTGGCCGCTAGGGCGTCGGCTTTGGGGCCGCTGGTGGCGCCGGAGACCTCGAGGAGGCGAGCTCCGGTGCGAGTTGTTTTGCACCGGAGCCCCCCCTCTATCTCGAGGGCCTTGAGGTCCACTGAGGCTTTAACCTGCCTCAGGACCTAGGCGTACCCCACGCCCTTCTCCACACCCTCCGTCGTCACCGTCAGGTCGACGGCAGTGGAGCGTGGGGCGCGGAGCCTCTTCGGCGCCTTCGCCTCAGCGGCTTTTGCCGCCTTCTTAGCCGCCTTTTTGGCGGCTTTTTTCGCCTTTTTGGCGGCTCCCGCTACCACCCATTCCTCCCCTCTGGAGGAACGCTCGAGTGCAGCGGGAGTGGCGGGGGTGGGGGTTTCGCGCTTTTTTCCCTTCCCTTGTGGCGTTGGGGCCACTGGGGTGGCGGGGCCGGGCCTACCACTGGCAGCAGCTGCGAAAGACGCAGGCCGTGCCAGTGGGGGACGGTAAGCCCGGTCCTCCAGAACACCGAGCCGCCTCTCGATAGCCACCAAGAGCTGCACCACACTAGGCGCAGGCTCTGGCGGCGGATTGGGCGCCGGCCTAGGCGCTGATTTCGGCGCCGGCTTAGGTGCCGACTTTTGCGCCGGTTTTTGCGCTGCATTTGGCGCCGACGTTGACGTAGGCGCCCCCCCTGGCGGCGCAAGAGCCCTCGGGTGGTCCGCCACCTCCTGGGCTCTTGGGGCCTTCTGGGCCTCCGGGGATCCCCTGACCATCTGGGTCAGTTGTCTGACTTCCTCCCGGAGGACCCGCTGTTGCTCCAAGGAGTTGGCCAGCTCAGTTTCCAGGCTTGTGACCCGGGCCCTGAGCTTCGCCTCCTCCTCGGAGACGCTCCTACCGAGAAGCTCCTCCAGCGCCGTCCTGGCGACGGCGACGTTTTCCGCCACCGTCTTCTTTTTGCCCGCCACATTTTTGGAGCCCTTAATGGTGTCCGTAATGCGGGCAAGCGCTGCGAGCAGTTCCCTCGCCGTGGGGACGCCTTGGTCACTGCCACTGGGTAGTGGAGGGACGTGCACCGGCGGCTTCAGCGTTCTGGTCGCCGCGGTGGCCAATATTTTGGCCGGCCGATCATCCTCACTCGAGGAGACCGTCCGTTGTCCGGAGCTTCTGCTCCGGTCAAGGGACGGTCCACCCGAGCGAGGCCGCTTACGTCGGAGACCCTCCTCGGTCTCCATACGGCTGGATACTGACTCGTTGTCAGTACCCGCCGTCGACGCCGCAGACGCAATGTCTGCGTCCGTTTCCCCACCTGTCGGTAACGGAGTAGCGGGTCTGGTGAAGACGGCCTTGACAGACCGCGAGTGAGGCCCCCGCCTCACCTCCTCTTCACCCCCCGCTACCTCCGCTCCATCGTCTCGGATGCCGTTGTCCGCGCCAAGGTCGTCGTTATTTGTATCGTCCGGTTTTTGTATTTTATTTGAGTTGATAGTGTTCATTACATATCCCACGAGTATGGGGGAAAGATAGTCCATCCAGGCGGAGCCCCCTGCACCTGGATAAGCCTATATACTATGGAGGTCGGCTGGTATCCATAGGTTTTGACGACTTCGCTGTCGGGTGTTATAGACTTTTCCTTGTCGTGGGCCGGCCAATAAAGGCAAGCCCTCCGGTCGGCAAGTTCACAGCGTACTCTTCTGGAGCCACCAGTCAGGTCGTTGCTGATCACCTGCCGATTACGGAACGCGAGAGGATGGCTAGTCCTCTCTCACCGGCGGCGGCACAAGTGCCCGTCGGCCCCTGCGTGAGCAGTGGGCCAACCCGCCCCTGGATCCCCCAGGACCCTACGGTGGCCTCCACCACTAACAGCATCGCTCATCCTGTCTCCTCTGAAAGCAGAGGAGTACGGAGAGCGATGTGTTCCCGCCACGTTGGGTATTGGCCGACGGTCAATGCCAACCCCATGAAGGGGAAGCCATTGACCGCCGCCCAGGGTGTACCGGCCGCTCCGATTCCGTTCCCCCCGGACTGCAGCGGGATCGGAATCGGGGCGACACTCGAGGAGGTTACCCAACACACACCCCAGCAAATGATGCCTGTATTAGTAGATACCGATAAGTTTATGTATCTATTTATTCTATTATATGTAATAGTTACGCCGAACGCTATTCGTATTGTCTACAAGCAAACATTGTTAAGGTCTGAGGAGTTTATGCCATCATATATTTTCCTCCTTTTGATAGAAAGCTTGGATCATACGGATGGATTCTGTTTCATTTTAGGGTGATTTGGAGGATGGACAGCCTTCTAATGGCGAGGATGTGAGGATCTGGTAGTAGTATTAATCGGAAGTAGGTTAATTCCTGTATCACAGATCACCAAATCCCCATCTCAAATAAATAAAGAATACAGCGAAGGTTAACAAGTATGACATCAAATAGGTACGTATTCATTCAATACCTATTTCTTGCAATAGGAATTCTTACCTACAAAATTTCACTCGCAGCCCGGCGTTCATGGTTAAGCATCTGATAGAAATGTAGACCGCTAAACATTGAAATTCGCCCAAATAACGCCGGCTTTAAACGGATACTTTTTCTCACTACTTAGCACTACGTAACTACACTGACTACATATTTGTCATTTTTCTTCTTATCTTTATTGGTTATACTCGTCCATCCATATGCCGGTGTCCGATCGGCTTAAAGCGAGATGGTTAGATTTATAGCGTATGAAAATAAAGGACAGCGAATATTTGTTTATTTGGTATGAGCACAGTCGAAGGCACTTATATGAGATTGAACATAATTGTTTATTTGTCCCTTCGTTTTGAAACGTTGTTAATAAATTAGAATATTGTTTAAATTTGTGTCTGTAATTTAATTAGTTATAATTATCTAGTGCTTAATAAGTGGTGTGTATAGTTTAATAGTATATGTATATTGTGCAAATAGGTACGAATTATAATTGTTTTTGGATTTTAGTAATGAGAAATCTGTTTTGTAGCCTGAAAAAATTGAAGTTCGTTTTGAATTTGATTGTTTTAGGTAAGATTATTGTCTAACGGATTATTTACTAGCTGAGCAATCCTCCTTTTCTTAACAACAATCTTATTTACAACAATCGAAATTCAAAGATAACTTATGACATTCAATTAAATTTTTAAGCATTTTGTATGCTTACTTTTTTCTAAAGATTTTAGATCGGAAAAAGAGAACATCTAGGACGTGACTTGAACCCGCGACCAGTCCCTTACAGGGGACTCAGTTGGTCAGAGCATTCCCCCTGTAAGGGACTGGTCGCGGGTTCAAGTCCCTTACAGGGGACTCAGTTGGTCAGAGCATTCCCCCTGTAAGGGACTGGTCGCGGGTTCAAGTCCCGTCCTAGATGTTCTCTTTTTCCGATCTAAAATCTTTAAAATCTTTAACTTATGACATGTTTTTCAAAAGTTAAATTTTGAAAAACATGTCATAAGTGTATATCATGCTCATCCGATTTTGTTGATTTTCATAAATCTTATTATAATTAGAAACTACAGTATCTATGATAATTTGATAATTAATAAAAAATACAGTGACTTTTGCCAGAAACCTAAAAGCTCCGAACAAGTCATTTTGTTAAAAAATGAGATCTTTCTTAAAGATTACCGTATGTGTATATTATATTTTTTCCCAGAATGCGTTGCTTATTAGCAACTCTATTAAATGGTTATGGTAATAACACAGTAGTATTTTTTTTTTATCAACGACTTCCCTTTGGAGAACTTCCACCCTTCGCCACTGGCTAGTAGTATCTACAAGTATCATTAATTGTTGCCTAAGTACCTACGTCTCTCTTGACATTATATACTTACTCTGGCCATAAATATTGTTACAATTAAAAATAAACAAAATATTACGTTTGAATTTGGAATCTGTCATTTTTATACGATTGTTCATTCGGCGCCAATACATTGTACAATGTTTTGCGATATTAAAATGGAGTGGGGTGATAAAGAGAACCGAATCGCTGTGATTGCATTACACAAAGTAGGTATAGAGCCAAATGCAATTTTTAAAAGTCTCCACATGCTTGGTATTAGTAAAATGTTTGTGTACCGGGCTATTAATAGGTCCAATGAGACCTCCTCTGTTTGTGTCAGAAAAAGATCTGGCCGTCCACGTAGTGTTCGTACGAGAAAAGTGGTCAAAGTAGTAAGGGAAAGAATTCGAAGAAATCCTGTCCGAAAGCAAAAGATTTTATCTCGGGAGATGAAGATAGCACCTAGAACCACGTCGCGTATTTTAAAAGATGACTTAGGACTTGCAGCCTAAAGAGATGTACTGTTCATTTCTTAACTGATAATTTAAAAAGGAATAGGGTGGTAAAATCGAAACAACTTCTGAAGCGGTACGCAAAGGGAGGTCACAGAAAAAGCTTGTTTACGGATGAGATTTTTTTTACAATTGAGTAATATTTTAACAAACAAAATGACCGTATTTATGCTCACAGCTCTAAGGAAGCTTCCAATTAGTCAACAATTAGTCGAATTAGTCGACAGAGTACAACGTGGGCATTATCCGACTTCAGTGATGGTTTGGTGGGGTATTAGCTATAAAGGAGTGACTGAGCCATACTTTTATGAAAAAAGGTATCAACACATTGGCACAAGTGTATCAAGATACCATTCTTGAGAAGGTAGTGAAGCCCCTTAACAACACCATGTTCAATAACCAAGAAGTAGTAAGAAGAAGAAGTAATCCAATTTCGGTTTGATTGCGTTCAGGGGTCAGCAAGTGCATAGCCGGGCAGGGGGATTGTGGTCGCAGCACTAGTGAGACTGGTGGGTGTCACGCGGTGCTGCGACGACAATCCTCTGCTGATGAGGCCGTCAAGCTGAGTGCCGCCATTGTTAACATGGTATGTGTATGTAATGGTGACCCTCTTCCCTGAGACTTTACCTTCAGCTTACCATCAGGCGAGGTGAAGTCAAATTGACGTGTCCTAAATATATAAAAAAAAAAAAAAAGTTGAACATTTGAAGGTTCGCTTCGAAGCGATTCCACTAGTAGAATGTGACTTTGTCTACAGGCCCAGGGTGGCGGCGCGTCGTGTTTCCGCACTCGCCTTTGTATAAGGGATATGTATTGTAGAGTATTTAATCCCAAACATCACGTCGGGGTAGCAAATCTTAGTGGCCACGACCGGCCACGGTCTCAGGTTCCCAGGGTCCCATATCCTGCCCCCCTGGAAGCCATCTGGAACCCGGATATGGCCCTGGGTCAGCCGGGGTGCGAGGGAAATGCCTTATGGTTGGTCCACCTTACACCCCGGCGTCTGAAGACCCGAGACGGCGCGGCGTGCGGTTTTAGTCGGTTCGAATTCGACATAACCACCCCCGCTAGCCGGCGGGGGTGGTTACCCCGGAGGAGAGTCCACACGAAAAAAAAAAGGTCCCATATCCTGCCTAGGGTGTACGTGGTTTTATGTAGACAGGCGCGAAGGAATACCGTGCGGTTATGGTCGGAACAAGTCCGACATACCTATCCCACCGCCCATCGTTAACTAAGTGAGTGGTTTTGGACGTATCATACAAAAAAAAGAATATGATGCTAACATATTTCTTGGTAGCTTACTTTACCCATCACCATTTTGTAATGACTATGATTGAAAATGATTCCTGGAGAATATTCACATGTACAATTTCGGCTGAATCGGTTCAGTGGTTTTCACGTGATGCTCGAACATTAATCCTGATGGAATCTGCCTGTTTAGAGAAATAGAGTAACAGTCAAAATCTAAAAACACATTTTAGCATCGTTGCATATTGCTCCTAGAACACAGCAGTTATTTTTTTTGAAAAATAGTCAATGTTGATTTTTTCTCGTTACGATTTTATTATATAGATAGGTGAATCATCTTGAATTATTAATAAAAAAAAAGAGATCACAATAATTTTGAATGGGTAAAATTTTTAGTATATATTATTAGCAACTCACTCCACTTCGAATTTTTAAAATTCATTCACCATGACTGAAATCCGACGTTTTCATGTTTTTATGTCTCTGGGGACTCCACTATTTAGGTTTATCGCTATCTGGTTAAATTAACCAGTTATTTGGATGCCTAGACCGTTCATTAAACGCTGACATTCAATCAAATGCCAAAGTCCACAAGTGAAGTCATTGAGGCATTCATTGGCTGAAAGTAAATTAGACTAACTGATGGATTACTTGCCTATTTTGCTCACTACTTACTGACTTGGCTAGTTGTTCTTCATGGGAGGGTGATGTCATTCGCGTCCGCAGGAGCTACCAGGAACAATGGAGGTAGTCGAAAAGGAAATGGACAGATACAAGATCGATGTACTGGGGATAAGCGAGAGCCATATCAAAGAGAATGGACACTATACTACTCCTGCAGGCAGAATGGCCATAGTATCAGGTAGCCCCGAAAACAGCTTCAGTGGAGTGGCGTTTCTGCTATCTAAGCCAATAGTCGATACGATACTGGGATATGACTCAACGACAGAATCCTCAAAGTCAAGCTGGGCGGACAGCCTCACCCCATTAACTTGATTGTCATCTAAGCTCCAACATCTGCGTCAAGTGAGGAAGAGATTGTAGACTTCTACGGCGTGATAGACAAAACCCTTCAAGAGATTCCCAAGAAGGAGCTAGTAATAGTATTTGGCGATTTCAATGCCAAAGTAGGCCAAACAGATAGCGACGACCACTTGAGGTGTGTTATTGGAAGGTTTGGGTTGGGCACTAGAAACGAACGTGGAACGAGGCTCTTAGACTTCTGTGCAGAGAACAACCTTACAGTATGAACACCTGGTTCCAACAACATACAAGACGACTTTATACCTGGGTGTCTCCAAACGGCAAGCACAGAAACCAGATTGACTTTATACTGGTAAGCCAGCGATGGAGATCAGCTGTTTCTGTCACAAAGACATGTCCTGGTGCAGATTGCGGCAGTGACCACCAGCTGTTGGAGGCGAAGTTTAAAGTACGTCTGAAAGCCACGAAAAAAGGACAAACCAAATAAGCCGGTCCATATGGACAAACCTGCATTACAGGAGTTTGGTCATGAGCTTCAATGCAAGCTCTTAAGTATAGAGCACGATCCACTGGAAGCACCGGAGGCATCGTGGACAGGCCTTGAAACGAATGTCCTTGAAGTGGCAAAGTCAACTGCCTCAAAGTACAGACAAGTTATACCTAAAGCTGAATGGATGAGCGCCGGCACATGGGAAAAGATCGAGGAGAGGAAAGCCCTAAAAGAAGTTGGCTTAAGCTTAGATACAGACCGCAGACATTATGCCGACCTCCATAACACAATTCAGAGGCTGTGCAGGAAGGACCGGGACTCATTTATCAACAGGATATGCACCGAAACTGACAAATGTTCGACGACGGCACATAGACGCGACACGTTCCAGAACGTTAAAATCCTAGCCAGAGAGTTTAAGTCTAGGCACTGGACCATCGAAAGCGAGACCGCCAGTCTGTTGATCGACAAAGTTGCTATCATTCATAATTCATAGATGGAGGCGGTATTGCCAGCAGTTGTATAGTGTGAATGTTGACGGTCAGGAAGAGGACAGGCTTGAATACGATAGCAGAGAACCTGATATTCTTCTTCATGAAGTAGAAGCAGCAATCGGCAGACTGAAACCCAAAGCTTGCGGTGGTGACGGTATCACCGCCCAAATGCTTCAGAATATGAGAAAGGAAGGCACAAAGATCATGCACACAATATGTCAGAAGGTCTGGAGGACTGGCCAATGGCCTGGACGGAATCTATTGTGGTTCCATTCCACAAAAAAGGTTCCACTCGCAAATGTGAGAACCATCATACCATATCGCTAATCTCCCACGCCAGTAAAGTCCTTCTACAAATCCTGAACAAGAGGTTAGAGGTGTGTCATTGCCAGACAAATACCCAAGTAGCAAGCAGGATTAGTCAGAGGAAGAGGGACAAGAGAGCAGATTCTTAACATAAGGCAACTAATTGAGAAGTGTAGGGAATACAACATTTGTGTGGCTCTATGCTTCATCGATTACGCGCAAGCCTTTGATTGTATTAATTGGAAGACCATTTTTAGTGCAAAGCTTGTATCTGAACAGCAAGTCGCGGGTTAAAATTGAGGACACCACATCAGACCACTTCCATACAGGGTGAGGAGTGCGCCAGGGCTGCATTCTCTCGCCGCAACTGTTCAATCTCATCGGCGAACACATCATGAGAAGGGTTCTGGAGAACTGGGAAGGAGGTATCCGTATCGGCGGCTGCCTTCTGAACAACTGCGTTTTGCAGATGACACTACCATCATAGGCACCTCAGAGAGTGAGCTTGCGGAGCTACTAGGAAGAATCGAAGGCGTCAGCAAGGAGTATGGGCTTCACATCAACAGAAGCAAAACGCAGCTGATGTTTGTTGACAGACAGGAGACCCTACAGCGTTCCAACGAGCTGAGTGACCTCAACGCGATTCACAAATTTGTGTACCTTGGGTTCACAAATCAAGGACGATGGCGAATGCGAACAAGAGGTGGTAAGGAGGGCCCAAATGGCAAAATCAGCGGTTACTAGGCTTAAGAGGATTTGGAGGAATAGAGGAATCAAACGCAATACCAAAATACCGCAATACTTATGCGGACCCTAGTGTTCTCGATTTTCCTCTACGCATCAGAAACCTGGACATTGAAAGCCCGCGCTCGCAATAGGATAGACGCGTTCGAAATATGGTGCTGGCGGAGAATGCTCCAAGTGTCATGGACTCAACGTTGCACAAACGAGTCTATCCTGGATGAGCTGCATTTCAAAACGAGGCTATCTACATTGTGCACGCAAAGGGTCCTCTCATTCTTTGGACACACAGCCAGACGAGGCCCGGATAGTCTAGAGATGACGATTCTCACTGGCCGTGCAGAGGGTACCAGGAGTAGAGGACGCCCGCCGTCAAGATGGACGGATACGATCAGAGAGGCCACCAATATGACGCTGCAGAAGGCAATACATTTGGCTCAGGACCGAATAGCCTGGAAGAAGTTGGTGGCTGAAGTTGCTCAGCAGGGTCACATCCGTCCCTCAGTCATGAGGAAACGACTAAGAAGAAGAAGTTGTTCTTCAGCCATTTGATTGAATATCGGCGTTCAATGAACGGCTTAGGCGTCCAGCTGGCGAATTTGAACAGAAGGCTGCAACACAATTTTTTGAAAGGCTTTTCAGCTTGATGTACCAAGAGTGTCAAGAAATAAATACTAATAAAATTTTTGGCATTAGGTTTTTTTAATTATGTTAAGCAGTAATTGTATTTTGATTTACTTATGTTGTAAATTCCACTCAAGACCGGACAGTAAACAAATTCTCACTGGTAAAATCCAGTCTTAGTTATATTGAAGCTCCTAAGATTTAGTTTACAGTGGCTTGAAATTGAAAGATACCACACTTTTTCCTTGCCTCAAAACAGATTTCTTGAAATCCTAGTCACTATCCCAAATCCGTACTATAAGGAGCATATTTAAAAATTACTTATATGTGACACATGACAATTTACCTGGCCAAGTTTGTTTAGTGAAACTTCTCTGCTGTAACCAGATGCATAGACCTTTTGTAGGATGGTTTACATAACCAGTAACACTGACTCCATAGTTCCTGATGCCAAACAAACACATAGCACTTCTGTCCATCTCTAAGAGACTCTCGGGATACAATGGTGTTGTAACTCCAAAACACTGAAATGAAATACAATAAAAGTATTGATATATTCTTGATTCTGAGTAGGTATATACTAGAAAGTTGATAGACTTATAACTATATTTTAATTAGGGAAAAGTCAACAATATACTGTAGGGATCCAAGGTTTGTAGGGATCAACTTTGGTAGCCCCATCCACTTGGAATATAGAAATTCCTTTGTTCTCTCATCAGTGAATGTGGAGATAGAGCGTCCTTGCTTCTCTGACCTTTTAATTGAGTATCAGGCTGCCCACAAACATGTCATCTGGGTAAGATTTACACAGACTTTATTGCGTAAAGCCTCTTCATGCATAGCTTGAGTTTCTCCAGAAAGGGCAAATGCTAACAAATGAGGGATATGCAGCGAAACATGTAAATAAATAAATATTCTACGCCTTTCTACACAGCGCTTTCTAGAGCCAAAGTAAGCAAAGTTTAACTACCTTGTGTTATGGGTTCCAGAATGCGGATAAACATAATTATATACTTTTTTTTTGGAAATACGTACATATTATACATAGAAACACCCAGACCAATACAAATAGACATATTCATTCAAATATTTGCACTGAGCGGGAATCGAACCCACACAGGGGGCGCCCTGTCGTAGCAGTCGAATGCACTATCGCTACGCCACAGAGGTCGTCAAATATCAAAGATTGGTCACTGTTGTGATACCTGAAGATAGTAAGTGAGTAATAATATAATAAACAGTATAAATAAAAAATATAATATAATAGTAAATGCTAAAACTATCCTCCAGACCCATGAGATGCATCATAGGTAATTTTCCTGAACAGACTGATACTGTGCTGACCAAATACTGAAAAAATCTGCTAAGTATATTATATATTTGATTAACTGGGAGATAAGATGTAAAAGCCACATAAGACGTAATTCCTATAATCAATGACAAGTGTAGCTTTTTTCATAGTATGGAATATTTGCTTATTACCTATGCCCCTTACTACATTTGTGACAAACACGAATATTCCCTAGACAACATGCACAGAATAGAGATTCACTGTCGATGATCACATTGATCACATATCTCACTATCTTCTAATGAGATATAAATAGCGAGAACACTTATGTGAACAATCCCAGTACAAGTTCTATGCTTTAGATAGCAATTAGAGATTATTTGAGGAGATCCAGAAGAAATAAAAAGAAGAACTATAAGAATAGCTAATCACACAATACATACTAATAATGTGACTAATGTTTATTTTACCCGTTTTGTTCATTCTACAGAAATTAGCAGTGAATTTAATCATTTGATGTAAATTAGTAGAAAAGTTTTACGAAATAATTATATAAGTGTGAAATACCTCATCCCTCCATCCTTTCAAAGCACATATCTCATTCTCCTTCCGTAGACTCTGTAATACATCTGCTATTTTCACTGTTCTCTCCTTGTAATCTCTGAAAGCTGGATTTAATTCTACGCACTTCCCTGTGATTCTAAATACCTGCAAAGTTCACATACAACAACTAAGTGCCGAGAGATGGCTAGATTCAAAGGTTCATTTGTGTAATAATCAGTATATTTTTATTTTTATGATTTGACTAGGCTTTAAAACAAATTTACAATCTACTTGATGATAGCCAAACCTTTACTTTACAAACATTTGCTAGCATCAAGAGAGTCAATAAGGTAGTTCCAATAGTTGAAATTAAATATTTAACTCAGCTTATTAAATAATGAATAGTGAAAGAGTGGTAAAAATTAAGGCAGGGGGGTAGTGAAACGTTCAGGCATGAAGTTGTAACCAGACAACCTTCCAGCGCGCACGTTAAAACTGACCTCCCTTCCCCGCTGCCTTACACCCCTTATCCCGCACTAACCATGGGATTCCTGTTATTATTAAAAAATATATTAATTTTATAATAGCACCTATGCTAAATTTAATTAATGTGGGCTTATCCATATCATAACATTAAAAGAAGTTCAACTGAAGAATTGAACACAAGAGTTCTACATATATGAGTCACATACATTGTGGAACTAGTGGCAACTACCCACTTATTATTTTGTGCTTACATATTTCCATATCCAATATCTAATGTAAGGATGATGTTCTGTCCTAAGTTGGCATATTACATATTAGTGATAGCCTATATACTTACATCTATACTTGCTTCAAAAAGAAATTTTGAAGGTATTACAATAAGGCAACAAAATATTTAGAAATTACTATTTATGACACAAGATTTTTTCTTAAAATAGTAAATATTTGCAGTAGCGTTATTCACATTGAATCCACAATTTTTAGATTAAATTATTTATTGTAATAATATATGAATGACTTACCTCTGGGAATCTAATCAGATATTTCATCACATCAGGGCGAATTAAACCTACTTGGTATCCGGCTACAATAAACGGTTTACATATTCCCTCATGCAAACCTGAAACAATACATTGTAAGCAAAGTCAAGTTGCTTCTTTAATTGCTTGTTATTGCAAACACGTAGGCAGCCTATACAACTACAAGCAGCTTATCATTCATATAAACGCGCACATTATTCGGAAATGTAACTACATACCTGATAAATAAAAACAGTTGAATTTTTTGGCTAATTTGAGTAAATCGGAAATATTATTCTGAGAAGACGAATACATATTTTTCATATTACAATTACGAATGCCATGCAAATTGTAAGTACTGAACACGTGTAACGAAAGCCTAAAAATTAAGCTTATGCTTATGGCGATGTATATTAAGTAGACGTAGATCGTTTAAACAAAAAAGTGCTGTAATATTGTCCTGTCCTTGTTCAACTAATTCCACAATATTCCGTCCGTCTACCTCTGACTCTAACGAAAGTAACGAATAAACGATGACGACAAAACAAATGACAGCTCTAGGGATGTGCTAGTGCTAAGCTGATTTAGGATTTAGCTGAAAATCGATCTTGGGATATTAAAAATCATTAAAAACTGTGACTATTTTTACTACAGTTAATTTAAGTAAGCGGGCCTTCCTATACTTGTAAAGTCCATTGCAATCCATTTCAACGAAACAAAGTATTTTTCAATTTGCTTTATTAAAATACTAAGCTAACTTCAGCAATTTTTTGAAATGAAAACTTCTTTTGGCGCACCGCACACAGATTTTTCCGTAGGTAGTAATTTAGGCTGATCCGTCACGCTCTGCTCTGAGGTGAAAGGCTCGATCGGGTGAACTCGGGACCGCCGAGTGTACCCAAGCGAGAAAGATAAAGTCAGCTGCTCTTCGCTGTTGTGTCGCTGTGTTTAGTATATTCAATTCATAAGTAATAATTGTCTTTATTAATTTTATAGATAAAAATTATTCTGACAATTATTTGGTTTACATTGTGAGGTATATATATAATAGTCGGTTCAAGCCCGACATAACCGCCCCCGCTGGCACGCGGGGGGGTATCCGAAGGGATTTCCGCACGAAAAAAAAAAAAAAAAAAAAAAAAAAGGTATATATATAATATTAGCACAATAAATCGCTAACTACACACGCTAGTTAGCGGTTTATTGTGCTAATAGTATATAAGGTGTCACAAAATTAGGTCTCTGAATTTGGTGAGATGACTTGGTATCGACAAAATATGTATTTGAAAAAAAAAAATATCGGGTAAAATTAAAAAAATTATAAAAAATTAAAATAATAAAAATTAAAAAAAACCCCTACCAGTGCAAAAAAAATCCCACTCTTGTAAAAGTGGACTCGTCTGTCCACAATTTTTTTCTGGTAGGATCTTCCACTAACCACCTACAAAATCTTAACCGCGGATCAAAATCTGTGGTAAGGAGCTCTTGCACCCGCAGAAAGTGGTAGGCGTGCAGTCCTTGTCCTCGCAGTATTCTTCAAGCGGATGTGTGGGAAATACCTAAATCGCGACCAGCGTCACGTGTGCTCACGTGCTGGTCACTGGTGGTGTTTTTTTGTCAATTTTCTTTTATTATTTTTATATTTTTATGTTATATTTTACCCGATTTTGATTTTTTTTTGTTTCAAATTCATATTTTGTCGATACCAAGTCATCTCACCAAATTCAGAGACCTAATTTTGTGACACCTTATATATATACTGAAAAAACATTATAAACATTAAACATTATAAAAAACACCATTATGTATTGTTATTATTATTATAAAGAGTGATTCGATCGTCTAGGTAAGTCACTTCATATTTATATATCCATAGCGACCTGCCCCAGCTTCGCACGGGTGCAATGGATGTTATTATACATATAAACCTTCCTCTTCAATCACTCTATATATTAAAAAAATCGCATCAAAATGCGTAGCGTAGTTTTAAAGATTTAAGCATACATAGGGACAGAGAAAGCGACTTTGTTTTATACTATGTAGTGATATACTCGTATATACATACATGCATACACATAAATATATGTATATGTAATAATATAACAGTGAAGTTTTCACTTCTGCCGTGCGGTCATAAGCACGCAATCTTTTTTCACTGCATTTTTACTAGAAACTGGCCAGTTAATTAGCCTAGGTGAGTGCCATAAAGTAAATCTACGCTAGAAAAGACGAGTATGACCGGAGCAAAAGCTGAGCACGAATTCTTATAATGTGGTCAGTGTGGTGTGGATCTACTTACGAGCCTCAAGCGAGCACACCTCGAGCGAGCGATTGGCTCGTGCTTGGCAGTTGGCGGTGGTACGTTAATTGTTGGTTTTATGACGAACACAAAAGGAAGCACACAGCTGAATTATTGTTATTATTATATTTTGTGGTATTTTGTTTGTTGGGTGTTTTGTAGTAATTGTCAGAGAAATCGGACACTGTGTAAGAGGGGCCATAACTTGTATGGCTCCATGGCCCAGGACATGATGACCACGCCTCATATATTCATTGTATTTAAGACGTAACAAGAGGAGTATTCAGGGGTCTAGCTTTCTTTTAGTTTCAGCGGAATTAAAGAATTGGAAGCAAAAGAAATGAGCATGCCCTGCATGACATGATATTCGGAGGGGGATATAACTACACTAACTCTATTCACATGGGAATATCATATTAAACATAATTAAATTAAATCCTGATTCACACACACAGACACACACACGCACACACACACATACGCGCACAAACACACATACACACGCACACAAGAGGGAATAGGTAATGGGTAACACACTAATAGCCGTAGTGGAAGTGGGAAGGGGCGTGCGCTACAATCTGGATTCACCCACACACGCAATAATTTTTATAGATAAACACACATGTTCAAAAGTACCGCTACGATTTTTAGAGGAAGCGAATCATTTATACTATAACAGCTTGTTCTCGTTGCCATCCAGGGAAATTTTAAGAGTCTCCAGTCTTTATCTATACAGTTCCATACGATTGCATTAACTATTGTATCAATTTTTGGGAAAATCCACAAACTTCATTTAGCAACCCTGGATTCAGACAGGCAATATTTATCGCGTTCCAATATCGCCGTCCAATATCGTGATATTTTCCGAATTACACTATCAATCATAGACTAATAATAATAATATTTTTTTTTAGTCTTAGTCCATTATGGTTTTGCCTGGCACTGAACCCTCTTAGTTATTTGCTGGAGAGTTCAGGGTTAGGCTGTCGATTGCAGAGAGATGGTCAGGTTATATCCCACCTCCTTAAACATGGATGATCATAAATTATTTGCCCCCAACAAGTCCCAACTGATAGCGTTATTAAAGATGACCGAAACCTTTAGTAACTCTATCAGGATGGAATTTGGTGTGGACAAATGTGCGGTCATGCATGTAAAAAGAGGTGAGATTGTGGAATCTGATGGGGTTGAGCTCTCAGATTCCACAAAACTTAGGTCTCTCTCTGCAATCGATACCTATAAATACCTGGGTATGTCGCAGGCGTTAGGCATTACAGAAGCTAGCATGAAGCAATCGTTACGGGAGCGTTTCTTTGGCCGCTTGAAAAAAGTTCTTAAAAGTCTTTTGTCAGGCGGTAATAAAGTGCGCGCCTATAATGGTTGGGTCATGGCGGTTTTAATGTTAGCATACTTCAGCATACTCAGGTGGACTCAGACCGAATTAGACACCCTGGATAGGAGAGTCCGTACGCTTCTTACTGCATACCGAATGCATCATCCGCGTTCATCTGTGATGAAGTTGTACATGCCGCGGAAAAGCGGGGGACGTGGCTTTTTAAATGCCAAATCCCTCCATAACCGTGAGGTGCGCAACCTCAGGGAATACTTCCTACACAATGAAGCTGATATGCATCGTGATGTAGTGATGGTGGATAACGGACTTACCCCGCTAGCTTTGGCTAAAGAGAACTGGTGCAAACCTGTGGTATTAGGTATTAATGACCGTATGGATATATGGAAGAGCAAGGAGTTGCATAGACGTTTCTATCGGGCTCTCCATGGGCCTGATATAGACTTACTAGCATCTGTGTCTTGCCTACGCTTCGGTGACCTATTTGGGGAAACCGAAGGTTTTGTTTTTGCAATTATGGACGAAGTTGTGATGACGAATAACTATAGGAAAGTAAATTCTAAAGGATGGTACGGTTGACATATGTCGGGCGTGCCACCGTCCCGGAGAATCCCTTAGACATATAATTTCTGGTGTTCTCGTCTTGCCAACGGCGAATATCTGCATAGACATAACCAAGTAGCCAGGATTGTTCATCAACAGCTTGCTCTAAAGTACAACCTTGTGGAATCAGAGGTACCGTACTATAGTAATGTGCCCGATGCAGTTCTCGAAAATGGGCATATCACGTTGTATTAGGATCGATCTATCATCACTGACAGGACTATTGTAGCCAATAAACCTGATATAGTGTTGATTGATCGATCAGAGCACCGCGCAATAATTATCGATATCACCATTCCACATGAAGAGAATCTTGTGAAAGCCGAAAAAGAAAAACAAATAAAGTATTTGGATTTGGCTCACGAGGTTGTCGACATGTGGAGTGTGGATTCGGCGATTATTGTTCCGATAGTTGTATCGGTTCACGGACTGATTGCCAAGAGCCTCGATCAACATCTCAAGAGGCTCGCGTTAGGCAGTTGGGTCAAGGGCTTGATGCAGAAGGCAGTGCTCCTCGACACGGCACGTATTGGGAGGAGATTCCTCTCTCTGGAGCCCTAACCACCGGTAGCTTGGTCCCTGTACCCGATGCCGGTGGGCCACTATTTTTTATATTTTTAAATATATTTGTTTTCTTTTTGTATAGAATGTATTTAAAAATATAATTTAATATGTATTAGGTTTATTAGAGGGAATAATAATTTATATATTTACACTTATGTATTCTATGCCTATGCTATCAATATAGATCGTATCGTAATATTATAAATGTGAAAATAGTATATGTGAAGATGTTTGTATGTTTGGATGTTTGTTACTCAATCACGCTCTAACGGCTTAACGGATCGGGCTGAAATTCAGTATAGGGATAGATTATAGTCTATACTTAAACATAAGACCTTTATCCCGGAAATAGGTTCCCATGGGAAACGGAAACGGGAACCGAATTTCACGCGGGCGAAGCCGCGGGAAACAGCTAGTATTGTGATGATTATACGACACTCAGTGTTCAATGGATTACAAAAATATTAAAATTTAATGTCAATAAAATCTAGCATCGCGGTTGCACATCATTATTATCAATATTATTAAAATGATTGAATATTGTCAATTAGAGCTTTGCTCCGGAGACGATTTTAGTCTCCGGATATTTTTGACCGGTTTTCAAAAATGTTCGGAGAATATCTGGAAATTCCAATCCATATTCGTCATTATTTTAATTGTTTGTAAAGTTTTGTATTAATATTATTTCTTTTAAAAGGGCTGTGTGGTGGGTGCCTAGAAGAGAATAGCACCAACCCAAGTCTTCCCGTGGGTATCGTAAGAGGTGACTAAGGGACATATCCGGGGGCGGGCAGCAGCACCCCCGCAGAACAACCCCTCCAACAAACTGCGATCCCCAACCCGCCTGCCCAGCGTGGGGATTATGGGCACTACCCCCAAATGAAGGAAACAGCCAAAAGATGGCCCCCAGTTCCCGGCCGCCTCGCTATCCCTGGTCATGGTAGCGGCCATGGTAACGGCGGGGCAGGGGGTGCTAAGAATCCCCGGGCTACAATAGGCTACCAAACCCTTCACAAACTGACCCTGGCTACGTATAACGGACGCACTCTGAGGCTTGACCATCATCTAGCGCAGTTGGAAGTGGAGTTAGAGAACATTAAATGGCATGTTCTCGGGTTATGCGAAGTCCGTAGAGAGGGAGAGGACACCGTAACCCTCGACTCGGGCCATCTTCTCTACTTTCGCGAGGGTGATAAAACACCCCAGGGTGGCGTAGGTTTCCTCGTCAATAGGGCCCTCTCTAACAACGTTCAAGAAATCTCCAGCGTGTCGAACAGGGTAGCGTACCTGATCCTTCGGCTATCCAAGCGGTATAGCATGAAGGTTATTCAGGTCTACGCACCGACCTCGGCACACTCGGATGATGAAGTAGAGGATATGTATGAAGACATATCCAAAGCCTTGGATATGTCTTCATACACTTCCACAACACCACTAAGGCTCGTTTCAACGTTGTTATGGGGGACTTTAACGGCAAGGTGGGTACCCAGTCTGGGTACGAATCCCGTATAGGCCCGCATGGTTATGGAGTTAGGAATCACAGGGGACAAATGCTTGTCAACTTCCTTGAGAAAGAGGGACTATTCTTAATGAATTCCTTCTTTAAGAAACAGCCTCAAAGGAAGTGGACATGGCAAAGCCCCGATGCTGTGACAAAAAATGAGATCGACTTCATCATGACGGATAGCAAGCACATATTCAGAGATGTCTCAGTGATCAACAGGTTTAATACCGGATCTGATCACCGACTGCTCCGAGGCTCTCTGAATATCAACCTAAAGCTTGAAAGAAACCGTTTGATGATGTCCACGCTCCGACCTAACTCAACCCAAATCATGGCGGGCACCGAGAAGTTCCAGCAGCTTCTCGGGGAAAGATTTGTTGCCTTGGAACCCACTGATGACGCTGACGAGACCCTACACAATCTGGTCGAAACGCTGAGAGACGAGGGCATCAAGTTCTGCAAAAACAGCGCACTGGCAGGAAGTCCAAACTCTCGGATGAGACTCTGGGGCTGATGGCAAAAAGACGGGAAACCACCCAAGCGACTTCGTCAGACAGGTCACACCTAAACAAGGAAATTGCGAAGATGGTACGGCGCGACCTTCGGAGCTCCAACACACGCCTCATTGAAGAGGCGATAGAGCGAAACCGAGGGTCCAAAGTATTCACTCAGCAGCTTGGAAGGAGCCATCTGACGAAGCTCATAATGCATGACGGGAGGACCGTCTTGTCGAAGCCGGAGATCTCCGCCGAGATAGAGGATTTCTATGGCCGTCTGTATACTGCACATGCTCCCCGTCCTCGACGAGACGACCATGATTCCAGAGCCACCCTGACACGCCACTATACCGACGAACTGCCTGATATCAGTCAAGACGAGATCGTGTTAGCTCTGAAGCAGCTTAAAAATGGAAAAGCCCCCGGTGAGGATGGAATTACTTCAGAGCTTCTGAAGGCAGGAGGAGCTCCTGTCATACAGGAGTTACAGAAGCTCTTTAACGCCGTCCTTCACAGTGGGAGAACTCCTAAGGCGTGGAGCGGGAGTTTGGTTGTTCTCTTTTTTAAGAAGGGTGATAAGACCCTCCTTAAAAACTACAGACCCATCACACTCCTGAGCCACGTCTATAAGCTATTTTCACGAGTGGTCACGAATCGTCTCGCCAGGAGACTCGACGAGTTCCAGCCACCGGAACAGGCTGGGTTCCGCGGAGGATATGGCACCATAGACCACATTCACACAGTGAGGCAGATTATACAGAAGTCCGAAGAGTATAATCAGCCCCTGTGTCTCGCTTTTGTGGATTATGAAAAGGCATTTGACTCCGTCGAAACTTGGGAATGGGACTGGAACTGGAATCCTTACGATCCTTACTTATGTCGAGGTGCTGGGATGCCTTTACGAAGCCGCCACTATGAGTGTCCAAGTACAGGGTCAGCAGTCTAAACCCATCCAATTACGCAGAGGAGTGAGACAGGGGGATGTCATATCCCCGAAACTGTTCACGAGCGCATTGGAAGATATGTTTAAGACGCTGGACTGGAAAGGTAAGGGCATAAATATAAATGGCGTCTACATCTCACACCTGCGATTCGCTGATGACATAGTCTTAATGGCGGAGTCGCTAGAGGAGCTAACCCAGATGCTGGACGGCCTAGCTTCAGCCTCGCGACGCATCGGTCTTGGCATGAATTTGGATAAAACCAAAGTCTTGATCAATGGCCACATTGATCCAGGACCGGTCGTCGTGGATGGCCACCTTCTTGAAATTGTTTCTGAGTACACTTACCTCGGGCAGATTGTGCAGTTGGGTAAAAACAATTTTGAGAAGGAGGCCAAGAGGAGGATCCAGCTAGGCTGGGCAGCGTTTGGGAAACTTCATTGTCTTCTCGTCATCCATACCGCAGTGTTTGAAGACGAAAGTTTTCAATCAGTGCGTCCTACCCGTAATGACCTACGGAGCTGAGACGTGGACACTCACGGTAGGGCTGGTCCACCAGTTCAAAGTCGCTCAGCGAGCTATGGAAAGAGCTATGCTCGGAGTTTCTCTGAAGGATAGGATTCGTAACGAATACATCCGACAGAGAACCAAGGTTATCGACATAGCTCAAAGAATAAGCAAGCTGAAGTGGCAGTGGGCCGGCCATATCTCGCGAAGAACCGACAACCGCTGGGGTAAACGTGTTCTTGAGTGGAGACCGCGACTCGGCAAACGTAGTGTAGGACGCCCTCCGGCCAGGTGGGATGACGATCTGCGAAAGACTGCGGGCAGATGCTGGATGCGGCAAGCTGAAGAAAGGGCGCTATGGCGCTCATTAGGGGAGATCTATGTCCAGCAGTGGACTAGAATAGGTTGATGATGATGATGAAAAGAATAAATTATATTTTTAAAATACAAAAAACAAATATATCGGATACAGGCACCAAGCTACCGGTGGTAAGGGCTCCAGAGACTATACGTACCGCGGCATGGAGTATAGTGATAAAAACAATTATTACACGGCTCTTTTATTGATAAGGCTCAATATATCAGATGGCAACAATAGTCCTTAACCATACCAAAGTTCTTCTTGGTGTGTACTATTCACCATCTAAACGTGTGGATTATTTTGAATCTTTTGAACATATTCTAGAAACATTCTTGTCTCCCTACAATCATGTGATTTTAATGGGCGATTTCAAAGCCTGCCTTTTACTCAATGACTCACGTTCTTCCTCCCTTCGACGCATTACAGATCTTATAATCTTCCTGCGGTCATTAATACTTAATACCGCAGGTTTACGCCAGTTCTCTAGTTCTCTTTGGCCAGACTGAGCGTAGTAAGTCTGTTACCCACTTTCACTACATCGCGATGCCTACCCACGCCATTCTGCAGGAAGTATTCCCTGAGGTTACACAACACACGGGTATGGTGCGTTTTGGGATTTTAAATCCCAGGCCCAGCTTTTCCGTTATATGTACAACCTCATCATAGATAAACACGGGTGATGCATTACAAATCATTGCATGAAATTATAAAAAAAGGATCGTGTGGTTTTATGAAACCACGGTAAAAATGAAACTCTTTTTCACATTATAGATATATAACTAAAAAATTTTGGAATAATATTCCATTAAGGGTATAAAATCGCTTTATCAATCTTAATTTTATACTTAATAAATAACAACATTTACATTAAACACTGACAAACAACATTTACATTAAACACTGACAAACAACATTTACATTAAACACTAACAAAAACAAACAAAATAGCGTGGAGCATTGGCACACATGAGTAATAGTCTATACACTACACGGTCAGCTGCTGCGAACTATAGGCGCCGCCATATTGGCCTTGGCTGCTATGACGAGCGCCTTTCACTTTATCCCTACTCCGCGGCCGACCGTCACGCGACATGCAACACACAGACGAAAAAAATTGAGACGATGTAATAAAAGTTTGACTTAAAAATAGGTATGTACCTACATAATTAAATGGAAGAAGTTAAATATGAATAACAAATTGCCCAAGGTTTAGAAAGAAAACCGGGTATACGAAAATACAATCTCCGGAGATTCTCCGGTTTTTTTGTTCTCCAGAGCAAACTAAGTAAAGCTCTATTTGTCAAAAAAAAAAAAAATTAGGTTGCATATATATCTAGATTGTTAATAAACTAATGACAAGGCAGCATGGTTATAGAACCTTAGCCTGTTCCGAAAGGACTAAGGAGCAAATACAAAAAAAAAAAACTAGATTGATAACAATAATATATTTATATTGTAAATTTATGAACTGGTAAACAGGCTTTAATATTAATAAAATTATTTTTATAGTGTTTACCTTATCCACTATTACTGTACACAGTTTTTACAGCTTTGGAAGAAGTGCATTTTGACGGAGCTTTTACAGTATAATTTCAAATGGTCACTCATCAGTTGTTATAAATAATTTATATCCAATTTTGATTTCCATTCAACAATTTGATCGAGTCATTTGCAATGGCTTCGGAAACTTTTGGTGTAATAAATGATTTAGCCCCTGTTTTTAGACCTTATGTTCAGTACGTGTATCAGGATTTAAAACTAGGTAAGAATACTTGATTATTGTCTATACTACTAATAAAACTGAAGAGTTTGTTAATTTGAAAGCGTTAATTTCGGGAACTATGCTGTTTGGATGATTTTTTGATAGCCCAGTCCTTGTGAATGATTATAGGCTATATTTATAAAACAGGTAGTCTCTTTTTTTAAGGCCAAATGGATGAGATAACCCAATTTCACTTTGTAGGTACTCCATATGCCACTGAAGTGGGTGCAAGGGCTATACTGGCTAAATCCCACTATAGCCTATTAAAGACCTTGAATTGTTATGAGCTTCATTACTGTCTTTTCTTGAAACCAATTCTCAAGGTGATCAGTTGAAGAGTGTTAGAGTTAATCAACCTTTTAATAAAAGTGACTTATATGTACATATGGGTATACCCATAACAATTTGTCTCCTTACCTTAGTATACTGATGATTGCTTTACAGGTTTATGTAAGACCAAAGTGGATTTTGAAAGAATATTGGGGAGCTTAGAAGGAGGAGAAAGCCAATTTCGTATTGTGTTACCATATTGTTCTAAAAAACTTAAGTGGGAAGTTTTATTTGATTCAACATCACCATGGTTTGCTCCTGACTTTAGATTTGATGATGACAGCTTCTTAATGAATGTTGATGAACAAATTTTCGAAGAGAAAGTACCAAGCTTAGCAAAGTGGAAGGAAAATGACCCGAAAGCTCTTTGTAATGTTATCTCAGAATTGGTGAATCTTTATAAAATCCATCAGGTTAATACTCTTTCTTACTTTTATTTTCTTAAAATTATATGATATCCTTACTACCCTAGCAATTAGCATTGAAATTAGCTATAATCTTAAATAATTGCCTTAGATATCTCAACAATTCCTAAAGTGGCACACAAATCTCGGTACATCACACATTGGCAGAATTATCAGTTATCAGTAATAGAACAATTTTCCAAACTCATATTGTCTATTCCCAAATTAGTAAAATATTAACTTATTATATATTATTGTGTTTAGTGTTTACCTTATCCACTATGACTGTTGATGTACTGTTTTTACATCTTTGAATGATTCCTAAAGTGGCACACAAATCTTCAATGCACATCAGACATTGGCAGAATTATCAGTAATAGAATGACATTTCAAGCCTTTTTCCAACTCAGATGGGGTCAGCTTTCAGTCTTAACTATAAACTGGCTAAATTTTGATATTTGCCTCATAGCTATTACCATCAGACCTCCACAACCCACTGGCAATATCAAATTTCTATAATTAGGCCAGCTTGTTGGACTTTCTAGGGCTCCAACCTCGTGTAATTAATGCTACAGATGTGTTATGTGCCAACTGGGCCTCATGGTTTAATGTGCTCTCTGAGGTGCCTCACAGTTCTAAGAATGGACACCCATCCTAACACTGAACCTTGCAATGTGCTAATGTACTTGGTTACCCCTTAGGCACAAGCCCCTCGAATTATCAGCAATAGAATACATTCCTTCATCATTTCTTTTTAATACTGTTTTTTTAATGTGTATAGGTGAGCCAGGAGGTCAGACGGCAGTCAGTCTCATAAAAGCTGTTTAAGTCTAACCAAAAGGAGGAGAGTATGTGGACTCTGGGCTCAGGGGTGACAGACTTGAATACAACCGGGATCCACACTAAGATGATGACAATGACCTAAAAATAAAATAAAGATAAAGATTTTATATTATCCATATTTGTAGGTAAAGAAACTAAATGACGATGAAAGTTCTCGAGCATGTTTTGAGTACAGCGCATTACTGGGTGATGCTTTAACGTCTGAACAAGACATCGAAGTGTGGGTTGGAAGCCATGTAGTAGAGTTTTTAATCAGATTAAATGTGGACACATCAAGACTGCCGGAATTATACCATGATGGGTAAGAATGATAACATAATGAGCACTTATTTTTTGTTTTTATTTTAACTGGATTGCATGGAAGTAACAATAAAATAAAAATGACAACTTTTTATTTATGCACACAACCTTCATTTGTCACTTCTCCACTCTAGGTATAAATAAAAGAATGCCAAAATTTTACATACTATTCCCCATCTCTGATAGATTAGGTACCAACTACTTTTACTTACCAGTGACCTAGTCTGTTGTACTTGAGCTAAACAGTCTTCCTCTTCCAGTCTACAACAGTATCTGAATTGTATCTAAACATCATCGATTTTTGCTTATAATTTTATTACTGTGTTGAAGATAATTCCGTTCTTTTTTTCAGAATTGAGAAGAACCCTGGCATTGATACAGCATTATTACTAGTCAGGTATCCGAACTCAACAAATGCTGAATTAATATTATCACCCCTGCTTACAAAGTCTCTAGGCAACATAACATTACCATTGTAAGTACTTATAGAGTATTCTATACTATTACTATATTTACTATAGGTATATTATATATTTATAATTATAATAATAATATATAATCATCAATCAATATACAAGCTGAGTTTATAGTCGTCTTGGATCCGAAAGAGGGTTACTCTGAATAATCTATGGTACCTTTTTAAAGTGTCCAAATTGCTGAACTAGTTATAGTAAAAAAGTTGACTTTTCTGTAATGTTTATCACTTGATCGAGTTGAAACATTATTAGCGCTTCGAATAATTCATTGAAAATTTTACATGAATGAAGATGTGCCCTCGCTTCGTGAAAGCGACCATAATCATAAATGCGCGGGAATATTTAACGCGCACCGGTCAGCCCGGCGCACTTCGCGAAACATGTGATAAGAAAGCGCACGCACACTTCATACGGGCTTAGGACCGTCGGAAATACTTTATTAGAATATTATTAAACCATAAATGACTTTTTGGACTATGTAGTAATAAAAAAAATAAACACAACGACAACATACTGCGAGTCATTCAGGCGTATTTAAAAGAATTCGAGATATAAAAAAAAAGGGAGTCCAGCACGTTCGATACACAAACGGGCACGTTTTATACTATTGTCATTAAGCTTATTTAACGTGTGTCTATCACTTTTAACTATTTCGAAGGCGTCCACTATCGCACTGCATAACTATTCCCGAGTGTAAACAAGTCGTTTTATTTCTTACCACAAATAAAAGTCTAAAGGAGTTAAGTCCGGACTCCTCGGCGGCCAAGCAACGGGACCACGAGGCCTATCCAGCGTTCACCAAATTCGCTATCTAGGTATTCACGCACAGCACGTGCATAATGAGCCGGACAGCCATCATGCTGGCAGTACATACCTCGTAAGTACGCTAACGGCACATACTCAAATAATTCAGATATTATACATACATACACACACACACACACACACACACACACATTACATACATGTAAAGTTTTGCATACGAAGTATTGGCTTACATTGAATATTCATACTGCCATTCTTGTACTTCGCCGAGGATCCCGCTCGAAGAACTCGATGAATCGTCAATATCTGCAGAGTCATCTAGACGTCCTCGGCCTTGTGCATGTGACGACGCTCGAAACTGTCCGTGGTCGAGTAAGCGCTGGGTCGCAGCCAAGATGGTCGGTTCGGACGGAACTTGGGGATTATCGATTCCTCGTAGCCGTAACCCATACAAGTGCTCCGGCCGAATGTACAATCGCCTAGCCTCTTCCAGATTGTAATTAGCAATGGCATACAGCTGCACTATTGCCAAATACTCAATGTTGATAAATTCTTACTGACGACTCATTTTTGGATCTTGTGATGAACGAAATTGCAAGTAATCCCGCACGAGTCAATGACGTACTGGCGGGCGGCGCGTGCGCCGCGGGCAGGAAGGGACGGGAGAGTGGTTGCTAGGTAGGTGTAAGCACCAGCGTCAAGTCGAAACCTGTCGCACAGCTGTAGCTGGGCGGTAAATGGTGAATGAAAATCGTCGCGTAACCCGTAGTGAGCGTTTTAAGTTTAAAGGAGTTACCTCGAGTTCTCATTTCAGACGGTTAGGTCGAAGAGGACGACCTTTGTCCTCCATAAGCGCAGGCCAGGGGGTGACATGGTGGAGCCGCCTGTGTGTGGGCGGCGGCGCGTTGCCCCCCCCCCCCTTCCGGGGGCAATACGGGGACACCGTGGTTCCCAAATCTGAGGGGGCCATCTCGAAACCGGAGATGGCCCTGGTGAGCCGGGTTACGAGGGAAATACCTTATGGGCTACCTTACACGCCGGCGTCTGAAGACCCGAGACAGCGTACGTTTTTAATCAGATCGAATCTGACCTAACCACTCCTTTGGCCGACGGGGGGGAATCCGAAGGGATTTCCGCACGAAAAAAAAATGGCCGGTGCTAGAGCGCTACAAGCAGAAGCTGCGTGTCATGGGTATAAATATGCTGCGATGGATATGCGAAGACACGCGGAGGAACTCTCCACACACATATCCGTAATATAGCAAACAAACTGCAGAAGTATCGCCTTCACTGGTGCGGCCACGTTTTGCCGTGGCTTTGTGGGTAGCAAATAACTGACTGGCATTAGGGATAGACACAAGAACTAGAGCAAGCATGACGTGTTGACATGCTTGATCCCGAGCTCAGAGGTAAATACTCAAGAATGTAACCGGGATCATCGCTAGGTTGATGATGATAATATGCAAGGTGGATGGATTGATTGTTTATGAAGGTGAAATAATGCCACTTGAAGTCCTGAATTTATTGTCTTTGTTTTCAGAATGCACCAGTCTGGAGTTTTAATGGATTATGTACCCATGGTTACCGAAATGTTAAATAACAAGGTGGGTACTAATTCACTTTCGCTGCAAATCTAATATTAACTAGCTTTGCCCGACTTCGTCCACGTGAACTTAGATCGGGGTTATAATTTTCTTTTCTTTCTTAAATTAAAGTAATCTATGTTATGCCTTGTAATGGTACCTTTCTTTTTTTTTTCGTGCGGAAATCCCTTCGGATACCCTCCCGCCGGCCAGCGGGGGCGTTTATGTCGGGCCTTGTAATAGTACCTATCTGCCAGTGAAAGTCACGTAAAATCGGCCAAGCTGTTCAAGACAATACCTAATTCAAACAAACAGACAGGAAAACGTTTTAAAAATTGTAAAACATTCAAATGCAGTCATTGAAAAACTAGTATAAAAATATTTAATAAAATCCCTCAGGATTTGGTTGACCTGCCACTTAATAAATTTAAAATAGAAGTGAAAAGTAGTAGTTTCCGGCTGTCAAAGTACGCACACGTAATAGTAGCAGCTCCAGACGAAAATTCAACAATATATAGTAAAACTCTTAAAAACATAGTGTATGAATACAAAATAGGAAAAAAGTAATAGTGACGTTTCTCCTAAATATAAAACATTGTGTGAAGTGAAATATTAAACTATTAAAATCTTGTGTTAAACTCGTAATACTTTAGAGGTTACCTGAACCGACATCATATTTTGACAATCAATAGTATCAACTGTCATCAGTTACACTGACAATATTGACATCTACCAAAGTGTTGCCATAATTAAAAAACATAAGTTACCGGTGACTATCAGACGTTCCGGTAAAAAATGGATCAACATCTTATAACACTTTTTGAGGACATGAAGACAGAGATGAAAAACCAAACCAATTTAATCATGCAGAAAATGGAGGAGAAACTGAACCCTCTAGTAAAAGAAATAATAGACTTGAAATCCGAAAATAAAAACCTACGCGAAAAAATTGATAACTTAGAGCGCGAAAACCGTAAAAATAATGGCCTTTGGATTGAAAGAGGAAGAGATTTCAAAACAAAATCTAATCGAAATAGTCATTGAAATGATTAAAACAAAAATAAATATAGATATCAGCCACAACGACATCAACAACATTTACCGCCTGGGAAAAAAAGGTGCAGAGAATGAAAAGCCAAGACCTGTTCTCATCTCTCTCTCACATGCTTGGAAAAAAAAACAAATCATGAGGAATAAGAAAAAACTGTCCGAAATTTATCTAACAGATTACTATCCAAAAAATGTACTAATGAAGAGAAAGGAACTACAACAACAGTTGATAGAAGAAAGACAGAAGGGAATGTATGCAGTGCTAAAATACGACAAACTCATCATAAGAGATAACATACAAACGAAAGAAAAACGCAAACGCGAGCGTTCTGTATCAATTTCACCACAAAAGTATGCCCAAAAGAGCAATCTGCAACCTACGAAAACGACAAAAACAAGCAGGTCAAATGCCTTCGACATAATGCGAGGAAGGAGTAACTCTCTCACCATTCTCACCCCAACATCCAAACAAACATAGGAACTCGCCAGCCGGATGAACAAAGAACATACAAATATAAGCAAAACACCTCGAAAAACATTCCCCAATCCGGCTGGTCCCCGTGGGGAATCAGACCAAAACCCTCTAGCAATAAATAAAATACCAAGAAAAATTTTAAAAATTGGCACTTACAATGTGAGAACCTTAGCATCGACAGAAAAATTCATAGAACTTGTGCATTCATTAGAAAATGTTCAAATTGATATATTAGGATTAGCAGAAGTCAGAAAAATGGGACATAATATAGAAGAACACCACGAACATATCCTCTGTTACAAGGGAAACACACCTGGACTATACGGAGTCGGGTTCCTTATCAGTCGGAAACACAAAGCCAATTTTATCGAGTTCACTGGCATATCTGAACGGGTAGCCCTACTGCGCATGAAATTTGGAGAATTTCAATTATCCAAGTCTAAGCACCAACTGATCAAGCAGATGAGGCTGCAATAAATCAATTCTATGAAGAACTTGAAAAAGCCCATGACACACCTGACAAAAATATATTGATTTTAGGGGATTTTAATGCAAAGATTGGTCAACCTAGGCATAAAGAAAAACTTATACTAGGCAATTATGGCTATGGAAAACGTAATCAGAGAGGTGAAAGACTAATCCAATATGCCTTCGAACACAAGCTCTGCATAATGAATACTTACTTTAAGAAAAAACTTAGTCGTAGATGGACCTGGATTTCGCCCGATGGACAAACAAAAAATGAAATAGATTTTATAATGAGTAATCAACCCAAGTGCATAATAAATATAGAAGTCATAAACAAAATAGACTTTCCATCTGACCATCGATTAGTTAGAGCTTCTCTGATACTGACAACACCACCTTTATCAAGAAAGAAATTCAAAAAGCTACCATAATCTCCTAAAACCGACACTGAAAAATCTGAGTATTTGAAGAACCTAAATGATAATGACCCGCTTTACAGACATATATAATGGCAATGATGTTCAAACTCAATATGACGCCCTGGAAACAATAATTAAACAAAGCCTAAAAATAGATAAAGACCATAAAACAAAGAAAATAATTAGTGAGTCAACACAAAAATTAATAAACGAACGCTCAGTTTTAATCAAAAAGAAATTAAAAAATAAAGACGATAAGATAAAACTCAAGAATTTATTCAAAGAAACTAATAAAGCCATAACAAAAGACTATAAAAACCATAGAAAACAGATTTTAGAAAGAAACCTAAAGCAATATCGAAGTACACACAAGAACTGGATAACAAAACTAGAAAACGGTTACAGAGAAATGAGAACAAGAAAAGGAATCATAGATAGTGCTACAGAATTCTATAGAAAACTTTACGAATATCAGTATGACAGAGATACAGAAATTGGCACAACCATCAGGAATTCAGAGGATCTTCTACAAGCCATTGATGAACAAGAAGTACATAAATATATTTGCAAACTAAAACCTGACAAAAGCCCAGGACATGACCATATAACAAATGAGGCCATAAAAATTGGAGCACCAGTATTAACTAGTATCATAACAAAACTATTTAACAAAGTGCTGGAGCAAGGTTGTGTCCCTATACAGTGTTTGATACCTACTATCTACAAGCTATTCTCATTAGTTATACTTAGTCGAATAACACCAACAATCGACAACAACCAACCAATGGAACAGGCAGGATTCCGTGCAGGCTTCTCAACGGTCGATCACATCCATGTTTTAGAACAAGTCATAGAAAAATATAAGGAGTTCAATAGGCCACTCTATATAGCTTTTGTGGACTACTCCAAAGCATTTGACAGCATAACACACATATCTATATGGAAGACATTGGAAAAAAATAAAGTGGAAGACAGATACATACAAATTATCAAAGATCTATATTCTAAAAGCACAAGCAGAATAAAACTAGAAACAAAAGGTGCAGAGTTTCCCATCAGACGAGGCGTAAGGCAAGGTGATCCTCTTTCCCCGAAACTATTTATAGCAGTCCTAGAAGGTGTCTTTCAAAATATAGACTGGGGAAGCAGGGGCATACAGTTAAACAATCAACACCTAACACATCTGAGGTTTACGGATGACATTGCGGTTTTTAGTGAAACTGCACTAGTGTTGGAAAAAATGCTACAAATCTTACATGTGGAAAGTAAAAAAGTAGGTCTAAGTATGAACCCAAACAAAACTAAAATCATGTCTAATAGCTTACACAAACCTATAAAAGTAAATGAAAAAATAATAGAATATGTAGAGTCCTATATATATCTAGGGAAGCAGGTATCATTTGACACCACCAATAATGAGAAAGAAATCTGTAGAAGAATAAACATAACCTGGAACAGATACTGGGCACAAAAGGAGATCTTGAAAGGAAATTACAGCTCAGAATACAAAAAGACTGTAATGGACACTTGCCTACTTCCATGCCTAACATATGCATGCCAAACTTGGGTATTTGATAACAAAACCAAGTGCAAAGTAAGGTCATGTCAGAGAGCAATGGAGCGCAGTATACTGAAACTAAGAAGGATATATGAAGTAAGACACGAAACAATAAGAGAAAGGACCAGAATTACAGATGCCTTAAAGCATGCCCTGAAACTAAAATGGCAATGGGCAGGACATGTTTCTCGCCTGAAAGATGATAGATGGACACTTACAGCCACTAAATGGCCAGGACCGAAGGGAAAAAGGAGAGTTGGTAGACCTCAGAAACGCTGGGCCGATGACATTGTCCATGTTGCTGGGAAGGAATGGATGATTAAGGGTCAGGACAGAGAAGATTGGAAACGGCTAGAGGAGGCCTATACCCAAGAAGGGATCCATACCTAGAAAAATAAATAACTAACTAATTATACTAACAAGTTTATTTAAATATTAAATACTATACTGTACTTCTAACCACACTAACATAAAGTTTAAATTATGTTAATGGTATGGAATTCAATAAAGGCTTTATTATTATTATTATAGAAGTGAAAAAAGGTTATTATAAAGTAGATGAATATCTTAATGATAAAAATGCATGGTCAACCTAATTAATCTCTTGCTCTCGCACATATTTATTATAAAAAAAAAACAAAAATAAATATGTATTAAAAAATAAATAAAAAAGAAAGCATAACAATGATCTACCTGAGTTTATTGCTGGTCTCTTCTCAGTAGATCCAACTACCGAACCAGCGAAAGAATCATTTTCAAATGATTTATTTACATCTTTTTGATAATTTTGACAAACGCAATTGTAAAACTTTGACATTCATACGTGCTGTTTATGTGCCTAAACTGATTAAACGAAATTGATTCTTTGATTCTTCTTTGTTACAAACAGACTTCAATTTTAGTAGATTTGTAAAGATATAGATTTGTAACATAATAATGATTTTAGTGGGAACACTAGGAACCTAATAGTCATTACCTTGGATGTAATAGGTACTTTACTATTGCGTGCATTACTAGAACATGAAAAAAAAAAGAATTTGGTAGGTACTTATACAAATAAATGAAAAAAATTACTTCAATTGGAATTATCCAATTTTCCACCAGGACCCTCCCACCTGAAGGTACTATTATTATTGCTTATTTTAAAGCTCATTCATTATCTATCCGTTTAAAAATGCCTTAATACCTTTATTTTTTTAGATCCAAGATTTGTTAGGCAATGAAAAATTAAAGCGGGATTTACTGGCACAGTTGATAGTTAAATATGAAGGTGCCATTCTAGAACATGACGCTAACAATGCAGCCTTCTTATTTGAAATGAACAATTTTTATTGGATACTACAGATAGACATTGGTTAGTGTTCTTATTTTATATTAGATATTCTTATCTTATTAGTAAGAAAACTGACATATTATTATGTTTACTTAATTTAAGATCCGAATACATGCGGAATGGCGAGAATAACCTTAATGTCCTTGTTCAATGAGGTAAATTAAGAATTAAGAGAGTGCGAAATGGATTCCACACCTCAGTTTTATTACTCATTACATTATTATTTCCTTTAATATACGTGACCCATGTATTATTGAACAACGTCGCTTAGTGTGAACACGAGTCTGTAGTATGTACATGCAGTAATGATCTCAAGTTTATTTCGATATACCTAGTTTGGCCTACTTACTGAACTGTATAGGTAGGACGAGATTATATGAACGCATTCTAACCACAAGCAAAAAGGGTTACCTAGTATCAAGAGTACCTATAAACAATTTATAATCTAGCTAGGTGCCTAACCAGTACCTACCTCTTCCTGTAACGTAAATAAGTTCAATGCTATAATATAGCGATGTTTGTACAAACAGGAATTAATAACCAATAATTTTATCTTGTCTTTAACAATTAATCTCATTCAACGTTCGTGCGTTAAAAAAACAAGGTAAGTTTATGAATCAGAACATAACTTCACGCCTGTATCCCCGAAAGGGTAGGCAGAGGTGTATTACACACCCGCGATTACAAATAATAATGATTAGTAGGTACTACGCGTATAATGGAAATTATCGTGCCAAGATATTAGGGTTATTCTTGTACTAACGGATATACTGGATTTTTCATAACATAACACTTAGCATAAGAAGACATATGACGACATAACGTCAGATTTCTTCTAATACAATAGAGCCAAGGATTTAACACAAAAATTCCAAGTCTCAAACCTGTATCCTCTATTAGTCCAGCAACCACCGCCTGGGCTTTTTCAGTGATTAATAACAGGCTGAATCTTCGTGAGCTCGTTCGGTTCGACGAGACTCCCAAGATGTGGAAATTCTCGAAGAGGTAGCCAATAAAGTGCGCAGGTGTAAAACATATCGATTTGATAGGGTGTCGAAATTGTCTGACAATTTTTTTAATTGAAATGTTAAGATAATAAATTATATTATATTATATAATTCATATATAATATATAATGATTCAGATAATAAAAATGGATGGTTTGGCTGAAACGTCCTCCACGCCGAATATGTTGTAATATCGAGGTCATAAAATGAATTAACCAGCAGATTTTTTGTATTTTTTTGATATATGATTTTTTGTGTGTTAGTGTAACTTGGGCGTCTCGTCGAAACGAACGAGCTCACGAATATTCAGTCTGTTATTATTCACTGAAAAAACCACAGGCGGTGGCTGCTGGACTATATATTCGATTTTCTAGTCACTGTGCCGTTGTAGAGGTTGTTCAACCCTTCCAGCTTTAGCGACATTTCACATATTTTATAAAATATATGAAATATATAGTCTTATAAAAGAACTTTTTACGACTTTACTCGTACACAAATTAGATTAATTCAACACGCAAACAGATCGATGCTAAATTACAGTGAGGATCACATATTGAAAAAATAGCTAGTAGGTTAAGTTCTGCTTCCTACGCTGTGAAAAAGATTAGGACTTTAACAGACATAGATACCGCTAGAATAGTTTATTTCAGTTATTTCATAGTATTATGAGCTACGGCATTCTCCTTTGGGGTAATGCCGCAGATTTAAATACAATCTTTGTATTGCAAAAGCGGGCTGTGCGGGCAATTTATAAGTTGGGCCCAAGAGTCTCCCTCCGAGAAAAGTTCAAAGAAATAAACATTCTAACTGTAGTGTCTCAATATATTTTTGAAAATCTTTTGTATGTTAGAAGAAACATTTCCAATTTTTTAAGGCTTTGTTATGTACATAACGTAAATACTAGACATAAAAACAATCTTGTGGTTTGTAACAGTCGACTCCACAAGATTAGTAATTCCTTTCAGGGTAACTGTAGACGCTTCTACAACAAGCTTCCTAGTGAAATTAAGAATCTACCTCTTCATAAATTTAAAAGACAAATTAAAAGTAAACTCTGCCAAAAAGGCTATTATAAAATTCAAGACTATTTAGATGACAAACAAGCTTGGATATGAACTGTTTGCTCTCTCTCTATGCTACTCAAATGAAATATTGTAATTAGATTAAGTAAACATGTTTTTAAATAGACCAAAAAAAAAACAGCCCGCTGAGTTTCTTGCCGGAGCCTTCGCAGGACAGGGCCGCGTTTCGAACCGGTGGTCCATTTGCCAAACATTCGTTGAATTTTTTATTTACGTTTTGTAAGTGCCGTATTAATGGTCTATACAGAACAAATAATATTTGACTTTTTGACTTTGACTGTCATGTCTGAACGCCGTATTGTTTAGGTATGCTGTTTTATTGTTGCAGTCCCACAATAGTAAGGAGTTTAGGAGCTTTTTGCCTTCCTTTCGCCTTTTATTCGCCCCAAACCGAAACAAATATTTTCATGACATTCAACTATTGAAAATATTATAATATTCGCATTACTTACAGGTATCAGGTTTCCAGATAAACCACCAGTATTAACTCTGAGGTCAATCTATCATTGTAACAAAGGTAGACCCATATTTAAAGTTCTACCTTGCTGTCCATATAATAACTTTGAGGAATATATTGAACAGCAAGTAGAGATTTTCAAAAATGAATGCATGGGTACATCAAGCACTCCACTTGTTAACCTGGACAATTGATGATTAAAGAGAGATTCGACATATAAAAGAAGGAAAAACATTTTTTTTTAAATTCTAATCTAATAAAAGCATTTTGCAGGAATGGTTTTTTAGCTGATACCCTAATAGTTGTTAAGCAGGGTGGGCCCATAAGTCGTTAGAAATGCAAATTTTGAATAAAATGCACCGACCGACCGACGGTTCTTGGGAATTCAGTGGCCATGGAGCATGGAACGTCATGCGTGTACACGGAGCGGGTGCACGTTGCGAATAGTCGCACCGTGCGTGCAGACACCACGTATAATTAGGATCAGTCACGTTTTTAGTTGAGTATGCAGATTTATAACCACTGAAAAACAATAAATACTGTAAAAAAATCCGTTCCCGCAGGGGGAATGCACAGGTAGATTTCGTGAAGCAAAAATATTTTTTTGCCCCTCTATGACCTATGCTGCTTCTTCTATGACGCACGCCGAGCGCATTTTTAACATGTTTAAATTTTTTTTCTCGAAAACGGTAACTTTTAGCGAAAAACTTTTCAGACATTTACTTTATACTTAAAAATGGCCTATCGATTAAAAATGTTTCCGACAACAAGAATGTGCACCGGTTAGAAGTTATTATTTTGTTCCCGAAAAATTTTTGGTTTTCCCCCCTCCACTTTTAGTTAAAGTTTTAATCTTATATGTGTATAATTAAAAGTTGTTGGTATTCATGTATACTATGGGATAAAATTAGAACGGTTCGGATATCTTTCATGGAACGTGAAATTTTGAGGAAAAACTGATTTCACAGAAAGTGAGGCCCTACCGTCCCCTTAGGCCGGATTCCACCCGTTCACGAACTTAAACTAAGTTTACACCCAAGCAATTTTTGACCGCAGTTTGAAAGTGATCGGGGCAAAAATGCGACCGTGAGAGTGCCGCAAATTTTGGGAAGTGGAACCATACATACATACATATATATATATATATTTAAACTATCTGACCAGTGGTCATTTCGGACTCGGGGGGGTCATAACTAGACCTCCTATGAAGAAATTTTTTTTAAATTCGACAGTAGTCAAGAAACCAATACGTAGATCGATTTCATCGAAATCTACCTAAAAATGTGTATTTAAATCGGAACAAAAATGACGGAGATAAACCGTTTTTTATTTTTTTTTATTTAGGACACGTCAATTTGACTTCACCTCGCCTGATGGTAAGCTGAAGGTAAAGTCTCAGGAAAGAGGGTCACCATTACATACACGTACCATGATAACAATGGTGGCACTCAGCTTGACGGCCTCATCAGAAGAGGATTGTCGTCGCAGCACCGCGTGACACCCACCGGTCCCACTAGTGCTGCGACCACAATCCCCCTGCCCGACTATGCACTTGCTGACCCCTGAACGCAATCACACCGAAATTGGATTACTATGGAGGGTTTTTCGCAATCGTGCACGGTGGTACCCACCCGGCCGAATTTTGTGACAAATTTGTGTCATCAAATTTCTACCAATAGTTTAGTGCAGTTACGCCGCTGACGATAAAGAAAATATAGGGTTAATTTGGAACACTCCATAAATCGAGAAAATCGCAGACAAACATACAGGACCAACCATGAACCTCCCTTGAAGTCGGTTAAAAATAATTGAAAATTAAGAATATGAAATATGTACTTCCTTTATAGCGGCTCTGGCTCTGGAGAATACAACATGATCATCAATATTTAATCCCGTCTATGTCACAACCTCAAGTAAGTAATATGTTTTATAAAATAATATTATGATCCGTGATTGAGCTACTTAATGGGGTTGGCAACTGTCAAAGTGGCGCTAGTATAGTTTGTTCCCAAAACATTGCTTTTTTCTACGGTGGAATTCAGAAAATAATTCTAAACAGTTACAATGACGCGCTGTATTGTCTCTAAATGCTCTGAAGTCGGCACGCACCAAATACCGAAGGATAAAAAAATACGAAAGCTTTGGTTGAAAGCCATCCGTCGTGAAAAATTGATTATTACAAAAAGTACGAGGTTATGTGGTAAACACTTTGTTGAAAGTGATTATGAAATAATAAGTAAATACACAGGTAAGCTGCTTACGAATAAATCTTTTAGCGTACCGTCACGCCTTTTCCCCAAAAGGGTGGCAGAGGTCTATTGTCCCATGTAATAGGGGGCAATATTTCGTACCTGCCTATTTAAAATGTTAAAAATCACTTGTTCTAGGAGTTCAACACCAACATAAGTTCTTGAAGAAAGGTGCTATACCATCTGTTTTTCCGTGGAATACACAAGCAACTTCCGGAACTGCAAAGGCTAGAGAAGATAGATTGGCAAACCGCAACCTCAAGAAAAGACAGCTTTTTGAGGTGCCATCAAGTACACAATGTTGTGAGGATATATTGCCATTAGAAGGAGATAATGGTGTGTCTCAAGACTGCAATGTATCTCAAGACTTAGTGAGATCCGATTCTCAGCACTCCATGGATTCACCGTGCGGTCGCCGGGTCCATAGCGTGGTACAGAGAGGAACACCATGACGGCGACTGGGACTTGCGACCCAGATGTAGGTTTAGGGTGGCCACCTTGTGATGCATCAGCGCTCACCTCCACCGTCAGTAGTGTTCCCCCCCCTACCTATCCAAATTTGGTAAGATCCTAACAATGCCGCTTTTGATATACGTTTTAATAAAGAGCTTACTGAAGCTCTTGGCAATCCGAGGTCTTTAAGTAAGTTGTACAGGGATTTAGCTGGAATTCCCCTTGCTCCTATTTCTACGGCATAGAGTTTAACCACGTAGCCGTTTTTGGTTAACTCGTTAGTCAAATCAAAGTATTTGTTTGTCTTTATAGCGTGGTCTTTAGGTATATTAGTTTCCCACGGTACTGTGAGTTCTACAAGCACTGCACGCTTATGCGATCGTGAAAAAAGGAATATGTCGGGTCTGGATGATGAGGCACAGACATCCTCCGGTATCCTATAGTGCTTCTCATACGTGTCTACGAGTATTGTCCAGTCAACGGCAGCTATCAAAATTGAATAAGGCTTTTGAAGTGATTTCTTTGAGCAGCCTTCCTTTACAAACGCAATGTCATTTCTTTGGTTTGTGGTTAATCCTTTTTTCGCTCTAGCTACCGCCAAACTTACAGCCTCACGTATGATTTCTAATACCTTATCATGACGGCGCGAGTAATGACCCCGGTCTAATAGCGTTTTACAACCCACTAGTAGGTGCCTAGCCGTACCAGTTGCTTCACCACATGAGTTACATGTTTTATCTGTGGCTTTTCCCCATCTGACCAGATTGCTTTGGTCGGGGAGGGTCAACTGGAATGCATTCAGGTAAAATTTAAGTAAGGCCGGTGACCAGTCGTATATTATGGTACGCCATTTTAAGGCTATGGGAATACAAAATTCACCTAGAGTCAACCATTCGTTTTGCATTTCTAGGTTCATTGCGTGCACCTTATAGGTGTTGTTTTCGTCTGCTTGAAGAAAAGATTTTGTTATTTCTTTATCTGTTTGTCTCTGAATATTACCTAGACCTACTCTACCAGTCTGCGAGCCTATCATGAACTTTTTATGGAACTGGAGGCGTGATTCGAGCTCCGATGCATTTTTATCTTTTGGAAGGACTTTTACTATTTCGTCTTTAGATTCCGATAAGACGTGCATTTTAGTTACTCTTAGGTGTTTATAGAGTTCTGATGGCTTCTTAAGCGTCATTCCAAAATTATTCGCGGATCTATATAGTGCCGACGGGTCGGCCGACTGAGCTAGCCCTAGCCACGACTTCAGTGTCTTCGTGACACTCGCATCTAGTTTTTTGAGGAGGCTCTGGTTTATATCATATATAAGAAACGGCCAGTTAAGACGCGAGGTTAAATAATTGTCATAGATCCAAGATTTTTTAACATTACTTATTGGTTGTTGGTCTACCTTTTTTAAATCGATAATGAAACTATCAATTAATTCGTCCAAAGCTGGAGTGCAACCTCTGTTGTCAATCTTTCTTCCGAGGAATTTAAAAGGCACGGTTTCAGATATAGTTGAAACGTTTTCCCCGCCTATACTAAGCCCTGGGTCATATGAAGTATACCTGGTACCCCGCCTACCCAGACATAGACAGTAGCATTTGCTAGGTTTTGCTCTCATTCCATCTGTCCATGTACAGAAATCGTCTACTCTACGCAGTAGGTCCTGGCACTGCTTTGGGTTACGAGTCAGTATTGCCAAATCGTCCGCGAATGTAATTCTCCAATCCCGGAATCTATTCGGCAAAACCACAGCACTTGTGGGACACAAACATCTAATATATTAAGATTATTCTCTACAGACCTATTACTTGCAGATGATGAGACAGTGCATTTTTATACTGGGTTAGAGACATTGGGTAAATTTCATGTAACTTTCAGTACTCTTTTGCCTATGGCACATGATATTAAGTACCGTTGGAGTAGAGTTGTTTCCTTTTCCGTAGAGGATCAGTATCTTATGCTATTAATTAAACTTAGAAGAAATACAACGGATTTTGAATTAGGCAAAATGTTTGGTGTAAGTAAAGCTGAAGTGTCAAATATTATAGTTACATGGATAAATTTTGTTGGCGATATCTGGAGCTTAATAGACATTTGGCCTAGCCGCAGTTTAGTGAATTTTTATATGCCTGATAGTTTTAAAAAATATTATCCCTCATCAAGGCTAATACTAGATGGAACTGAAATAGAAATTCAAAAGCCCAGTCAGCCCAATGACCAAAGAGCCACTTTTAGTAGTTATAAGCATAAGAATACCCTAAAATTTTTAGTAGGTGCCTCACCCGGTGGTCTTATAACATATTGTTCAGGTGCATATGGCGGTTCGGTAAGTGATAGGCAGATTGTAGAACGCAGCAAGTTATGTAATATTTGTGATTCTGGGGATAGCATTATGGCTGACAGGGGTTTTAATATCCAAGATTTATTTGCCTGTAAAGGAATCGGGATAAATATTCCTACCTTTTTAAAAGGAAGGTCTCAAATTCCAGGTGTGCAATTAAAATCAGATCAAAAGTTGGCTAGTCAAAGAGTCCACATAGAAAGGCTGATAGGATTAACAAAAACATATTTAATATTGCAACATAAACTTAATTATTTCTATGTTCCCTTAGCATCCAAAATATTTTTAATATGTATTATTTTATGTAATTTTAGAGAAGGTATAGTAAATAAAAATAACTAACTACTTAGTTATATTTTATTATTAACTACATAAATGATGATAAATTATGAATAGTTGGATAACTATATTACTCATATATGCATTGTATCATCATTTATATAAGTGCCTATGTATGCATTATCATTTCTGTACTATTAGGGATGTTGTAAATAAAACCAACATGAATACCTATGACATGTTTTATTCTATTTCTAATTGCTCACTGTAGTTAAAATAAATGTATTTTTCAAACAAAGCTTCTTTGAAGATGGGAAAAAATAAATCTAATTTTTGTAACATCCCATTTATAAAATAATTGTCTTTTACAATATAAATTACTTTCAAATCCCTGTATGTATATATAATTAGGTTACAATATATTCTGCCTGTGTAGTACAACTGTCCTTGTATTTGAAAGTAATATGGGCTAGTTTTTTTTAGTGAGAGAGTACCATTATTGTTCTCTAAATAGGGAACAGTAGAAGTATTAATTTCCTGGTATCGGCTTGCATAGGGACACTTTATTTCTATTATGGTCTCTTGTCCCAGTAACCCATCAGGAGAAGCAGCAAGATATGGTTTTTCTAAACTAATAAAAATACCACTTGGCTCTACTATGAGTCCATATTCTGCAGCATATTTGGTTAGAGCAACTGGTTCGTTCAATATACCATGGCTTGTTGCTCTTGTCATAAATGGTTTTCTACCTAACACCTCTAACAATTCCTTTGCATACTTACACATTGTGCTTGGTCGAAGGTGACAAATGGTATGGAAATTACTCGCAGTAAGCCTTACTTGGCGGTATGTATGCCATTCAGGACAATCATTTTGGCCAATTGTTTTGTTCTGAATATAATTAATCTCATCTTGAGTAATTGCAGACAATTTTAAATCATTTAAAAGTTTTTGCTCTGGATTCCATTCAGTATAGTGATGATCACATACTAATGCATATGGGTTCGCTGGTCCATAAAGTTGTTTGAATGGCATCCGGGTATTTGGAAAATTTATTATTATATTACGTATCCTATTATTATAATTACCTTTGTCCATATGACTTAATGGGTATGGCTCAAAAATTAAACTACCTTTATTTCTTTTGTGGTACATTTTTTCAGCTTTCACTGGAGTACCTGTATATGGTTTTCTTGGCACATGGAACTGCTGCAGTCTTTGAGTGCATACTTCTTGCAGCAAAAGAAACTTTTGATTGACCATGTTCTCAATACCAAGTAAAAGGACTGCAACATGTTTGCATACTGCATTAACTCCACTTCCAGCGGGGCATTCACAGTGTGATGCTTCAGGATTTCCTTGTTTATTTAATTTTACATCAACTTCATACTGTAAATTCTTCATGGTTTTTCTGCAATAACCTTTAATATAAATATTATCACCGATGACAGAAGATCTTGCCATCAGTAGGTGTCGTGTCTCGTATAACTGGGAAGCTATTGCTATTTTCTTCTCAGTGCTAGAAAACAAAAAATAAGTACATAGGTAGTTAAAATAGAAGTATGGAAAGCTTTTTATTTGATGAAACATTTAACTTTCACTTTACTTACTAGCACAAATAATGCCTTATCATTGTCTTATTCAGAGGTGGCAGAACCGTATCGCTGTTTATATCTCGATACGATTCTTTTGATGGAAGCTCCATTTTGGGTTCGTTGTCATCTACACGTTCAGCTAGACCAAAATTAAAATTCTGGTCATAAAGCTCTAACCTGAAAGTACAACAAAATCTTTACATTTTCAAAGTCATTAGGTTTAAAAATGATACTATTACCAGCGCCAGTTGTTTTACAAGGATTATAAACTACGTTTAAAGTTGAACTAATGAATTAAAAAGCAAAACTTGATACCTTTCGATGAGATCCGCTTTTTTTCCTCGTAAGGAAGCACCACGTTTTTTTAATTCATCTTTCAGTTCCTTGACTCGCCAGTTACAATACATGTTGTATAAATATATGCACCACTTATATAAACTCTCTTACAGCTGCTTCTCAGTCACAAAGTAAAGAATTCTTAACAAGATTTGAAACTTTTGAACAAACATCAACAATAATGACAAGGGAACAAACTATGCTAGCGCCATCTGCTTTTAGCTTTCACCGGCCAACCCCATTGAGCTGAGCGAAGCGAGGCTCTTATACGTGGCTAAGCCGTTTGGTCGAGACTGTACTCCTCCGGAACCACAATACCGATCTTGACCAAATTTGCCATGGTGATAGTGTAGACACCGCTGAGTGTTTAGAGGGGTGTTGTCCGCTGTTCAAATACAATGTACCATTTAGGAATAATCATCGAAAAACAGTTTCACGAGCGCGCGGCCTTAACTATGCGCGCGACCGTAGTAAGATGCCTTATTTTTCAAGTAAGAGTCCTGCTCGCTCAGCTCAATTTATTTCATTCGCACCCTGCACTGTATTACTAGTTATTTTTAGGTTCATATAGTAAACTTTACATAATACATAATAATTTGCGCTTAGCCCGATACGCCTCAGAAATAGAAAATCGAAAAATCTGTTAAATTAAAAAATAAAAACCGGCCAAGTGCGAGTCGGACTCGCACACCGAGGGTTCCGTACAAACCTGTTTATAGACCTTGGTATTTGATATGAATTTCAATTTAATAATAATAAAATTTTCAAAAATATTTTTTATTATTGCAACTAAAAATTTACGGTTTTCGCAATTTTTCCTTTATCTGTACTATAAGACGTTACTTCGTACCAAATTTTAAGATTCTAAGTTCACGGTAAGTACACTGTAGGTTTTGATTCCCGTGCGAGTTTCGAAAATTTGCAGCATAAACGGCTGTATCTTTTGATTGCTTTGGCTTAGAAGTTTGATTTTTTCACAGCTCCAAGGGACAGTAGACCTGAGTATTAGATATCAATTTCAGTTTGATACCTCCACGCGTTCCTGAGAAAAACGGTTTGGACAGACGGACGGACGGACAACGAAGTGATCCTATAAGGGTTCCGTTTTTTCCTTTTGAGGTAAAAAACAGCATTACAATCAAAAATAGATATTTTTAAAAGAAAATTCTCACCTTAGAAGAGCTTCTTAACGATTTGAACAAAAAGTCGCGCGAGTTGTGATTTATTTATTTATGTACAATTCAAACTTAACCTATATACAATACAGTGGTCAGCCATCGTGTCGATTCACTTGATTCGCGAAACTACTAACTCAGTAGTCGCGAATCACGGTGATCGACCATATTGACTCTAAATTCCCAACTAGCACACAAGCAGCTTTCACCGCCTATAGAGAGCTTCTTAGCGATACAATAGCCGTTGAAAAGCTAAAACCAACTCCTCAGCCTGTATAGCAACGTATTCTAACGTCATTATACAGGTATGCGATACAGTGGCCATACAATCGTAATCATTTACACTAACGCAGTTACAATGGTATCTTATTCCGCTATTCTACAGGTAATGGAGGTATAGCAGAGTTGTTAACACTCCTTTATCACTAGTAGAGGTATAAATGATGTTTTGGAAGGTATGGAAGGTATGGATGTATGAAGGAATGCTACTGAATCACTTTGAGTGGAAAAGAGCGTCTCTATAGATTCTTAAGTTCTGTAATAGAGTTTATCACCACTCTTGTAGCGTCATTACCTACAGTAGAGTAAAAGTTACTCTGTACGAGGGTCAAACTGAAAGTTCTTAGAAAATCAAAAACTGATTACATTAGCCAGTTATTAGTTTTATTATATCTTTTCAAAATATTGTCCATTCACGTCAATACACCGCTGCATGCGATGGAACCACTGGGAAAAGCACTTTGCCCACTCGTACTTAGGGGTCTCTTCAATGGCATCGCGATACGCAGCCACCGCTTCTTCAGCATTCATAAACCTCTTTCCTTTAAGTTTTTCTTTAATTTTTGGAAATAAATAAAAATCACAAGGCGCGAGGTCGGGGCTATACGGCGGGTGACCCAGTAATTCAACGTTTGATGTCGCCAAATAGTCGATCGTTCGCTTGGCGGTGTGCGACGAGGCGTTGTCGTGGTGAAGGAGGATCCTACTGCGAGGTCGTTTCTCTCGAACTTTTTCCAAGACAAGTGGCAAACAATTGGTAGTGTACCATTCTGCAGAAACTGTTTTTGATCCTCTAACACAATTGTTACGAAATGACCTATCCTTCCAAAGAACGAGGCCACCATTTTTTTTCCCGCACTTCGATCTCTCTTCACTTTAGTTGGCAACTCCTCGAAAGGAAACACCCACTGAGCAGATTGTCTTTTGGTTTCAGGATCATAACAGTAAATCCAGCTTTCGTCACCTGTTAGTATGTCGAACACAGCATTAGAGTCACCTCCGTTAAATCTTTCAATCATTTTACGGCACCAATCCACACGATGGAGTTTTTGAGCCTCAGTCAAATTATGAGGTATCCACCGGGCGCAAAGCTTCCTGACCGCTAAATGTTCGTGGAGGATTTTGTGCACTTGACTCATACCGATGCCTAAGCTTGTCCGAATCTGCTGATAGGTCACTCTTTTGTCAGTCTCTATCATACGCCGCACAACACAGATGTTATTTTCAGTCGTCGCCGTAGAAGGCCGTCCCTCACGTAAATCATCAGTGAGATTAGTGCGACCACGTTTAAACTCATTAAACCAGTTGTAAACAGTCGCACGAGATGGGGCTTCATCGTGAAAGGCCAATCGTAGTCTATCATAACTTTCTTGTTGACTTAAATGACATCGAAAGTCATAAAAAATCATTGCACGAAAATTTTCTCGTGTTAAATTCATGTTAACGTGACACAGACAATTTTCAATTTGCCGCCAAATCGTAAAACAAATGATAAATGAATGAAATATATACTCAGTAATATTGGCAAAGAGTTCTATTTTCAAATTTTAGAATTATTTTTTTATTATATTGTTTATAAGTGGCCAGTTCTAAGAACTTTCAGTTTGACCCTCGTAGTAGCGGTAAAGGCGCTATATTTGAAGAAATGAACTCTTTCGTAGCGCTAAAGGCGTTATAGTAGTGGTTTTAATTACTTAAGACCGTGAGTTTTACGTTTATAGCACTACTATAACGCTTTAAGTGGGACAGGAGCGGTTTCAAATGCTTTGATTAGTATACTTTGTTGTCCATTTTGAGTTAAAATCTTCGATCATAATTATGAATAGAACAAAAAGTTGGAAATTGGTTGGTGGTTTAGTTTCGATATTATATATTCATAAATGACTTAAACATCTATTGGGAAGTCTTAATAAGTGGTTTTAATAAAATAAAAAAACTATGTCACCAATATTATAAAAGTATTATAACACTAAAAACGTATTATCTTGTGGGCGCGTCAAAATCTAAGCGAAAAGACATGTATATATTCACAGTAAACTGATACTCGCAATAAATATGGCACAGTAATATGTTTTGATTCGAGTTTATGTATTTGGTTTATGTATGTAAACCTTCTGACACTTTCATTTGCACAATCACAATTATTTATTTTTAAGTATTTAGTTTTAGTCACACAATCGTGATCAAATACGACAAGAGCTGCAGAATAGCGCTACAAAACATAATTTTACTCTTCCAGCGTACGCTACATCTTTTCAAGCGTCATTGTATATCCGTTAGCGCACACAACCACTCTTTTAGCGCCATTGTACAAACATTAACGTACATTACCACTCTTGTAGCGTCATTATATGGCGGTTCTAACTCTTATTTCGCTACTATAGCGCAATTGTAGAGCTGATACCGTTATAAAAAGTGCCTATTTTGGGGTTAGAGTAGCGCTATAGCAGTTTATACGACGGCTGTACGGCCTATCTTAGCTAATGCCGTAATCAACAACCTCTTAACGGCCACTGTAGAGCTTCTTAAAGCGCTTGTGTGCTAGTTGGGTTAGTAACTACTAACTCACATAATCGAGATATCTCGAGACATCTTCATACTCGAATAATTTCATTAGTATACTAATAAGTTAGCGGCCGGCGATGAATTATTCCTCTAAGATACACTTTCCCGGTAGATACACTTTTTGAAAATCCTCGCTTTTATTCTCTTTTGGTACACTTTTGTGTTCATATAGATAAATAAAAACAATAAGATTTAAAAAAAATATTTTACATATTATTAGAAACTGTTATACAGAGCAAAGAGATAGAGCAATGGTTATGTCATCTAAATAATAATAACAATAAAGCTTTATTTATTCCATACAAAAAAATATATAACAATTATTGAACATGCATAATATAGATATTATGCATGTTCAATTTTGAAAATCAACAAATAGATGAATTAAACTAAAATAATAAATTAAATAAACTTAATCACTTGCGGGCCAGACCATTTCACGGATCCTCGAGTTTTAATACTTAGACAGCTTAGACTTAATATTAAAATAGGTGAAACATACGGGCTATTCCCGGTCATCTTCTTGCTAGATGGCGCTGAATTTCAAAAATTACAGTTTATTTCGTTTCTTTCGTAATTTCAGCATTATTAAGTCGAAGATTAGGTATCGGCGACACTAGGATATGCCACTTTATTGATCTTAATCGAATTATTGCCTTAAAATCCAACCAATTTTAGAAATTGATGTATTTTTGATTTTTTTTTTATTACAGGGTCGTTTACACACACATAGACGTGAGCTTTTACTTTATAGAGCCCAAATTCAGCTCAATAATGACCAATAGATGGCGTGAATTTAAAAACAAACGGTCTGGTTATTTATTTTGTAGTCATTAAAATTTTGTCTGTGGGGATACGCAGAACTAAAGAAATATCAAGAATATTAAAATAATAAAAGTTCTTTTGGGTGTAAACTATTAAATTTTGTAAAAAAAAATGCTGTGTATACAAACTATATTACATTTTAAAATGGTTTTATTTCATTACCTTGCAAATTACATAATTTAACTTCATGCCTGTATCCCCGAAGGGGGTAGGCAGAGGTGTATTACACACCCACGAGTCGCCAGTTATGTTTTTAGGTCCCAATGTAATAGGGGGCGAGCCTATTGTCATCTACTGGGCACATTACTTAGCGAGCGATAATTAACATTTTTAATTACTCACATAACTACGAAAAGTCAGAGGTGTGCGCCCGGGGCGACTGGGGATCGAACTCGAGACCTCGTCTCAGTATCTTAGTTACTAGGGCGGGCGATTTTTTGTCGAATTTTGCAAATTCCTCAGACAGTACAAGTCCCAGAGGGACGGTTGAGGCGTCAGGACGACGAGCATCGTCAGCGCGCTCACAATGGTGTTATTCACTATATGGACCTCGATACGGGAAATTTAAGAAAACTGAAAAACTAAATTTTGAATTCAACATACTGACTAACCGTAGCTACTGTCGCGACTATGCGTCCCAGCTCGACGGGGACGGTGGCATTCGGCGCCCCCGTCCGTTCCTAAAAAAGCGAGAAGAACGATAGCCACCTATAGAAAATTTTTGAAAAATTTATAAAAAACTAAATTTTTTGGTAATCCGCGTGAAAATGTGTGAAAATCCAGGATAACTAGAATCAGGTGGTGACATCCGCGAAAGGCTGGTTCGTACCAGTTTCCACAAGCGTCACAAACCACGGGCACCTTGCGTAAGTTCGGAAAATTTACAAACAAAAATTTAACTAGCCAAATAAGTGAAAATCAGGGGAAGTACCCCGAAAACTGCCGAAAACCCGGTCCTATATACGCGTGTGTGGTGTCAAACGACGCGGGGCGTTCTTGTGAACACTGCTGTGATGTTACACTTCGGTACCTTTTTTTTTTCGTGCGGAAATCCCTTCGGATACCCCTCTGCCGGCCAGCGAGGGCGGTTATGTCGGGCTTGAACCGACTAAAACCGCACGCCGTCTCGGGTATATAAAAACACACAAAATGCATATACTTGCTAGATGTCAAAACAAAAAAAATGAAAAACGAAAATTTAGGATTTTCTAAAGAAAATCGTCACAAAAATATGTGCTTCGCGTAAGGCTCGGCCGTACAAATAAAATGATGTCTGCAACTAATTTCAGATTTTCTATCAGTCGATGTATTTGAAAACTGTCGCCCTTTTTTTATGTGCGGAAATACCTTCGGATACCCCCCTGCCGAACAGCGAGGGTGGTTATGTCGGGCATGAACCGACTAAAACCGCACGGTGTCCTCCTCAACTGTTCATTGCCTTTGTGTCACTTAGGTCGTTTTAGAATGCGCAGAAACACGAATTTCTCAGAAAGTACAAGTAAGAAGTTCCAAGTCACATTTCATTGCACTGATGTTGTTGTTTATAGTAGCCAAACTCGAGACGACATCACTTCGAAATTATTACAAGGTATTCCTAAGCTCGGCAGCCATTGAGTTCAATTCATAAATAATTGAGCATTCGACGTGTTTTCTACATATTATAACACTAGGGTCAACTTCCGTAGTTGATCTTAGATCAGGACTGGAACTTGTCTTATTAGCTGATTCAAACTTTTCTGTACCTAATCCAAAACCCTCCAAATGGGAGAAAAATAAAAGAAAAAAAATCAGAGAGGATTAAAATTTCTTACAAAGAAAAAAAAACCTAGTGATTGTTGCTAATGGGGGTGACAGGTGAGGCCGCCTGTCACCCCAGCAGAAGCAGGCCGGGACGGTGGGGCGACTAGCGCCCCTCCCCCAAAATCGGGCCAAGACGGGGACACAGTGGTTCCCAAACCCGAGGGGGCCTTCTTGAAACCGGAGATGGCCCAGGATCAGTCGGGGTGCGAGGGATATACTCTATGGGCAACCTTACACCCCGGCGTCTGTAGACCCAAGACGGCGTGCGGTTTTAGTCGGTTCAAGCCCGACATAACCGCCCCCGCTGGCACGCGGGGGGTTTCCGAAGGGATTTCCGCACGAAAAAAAAAAAAGTGATTGTTGCTATTTCGTGGTGCAGGTAAAAAATGTTATATGTGGAATGGAACAATGTTATACTATTAGAATAATATTATGTAATCTGTGCCGTTATACCAAGCAAACTGTCGTTCAATTATCGCTCGTATACGCTGTATCACTGTGTAGCCATCGATGCTATATTTCCACGAAGGCAGCCCAAACTGGTTGTATGCCTACAACAAAGAGATAATACAAGAAGTCCAAGCTAGTGCCGCCGTCTACGCTTACGGACTGCGGGTTGCCATAGGTCAGTTTTTGGTAATAGATTTTAGGGTAGATTTATAGAATGCACTTCAAATACTGTTTGTTTCTACACTCTTAAGAACAATTTCGCAGGTTTTCACAGAAGTTAATTACTTATTAACATAGTACAACACTGTAGCAAGATGATATGCCCATATTAGATCGTTGATTTTGAGTTTAATCACTGTTCATCTATTTTTATTTTTTATTGAGCGTGACTATGCCGTATGTATGTATGGTCCGTATGATAAAATATTGTTTAATTGTATTATGTTTTTTTATCGAATCCCATTGTTGTATAATTATAGTTGGTACCTTTTTTTTTTTTTTTTTCGTGCGGAAATCCCTTCGGATACCGCCCCCGCTGGAGAGCGGGGGGTCTCCAGCGGGGGCGGTTATGTCGGGCATGAACCGACTAAAACCGCACGCCGTCTCGGGTCTTAAGACGCCGGGGTGTAAGGTTACCCATAGAGCATATCCCTCGCACCCCGACTGACCCTGGGCCATCTCCGGTTTCGAGATGGCCCCCTTACTTGCTCTCCACTGTGCCATCTGCTAATCAGACGGACACGTGGAAAGCTTCCGAACAGCTCTCAACAGGGCCGTCCTCGTCTCGGTCGGAGTTGGCCGTAGGCGGCAGCGTCTCTCCCGCCCTAGGAGAGAGGCGCTGCTGTCTCCGTTGCCCAGGGTGCACCGCGTGGAGGTCCCCAACCAAGCACCCCAATTATAGTTGGTACCTACATATAATGCTTTTTATAAATTTATTATATCGCTTGCACGCCATCTAGGGTAAAATGTCTAATGTTACGTAACTAGATGTTTAAAAAACTATGTGTTTAGACACAGGTCTAACAACCTAGTTTTTTAAACATCCTACCCAGATAGCAATTTAAACTTGTATTTGACATGCAGCAAGTTTGACATATCAAAAGTGAACATTTGTGGCAAGTTTGCTATAACAAGTGAACACACTTGCGGCAAGTTTGAATCAAACTTCCTAGTTTCCCAGCAACAAGTTTGCATGTTGTTTGTTTTTGCAAAATATATGCAACATTACCAAAGCAAACTTTCAGTATGTTTGTTATTAATGAAATTGCAAATTATATGCAATAATGACATGGCAAATTTGCTGTTTCTTTGTTATAGAAATTAATAAAACACTTATATAGAAAAAAAAATTTAATCAAGAAATCAATAAAATCTAAGATGAATATACCATCATCATCATCATTTACAATATGATTAACTTAATAGCAAACCGAACCTAATAATAAATTTGTGGAAGATGTGGCAGTTCCACCAAGTAAATATAATTTACATAGGTAATATTCTGTTGTTTGTGTTGACTCTTTACAGCCTTTAATTCAAGTTGTAACTGATGTTTCTAATCAGGTAACTTGAATTAAATAGAAAAGTAGACATACTGGCAGAAACATTGATTACGATTAAAGATAAACCAGATAAACCAGTAATTGTACTACATCGATGCAGTTTGCTTCTGACTGACAGACTGCTGTACAGTCACCTAATTCACGTTGTAACTGATGTTTCTAATCAGGTAACTGAATTAAATAGAAAAGTAGACATACTGGCAGAAACATTGATTACAGATACAGATGAAAATATACCTACTATAACCTTAAAATCTTATGATTACAATACAATATGATATAACCTAAAAATCTTATGATTACACCAGGAAATCATCACAAATATCACGGAAAACTTGCGGCACAATGCCACTTTTCAACTATTGTGGCATTTTTATGAGCTAGAACACATCATGGTTTGAAAGGGACGGTTGCTACCAGCACATTGGTCCTTAATCCTTGCTTTGTCTCTCCGCTCTGAAACAAATAAACAGGATGAATAATCTGGATAATATTGCGTTGAGGTGACAGCAGCGAAACGAGTAGATGATTTTTTCGGATTTATTCCAGTAAAAAGTAGTTCTGATATTTTGTACTAGATGGAGCTACATATATATTTTAACTTTAAATCGAGGAATTTATATACTACGTATCTGGAAGGCTCACTCCAGCTCAAACCGCGGGCCAGAAAGAGTGCTCCAAAAGGATAGCTGTGTCCCTGTCTACAGCAGAGGTACTAAAGCTTTTATTGGTGACTATCATAACCACTGCAAGATATTGCCCTGCAAGTTATGTATGTATGTATAATGTATGTTTCTTATAATAATACGTAATCTAAATCTTACCTCCTTGTTATTCTGACCTTGGCTTGATTCAGCCAGTCGCTGATAATTTCTTTAAGTTTACTTTCAGTGGCATCCTCGTTAACTCTTTTGCAGATTTCTGAAAGATATCATACAATTAGTATACATATGTATATTAAGATTTAGAAAAAATGCCAAGTGTATATGGATGGTAAATAATTTACTTACGAAAGATTAAATTGAATACTTCTGTGTCCAAAAATGATTTTTTATTTGAATTTTTCATTTGCTTGCCAGTCAAGGAATATAATTCCGCTACGTCATCGAGTATTATACGCCTTAAGATATTTGTGACGAGGCTTCGTAGATTTTTACCGCCTATTCCAGCCAGAAATGTCACCTGAAAGCATAGAATAATTTCATTCGTTGTTTTATACATTCTGACAAGTTATTACAGTACAGATTATTATTTAATATGTTATGCCCTGTTGAATGCCTTGGGCCGGTAGGCAATTTGTCAAATATTATATCTATTATATGCTTTGCCTAGGCATTGTACTGTACATAATGCCTCGGTAATGTATTGAATGTCTGCTGGTCCACCGGCAATGTGTGAAATAAATTGATAATGGTCTGTATTCATTCATTTCCCAGAGGAATCTCTTTGTAAAACTTGTTTAGTTTCGTCGACTGAGGAGGGAACTCCTTCCAGTTTTCCCATTTAGACCGTCATACTGAGTTACTTCTTTGAAGGAAAACACCGTTTACACAAACAGTCTGTACATGAAAAGAAAAATATTATTTTACTTACAACTGCCTGCTTATTCTGATTTATCTTTAATTGGTTGTTGAAATGTTCAAAGCTAGCATCATCCTTTACTGGAAGATTTGCAAAGAAGAAGAAATTAGAAAATGTGACAAAATTGAGAATTTTAGAGGTTATGCAAGTAGGTACGTGAAAAATCCCTACGGTAAGCATCTAGACACTAAATTGGTCGTGGATTAGGTTCGATAATAGGTTTTTATCATGTTATGTGTCTTTAAAAGTCTGATAAAAGTGTAAATAAAAAAACAAACCTTATTTCGTACACAGCACGATAGGCAGCTAAGGCGTGGCGCGGGAGCGTCCTTTGAGCAAATTATAAATACTAAATACTTATGCATAGATCCACCACGCATATACTAGCACTATACACATGCACTATACCACAATAATCTTGTTGTAAACTTATTTGTTGTTGTTTTTTGGGTTTGTCCGTTCGGACAGGCAAGGGCCAACTGACCATACAGCCAATTCTTCAGTTATTTCTTTTAAAATTTAATTAGTCATTCAAGGCAATGTATGCCTAGTCTTCTATTTTTCGTTTCCAATATTTTTCTTCTTCATCGTCTATCTTCTTTAGTCAGTTTCTTGCATTTTCTTTTGAGTTAGGCAATAGTTGCCAGATCTGTATTTATCTTCAAGAATCGAAATAAAGGTATTAAGTTGTCAAGTCCGGGTTTATAAATCTCCAATAGTGGATTTTATAAAGTTATAAATTGGGATAAAGTTCTCAGGGCAAGCCAGAATGTCTTGGAGTGAAGGCGGGACATTATGATGTTTTTCTATTAGGTGGTCTATAAGTAGTAAGCGTTGAATGTTGAATGTCTGGCAGGTATAAAATATGTGTTCTAGTGTTTCATCCAGCTGCTGAGTACAATTTTGACATATGGGGGAAGAAATTATTTTCATACGGTGTAGATGAGACTTGAATCTACAATGACCAAATCTCAGACGGTTAATTTGTATGTAAAATTCTCTTTTCATGTAGATTTTACCGTTGTTAAACCAGGGTTTAGAGCCCACTTGCTTATTTATACCAGCATACCATACTCCTTTTGTCTGTACAGCTATGTTTCTGTTTTCTGCCCAAACGTTTACACACTTCATAAGTAGCTCCGGAATCAGATCTTGCCATGGGACTTTTATGGCGATAGTGTTGCCATAGTCACAGTAAGTATTTTTTAATCTGGCAAGGTAATCAGCATTCTCATTACCTGTCACTCCTACGTGTGCTGGTGTCCAAACGAAAATAATTTCCGTTGTTCTTGAATTTGATAATTTATAGAGTATTTCTTTGATTTCATACAGCAAATAGTGTGTGTTTTTACCACTATAGTTCATTAAGGCTTCCAGTACTGATTTACTATCGGACACAATTACAAATTTAAACTTATTGGAGCACATAATATCACTTTGAATAAATTTCAATGCCCATAAAATTGCGGTGGCTTCTGCAGAGAATATGCTCATATTATTTGGTAATCGAAATCCCTTACCATACTTAACGTTTTCATAATAAAATGCAGCAGATACACTGTTATCTGTCTTAGATCCGTCAGTATAAATAAATTGATGTTCAGTCCAGCATGATAATTTCATATCAACATCTTGTTTTGTTTGCAGATCAGAGTCTATTATAATATTCATTGACAGATATTTGCTTTCATATAAACCATCGTAACATGCCCAGTTTACACTAGAATGTACATTTTTTTCACAGATATATGCTGTTATTTCATGGAAGTTATCTAGAATATATGGGCTTTTAGAAGATAAAGATGATATAATGTGTGGGAAATTAATAATTTTATTCAAAAGAGGATGCCCAGTTATGGAATGAAGCTTTAATATAAATTTCTGTTTAATATATGTAAACCTAATTGGTAAAGGAGGAATATTGCACTCTACTTGCATTGAAATAATGGGAGTAGTTTTCATGGCACCTGTAATTATGCGAAGATTTTTGTTTTGAATTTTTTCAAGTTTATTCAGTAGTGCTGTGTTAGCACCATAATTGTAGAAGCTATATTCAAAATGTGAACGAACTATAGATTTGTATAGCATTAATAGTGATTTAGGGTCAGCTCCCCAAGATGTTCCAGATAGTGATCGTAAAATGTTTGTAGCTCTTGAAGCTTTGTCTGCTATGCCATTGACATGTTTCTGCCATGAAAGGTTTTTTGAAAATACAACACCCAAAAACTTAATATTATCATCAACAGGGAGTTTATGCCCATTATAGAATATATTTGTAAATAATTGTCTTGTTCTACTGAACACTACTACCTTTGTTTTGTCGGGATTTACATCTAGTTTAAGGTAAGTAAAATAATTGTGCAATTGAATTATAGCATTATTTAACTTATGTTCTACTGCTTGCATATCTGATCCAGAACAGTAGACTGTTAAATCATCTGCATATTGTAAATTATGAACATCAGTTCCTAAAATAGTGTTAAGTTTATGTATATATAAAATAAAAAGGAGAGGACTTAATATGCCACCTTGACACACACCTTTGTAAGATGGTTGTGGGCCAATTAAGTTATTTTGATGTTTAACATATAGCTGTCTGTTATTTAAAAAGTGAAATATCCATTTCAGTAGATTGGTAGGTAGTCCTAGCGATAATAATTCACTAATAAGGATGTTGTGATCTATGTTATTAAATGCACCAGTTATGTCAAAGAAAATACTGACTAGAAATTTGTTATGAGCAAGTGCATTGTAAATATCTAAATGTAAATGATTTAGACTTTCTACAGCTGATCGACCTTTTCTAAATCCAAATTGATTATAGGGTAATAAATTATTTGTTTCAGTGAAATATTCTAACCGTTGTTTTATTAATTGTTCAAATAATTTAGCTGCACATGATGTCAGAGCTATTGGTCTATATGATTCAGGACTATTACAATCTTTACCTGGCTTAAGAATGGGTACTAAACAATCTACCTTCCATGATACGGGAATTACTATATTTTCCCATAGTGAGTTATATACTTCTAAAACTACTTTCAGGCTAAAACTATCTAAGTTCTTAAACATTTTATAAGATATGTGGTCTATACCAAAAGTGGTATCCTTACGTGACTTTACTGCATTAGTAAATTCTGTGATAGTAAAAGGCTTCATAAAGAAAAGATCATGAGGTGAGTTGTTATTTGGGAGATCTATGTCTTGCTGTAAGTGACTGTTGGAAGTGTATTTATTCAAGAAATCTTGTATCCAATTATTTGAACAATTTGTAGTACTATTTACATAACTGTAGCTTTTATTGAATTTTCTTATATTAGTCCAAATAACAGAGAGTGGGGTTTGTCTATTGAATGTATCACAGAGAGACATCCAAGCTACTTGTCTTTCTTTATTAATGGTGAGTTTTTTTGCAGCTTGTAGTTTCTTAAATTCCAAGTAGTTTTCTAGTGAAGGATCTCTTTTGAATGAAATATATGCTTGTTTACATGTATCAACAGCCTGTGCACAGACTTGATTCCACCATGGAAGACTTAGTTTTTTCTTTGACCTACCAAGAGTAACTGTATTGGTGCTTTTAAAAGAATTAACCTGAGCTACACTGTCTATCAGTATTTTATTTAAAGTTTCATAACAAGTTATTGGATCAGATGTATCAAAACAAGTATTATGTACTTTAGAGCTTACCACGGTTTTAAACTTCTTCCAATCAACCCCATTGTAATTAGGTCTATTATAATTACTGCTTATGTTAAAATGATTTGTGTTTACAGGATTACATATGAGAGTTGTGTTAACAGGCAGGTGATAACTACATAATGGGTCATCATGAACATTCCAATTGCATCTTAAGGCTATGGAGGGTGATGCAATAGTTAGATCCAAAGCATTTGGTCGCCAAGTATGAGAACCAACGGTTGTAAGTGAACCGTCATATAATAAACATAAATTATTGTCATTGATTACATCTAACAATGTTGTGCCACGAATGTTAGTTGTGTGACAGCCCCAAATGGTATGGTGAGCATTGAAGTCTCCAGCAATCAGTATAGGTCCTGGTATGGACTTGATCAGCTGATCAAGGTGCATATAATCAAAATTAGAAGGGTTAGCAGAAGTTGGGCTATAGAAACTTACAATTGATAAAGACTCATTATTGATTTGAATTCTAATAGCTATGTTTTGTAGTGAATTATCATAATAAGTGTGCAATTTGGTATAACCTATGTAATTTCTAATTAATATGGCTACACCATTGTGTTTTGAACCTATATCTAATCTTTCAATTCTATATCCTTTAATTGTAATTATTTTTGTACTTTTTAACCAGGTCTCGGAGATAAGAGCTATATGTATGTCGTTGACATACAAATATTGTGCAAGAACATGTCTATGACAAAGCAGACTTTGGGAGTTCCATTGGACTATGTTGACTCTATCCATTTTGAGGTGGAGTCTTAGAGCAACGCGGGCCTTCGGCAAACCGACCTCCGTGTTGCTCCAAGGGTGAAGTTGATGTATTTTTACTGGAATTCAGTGTATCTATCAGTAAGGATTTAATAACTTGAGAGGTAATAGGATTATCATCTGTGGGTTTGTGGCAGTTTAATTTGACTAAAGTTGCAATAAGTAAGTTGACTATATGATCTGATTGTAATATTTTCTTAATGTTAAAGTCATTTGTGCCTTTTTGTAAATCTGGGAATTGTTTTTTATTAGAAATATCAGCATATGTTGGCTTTTTTTTATATTTATCATTATTTTTTTGTATTTCCTCCTTTTTTTTAGGGCATATTGATGATATGGCTATATGATTACCGTTGCAGTGTATGCACATGGCTTCTTTCTCTGTTTTAGTGCACTGCTTGAAGTGATGATTCTCACCGCAGATGGAGCATCTTTGGGCGTTTTTGCAGAACTTGCCTATGTGTCCGTAACGTAAGCAACGTAGGCATTGACTTACTGGTGGTATGTAAGGGCTTACCTCAAAGAACCAGCTATTTATATCAACACTGTCAGGAAGGGAAGGACAGGAAAAGGTGATGGCTACCGTTTGGGTGGGTAGTAGAACCGGATTCGATCCTTCGTCAAGTCCGCGACGCATCAGACGGCGCACGGATACGACATCTTTAGAGCTGGAAATGGCAGAATATATATTATAATTTGACATATACGTGGGCACACCGCGAATGACCCCAGTTATTTCCGTCAAGGTAGCTGGTATGGTAGCTTTGACATTTAGTTCTTTGTGGGCTTTGATGTTGTTAAGAGCTATGTTAGCTAACCCTGGCCTTTCAAAAATTGCTGCTATTTTATACCTGTTTAGACGCTTAAATCTTTTCACTCCTTTGTTGTATCGCTTTATTATTGAACCGAGCGCCATCAGGTCCCGGTCGCCTATTGGTTTCATATCTAGACTTTCATAAATTACTAAATATTCAAAATTCCCGCCATCCTCTGGATATTGGCGGGAATAATTTTCAGTTTTATAGACCTTATATCTATCCGCCGCTTGTGAAGCGGTGGACTCGTCGGAGTCCGATTCTTGTGGAAGCGGATCTCCATCCAGTTTGTGTTTTTTCCGCTTTCCCATTGCGAAGCAAGAAATAGATTAGATATACTTTTACTATACTTTTCTGTTTATTAATACAATTAACCACTTTTTTTTTATTAAAATTAAAAATCTCGCGTCCTTTCCGTTCAAAGGTTCCCGCCTTTTTTTCGTTGTAAACTTAAAGAGAATCACAACGCGAGCAGACGCAACTTGACGCAAGCCACAAAAAGGAAACAAAATGGCGTCAGTCAACCGAGTCCCAATTCTGGCAAGTTTGCAACAACAAAAAAACAAACTTGATAATTCATCTTTGAAATGTGGCGTAAAATGCAAGTTTGCTGCAATATTACCACAAATTTTTAATATCATTCTATAATTAATAAATTTGCAGCAGCTTTGTCTCAAATTTGTCTTTTCATATTTGAGGTGACAATATAAAATCAAACAAAATTCAAGTTTGCTGCAAGCTCTGTTGCTATCTGGGTATAGCCTATACATTGCACAACACATACATAGCCCAAGTGTCGTCGATATCACAGCCGTCGAAATGTTGCGGTACAAAATGCCCGTCGACCTTGACGGACGCTGTTTTTGACAGTTGAATAGCTACCGCCTAAAAAAATTCAAATCGACGGCCATTCCGACGCGTCGCTTTGAAGTTTCATTTCATTGCAGCACCTCATGAGCTGTCGTTTTGAATATTATTTTCTTTGAAAATAATTTTGGTCTTTACAATTTTAGCTTGCTTTTTTTAATTATTCTGCTTTCTAGCGACTAATTAAAACACTCTTTAATCTTTTCTTTACCTTACCTACTTAAACGTTTTTGCTGTATTGTTTGTTGTTTTCGTATGTTTCAGAAGGAAGAAATAAGCGAAGGAGTTGGAGGACGAAATTCCATCGTCGGCAGTCGCCCCCATAAAAGCCATAGTAGCCCAGTGTTAGGTGCAATAGGATGACAGAACCCAGTCGCCCCCATAAAACCATAGTAGCCCAGTATAAGGTGCAATAGGAGGGCTGAACCCATTCGTCGGCAGTCGCCCCCATAAAAGCCATAGTAGCCCAGTGTTAGGTGCAATAGGAGGACAGAACCCATTCGTCGGCAGTCGCCCCCATAAAAGCCATAGTAGCCCAGTGTTAGGCGCAATAGGAGGGCAGAACCCAGTCGCCCCCATAAAAGCCATAGTAGCCCAGTGTTAGGTGCAATAGGAGGGCAGAACCCAGTCGCCTCCATAAAAGCCATAGTAGCCCAGTGTTAGGTGCAATATGATGACAGAACCCAGTCGCCCCCATGAAAGCCATGGTAGCCCAGTGTTAGGTGCAATAGGAGGGCAGAACCCACTCGTCGGCAGTCGCACCCATAAAAGCCATAGTAGCCCAGTGTTAGGTGCAATCGGCATCGTAATCAACCGTCGGAATCGAGTTCAAGTCGACGACACTTGGGCGGGCGGTAGGCCCCCTGTTACTGCTAGATGACGTGGAAAACTCACTCACACTTCGAAGCAAAATCACAAATTTCGCTCGATTTTTACAATCGTTTTTCTCAATAAATCATGCAAGTTGTTAGAAAAACGGTAAACTTGCGCGCCTATCTATTGTAGAAAATTGATAAAATGGATAGTCCTATGGAAAAAAGTGTATACATATGTTCAGAATAATGATGTTACATAAAATGTGCGGAAGGGAGCTTAGGTTGGAGCATCCACCTTAATCGTAATATTTTTTAATACGTATGTATGGGAGACGACGTAAGCATTGCTCTATATCGATTTTGTCAGCAATAAAGTCCTTTACAATTTTATTAATTCTTTTATCAAAATCGATATCGCTCTGTCTTCGAGTGCCACAATCAATATATATTTCTGCTTGTATCATTCGAAATTCTTGTGACAAGCTTTCGTTTTTCAAGACTTGAATAAAAAAAAAGGTTTTTTTTTTAAACTTCTTTATTTTATAAGCCTAGTACAAAAAATAGGATTTTTTACACCTATTTTTTTATTTAAACGGTTAGTAGTGCGATGTCTCTGGCCATAGAAACATATGGTTGGCATTATTACAGGTTTCATCCATTGTTTGACATAGTAGTCATGAAAAAGATTTATTTCTTCGTCATTGATCGATATTTCTTGAATGGCCATTAATGCCTCTGGGAAATAACGTAATGGTAAATATGCAATAGAAGAGTATAAAGCAACTACTTTCTTGTGTGATTAATCAGTTGTTAGCTTTAAACTCTTAGCTTTTTTCCATAACGCCTGGGTATAATGGATCAAACAACCCCTGACGTCTGCTTGGGGAAATACACGTTTGGCGGCATTCATTATTCCTGTCTCGTAATCGCTTTGGATAACGTGAGGTTTAAAGTTGGGCAAATGTTTTATTATTAAAGAAAACAATCTGGTATATGTTGCTTCTTCCTTGTTAGGCAGGAGTGTAAAAATTATTGGAATTATTACTGTCTTATCTTCTGTGGTACTTTGAATAACGCTGTGTAATGTAAAGAGTTGGTAAAACGGTTTACTTACGCCTTTTAAAAGTAACATCAACTAAAATGTGTTTCATATAAATGCAATTATTTTGTGATCTGTGCACTCATCAAATAATAAAAAATTATTCGCTAGCTTATCGGGAATGTGACCATCACAAAAAATTGAAAATAGTATTTTAAAAACTTCCATCTAGCGCTCTAGCGCTGTATAAAATATTTTTTACATTACGAAAATTTGGAACGAGTTCCAAGTATTCTTCACTATTTTTAAAATTTTTCATGCATTCTTCAAAAACTGATGGGATAGGAGTTAATTTCTGGCAAACAAGTTGCTTACAATCATATAAAGATTTTTCAATTTCCATATTTTTTGCATTCTTCAAAAACTGATGGGATAAGAGTTAATTTCTGGCAAACAAGTTGCTTACAATTATATAAAGATTTTTCAATTTCCAATTTTTTTAATCCGGTCTACATGTAGGTATGCAGTTCTTCCCGCTTTTTGGTCAGACTCCAATTTGGAATTCGAATTGCATGTTTTATCTTGACAACGCCATAAAGTTGAACTTTTCTTGTTTGTTTTTTTTTTCAGTATATACCTATGGCCGGCTCTTATTAATGCTTACCTTTTTTCGTGGGAAGTAATTCAGATTCCGTTACACCAGAACTGCATCCAAGATTTTCCATTTCATAACAATTTTATAACACTAGGTACGAAATAGGTATACATACTTATTAATCCACAGATTTTTTTAATTTATTATCAATGTCATTACAGCCGCAGTATTTATTATCATTATTAAAGAGGTTGCATACACATTGTAAATTATAATTAGAAAATGCTACATTATCCGTTAGTCCGTAGTCCGTATCCAGGGTGAAAATTACGAGATTTGTGTAAAAATGTATGTGTGTATATGTACCGAAAAGTGTATCTAGGGGTAATGTTTACTCATGATTATAAAAAGTGTACCAAAGGGGAATAAAAGCGAGAATTTTCAAACACTGTTTGAAAATTCTCGCTTTTATTCCCCTTTCTCTATCTACCAGGAAAGTGTATCTTATGGGAATAATTCCCGGCGATTATGAGATGAACTTCGTGTATATTATTATTATTTATCCCGGACGGTGTGCCTCTTTATTTGGTACCGATGATTATGTCCGTGCCCATGGATAAAAAGTGTGCAGTAACGCAATTGTGGTAAACGCGTAAGTAAGTATTATCATTCAAAAAGTGACATAGTGAAGATATGGTACAGGTATCATGTATTGGGGGTGTGTGTTGGGTAACCTCCTCGAGTGTCGTTCCGACTCCGATCCCGCTGCAGTCCGGGGGGAACGAAATCGGAGCGGCCGGTACCGCCTGGATGGACCCACACTCGTGGGATATGCTATGAATATGAATCATAATATCGAAAATAAAACGGACCGGAAAACCAAAAAAAACAACAACACAGGCATTAACAAGGACAACGAGAGTGACGGAGCCTGCGCGGAGATCGCACAGCAGTCTTGCGTGGAGGTAACGCCAAAAACCTCGGCGGTGTCGGAGAATTTCGACACCGCAAACAGGCGAAGCAGGGCGAGTAGCCCGTCGGGGCTGGGTGTGAAGCAGACCCGAAAGCGCAGGAGGCGAACAAAGGCTCGGGCGGGGGAGGACGTGTCGGATGAGGATTATACCCTCACCGGGACGACCTCCTCCTCCAGCAGTGACGAGACGTCCAAGCCGGCGTCCAAGGTCGCTGCAGGCCGCCGAGGGGTGCGAGGTGGAACGAGGGCTGGGCCATCAACCCGAGCGCCCTCAGCCCCTGGGAGGGCTGTGCGAGAGTCGCCGTCGAGACCTTCCACCTTGGCGGTGCCGGAGCCGAGCACGCGGTCTCTATTGGAGAAACTCCAGAGGGTGGCCGCGTCGTTCCGGGGGTCCCCAAGCCCCGAACAGGAGTCGATGTTGAATACAGTGTTCAACATCGCCTCCGAGAATGAGGCCCTCGCGGAACAGCTGGCCGAGTCCCGGCTCGCTGCAGCCCTAGAGGAGTTAAAGAGGGTGGTGGCGAGTTCGGCGCAACCGGTGCCACCAGCGCAATTGGCGCAGCCGGAGCAGCCGGCGCGGGTGACGCGATCGACACGGTCGACGCAGCCGCCATAGTCAGCGTAATCGTCGCAGGCGGAGCAGCCGGCGCGATCGGTGCGGCTGCCGGCCCAATCACCGGAGGAGCCCTGGGTGACGGCTACTCGTGCGCTGGAGGAGCGGATGATGAGTCGGATGGAGGCCTTAGTGGACTCCATCCGTCGTCCGCCACTGGCGTCGCCGGTGGCCAGCTATGTGGCTGCAACCCGGAAGGGCCCCACCCGCCCGGTTGCAGGTGCATCCCTGCCGGAGACGGCTCCTCGGCCCCCTCCCACTCAGGGGAAGGGGAAAGGAAAAGGCAAGGGGAAGACGTCCTCAGCCCTGGCCCCCGCCCCAGCCGTGGCTCCGGTTACCTCCACCCCACTGGAAGAGGGCTGGGAGGTGGCTGGAGCCAATAAAAGCAGGCGGAAGGCCGCCAACAAGGCCAGGAGGGCCGCGGCCGCCGCGAAGGCAGCGCCGGGGAAGCTTCGTGTCCCTCGAACTACGGCCGTCGTCGTCACTTCACGTCGCCGTCAGCGGCGGAGGCAGCGTCGAGAAGCATGGGGTATGCCGAGGTGCTGGCCAAAGTAAAGGCCAACGTCGACCTCAGGGCCCTCGAGATCCCGGGTGTCCGGTGCAAGAGCACACGGACGGGAGCATGGCTTCTCGAGGTCCCTGGCGCCGCCAGTGGCCCCAAGGCCGACGCCCTAGCGGCTTGGCTTAGGGAGTCGCTGGATGCAGCCGACGTCCGGGTGTCCAGGCCCATTAAATGCGCAGAAGTGCGCATTACGGGCCTGGTCGACTCCGTCACGGCAGAAGAGCTCAGGCTCGCCGTGACGGAGGCCGGGGACTGCTCCCCGGACACAGTCAAGGCCGGAGCGATACGCTTCGGCCGCGGTGGACAGGGGGCAGCAGTTGTCGGCTGCCCTATCGCGGCGGCCCAAAAGGTCGCTGACGGGCGGAGCCTCCTAGTAGGAGGCTTCCTGAGGGCGCAGGTACGGCTCCTGCAGGCCCGACCGGCCAGGTGCTTCAGGTGCCTGTCGGTGGGCCATGTGGGGGTGTACTGCACGGCGGAAGTGACGGCGGGGTGACCGTTGCTTCCGCTGTGGCCAACCCGGTCACAAGGCCGGCACGTGCGACGCCCCGCTGCACTGTTTTAGGTGTGCAGCGGGGCACAGTGGGCCATAATCGCCGACCCATACACCCACCGGTTCCTCGGGCCTGCCTGGGAAACCGCGCTGGATGGTACGGCGGCACTGGTGCACAACCCGCATGCGCATGTTTGGAGCGGGGCCAGTTTCCGAAATTGTGGAAGACGGGGAAACTGGTCCTCATCCGGAAGGAGGGGCGCCCGGCGGACTCGCGGTCCGCCTACCCCATAGTGTTGCTCGACGAGGTGTGCAAGCTCTTTGAAAGAGTAATTGCGAAGCGCCCGTCGAGCACCTCTCAAGAGTGGGGCCGGACCTGGCGGATGGCCAATATGGCTTCCGCCAGAGGCGCTCCATCGTGGATGCCATCATGCGCGTGAGGGCTCTGGCGGAGGATGCAGTAGCCCGGGGTGAGGTGATGTTGGCGGTGTCCCTGGACATCGCCAACGCATTCAACACCTTGCCCTGGAGTTGCATTAGGGAGGCGCTCGTGTATCACGAAGTGGCTCTCTACCTCCGCCGCATTGTCGGGGCGTATTTGACGGAGAGAGCCGTCATCTACCCAACCGTGACCGGTCTCGGTCGGCGTGAAATGTCGTGCGGTGTTCCACAGGGATCGGTCCTGGGGCCGCTCCTGTGGAACATCGGATACGACTGGGTGCTTCGCGGTGAGCTCGTAGGCTTTGCCGCCGTCACGTGCTACGCGGACGACACGCTCGTGATGGCGTGCGGGGCGACGTACCGCGAAGCGACCCTGAAGGCCATGACAGTGGTTGCCCAAGTCGTTGAGCGGATCCGGCGGCTGGGTCTCGAGGTGGCTCTGCATAAAACCGAGGCCCTGTTCTTTCATGGGCCTCGGAGCAAGCCACCCGAGGGATCCAGTCTCATCGTGGGAGGAAATCGCATCGGCATCAAGCCCCAAATGAAATATTTGGGGCTCGTGCTCGACGGCCGATGGGACTTCGGAGAGCACATCCGAAGTCTGGCCCCCAAATTGAAGGGCACTGCTCTCGCTCTGGCGCGGCTGTTGCCCAACATGAGGGGGCCCGATGACCCCTGCAGGAGACTCTACGCGGGGATCGTGCGGTCCATGGCCCTGTATGGGTGCCCAATATAGGCGGAGGCCCTGAAGGCCGGAAGTGTGCGGATGCTGCGCGCTCCGCAGCGAGTGATGGCCATCAGGGTCATCCGCGGGTACCGCACGATCTCCTTCGAGGCGGCGAGTCTCCTTGCCGGAACTCCGCCATGGGACCTGGAGGCGAGAGCCCTTTCACCACTGGTACAGGCGCGGGAGCAGGGACGGAACCCCGAGCATCGAGAAATCGAGGCCGTGCAGTCCCAGCTCCGCCAGGCCATCGTGGTGGAGTGGAAGGAACGACTTGGGCGACCAAGCGCAGGGCACGCAATAGCGGCGATAAGGCCCATCATGGAGGATTGGCTAGAGGGGACAGGGAAGCCTCTCGTACCGACTGACGCAGGTGATCTCCGGGAAGGGGTGCTTCGGGGACCACCTGCATCGGATCAGGAAGGAGCCAACGCCTGAGTGTCATCACTGTGACGCGAGCGAGGACTCAGGGCTTCACAGGATGGCGGAGTGCCCGGCGTGGGAGGCGCCGAGGCGTGACCTCGTGGCAGCCATCGGGGTGGGAGTCCTCTCGCTCGGCAGCATGATTTCGGCAATGGTGCGAAGCGCGAGCGCGTGGGCCGCCGCCACCTCCTTCTGCGAGCATGTGATGCTGGCGAAGGAGATGGCGGAGCGCGCCCGGGAGAGATTCAAAACTCTCCCGGCCCGCCGAGCCCGCAACATACTCGCCGCGCGTCGCAGGCGACTCAGGCGCCGAAGGTCGCTCAACGACCTCCGTCCTCCATGAGCGCAGGCCTGGGGGTGGCAGGTGAGGCCGCCTGTCATCCCAGCAGAAGCAGGCCGGAAGGGTGGGGCGACTAGCGCCCCTCCCCCAAACCGGGGCAAGACGGGGACACCGTGGTTCCCAAACCCGAGGGGGCCATCTCGAAACCGGAGATGGCCCAGGGTCAGTCGGGGTGCGAGGGATATGCTCTATGGGCAACCTTCCAACGGCGTCTGTAAACCCGAGACGGCGTGCGGTTTTAGTCGGTTCAAGCCCGACATAACCGCCCCCGCTGGCTGGCGGGGGGGTATCCGAAGGGATTTCCGCACGAAAAAAAAAAAAGGTATGTTTTGATTATTATATAAAAGAAATAAATAATTATGATTGTTTCATTATTGGGAGAGCCCTAAAAATTAGTCTCAATTTTATGTTTCAATAGTTCATTACTTAAAATGTAACTTTTGGTAACGTTTTAAGTAATGAAAACGTAATTGTAAAATAGTCGATAATTTTTTTAAGTATACTATCATAATAGCAATATCCTTACGCTGTATGTACTTAACATATACATATTTATATAAATAAGTTTAGTTACGCCAATTAGCACCAACGGCTTAGTACTTGATGTAAATAAAACACATATTAACTTAAGTCATTTTACTATGAACAGTCAAAAATCTTGTTACATATTTCCTAACTTAAAGTTTATTTTATATTTCATAATTTCGTAATTTTGACTTTGGTTTATTTATTATGGGTGTCACTCTCGACTGATAATTTGACTTTCTTATAACAATTGCTACATCTAGTGTTCTATTAACTAATTTCAGTATTTATTTAGAAACAATAATAATTATGAAGTACATCAAAAGAACAGGTACTGCAACTTTGTGAACAACAGATAAAAGAAATACAATCACAAAGAGTTTTCGCAGTGACAAACGCTTGCCGACGGAAGAACCCCACATAAATAAATACTTAACAATTTACCTAAACTTAATTAGTCAGCTTCGTATTTTCCTTAGAGCCAATTAGCTCATAGCGATATCTCATGTACACAACTTTCATCCTGTCCCACATGTTCTCAAAAGAGTCCAGTGCAGGCCTGACATCAAGAAGCGCAAATTGATACTTGTTATCAACTTCTCCGCCGTCATAATAATCAATCACATACCGAACTTCTTTTCCGCATCTATCAACAATCCAGTCATGTCTGTCAAACGGTAATTCATACCTGAAAATCACAAAAGAAATTTCAATTCATACCTGAAAATCACAAAAGAAATTTCAGTATGATCTTATACCTTTTTTTTTTTTTTTTTTTTATCGTGCGGAAATCCCTTCGGATACCCCCCCGCCGGACAGCGGGGGCGGTTATGTCGGGCTTGCACCGACTAAAACCGCACGCCGTCTCGGGTCTTCAGACGCCGGGGTGTAAGGTTACCCATAGAGCATATCCCTCGCACCCCGGCTGAACCTGGGCCATCTCACCACTAACAGCATCGCTCATCCTGTCTCCTCTGAAAGCAGAGGAGTACGGAGAGCGATGTGTTCCCGCCACGTTGGGTATTGGCCGACGATCAATGCCAACCCTATGAAGGGGTGAAGGGGAAGCCATTGACCGCCGCCCAGGGTGTACCGGCCGCTCGATTCCGTTCCCCCCGGACTGCAGCGGGATCGGAATCGGAGCGACACTCGAGTAGGTTACCCAAGTATGATCTTATACCTATATTATTAAAACTTCGTCTGCTTAAATTAAAATTTAAAAATTAAAAATGACTGCTTCAGTTTGAAGAACAATTGCTGCTAAACTACAACTTTCTATACTTAATCCAAGTATGAAACTAGTGAATACAACACCATTGTCATAGTAATGGGGGCCACAAAAGTACAAAATAATTGTGAACACATGTTTTTTTTTACTTTATTTGGTATGTATTATCTTTTAATTTATTTAACGTTTCTAACACCATTGTCATAGTAATGGGGGCCACAAAAGTACACAATAATATTGTGAACACATGTTTTTTTTTTCCTTTATTTGATATGTATTATCTTTTAATTTATTTAATGTTTCTTATTATCGGACTAACTAGTGAATAGACCATGTCAAAAGGCCAAAAAGGAACCCTTATAAGATTACTCTCTTTTCCTTTGTCTGTGTGTCACCACAGCTTTTTTTAAATGTAATTTTGTAGATTATGCTATTCAAATTTTACATCATTTAAAAGATTTACAATATCTATAAAATTGACGAAATAATTATTAATAATACAGAATGTTTTTTTTTCAAAATCAATGGATGTGATTCCTGGCTTAGAGTATTGATTTATTTTTAATCTAATGATGCCGTTTGAGGTTTCATCAAAATCAGGCTCGAGACTCCCTTGAGCATTTTTTGCTATTCCTCATAGTTTCAGATTTGGGCATTCACACCCAGTTGAAAATTAACTCCTAAATGGCTGAACCAATTGGGATGAAATTTTGTGTGAAAAACACAACCAGTGGGTGGCACTGCTGTGGGTATGTCACCAAATTTGATAAATGTGGTGCTGCTTTTTTAGCAGACTACACCTCTATGTCGTCTTCCAGGTCCGCTAACATAAAATAGATTAAGTAGAAACAGTATAATTTACATACCCAAGCCAAGAACGTATGCGGGCTCTGGGACTGTAGTCTGAAGCTTTGCCACCAAAACTTTTTAGTCGTGGATGTCCACATTCCTTTGCATGTAAGGCTTCCCATTTCATAACCTCTTGCCATGCCTGTCAAAGCAATTTTTTTTAATAATATACATAGTTGTACCATTTTGTTAATTCTTATATTATAAGAAAGAATTGTGATTTGGGAGTAACCCTGGCTACAAGTTTTTATCTGTGTGAAAATATTCACCATGCATTAGCAAAATGCAAACAACCACACCCTACATACCTAAAAGACTAGGTCCTGTAAATTGTTACTCAACATGATGTCTTTCAGGCTTACTGTATATTTAAATAGCTTTTTGAAATCCCAAGTATGATCATCCAGTGGCCAATTTTTTTTTTAATCATTCATAGGCCTCATTGTGAAATATACTTAGATAATTTAGCAACACTACAGTATTATCATTGAAGACTAAGTAAAGAATTACCTGTTCATTATTAGCATTGTGTATTCTAATTATATCATCCATGTCTTTCTGCTTAATGTCTTCATCTTTCCAACGCCAACCCTTGCGGAGCATAGCATTCCAGAACATTTGCTGGCTAGGATACACCCAGAACTCTGTAGAGCCATCTGGCATGGCACGAGGTATTGTAGACACTTGTCGTTGGATGGGGAGTTCAAATGGTTGATCTGGGGCAGGTTGCTGATTGGCTGGTGGCATCTAAGGTAAATTATATCCATCATAACAAACTCAAATACAGCACAGATAATAAATAGTGGCACTCATCAGAGGACACCTATGCCAGGAGGTGTACAAAAGTTGTTTAAGACGGAAAAAAATCCAGAATAATTTGATACATCATAACTAACACAAGGATTCTTAATAAGTATAAAAATGACAATTTGTGCAATCAAGATAAAAAAAGCTCTTTCTCCTATGCTACCAATAATGTTGTCTTACCATATTATATGGATTGATATCATTGCCATGCTGAACAGGACACTCAGATTTTTTTTTCGGATCCTCTTGCTTTTGCTCTGTCTTCTTGTGCATTGGACATTCTGGTGGAGGAACCGAGTTACTTCCTATATTTGACACTCTTATATCAGCGTCAGCTGATACAGAATTTCCCATTTTTAAGATGTCTTACGTAAGATTTACTATAAAGGTTAGGTATAAAATCAACTAGACATATTTCATTATACAACTGAGATTTTATGAACTCACACTGTCAATAATTAGAAATGACAAATTAATTGATCAAAACTTATTTTTCTTTAGACTTTTCGATCTAGATCCTCAATGTAAATAAGTTATGTCATAAGCAAGCAAAGCAAGCCTCAACTATAATAGGAATGGCCAATGAATAAAGGAACTTTTTTTTAGACTGTTTTTCAATCAATAACGAATAGACTATTTATTGTTCAGTGATAAACTAGTTGAATGACAAACTATTTTAGTAAAGAATCGACGTCGTCGAATAGAACGACAACTACACAACACACGTGTACGTCACAGAAGTCACAGATTCACACATTCCATCGAGCGGTTAACCGTCTACAGCAGGGTTTCTTAAAGTGGGGTCCGATATATGCGTGCTAGGGGGACCCCTCAGCAACTCAATTATTTCTTAACATTAATGATAAAAATGTGAAGTAAACTAAGTACCTAACTCATACATAATTTGATTGAACAACTTACGAATATTTCTTGAAGTTTATTTCTTAGTGAAATCAAAAGGTATGTCACAATAGAATTGTTACCTACGTGTATTTAACTAAATTAAGATAATATGTTGACAAAACATTGTTGTTGTCTGTACATTACTTAGCGTAGGTAGGTAGGTATTTAAGTATCTCTCCTTGCAGATCTAGTAGGTATTATTACTATGTATATATTATTTATTAATTATACATAATACGAGTATGAATACATATTTAACGTGTATTTAATTATGTTTTATTGATAATAATCTGCACAAGTACATACTTAAAATTTTATTTCTTTCTTTTTTAAATAGGTACACTTCTGCACTCATATCATAACATTTTATCACCATTAGGTTTGCTGTGAGAATACTCTCATAGGGTTATCAATATTTTGTACGTAATTTTATAAGTATATAACTTATTGTTTCAGCCCGTTTAAAATGTCAAAGAAACGCAAGTACGACGATTCTTATGTCAAGTTTAGTTTTACTTACACGACTGAACGAGAAGGAACTCAAAATCCGCAGTGTTTTTTATGTGGTAAAGTGCTTGCTAATGGAAGTATGAAGCCAGCAAAGTTGTCAGAACATCTTAAGACTGTAACACCGAGGAAATATATCTGACAGCATCGAAGATTTCTCGACTAAAAAGGCTCGGTTCGAGAAGGCTGGCACTCTACCCAAACTTGGATTCACCCCGACGAAAAAACCATGCGTTGAAGCATCATACAAAGTTGCTTATCGTATTGCTCAGCAAAAGAAGCCACACACTATCGCGGAAACATTAGTGAAGCCTTGTACACTGGATATTGTGGAACTTGTGTGAAAGATAGAAAGTTGAAGCTGTTCCCTTATCAAACGATGTTATTCATAGTAGGATTGTTGAAATGTCCTCAAATATTCAGCTCTTGGTATTTGTGCGTTAAGTTCAGCATCAAACGCAAAGTATCAAAGAAGAGTTTCTTTTTGCGACTCACTTTTGGAGACTACAAAGGCTTCAGATGTCTTTGAGATGATAAAAAGTTTTTTTATTGAACAAAAAGTCGATTGGAAGACCAAGCTTGGAAGTATTTGTACTGATGGCGCTCCCGCAAAGCTGGGTAACACATCTGGTTTTGCTGCTCTGGTCAAGAAAGAGATCCCTCATGTAATAATCACTCATTGTTTCTTACATCGACATGCTTCGGCTTCACGAACTTTGCCTGCTTTTTTAAAGGAAGTTATATCTACATGTGTCAAAATAATTAACTTCATCAGAGCAAGAGCCTTAAACCATCGTCTGTTTAAAAAACTTTGTCAAGAAATGGGGTCCGAACATGAAGTACTGCTTTACTATACTGAAGTTTGCTGGCTGTCAAGGGGACAAGTCTTGAAGCGTTTGTTTGAGTTAAAAGAAGAAGTGTCACTTTTTCTGAAAGATAAAGCAAGTTTACTTTACGAATCTTTTGAGAACGAAAATTTTGTACAAGGGCTAGCGTACTTAGCAGACATATTTAACCATTTAAACGAGATTAACCTGTCTCTTCAGGGTCCTGCAGTGACCATCGTAGATGCGACCGAACGGTTGAAAGGCTTTTTGACAAAACTGCCACTTTGGAAAAGAAGGGTGGAAGCGGGTAACATAGCAAATTTTTCGGTGTTGGAACAGTTGCTAACACAGTGATGGCACTATGAAAAATTTATCAAAAGTGGTACCAGCAGAGGTGTCAAATTAATCTTTCAAGTCAAAATCTGGAAATATTACAGAAGTCGTTTGATGGTTACTTTAGCTCAGAACAGCTCAACAAAGAAACATGGGTGCGGAGTCCATTTGTAATTGATTTGAATAACATCAGCGATGAGGATCTCACTAAAGATGACATAATTGACATGAGAACTAAAGAAGTCCTGAGAGCTGAATTTCATGCAAAAGATCTTGGCGAATTTTGGTCTTCATTGACTCCAGCTTACCCTCTTCTTGTCAAACGAGCTATGTCCTTTCTGATACCTTTTGCAACAACGTATCTTTGTAAGGCAGGGTTTTCGGCTCTAGTGACGATAAAAACAAAAAATCGCAATCGATTGAACGTAAAAGATGATATGCGCCTTGCCTTATCGAAGACAAAACCACAATTTAAAGTGCTCATTGAGGCCAAACAACAGCATCCATCTCATTATTTATATTCTATTTTTTTATAATTAGTATGTGTTAGTAATTGTACCAATAAAAGTGATTCTTTAATTTTGTTTTTTTTCTACAATAGGTCCGTGGCATTTTAGGAATTCTTAAAGTGGTCCGTGACTGCAAATAGTTTAAGAACCACTGGTCTACGGGTACGCGACATGTAGGTACGTACCGGGCAATGTAGAACAATATTCCCGATTCAATTCTGGTGGGTGGACGCTTCAGCTACCTTCGGCTCGGCGAGCAAATACCTACTTATATGACAAGCACTGTGGCGTAGCGGTGGTTCGACTGCTAAGTCAGTGGTCGCGGGTTCTATTCCCGCTCAGTGCAAATAAGTATATGCATTGCTCTAGGTGTTTCTATGCATGATATATATTAATTAAAAAAAGACAATTAAGCGTAATTTATCCTAGAATATATTATTAATATTTATAATGTTATTTCACAAATACAATGCTGCTTTTTTCTATCACATTTCGAAGTTCATTTATATATAATTGTTTTAATTATGATATGACCAAATGATTTTTAAATGTTATCGTGGCTATAAAAAGGCAGCTGATTAAATCCAAATAAAATTACATGTAAATAAAGTAAGCAGGTACCATAGAAATATTTTAATTGATTCCATACCAACAGAACGTGAAATTAACTTTTTTTTAAAGATTAATGTATTTTTATAAAAATGAAGTTATGTTAAGAAGAAATTGTAACAAAACAACTGTCAATGTTCATTTCAATTTGCAGTGACAATATCGTTTAAAGTTTATCGTATTACCTAAACATAACTCGTCGATGATTCTTGAACTTGTGGTTTATCCGTTGATGAGCAAACGTAAACGCTCAGACGTTTACGTTTAAAAGTTTTAGATAACAACAGATGAACTATAATAACTTGAAGCGCTCATGTCAACGTCATAAACTAGTTGTAACCTTAGACTGTTTTATGAACTAGTTTATAGTCAACGGTAAACAGTTGGTAAACAGTCTGGTTGCATCGACGGCAAAAGCGTCAACGACTCACCACTAGTCTCAACCAGTGCTGCCAGCATAGATTACTATACATACTAGAGATAGATAGGGAAATCGGGTTTCAATGAGTTTTCGGGCAAATCAACTTCTTCATTGTTCGATCAAAAATGTTTTTGATTTGATATAAAATATTTTTTTGAAAATTAAATACTACTTTTATTTGTCTTACGTGCGTTAAACTACACGGGCTTCACCCCACCGGAGCAAACGGTGAGATGGGTATGTCGGACTTGAACCGACTAAAACCGCAAGGTGTTTCTAGTGTCAGCCATGTTGTATGGGGAATCTGATGTACCCATAGATATAAGAAGAATAGGTGTACCCTAGAAAGGATATCCCCCAATTTGAACCCTAAGTTGTTGGAGGAAAATCGATATTTTTATGGCTAAATAAACTGTTTCTTCATTATTCAATCGAAAATTAATTTAAATTAAAAATCAAAAAATCAATTCAAAGTTGATTTCAACATTGGGGCGAGTTATAATTAATAAAAAAAAAACGAACAGACATTTTTGTCATTTCCCGCGGTAACACTGAATTCCACGCAAATCGGGGATTTTCAGCGCTGAACAAAGGGGTGTCCACTTTGAAAAAACATCGATGTTTTTTTTGATTCGATACATCGCAACTATACATCGATGTCTTTCGATGTATCGGATGAAAACATCGATGTTTTTTAAACATCGAGTACTTTTTCTAAAATTTTATTACAAAATCTAGTGGGGCGGAAATCACCCAGTGATTGTCAAACTTCGGGCCAAACTTAGATATTTTTGTTGCAGTATTTTTATTCAAAATTACAGACCTTAGGCTTTATGCATATTATTCGACGCGTCTTTATAATTATATTGAGCAATAAATATGAAGAAAATGAAATCAAATCAAACGTCTTCGACGTCAAAAACACAAAAAAATGATTTTATATTTCAGTTTCTTTCAAAGTCTGGTTGTTTTATGTAAATAACTAAATATACAATATACGTATTGTCATTGTCACTCAAATGTCAAAGTCAAATACGCGTTACTCTGATAACTCGAAAGAAACTCACTTGTAAAAGTTTTTTAGGGACAATTTGTATGGTAGGTACCCGAAACCTTAAACGTACAAACCCCAAAATCTAATCAGTTCTTCCCATTAACCAAACAAGATGATTGGCGAAAGATTTTTTTAAATCGGATAAGTGACCAACAGACAGACCGACACAAAATTTTTTTTTGCTTAATTAGACTTAGAATCATGTGAAACGTCGAGAAAAGTGATAAAAAGAGGGTGTAAGATTTTGATTTTTTTTGCGTGATTTTAAGACTTCGGTGTCCACCTGGTTGGTGGCCCGAAGTAACTCGAATAATGTGGAAAGTGACCCATCTCAAAAGAGGCCATCTTTACATAGTAATTTTTTTTACAAAAAGTTTATGAAAAGAGCTAAATCCATTATTTTATTATAGTTTAGATAATAATCTTTCATAAAATAATAGATTTAGCTCCTTTCATAACGAGTAAGTAAAAGAAAATACAAGTAAAAGCCATGTGTCAGAAACATCTGTATTATATCTTACAAAAGGTCAAATAAAAAAAAAGCACTAAATAACCCGCAACATTTTTACTAAGTCTGTCATGATAATGTATTGATTTGTTAAGAAATCTATGTATACAAGTAGACGAATGTATTGCTAACAAATATCTTATTTTGGTTTCACAAAACCAAATGTAATTAAATGTTTATAAACATAGAAACTCGCTCGCCAGCCAACATGAGAAAAGTAGTTTTTTTTTATTGTCACTGAGTCCATATTAGAGAATTCGGAATAATGATGATTTCATAATAGTAATAAGTAATATTTTAGTGGTAAAACTTAAGTTTTTTTTTACTAAGCTCAAACCAAAGAGGATATAAATCACTACGTGGCCTAACTCGTCTATCACCAATTCGATGTTTTTTTTTAAAACATCGATGCATCGAGTATTTTGAAAGCTTTTCAAAACATCGGATGGATTCGATGTTTTTCATTGCAAACATCGATGTTTTCGATGCATCGATGTATATCGAATATCCCTACTGAACATGTTAGATTAGTATGTTCAGCGCTGCCAATCGTGGGGAAAATCCCCGATTTGCGGAGAATTGAATAGATTAGATTAGTCTTCATTTGTTGTGACAACTTCGCTTGCATGAACCGTGAATAAAAGAGCTGTTCCAGATAACATTCAATTTTATTTTATGGAACTACCTATTTTGAACTAACTAATAGCATTTAAATTTATTTCATTTCTTCTTCATATAATTCAAATACTTTTTGGCGTTGAAACTGTCTTCGATATCATCAATTATTTTCACTTTCTTTTTGGGTTTCCTTTTCTCTAATCTATTTTTTTTTTCTTCTTCGGTCAGCTGTGATAAATCTAATGGCAACTGAAAAATAAACATGTAATGCCAACAATGTTAAGAAAAGCAAAATTATCTATCTATACTATAATATTATAAAGCTGAAGAGTTTATTGTTTTGTTTGTTTGGTTGAACGCTCTAATCCCAAGAAATACTGGTTTGAATTGAAAAAATATAAATATTTGTGTCGGTAAGCCTATTTATCTTCTATATCATTATTTACTATCCAGGCGAGTGGAGCAGTAATCATATATATCAAGAAATCGGGCAAATATTCATACATTTTAGTAAGAATAATACATTACAGGCATGTATGTGTGGGGTAAATAGGTGCTATGGGGGATCGAAGTATGTCTCGAGAGAAGCCGCAGGGGACAGCTAGTAGTTAAATATTATTATTTGCAGCCTTTGCTGTTTCAATGATGGTAGAGCCATGCTTATCTGAGCATCACTTTGGTGGTTCCACCTGGGTAGTACCATCCTGCCCATTTATATTAACACTAGCTGTGCCCGCGACTTCGTTCGCATGGACTTAGATCTGGGTTTTATTTATTTCGCGCGGAAGCCTAATTCTTTTTTCATAATTAATGTAGCCTAAGTTACTCCTTATTACATCAGCTACCTGCCAATAAAAGTCCCGTCAAAATTGGTCCAGCCACTTCAGAGATTAGCCAGAACAAACAGACAGACAAAAATTGAAAAAAAAATATTTTAGTGTATGTACCGTATATATATTCATATATACATGAAGTAAAAAACAGTTATTTTAATATTACAAACAGACATTCCAATTTTATTTATATGTATAGATTAGGTTCAGAGTATACACAGATATTTAGATAACTAAAGTCAATAATTAATAATTATGTTGTTGTGTTGACAGAGCTTATATATATATAAATATCCATCAACATTTAGTGCTGTCACATGGTCCTATATGGTCCCACCAAGGCCTTTGGGGCCAAGCCAACGCTACCTTCAAGCCCTGATTGATGAACGAGGCCCTGACGCAGGCTTTCATCTCTGGGTTGGGAGGCCAGACAACTATTTCCCCATAAAAACCATGTAAGCCAAATCAAGTAATGGACCTCAGGCTCCTAAGTGAAAAACTGGGATGCATCCGGGAACAATGCTAAAATAAGATGATGATTTAGTAGTATCAGACACATTTAGTTAGTTTTTGAAAAATTCTTGACAAAATGTTTGCCAACATGACACCAATTACATTAGTAATAAAATTATACCAAGTAGGTGCCAAATTAGTTAACATGCTGAATCTTATTTTAAGTAAGAACAAGACCATGACGATATTCGTACGCATATCCTTAAGCTTACACAGGTGTCAAAACTTATAAATTTAAACAAACCTTAATTATTTTTCGAGGTTCATGATATCTTACGTTTATTGAGGCTCCATCTGGTAACACGACCGTTGTGGGATACATTCTAGGGTAAATATCTCTATGTATCTTAGTAACGCTAGAGAGAGTATTGTTCAAATACCTTTTAGTGGAAATCATTGGTAGTGACGACTTAAAATTCAATAGCACTTTTGTATTCATGGCTAATTATAAGTAAATATGCTATACTATTTTTATAGTAATAAAAGTAAACAAAGGTGCATATGTCACTCTACTATTTCCAAGAAGAAATTATGTACACATACTATCTTATTATTATCAATTTTTGCTATAACATTGCTATTAATATATTAATATTTGCATTTACTAACTAAACTTACAATGAAGAATTATGTAGTGTAGTGACCATAGATTATTATATTTAGACTAGAAAGTAGTGACTGAGGTTAAGCCAGTGTTACCACAACAGATTTTTATTCGACTTTTTGTCTCGATATATAAACTATTTCTTGCAGACTTTATCGTAAGATAAAAAATCACTTGATCTTTACTCATATTTAAATCCTTTTCATTTTGCTAATGTCATATTTCAGTATTGTGTTGAGAAGGCAAGTACAAGAATTCGGAGTTTGTTTATTTTCGTTGGAGTTCTAGTATTGAAATTATTATTTTTTTGTCAAAATTCAGTGACTGTAGAGGTGGTAGGAGGAGGTAGAGTGATGTAGAGGAACGGGATGTGATGTTCCTTCAACATAAAGGCAGGATCCTCTGACCAGGCAAGGTGATCACGCCTGGCGGGCCGCGGCCCAAGTTGCCTTTTGGTGTTCTATAAATTATGTTATACCATCGCGCGAACTTCACTTTCGCGAATCAAGGATCGGTAGTGACGTAGTAGTTAGTAGTATCGTAGTAGTTCAACTTGTTGTCACTTAGGCGCTGGGTATAAGCGATAGTTATACCGTATAACTATCGCTATCAAGTTCGGTCAGTTTCTATTCAAAAATAAAACTAGGGATGCGATGCAGTTAGCCGATCGTAAGAAAATTGAGCCGAGCGAGCATTTTTTTTATTTCAAAATCTGAAAAATTCAATTTTTGCGCGCGCGAACTTTTTCCATTAGTTTCAATGGTAAATTTGTTTTTCGGTGATAATTCCTCAATGGTATGTCCGATTTTTAATTTTATGGTCTCAAAACATGCCCCTAGATTGTCGTTATGACCATGCCAAATTTGGTTGAAATCAGATTTGTGGTTGCAAAGGAGTATCCGAGTTTGTAAGCGGCTATCCCGCATATAAACAATCAAAAACTAAGTCAAAAAGATAGGGAAAAATAAAATTTCGGTTGAATTTAGTTCAGCATCAAGTGCTAACCGCTTCTTAAGTAGTTCAATCCTATCGCAATACAATGCTACTTCTATTCCGGCTTACAACATTTTGAGGATGGGTATAGGTCGTCGGGTGCCGTTAGACCTGTCAATGGATGATTATGTTGAACCCATTGAACTCTCTGAAGGTGTGGGCACTATTTTGAAGGCCCGACGATTTAATCGTAAAATATTTGTGGACAGTAAAATAATCTGGGTGCCTACCCAGACTGTCGTGGAGCACCGCGATTAACCAACAATCGGTGAGTCATGTATCAACTATGTTTACCTTAAAATTGTGGTATATATATTTCTTACTGACAACACTAACCACTATAGTCGTTGGCTAGGACAATGACACAAAAAAAGATGGAGGTAGGTAGAACGAGCGCGGCGAAGTTCACCGCTCGAGAGCCAGAATGACGTTGGAGTTCAAGTAAGATCAAGATCACCGGTTCTGTGAGTGCTTATAATTATTATATTATACACAATGGTTGGTTGTAGGACTCGACAACCAACAATTGCCCGACCAAGGCATCAATACCAATAGTAACACTGTAGTTGTTACTAAGACAAGCAAAGTCAGAGACTCGTACGAAACCGATGTGAGGCAAGTCGCAAGACAACAGGGGGAGCTATGGAGGCTCCTCGGCCCCATTAAGGGCCACTCAATATCCCAAGTAGGGGATCGTATACAGGCGAGAACACGTAGTGATCGTTGCTCGCTCCACAGCACTTGGGTTGTGGCGATCCCTGTGATGTCATAAGCTCGTGCAGACGAGGCTTGACCGTAGCCGTGCCGCCAGCCACGGGTCACTTGGAATAGTATACAATACGGGCTCGTAGTTTCTCTGCGTCAATAATAAACCAGTGACCCTTGTCAGAAAGGTCAAAGAATCAATATTGAGTCCTAAAACCAAATCATATCTATATGCCGATACTCGAATCAACAAGCTATTTTGTCGTCTATTACATCCTCATTCCACAACGTGGCGACACAGACAGTTGTTATTACTTTTCAGGTTCAAGTTCTTCCTGAAGTGATTTACTCTTCCCATGCATCTCTCCCTGTGCTGTCTTCCCAACTATACAATGCCTAGTATGCTGCAGATTCGGACACATGAAAGCTCATTGCCGCTCGAAGCCACGATGTGTTCAATGTGCTCAACCCTATTTGGTGATGATTGCGAAGTTCCCGAGGATGAATCATCTTGTTTATACTGTTCAGGTTCTCATTTTTCTATTTTGTCCAGAACAGGGTAAACAGAGGTTAATTAAAATGTGTATGGGTGAAGAAGGTTGTTCTTATATGGAAGCTTGAAAAGCGTATCCCACCCATTCGCGTTCTTATGCTGCCGTAGCATCATCTAACCTCACGTTAAGGGACCCGATGCCCCCACTAGGAGACTGTACCGGGGGATCGTGCGAAGCATGGACGTGTACGGAGCCCCCGTATGGGCGGAGACTCTGGCGGCCCGCAACGTGGCTGTTCTAAACAGCCCGTTGAAAGCGATGGCCGTCAGAGTCATCAGGGGGTATCGCACGACCTCCGTCGAGGTGGCATGTCTCCTAGCCGGGACCCCTCCATGGGACCTGGAAGCGAGAGCCTTTGTGTCGTTGTACTAATGGCGCAAGGAGGCGCTAGAGCGGGGCCATAAGCCGGAGCCCCGAGAACCGAGAGAGTGGATGCGCCACAGATACTTACCGAAGTACCCGTGACTATCTGACGGTAATTATCTGGCACATCTGGTAGGATAGGGCACCATGGTGCCTCTCCAACCGCTCTTTCATGACCGGCATTAGCCGCGATAGCGCGGCCGCAGTCCACTCAGTTTCGAGACCAGAATTCAGATATGTGGTCCGAAGTCCCTTACGGCCCCTACAGTTATGCTGGTCCCCGCAGGTGGCCCTCTCCGAGGCCCGTGAAAACACATAGCCTCAGATTTGTGGGGGAGGTCACCTCGAGTCACAGCCACCGTGTTCGACCCACGACTTGAGCAACCCCTGCCGTGGCCTTTAGTGCCGCGCTTCGGTGCGTTGCTGCCCGCGCCATAACGAGGGTATCGTAAGCATAGCATGTTATGCTGACGCCCTCAAGCAACGGACTGCGCTGCACCCAATCGTATCCGATGTTCAACAGGAGTGGCCCTAGGACCGACCCCTGTGGAACACCGCACGATACTTCTCGCCGCCCTGGCCCTAGTCAGCTCGGGTAAACTATGGCCCTCTCGGATAGGTATGCCTCGACAATGCGGCGGAGGTAAGGAGGCACTCCGTGATACGCTAGCGCCTCCCTAACGCAGCTCCAGGGTAGGGTATTTAAGTTGTTGGCGATGTCGAGAGACACCGCCACCACCACCCCACCCCGCAACACTGCTTCCTTCGCCAGTCGCCTAACGCGCATGATCGCTTCCACGGTGGAGCGCCCCCGGCGGAAACCGAACTGGTTGTCCGCTAGGTCTGGCCCCACGTTCGTGAGATGCTCTACAAGGCGCTCTGTAATAATCCGCTCGAAGAGCTAGCACACCTCTTCGAGCATAACGATCGGCCGGTAACCGGATGGTTGATCCGCCGGCCACCCCGCTTTTCGGATCAGGACCAGATTCCCCGTCTTCCACGCCTTTGGAAACTGGCCCCTTTCGACGCATGCGCTAAAGAGCACCACCAGTCGAGTCCCTAGTTCCTCAAGAGCTAGGACCCATGCTCGGCCTGGAATTCCGTCGGGTCCGGGGGCAGTGCTATTCCGAGCTTTAAGCCGGAGCACTGCTGCCCTTAGCTCACTCTCCCTTACTTCAGGCACATCGTTCTCGCTATTATCAGCGTCAGGTGCCTGAGGCGGAGCCATACGCGGAGGAATATGATCCTCCGCTCTCACTGGGAACAGGGAGCCTAGGATCCCCTCCAGCCGCTCCGGCCGGAGGCTCTGAGTCAGTACCGCCCTTGGGCGGATTTTTCCTCTGACCGCAGGGTAAGGGCGCCCCCATGGGTTCTGCTCCAGAGACTCCAGCAGCTCTTCGCGGGCCTTGATTACACTTTGTTTGATTTGCAATGTCAATAAATGAATAGTGTTCATTAATGTAAGAAGACTATAAATATATTATGTTGTTACATTTTTTTTAAATAAAGATGTCTAATATTTTTTTTTGGTTTTCTTACAAATTACAAATATCATTTTACATGACATCATACAGGTATGATAATACTATTATGGAGTAAAACAGTAAAACATTATTTTGTTTTATTTTCTTGTCTACCTTTTTTATACTGTTATTTCATTTTGAATTAATGCAGAACAAAGCCAACTTATGTGGCTGGTTTATTCCTTATTGTAATTTCGATGAAATAAGCTATTTTGCATAAAACAGCTACGTCAAAAACGCTATTATTGTCATTATGCTAAACGATACGATGGGATAGGATAGAAAAATCTGTTATACTTTTCCTAATAATTCTCAAATATAAAATAAACAGAAAAGTAATAAAAAACTGAAGGGCAACATTCGACAGAAAAACGCTCATAACTCCGTACGTACTTTTACTCATATGGCTGCTTTCTGCAGAACTAGGTCCAATTAAAACATTGTTTTATTATTTTTACGTCGAATATAACCTCAATTTTAACTTGTATCTGAGATACAAGTTAAAATTGAGGTTATATATTATATATAGGTTATATATATTTATTTTGAATAATTTTCTTTTATTGAATTTGTTATACCTACTTATATAAAATTAAATCCTATTTTCCACTTATTTTTAATAATCTAAGGTGAAGTCTCCTTAACTGACCTAATAATTCCAATATTTCAAGAAATAGAAAATTTTAACAAATAAAATATTCAATAAATTTCTTTTTGGTATTTAAGTACTTTGCAATCTCTATTGACAGTTCTCTATCTCGGTCACTTATGACTACTTATTCAAATGGACACTTTTGACATAAAATATGTCACTTATTTTTATTCTTGGTGGGTGAAATGGTAATTTTTTTTTTTGTATTTAACCAAATCATTTCTCTCCACCCAGTTATGATTCGTTAAACTACAGGCTATACAGGGCGTCCCACAGCAATGCCACATGGAGGGGAAGTACCTTACATTATTGTAGATGGGACATTTTACTGAAAGATGACTTTATTTTAATAACTATTTGAACTGCATTCATAGTTTAATAATTGACTCGTAGAACAGGGAATCGAACCCGGTTCGCAAAAAAAATCGGTCTGTGTTTTTATGATACCGATCGGAAGGCATCATCGTAAGGGTTATTTTTTGCTAAATAAATTAGTATCAGAAATAAAGGGAAGACCATGAATTTTGAAAATTTTAATACAAAATTAATCAATTTATCAAATGCTCGAAATGAGCCCCATCCTGTTGCATACAAAGTCGCACTCTTTGAATTATTTCTCTCCCTGTCGATTTTTTTATCTTGTTGTGGTGTATATTTAGAATAATACGTCTAATTTCTCTTTGTAGCTCGTTGACACTTTCATGCTGATTCTTGTAAACTAAATTTTTTACATAACCCCATAAAAAAATCTAACGGGGATAGATCTGGATCGGGGATCGGGTTTCGTCGTCAATTTTTGTGACAGGAGCAGCCTTTCTTCTTTTTTTATTTGGCGTTGAAAGCTTTTTTCCTCGTCTTCAGTCAATACTGCGGTTGAAGATTCGCCATATTTTTCTTTACTGATGCGAATTACTGTCGCACGTCCAATGCCAAGAGCATCTGCAACTCTGTAACAAACTTTTGCCATGGGTAATAGCGGTCCACCATTTTGGTTTTCTCGCTCAAAATATTCACGCAAGCGAATCACAAGCTCATGACTTTGACTGTTCAAAACAGTTTTCTTCGTTCTCTTTGGCATTATGCCAACAAACAATAACAACAAAGAAACTAACAATAATAACTAAACTTAACAAATTAACAGCAATAGTAACAAAAACAAAGTGATGAGAACGGAAAACACGTGGCGTATATAAGGCGTTCGCACTCGTACTGAGGAGAATGGGTCATGTCAAACAAGATGGCGGCGCGTTGGCGCCATCTTGCGGAAGAAGACACGCCGCGGCCAAACTTCTCTCGAACCCCAAAGTTGTCGGAAGGAATGTTACGAGTAGGTTAGAACTTAGATTTTATTTACTCACTATTGTAAATAATGTTTTTTTTAAATATTCAATAATGTTATTTTTTCAATTAAATGATAAATTGATTTTGAATTAAGTTTTATACAAAATATCGATAGTTTATAGTCTGTGGTCACGATGATTCATCGCTCATCACTAATTAGCTCAGCATGCCCATAAAGTATGACATTGACTTTGTCCGTACTGTTAAATTCAGAACTTCATAGGCGCGATTTTACGATTTTGTAGCGAGATGCCTACAGTCCGTTCACAGTTATTTTACCTCTAGCTGTAAGGTTGGCCAGTCTGATTGTTGTGTTACCATAATAAGCTTCCGTTACTGGCATGCCATGTACTCTAACACCTAATCGAAACTTACACAATTAAAGGAAAAAGGATTATTTTTGTAGTACCGTTCAGTTGGCAAACGGTTCTTGGGCTCCGAAGCGAGCGAATAACGCTAGGAAAGTGACAACAGTTGGTTGTACTTTAATTTTTGAATAACATGCAGTAAAACGTAAGCATAAGGCTGCCTACCACATGCCTTTGCCTATGGTAGGCAGCCTTATGGGAGGGAAAAGTGTTACTATAATATATTATGTATGTACCTAAATAGAAGTAAATGCAATAAAAAATTCTGCATAATAAACATTTATTTTGAATAGGAGTGATCTAAGCGAGTCGCTAATGTTAAAGTTTCACAATCAGATGAATTGGAATAATCGGAACTGCTGTCAGATTCTGTATCCGACTCATTGTTCAACTCTATTATGAACCTGTCTATTTCGGCGTCTATGCAACCATCTTTTTCATAAAGTTTATCTTCAATGTGACGCACATGTTCGCACTGTTTTTTCCAGTCTTCTGAAGTGATACTCTGAAAAGCTTCCTTTGTTAAATCCACGATATTAGCTGCCTCTTGTCCAACATTTTTATCAGCTACACGTCTTTTGACAAGACTCCACATAAACTCAATTGCGTTAAGCTCGCAGTGGTATGGCGGTAACCTAGGCACTCTGTGACCAAGAGCTTCAAGCATTTGATCAGCTTCATATATTGGAGCTTCTTTATGCTCTTTTATAATTTCATATAATTGAGCTTTAACCATGGTAGGCAGATACGATAACCCCTTATTCGTAATCCAAGTTTGCATTTCTACTTTGGTAGAGCTTAGGGTTGGTGCCTTGTTTAGTTTAACTGTGTGATATGGTGCATTGTCCATAACTATGAGACTATTCAGTGGCAAATTGGGAATACGCATTTCTTGAAGCCATTTCATAAAATTGGTCTTATTCATGTCGTCATGGTAATGACCTGATTTTGTTTGAGATTTAAATATTAATAGCGCGTTTGGTATAAAGCCCATTTCATCACCAGCGTGAATAATAATGAATCGTGCACCAACAGAATCTTGTTTTAAAACTCCTTCTTCATTTTCGGCTTGCCAGCATTTGTTCACACTATATGATGCATGAATGTAGGTCTCATCCAGGAACACAACAGGTCTACCCTCTTCACGGTTCTGTATTAAAGTGGTTAGGTACCTATAGGTAGTATATGAGATATATCTCCAGGCTACAATATCATGCCTTTCCATAAGAAGCTTCCTTCTTGACCCACATCTTTTAAAACGAAAACCAAGTTGTCGGATAATTTTCCATAACGTGGTTCAACCTCCACCATAATTAATGTCAACTTTCAACTCTGATAACAGTTTCCCTAAAGTTGGTACTTCCTTTCTGACTGTATACATTTCGTGTATTTTATTTCGCACTGCACACAAATCAAAATCATCTAAAACTATTTTCTTCTTTTGCTGGCGTTTTTTTCTGGACGTGGAAACTTTTTGAGATGAGGAAGCAGCAACATCGCCCTCCTTGGTGATGGTACTGACAGTTTTTTCAGATATCCCTATAAATAAAATTAAAAAAATCGATTTAGAAAGAGAAATGAGAATCGACCTCGGGCGGGACTCGATTTGAATAGTTAGCATAATAAATGCTTCAAAATTTCATTTAAAAAAAACTTAAGTACAATCGTACCTTTTTTTTTTCGGATACCCCTCCGCGTGCCAGCGGGGGCGGTTATGTCGGGCTTGAACCGACTAAAACCCTCGTACCTAACAGGACCAATATTTTAGTAAAGTGAGTATATTATGACATGAAAAAAAAATATTATTAGTGCTTGCTTGGCTATTAAAATCTCCACTAATATTAGGTAAAATGTTTTACACTGGTATCGCTATTTCACATACCTGTCATGGCGGCAACTCTCTGACGAACATTTGCAAATGGAATTAGAGGAGCATTAATGCCTTTTTCTCGTTCACAAAAATCACGCACTGATAACACAACACTTCTTCCACTATTTTGAATTCTCTTCGGCATGATACTAGCTACAAAAAAGAAGAATAATAACACAAAATGATACGACTGTAAGCCAACATACAGAAAAAAATATAATGACAACCTGTCAGAGGTAAAATAACTGTTTTATTTTCATGTTATACTGAATGATAGACGGACTTGACATTGGCGTCTTCGCCATTAATAATTTTTTAAACATTTATTATATTTTGATACTCTTTGAGAAAACCGTACGACGTTGCCGTTAATTTGAAATGCTTAGATTAATATAATTTTTTAAACATTTACTATATTTTACTTGACATTGGCGAAATTGCGGTGATTCTGCAGAAGCCACAGAGTAAGTAATATACTACGTAAGAAGAGACCGCACTTAGAACATTCGTTTCGAGCTCACGCACAAATACACGTTTGTACTAATTTATACTACCAACTGATGCGAAGGCCATCAAATTGAAAATGACATATACGTAGTGCTACCAACCTACTCAAAAAAGTATCAGTGAAGTACCTCAACCCATCGACATCGATAGTGATGCGCCGCATTGAATCGATATCGATTAAATATTTTTGGCGGTTCCCATACAGAAATTTAAATTTAGTGTTAAAAATAAAACACCCAGCAACAACGTAAATTGTATTTATTAAGATTGTTATAAAATAGGTACAAGTAGCAAGAGAATTCCTACTGTAAAAACAGCGACCGATAACGGTTATATTCATTTATATAGTGTTTTACTTCAGAAAAATTACAAATATAATTGTGTTAATTAAAAAATAGCTTTAAATTAACTTAAATAAAATAAAATAAAGGGAGAGACTGCAACTTTAGGCATCGATAAATTCCTCCCCATCGATCTCTACTGGAACCGTGCCCAAAAAAAAAAAAACTAAATATAACTATTACAACTCAAAAACAACTCTATATTACCTTACATAGTATTTTACTACAAAAATATTACAAAATATAACTGTTTCAACTAAATCACAGCTTTAAATTAATTTAAGTAGAATTTTATGATAAAAATATTACAAGATGTAACGGTTTTAAGTAAAGCTTTAAATTCAATTACATAGTATTTTGCTTCAAAAAAATTACAAGATAGAACTGTTTTATTAAAAAATAGCTGCAAATCAACTTGTGTTTCAACTAAACACAGCCGTAAATTAATTTACATAGTATGTCACTTGAAAAATATTACAAAATATGACTATCACAACTCAAAAACAACTTTATATTATCTTACATAGTATTTTACTTCAAGAATATTACAAAATATAACGGTTTCAACTAAATACATTTACATAGCATTTTTCATCATCATCGTCGTCGTCCCCCTTTTTCACGATAAAATGTAGCCTATGTCCATTCCCAACCAAATACCATAACATAAGGATATTTAAAAATAACAAACTTTCACACAAACTTTCATTTCCTATTACCCTTTCCCCTTTTAACCCCTTATGTCGCTATAAAAGGTCATATCCGTTGCCAAGTTCAAGAAAATGTATGGCTACTCGGTTTGGTACCCCTTCTCCCATCATTCCGCTCAACCCACATGATTGCTTCGTCAACAGACTCTGAATCGTTAGACTGTGATATTAGTATAGATATATCATTATTATATATTGTTACGTGCGCGGGGTATAAATTAAATGCCGTTTACACAACAAAGAGGTTTATTCGCTCACCACAAACTAGACAACTAAATAACTAGCACACACAGTACTCTTCAACAGTTCAAGTCGCTCAGCAGTTCACAGTAGTCCACAATCGTTGCTTAAATCGCAGGTATAACTCTCTTGGTTCACTTCGGTAAGATGTGTTCACTTTCGCTTTCGAAAATTAACTGCCTCGTGTCGATAGCCGGGCGTCCTTTTATAGCTCTTAATAAGCGGGGTAGAATATTCCGGAAGGTACTAGGGCGTTCGAGAATAGTAGGTATTTACTGGGGCGTTCGAGAAAATAAGTACCTACACAGTCGTGCCGACGGTAGAGGTGAATGCCCTTGTTATCGCGATTTGTAGGTAAAGTTGGTATAGGTAGACAAAAGGGCGTGTGATTTTGTATTGACTTTTCTGGATTTTTCTAAACGGATCGATAGAGTACTTCGACATTAATAATGCGTTTTAATTTCTAGAAGATTCGATCAGTAGTTTCCGAGATATCGACGATCGTTGTAACATTACCCCCCTCTTAATCATGCTCGTCCCGAGCATCATTTGTTCCATGATATCGCGTCAACCTATCCACATGGACTACCTTTGGTTTTCCCCTAAGACCCTTCTTAATGCGGTAGGTGATGTCATTGATTCTTGTGACAACCGTATAGGGTCCTTCCCAGCGAGCTTGAAGTTTTGGAGATTTCCCTTTTCTGCGTAGCGGGTTGTGAAACCATACCAGTGTTCCTTCTTCAAAACCGTTGGTGTTTGCATTTCTATCGTACCGGGTTTTCATCCTTATACCTGTCTTCAAATTGTTTTCCCGTACCATTCTGTGCACCTCGTCCAGCCGGTTTTGAAGTTCACTCACGTAGTCCGTTACGGGCTTAGGACTTTCGGGTGGCGTGCCGGTTATTGCATCCACTGGTAGCCTTATCTCTCGACCAAAATTTACTTTAGCTGGAGTGTGTCCCGTACTGTCATGCACCGCAGATCGATAGGACATCAGGAACAGTGGGATGTACTGGTCCCAATCTTTTTGGTGTTCGTCGACAACTTTAGCCAAGTGATTTTCCAACGTCTGGTTAAACCTCTCGACCATTCCGTCTGACTGTGGGTGCGCTGGAGTCGTACGGGTCTTGTTTATACCGAGGAGTTTGCACATTTCTTGAAACAGAGCAGACTCGAAGTTCCGTCCTTGGTCGGAGTGGATCTCCATAGGTGCGCCATATCGACTGACCACTTCCTGAACTAGTTTCTTGGCTACAGTGACTGCTTCCTGGTTGGGTGTCGCAAATACTTCCGGCCACTTAGTGAAGTAGTCTTGCACTACTATGATGTATTTGTTACCCTCATCAGTCGTTGGAAAAGGTCCAGCAACATCAATGGCGATACGTTCCCACGGTGCCCCAACGTTGTACAGTTTCAATTTTCCTTTGCTTCTTGTCTGCGGTCCTTTAACCGAAGCACATGCAGTGCATTTACGGCACCAATCCTCGACATCTTCCCGACAACGAAGCCAGTAAAACCGCTGTCGCACTTTAACCAGGGTTTTCTTGACTCCAAGATGCCCGCCAGAAACACCATCGTGGATGTGCCGTAAGAGTGGGGCCACCTTGCTTCTTGGTACCACTACTTGCATGGTTACTTCCTTACCATCGTTAGACTCCCATTTCCTATACAGGACATCGTCTACCAGTGCTAAGCTGTCCCACTGGGCCCAATAGCTTTTGGTCGTCGAACTGTAAGCAGATACGTCACTCCATTGGGGTTTGCTGCCAAGCTGTTTCCAGTGCAGTATAGGTTTCAGATCATCATCATCCTCTTGCGCCTTCTTCATACTGCTTCCAGTCCATTCGTCGTCAAGTCCATTCACCCTTATGACTTTAATCTCTTCTCGGGCTTCGTTTCTTTGACAATGCTTGCAATCTTCGACACACGGCCTTCGTGACAAAGCATCAGCATTGCCGTGCCCTTTTCCACTTCGGTGTTCTATCACAAAGGGAAATTCCTGTAGTTGCTCGATCCATCTTGCTACTTGGCCTTCTGGGTTCTTGAATTGCAGCAACCACTGTAGCGCAGCATGATCTGTCCTTAGTGTAAACTCTCGTCCTATAAGATACTTGTTAAAATGCTGTAAAGACTTCACCACAGCGAGAAGTTCACGACGAGTAACACAGTAATTCCTTTCCGGTTTAGATAGCGATTTACTGAAGTATGCTATTACAACATGGCGATCTCCCTGCACTTGTGACAACACTCCACCTATTCCGCTGTTACTGGCGTCCGTGTCCACAATGAATCTACCTTCCCTAGTAGGATAACCCAATATAGGGGCTTCGCACAATCGTTGTTTAAGCGTACTAAAAGCTTACTCGCAATCCAGGTCCCAAACGAAGTCTCGTTTATCTTCCGTCAGTCGGTGTAGTGGTTTTGCAATATCCGAGAAATGCTTAATGAAGCGTCTGTAATACGCGCATAGTCCCAGAAACGCACGAACCTCCGTTTTGTTCTTTGGAACAGGCCATTCTTGAACAGCTTTAATCTTCTCGGGGTCGGTTTTAACTCCTTCCGTTGAGATCACATGTCCAAGATAGCTGACCTCCTTTTTAAATAGAGCGCACTTCTTTGGACTCAGTTTAAGGTTAGCCTCACGAATCCGAGTAAAAACTTTTTCCAGGTTCTTCAGGTTTTCTTTGAAGCTGCGTCCCATAACTATAACATCGTCCAGGTAAACCAGACAGACGTCTCCAAGTAGACCCACCATTACTCTTTCCATGAGGCGTTCAAACGTGGCTGGTGCATTACATAAACCAAATGGCATGACATTAAAATGCCATAAACCGTTTCCAATTCCTGTACTAAAGGCTGTCTTCTCTTTATCGTCTGGACTGATCTCCACCTGCCAATAGCCACTTTTTAAATCGATGGTTGAAAACCATTTCATACCACTAAGCATGTCCAGGGTATCGTCGATCCTAGGCAAAGGATAACTGTCTTTCTTCGTGACATTATTCAACATTCGGTAATCCACACAAAACCTTGTACTGCCATCCTTCTTTTTCACTAGTACCACAGGTGATGACCATGGACTCGTTGAAGGTTCAATCACCTTGTTATCGGCCATGTCTTTAATCATAACTGCTACCTCCTCTTCTCTTGCCCATGGTAAACGTCGAGGTCTTTGTTTTATAGGCCTGGAGTCACCTGTGTCAATCCGGTGTTTCACGAGCCCAGTCCTTCCACAGTCATTTCCGGTTGCAAAGATGTCTCTAAATCGTAGCAAGAGGTCTCTGGCTTGATGCAATTCTGATGCCGATAAGTTTTCCTTTGAATTCTCGAGAAGTTGCTGGATGCGATCTTCGGAGATTTGTGTACCGCCTTGTTTAGTCGTAGTGCTGTTCAGCCGTCTCAGGTACTTTACTTCTTCACATTTTCCAACCACACTATTCTTCTTCAGGAGAACTATTTCGTCACTGAGGTTGAGGATTCTCACCCTAGCGATTCCGTTAGGCATCAGTAAGGTTCTCGCTGTTATTAAGTTTTCATGACTGCCGGTATCTTCCACAATAAGACATCTTCTTTGTTCAGTCTTCGCAGGAAACCTCACTCTGACTAATGTTTCCGATTTAGGAGCTAACGTCGTATCCGTTAAACAGTAAAGAGTACACGGGTGCGATCCTTGTAAACAAACTTCCTGATCAGGAAATCTCAGCACTCCTCTAGGTATATCCAAGACACATCGGTGATTCGTCAAGAAATCCAGTCCCAAAATGCAATCATCAGTAATATTAGCAATTAATACTGACTGGTGGTATATTTGGTCGCCAATTCTTACCTCCACATCTGTTTCACCGAGGACGGTCACTGGCTGGCCAGTAGCTGTCTGAAGCTGGCACCTCGGAGATCGTTTTTCCCACCTTATGGTGCGTTTCAGCAATTCCGGCCTTACAACTGTACGTGAAGCTCCAGTTTCCACTGTTAAACTGCAAGGTTGATTGTCTAAGATGGCCTCGATGATCAGACTATTTCCATTGACAACTTGAGTTATTGTGATGGTTGGGGCCTCATGTCGACCAGCCAGCGCCCGCCCCGCGGCCCTGGCGACATTTAGTTTAACGGAACATCTTGATCGACCTGGGTCCCGGAGTCCGTGACCCTCCTCCGTTTCCTCGAAGGACACTCTGACTGGATATGGCCCCTTCCTCTACAGGAATAACACGTTGGGACATACCGTGGCTTCCTCTCCTCCTCAACTACCTCCTTGATCTCCCTGACCTTACTTATCCCGGCATTCTGCCGTACGGTTTCCACCTCAAGGGCATAAGCCAGTGCTTCTTTTAAGGTCTGGTGGTGACGCAACTGTACACTAGTTTTCACTTCTGCGTCCCGTATACCGTTTAGGAAGGCCTCCAGTAGGGTGGTCTCGATCATCACGGGTGTCGATGAGTAGGCCCGACGAACGAGCCTTTCAACCTCTACAGCCCATTCCTGGAGGCTTTCACCAGCTTTTTGTTTTCTCTCGCGTAGCTGCGCTCGGTAGACATTTTCCAGGTGCTTGTCACCGTAGCGTGTGTCTAACGCTTCCATCAGAGACTCCAGTGTCCTTCCTTCAGGTGGCAGGTTTTCCAGTATTACTAAGGCATCTCCTCGTAATGCAAGTGTCAAGGCCATAAAAGACTCCTCGTTGCTCCAGGCTTTAGTTTTTACCAATATCTCAAATTGGTACTTGAAGGCTGTCCACGAGGAGGTTCCATCGAAGTGTGGTAGGTCGAACTTCGCTGATGATGGTGAGGTCGCGGCAACAGGTCCGCAGGTTTTTAGCCTGACAATCTCTTTTTCAAGCTTTTGCAAGCGGTCGTCAACAGGTCCGATCCCTTTTTCGAGCTCTTGTAAGCGGTCGTCCATGCTCCCAGTCTTCAAGGCCACTTCCTTACTAAGCGTTTGCAAGCCGTCTTCGAGGTTCTTCACTTTATCTCCCAGTGCATGGATGCCTGCATCGATTTTACCCATGACAGCTTCCTGGTTGGCCTGCATCGTCTGTCGACTAGCCTCTTGGTTGGCCTGTATTTCTTGCAAGGAGGCTTGCATCGTCTGTCGACTAGCCTCTTGGTTGGCCTGCATCATCTGCTGTATAGAAGCCAATAGCGTCATCATGTTGATATCGGACGAGGTTCCATCTGGTGCTGCCGTAGTTACCGCTGAGATAGCAGGATCGGCCTGACGCCCTTCCTCTTCAAGGCTCCGTTGACGTGCAGCATCCATTTCCACTTGACGTCTGGTCCGTGGAGTACGCCCTTCGTCTTCACGTGGTAATAACGGCATCGCACTTCTGACACCAGTTGTTACGTGCGCGGGGTACAAATTAAATGCCGTTTACACAACAAAGAGGTTTATTCGCTCACCACAAACTAGACAACTAAATAACTAGCACACACAGTACTCTTCAACAGTTCAAGTCGCTCAGCAGTTCACAGTAGTCCACAATCGTTGCTTAAGTCGCAGGTATAACTCTCTTGGTTCACTTCGGTAAGATGTGTTCACTTTCGCTTTCGAAAATTAACTGCCTCGTGTCGATAGCCGGGCGTCCTTTTATAGCTCTTAATAAGCGGGGTAGAATATTCCGGAAGGTACTAGGGCGTTCGAGAATAGTAGGTATTTACTGGGGCGTTCGAGAAAATAAGTACCTACACAGTCGTGCCGACGATAGAGGTGAATGCCCTTTTTATCGCGATTTGTAGGTAAAGTTGGTATAGGTAGACAAAAGGGCGTGTGATTTTGTATTGACTTTTCTGGATTTTTCTAAACGGATCGATAGAGTACTTCGACATTAATAATGCGTTTTAATTTCTAGAAGATTCGATCAGTAGTTTCCGAGATATCGACGATCGTTGTAACAATATGATGAATTTGCTTTTAAATGTTTTATTTATATCTAAACAGTAATAGGTTGAATCATCTAAGGTTGAAATTGAATTACAGTAGAAACTCAATTACCCGGCCCTCACGGATACAGACTCATAATTATCCGGGTTACCAGTTGCAACAAAATCTATTAAATATGAACATAGACCTCTCTTATAGACTTCCCTAAAGCAGCCTGCATTCAGCGCTTCCCAGCGACTGTGATGAGGTTGTTCTTACATGTACTTACATATATAGGTAAGTGCATACATTGAATGTTCCCAAATGTATCTGTTCATTTATTGCTTAATAGACATTGATTTTCCTTGATAGGTGTTTATTGTTTTTAACAAACATACATTAAGTACTAAATATATGCACAAGACCAGCTTGTCTTCATACATTTGATTATCTGAATACCTAACAACGACAACTATACTCCCTTCAGTTAGGTACTAAACTAAAGGTAAACAATCTTGTAGTGACTTTTCATAAAAACACACTTTAAACAAAGCTTACTACTGAACTAAGCTTATTAATTGACTAACTAGTCTTTCAATTACAGTTTTAGTCTTTAAAATGAGTTTCTAAACAGTAAAATATTAATAAACTGAGTTTCTAAATACAACAATATTTACAAAGACACATCAAGATTGTTTTTGTTTACCTAAGTTCCGAACTGAATGGTTAAAGGAGTTTCTTTTGTACTTAAGTTTATATTCATGTTCATTCTATACTTTTTCATCTTAGCGTTAATTGCAGTTGCATCCAACAGTTCCACCTTGGAGTCCGGGGTTGGCCAGTCTGTGCACTTAACTGAACTTCAATATTTTCCGTGAAGTTACTGCCATATGACCTCCACAACGACCACAACCCAATGGCATTGCAATTAGATTCGTTGTCGAACTTTTTAGTGATCTAAATACCCGTAACGAGTGCCATAGATGTTCGATAAGTTCGTAGGAATCCATACACTTTTCAGATATCTAATATATCATGATCTTAAAGATTTCAAATAAAAAATTTACCTTTGGTTGTTTTCATATTACAGATATAGATAGATAGATTAAAATACTGATCCTAACTGAGTTGGGAAAAGGCTTAGAGGATATTTTAATGTGATATTAATCCATGAATCTAAAACTTAATTAACCTCAATAGCTGTCATTACGACTTTTCATTTATTTTCATATATTTTGGAATCTGGAAGGTGTTCATATAGTAATGAACTCTGCTGTAACTTTTTATTACTTCAAACGTAATTTAGTACATAGTTTTTATAAACTTACCGGTCTGGATTTATAGGAAATTTCGATAAAAATATGTTGGACCCTATTAGTCTTCTTTTGTGGCAAATCTCACATTTTTTAGAACCCGTTGATTCTGACATGTTCGCAGATAAGTTAATTACACTACACTGCATAAAACTTACAAATAAAGTATGCAAAGTTCAAAAAAGAGTTATCAAACACGAAACGTCCATTTTGATTTTCTTTGAAATTTATTTTTTTATTCTTCATCTGTCACAGATAACATAATTTTCATTGACATTTTTGCATTCTATATAATCTGTGAAGAAAAAGTAAGAATTGCCAACATTCAGACGTTCAGACATTGTGTGCGAATGTTGGCTAAGGATATAGTCAAACGAAAAATAGGCCTTAACTCCATAGACAGAAGGGATATAATTCTTTGAAAATTTTTGTAGCTCAAACGAATGTTCTAAGTGTCTACCCACTGGCAGAAGCCATTATCTAAAAGAAGAAGAAGAATGGACTATACTATCGGCACAGAGTACTATGATACTATATGACAACTATCGGCCTTAGTCTCTGACAGCTGTCCCAGAGATCAAGCTATGTTTTTTTTAGTATACATTGAAATATTACTTTAATCATCAGCTTCATTTTTTATTATCACTTACGACGAGAAATAACTTTATATTTTGATATTTTGTTTCTGCCCTTACACTAGAGCAGTGTTGCCTTTTTTCTACCGCCCATGCGCAATGCGCAAATAATAGTCTTCGAAATCCCATTACGGTTTTTTTTATTTTTTATAGGATTATTATTAAATATTTATAATAATTGACACACGGGCAATTTAAATCAGCTCAAGGCAATTTTTCTACGCTTGGTAGAATAAAAAACGGGTATTTGAAAAGGTGAAAATTGGAAAATGATATTTTAATTTTTACTCGGAAAACGAAAGACGGGCTCATAAATTAATTTTCGTAGTTCGAAAGGGCTAATTAAGATCTATCAATATATATATTTTTTAAAGCGAAATTTTCATTTTTGCAGGCCGAAACATGCCCGGTGCTGAAATCCGCCAACACGGATGACACTCTATCTTCCCATGACGTTCATCAATACGTTGTTTGCTATGGATTACTAGCGGTAGCGGCTGACCGCGCGGGTCAGCCGCTACCGCTAGGGGTGGCCGTCAGCCTGAAGTGAATATAAGTGAAAATACCCAGGGCAAACATTTTTACATTAGTTGGCAGTAATATATTAACAATGAATTTAGTATCGATTAACGGTCATCGCATGTGCTCCCTCGCTCCTTTGTAATCATTATTTGGTCCGAGGAATAAATAGATAATTTTAATTCTATAATCTGCCGTATTCTTTACTACCGACTTGCAAACCTTTACAGTAATTAGACATGTTATCTAGCTGACCCGATAAACTTTGTCCTGCCATGCCACTAGAAGCGACGTGACATAAGATATATTCTAGATAGAAAATAATCGATTACTTACATACATAATATGTATATATTCTACCCATAACTTTGAGTATTACTCAAAGACGCATAATCTATGAAAAAAAACTTCTTTTAAATAAAAAAGGTTTTTATCCATTTGTGGCCGTTGAAAATGGTTAACAACCGATAAACAAACGTCAACGGTTGTCAACCGGTTGGTTGAAATCGTTGACAACCGACTTTACATCTATAACTGAGCCACAAGAAAGGTTTTCAATACATATAACATCGAAATAAAGCAAGCTTGGTTCTTTAATATGATATGATATTAATTATGAAAAGTTTATGGGTCTCTAATCAACTTCTTTCTCTATCTATTATACGTAGGTAACTCTGTAGAGTTAGGAGATATTATTTTTTACAGCTCATCACCTTTTAGCTATAGCGTAATAATTTATAGTCAGGATGTTGACCGAATCCGTGTTCTACCGAACTGTAAAATTTCGTGAAAATCTGCTTTATACCCAATAATAAAGTTATAATTAATAATAGTTTTGATCGAATTTTCTTTGCTGCTCCTATATCATACCTATAACAGCATGATGATATATAACGAACCTTATGACCAACCTCGAAGAATGTTCATGCAAAATTTCAGCTGAATTGATTAGTTATGTCAGATTCAAATACTTTTTTCTTTCTAATGTCTACAATACATCAATTACGAATACAGTTTTGTCTAGTTTAAATACAAAGAAGTTATGTGTTATAATTATATGATAATTATATGTTTTATATATAAGGCTGGTGGAATAAAATAGCGAGGATATGGATTTATTATCATCATCATCGGATTAAAAACTGAATTATTTTTACTTTTAATAGTATATTTTGGAACTGTTGTTCTTGTGTTTTAGTGGCCTTCATGATTCTTCTAGTTCAGAAGTCTGTGAAAGTTTCCTTATTCCCCCTTAACTGTGGGCTGCTTGCGTATCTGTGAAGCGTGGCATTATAGCTCTCATATCTGCAGAGCTCGTGCTTCTCACTGTGGAAGACAGTGGCTTAAAGTCAATAACGTAATTGTGTATGAGGAAATGCGTAGTGTACGGTACAAAGTACCGATGCGTAAAACCTCCAGGGGAAGTACCCCAAGTAACCTAACTTGATTCTCAGTATACGAGTTACGTGCACAAAGGCAGCTCAGTTGGCTCTAATTCATTTAGAGTCAACTTCACTTTATCGCCACCTCCACTTACATGCACATTTGAAAGGCCATGACGCGGTATGTTTACAAAATGGCACCATAAAGCAAGCTACAATGGTTACCAGGCAGTCACATTAAAAACATGTATGTATAACGAAAATAATCCATGTATTTTACTACAAATATCGATAATAACTTGCGCAACAATATACAATAGTAGTCTAGCGGTGATAGTCTAGTGGCATACGTAACGGACTGCTGAGACGAGGTCTAGAGTTCGATCCCAAGTCGCCCTGGACACACCTCTGACTTTTCGTAGTTATGTGTGCATTAATATATGTTAATTATCGCACGCTTAATAATGTGCCCGGTAGATGGCAATAGGCTCACCCCCTATTACATTGGGCCCTTAACATAACTGGCGAATCGTGGGTGTGTAAGACACCTCTGCCTACCCCTTCGGGGATACAGGGGTGAAGTTATGTTATGTTACAATAGACAAACAAACAAAAATTCTGATAATCCCATTTTTGGCATCGGTATCTATTTATTGTAGTGGACGTCTCCAGTATTACTTGATGTAATAAAAACTCAACAGGGTTGCCTGCCTATCAACAGTATCGCTCCTAGAACACATAGCAATCATACCTATTACCACAGATTACATAATATTATTACGTATACCAAATAAACAAAATAAAACAGAAACCGTAAGAAACCATAACCAGTTTTCAACTCGTAGTCGGATAAACAAGCGATAATCAACCGTTGTTTATAGGTTGTTAACGGAAGCTTTGGATAAATATCCGTTGTCAACCGTTGTTTTACATTTATTGGGTTACCCACACATCCCTAAATTGTACCTAAATTGAAGCGTTGAAAAAAAAACATTTTGTTTGTAAATTGTTTGATTTGTTTATATTGGTATTTGTAAAATTAGAGCGTAAGAAATGGATTATACTTTTTAAAAATTTACTTGATATTTATCACTGTGTTATAATATCAGAATGGGTTGTACTCAAAGTGAAATATCTCCTCAAAATGAAACTCCTAGAAAAGGGTGCACAGATGTGTTGTGGCTTATTATTTACATTATATTTTGGATACTCATGGTAAGAATTTCACATTTCAATTGAAGGTGTGTGGTGTAATTTTACTTAATACTCAACATTTTAAAACAATTCAACTTAATTACTTTTAGATAATCGTCGCCTCGATATCCTTTGTTTATGGTAATCCATTAAGAGTAATCAATGGGTTTGACTCTTTTGGTAATACATGTGGAGTAAAAAGCAATCAGAAGCTGATAAATTTCCCACTTGCTGGCATTGGCACTCTAGAGAAGAAGTATTTGTTCTTCATGGATATTAAAGAATTACAAAGATCTATTAAGATTTGTGTTAAAAAATGTCCAAACAAAAGGATGGAGTCATTAGCAGACATACAACAGTTTTATAAAGAGACTGGTTCCTACCTTTGTAGATATGACTTCAATGCAAATAATACTTCAAATATACAGGCTCTACACACCTTCATGGGGCCATGTCCAACATTGCCTGTATATGAAACATTTCCACTCTTAAATAGATGTTTCCCTAAGTCTGCACATGAGCTAGCTACAAAGGTTTTTACAGACTTTTATGATTTACTCAATAGTTGGGATACTATTGAACAGATGCTCTCTGATCTTTACTCATCGTGGAAGGAAATGATAATATGTGTCATAGTGGCATTTAGTAAGTACTACCTGACCTGGCAAACTTTGCTCTGCCTTAGAATCAAGTTATGTTGGATACCTTATCAACATTTATTTCGTGAATCTCCTTGCACCCTGGCTGATTGGAGACAACATGAGGTTTTGGTTGGTTAGAGTGCGATATAACTACCCCTCCACTCTAGCCAGCGGTAGGGTAATGTTGGGTATTACAGCACAAAACAACAATCATGAAAATTGGTCCAGCCGTTCTTGAGTTCATCAATAACACAACCTTGTTTTATATATATATATATAGACCTGTCATTATATTCATTTAGAAAATATTAATCATTATTGCACATAGTGTATATGTCGCCACCATCTGGTTAAATAAGCCAGTTAATTGGTGAGAGACAGAATGGCGGGTGTACCTTATGAATCCCATTGTACCTAATAAAAAAAAAAGTAAAAAGTCATAAAAATTGTACCTCAGATCGAAAAATCTATACCTCTTTTAAATTTTAAATATAAAAAGATCAAAGTACACCCACCACATTGAAGTCATTATGGCAGGTGTATTCTTGATTTAATATTATGTGTGCATTGATATTTAAATGCCATTATGTCAAAAAAATTACCTGATAAAACCTGTACTTCAGATAAAATCAGTACCTTTTTTATACCGAAAATATAACAAGATCAATATATGATTTAATAGATATATTGATTTGTTGAGGCACAACCATAGTTTTCAAAACACACAAAATGACTAAAATATGAATACTTCAGAAAAACTATAGAATTTGGAGTGTTGCTTAAATATTTCGTTTTGTTATATGTTTAAGTAGCTGTGAAACGTTAAACTGCATCTGCGTCTGATTCAGGTTCATTGAGCAGTATTATTAACACAAACATTTTCAGATCAAAGTATTTTTATTAATTGACAAAACAATACAATGACATCCGTATCAAAAAGTAATCATACATAGTTTTACAAAAGAGGCTGGTAATAACATTCCTCCTCTTCAATGAGGCGCCGTGGAGGTTGGACACCCTATTGCTTCGTCGTAAAACTACAGGTGTTGTATTAACAACAGGTGTATGTGGTGAATTATCAAGCGTAATCACTGTTGGGCCACTATTGGTGTATCACTAGGTGTTTGAAACGGTGTCGTACTGATTTCAAGAGGTATTGTTGGTTCTGTTCTGTTTTGGTTCAGTTCTTTGCCTGATATGCTCTGCGTGTCTGCGTTTTAATATTCCTTCCAGTGTTTTGATTACATATGAATATTTATGAGTTCTTTTCTCGATTGCAGCTGGTTCCCATATTTTCTGTTCCTTTGTCCGTATGTAGACCTTACTGCCAGGGAGGTGATTAGGTGTTCGATTTTCATTTTCCGCTGTTATATTTGCACTCAGTTCTCTGTGACGTAACATTTTCTTTGTACTTGGTCGAGCGTTATCTAATATACAATTTAATTGTGTTTCTGTTTGTGAAAAGGAAGTCTCGTAATCGATCATTTGTTGTTATATTTTTATATCCACTTGACAATGCCACTTTTGAAAGTACGTACTAAGCGTTCCGCTAACCCATTGGTACGGGGGTGATATGGGGATGAAGTTTCATGCGTTATTCCTCTTTACAAAACGCTTTGAATTTCTGTGACGTTAGTTGGGGACCGTTGTCAGATACTATTATTTCGGGTAACCCGAATGTTGTGAAAATCTCACTCAGTACATCGCATAATTTGTCAGCGGTAATGTTGTTCATTGGTCTTACTTCAATCCAATTTTCCTTGGAATGGTTCAGCAAAATCTATATGTATTCTCTCCCATACGTTGTCACGTTGTCACGTTGTCACGTTCGATCCCAGGTATTACCATGGCACACACCAATGACTTTTCGATGCTTTTCGAAGTTATGTGTGTATTTATCGCAGGTTTATAAGTGCCCGGTTAATGTCAATAGGCTTCGCCACCTATTACATTGGGACCTAAACATAAACTGGCGAAATGTGGGTGCTAGCACCTCTGCCTACCCCTTCGGGGATATAGGCGTGAGTTTATGTTATGTTATGTTTTCTTGGCAACGACGACATGTTTTTACGTAATTGTCTATATCTTCTTCTATTGAAGGCCACCAAATGTAAAAATGTACAAGTGCTCGCATTGCAGATATGCCTGGATGTCCTCGGTGTAAATATTTTAATTAAGTATATTTTTCTCATAGAGGATGGCATGATAATTCTACCTTGCCATAATAGGACTCCATTTTCCACAGATAATTCGCTACGCTTTTTGAAATATGGCTGTAAGCTGTATGCACTCCAGTTTGTTTTCAAGTGCTGTATAACTTTCACTAGTGTGTGATCGTGCTTGGTATGCTCTTTTACTATATATTTACTATTTATATTTTCATTAATGGCTAAATCTTCAAACTTCTTTAAATTTAAGATTTGTACGATTTTGTTGATTGTACATTCTGTTTTTGATGGTTGTTCATCCATATCTGGCATTCTAGACAATGAATCAGCTAATATATTACTTTCTCCTTTAGTATAATGAATGTCATAATCGTAGCTACCAATAATCAGAGCCCACCTGATAAGTCTATTGTTAACCAGTTTTGGTAAGTTTCGGTTTGTTCCTAGTAAGTGAATTAGTGGTTTGTGAACTGTTATTAACGTAAATTTAGTTCCTCGCAACTATTGAACATATTTTTTTATTCCAAACAATTTTGCTAAAGCTTCTCGATCAATGACTGAGTATCTGCTTTCTGCTGGTTTTAATTTCCGTGACGCAAATGCTATTGGTTGTTCAATGTTATTGACTTTATGATACAAAACAGCCCTTAGGGGGTAACCCTTTTCTGAAGCGTCACATGCTAAAAATAAAGGCTGTTTTTCGTTAACGGCGATAAGAGGTTTAGATTTTGCTATACACTTTTTGGTCTTCTCAAATATCGTGTTTTCATATTCAGTCCATTTCCATTTCTGTTTCTGTCCCGTAAGTGTATGCAATTCTGCACATAATGCTATGTAAATGAGGTATAAACCTTTCATAAAAAATCACCAGTCCAAGAAAGGATCGTAGGTCTTTAACGTTCTCGGGAGTTGATGCTTTTAAGATAGCGTCCATTTTTGACTTGTTGGACCGGAACTTTGTTCAAGATGCTTTTTATTTTCCTGCCGTTGTTTGTATTTTGTGTATCTTGTCTATAATATGATGATATGTAAGCTCTTCCTGACTTAATACAACAACTCTCGAAATGGCCTTTCAATTGACAAGCTTGTTAGGTGGTAGAGTCAAGCAACAGTCATTTTGGCCGTTGCATGAATGGGCCGACTCGACCGGGGAAGCACCGACTCTTATCGACGCCAAGTAACAGTATTTGAACTGTTGCGTTCCGTTTGGTGAGTGAGAGTGCCGGAGCCCAAACTCCTTTCCCATCCCCTTTCCTTTACAGGGTCGGCAGCGCGAGTGTGACGCCACTGGTGTTGCACACGTCCATAGGCCGCGATAACCGCTTCCCATCAGGTGGGCCGTGTGCTTGTCTGCCACCTTAGTGGTATAAATTAAAAAAAAAGCTTTACAGGTGTAGTTAGTAGCTGCACAATTGTTATAATCATGTTTTTCTGAACTACCACACCGTTTGCACTAGTTTCTTGTTACTGTCGAATCTATTATAACTATTTGGATTTTTTGTCTTATGCGTTGTATTTAATAATCGTTACTGGTGTTATCATTTTCTGCTAGTTCTCTTGACTGTGCGACATCAAATAATTGTTGAAATGTAATTTCTGTAATTTTTCCAGCCACGTCTTTATGTTGAAGATCAGGCCATTTTTGTTTCAGATCAATTTCCAGCATTTCATGTTTAAGACCTGTTGCAAAACGGTCGCGTAATTGCCGTTCTAATAAGTCACCTACATAAACACATTCCTTACAGTGATCTTTTACTTTGTTTGCATAACTTTCCATAGATTCGTCATATTTTCTAATGTTGTTCCAGAATTCTGTCAACGCTCTGTATCGAGTCGTTCGTTTGTGGTAGAAACTGCAAAGCTTTTCTTTTACTTCCTCGTATGTTCGTGACGGAAGAGTGTTTACAAAGGCAGTTTTTATTTTGTGAACGATATCGGGTGGTAGACATGTTATGAGTAGATCTTTTTGTATTTCTTTATATTCACTACCATAAATGTTGCACTTTGTTTCAAAATATTGTTACGTGCGCGGGGTACAAATTAAATGCCGTTTACACAACAAAGAGGTTTATTCGCTCACCACAAACTAGACAACTAAATAACTAGCACACACAGTACTCTTAAACAGTTCAAGTCGCTCAGCAGTTCACAGTAGTCCACAATCGTTGCTTAAGTCGCAGGTATAACTCTCTTGGTTCACTTCGGTAAGATGTGTTCACTTTCGCTTTCAAAAATTAACTACCTCGTGTCGATCGCCGGGCGCCCTTTTATAGCTCTTAATAAAGAGGGTAGAATGTTCCGGAATCATCTAGAGATAAGGCACTAGAGCGTTCGAGAAGAGTAGGTATTTACTGGGGCGTTCGAGAAAACAAGTACCTACACAGTCCTGCCGACGATAGAGGTGAATGCCCTTGTTATCGCGATTTGTAGGTATAGGAAGACAAAAGGGCTTGTGATTTCTTATTGACTTTTCTGGATTTTTCTAAACGGATCGATAGAGTACTTCGACATTAACAATGCGTTTTAATTTCTAGAAGATTCGATCAGTAGTTTCCGAGATATCGACGATCGTTGTAACAATATTCTATAAAATTTTCCACGGATGTTATTTCCGGGTTAAATTTATCGTGTGAAAAGTTCACTCACATCACTCTTATTTCCATCCGACTGTGATACCGTTGCTGTTCGTTCTACAGCTTGAACAGTTAAGATTCGCAAGACTTCAGTAATTTGTTGTTGCTGGGCTTGTTATACCCGTAGAAAATCAGTCAATTGCTGCGCATTCATTTTTATTTTAAATCCTCGTCGCCAATTATTATAAACACAAACATATATTATTTTCAGATCAAAGTATTTTTATTAAGTGACAAAATAAAACAATGACATCCGTCTCAAACAGTCATCATACCTAATTTTACAAAAGAGGCTGGTTATAACAAGCAGGTAGCATTAGAGTGGTATAATTATTTTTTTCAGTTTTCAATGATGTAATAGTGTAAAATTGGTGCCATTTCGACTCAAATGAATTCATGCAAAATATTATTTAATTTGATTTACAGTAACTGCCTCCAGAACCTTATTGAAATTTGGAAAAAGTTGGTTTTACCTTCCACTTTCATAACTTGTAAATGTATGAAATTTTAATAAGCAGTCCTATTTTACTGTCAGAAAGTATTGCAAATACACTTTGTTATCCATACAAAGTAAAAAGAATGCATTATCTCATATTTATAATTCAAAATAAGGGGGTTGCAAAAAGTAAACAGGAGCAAGAAAACCGCCCAAATAAAATAATTTGTCGCCTGTATTACAGAAGTCAGTCCTTCGCTGGCATGATCACTGTCTTAAAGGCGTATTAGTTCAAATAATCCCACTTATAACCATCATCCTCTCAGCATTGTATCTCGATTGCATCCGAGGCCTTCACATCGGAGCTAGGGGTCCGCTTTCCTGCTTTTTCTTCTCCACTTCGCATGATCTTGGACATCCAGGGTAGTAAGGTCATTGGCATGTATGTCACCCCTTACGACGTCAAACTAGCACGTCTCGGATCTCCCTCTTTTACCAGGGCCCGGCGGAAGTGGAATGGCCAGTCATTTGTTACCCACGTTTGCGACTACGTGACTTAGCCGCACCAGCGAACGACACGGACACGGTGGGTGTTTCGGATGAGGGAGTTCCTGACGCGACCTTTATACGTAACTCCGCACATCCACTGCAGCATATTCATCTCCGTAACACGCAACGCCTGCTCATGTCAGGGCAACGACCGCGCTTCACAACCATGTTAAAGGCCTGACCTAATGATGGCTTTATAAACCTGTTCTTTCAACCTAACTGGCGTTTTGGGGTCATAAATGATCTCACGCCACTTGGCCCACACGGCAGCAATGCGTGCTTTGACATTGCAGTTGATGCCACCAGAGTTCAGATAATTCCTGTAGCATCGTAAATGTTGGCCCAGCGAAAAGAATAGAAAATGGTTTCATGATATTACATGAACGAATTCCCCAGTATCATCTTATGGCAATCGGTTATGATAGTATTAATGTGAAGATGTAAATTATAAGAATGCTTGTAAAAATATGCAGTTATACTAAGTCAAAACGACTTCAGTGAGTAATATGTTTATTCCACGTAAACGAACTTGCGCGTTAGGCGCCTGGCGGAGGAAGTAGTCTCGCGGGGTGGGGTGGTGGCTCTCGACATCGCCAACGCCTTTAACACCCTACCCTGGAGCTGCGTTAGGGAGGCTCTCGCGTTTCACGGAGTGCTTCCCTACCTCCGCCGCATTGTCGAGGCATACCTATCCGAGAGGGCCATAGTTTACCGGAGCTGACTAGGGCCAGGGCGGCGAGAAGTGTCGTGCGGTGTTCCACAGGGGGCGGTCCTAGGCCCACTCCTGTGGAACATCGGATACGACTGGGTGTTGCGCGGTCCGTTGCTCGAGGGTGTCAGCATAACTTGTTATGCTGACGACACCCTCGTGATGGCGCGGGGAGCAACGTACCGAAGCGCGGCACTAAAGGCCACAGCAGGGGTTGCTCAAGTCGTGGGTCGAATACAGCGGCTGGGACTCGAGGTGGCTTTCCACAAATCCGAGGCTATGTTTTTTCACGGGACTCGGAGGGGGCCACCTGCGGGAACCAGCATAACCGTAAGGGGCGTAAGCATCGGCATTGAGCCCACGATGAAGTACCTTGGGCTCGTACTCGATAGCCGATGGGACTTCGGACCTCATCTCCGAAGTCTGTTCCCGAAACTGAGGGGGGCTACGGCCGCGCTATCGCGGCTGATGCCGAACGTTAAGGGACCCGACGCCCCCACTAGGAGACTGTACCTGGGGATCGTGCGAAGCATGGCCCTATACGGGGCCCCCGTATGGGCGGAGACTCTGGCGGCCCGCAACGTGGCTGTTCTAAACAGCCCGTTAAAGGCGATGGCCGTCAGAGTCATTAGGGGGTATCGCACGATATATCTCCTAGCCGGGACCTCTCCATGGGACCTGGAAGCGAGAGCCCTTGCGCTGCTGTACCTGTGGTGCAAGGAGGCGCTGGAGCGGGGCCATAGGCCGGAGCCCTAAGAAATCAGGGCTCAGCGGTCCCTGCTCCGCCAGGAACTCATGGAGACATGGAGGGTGCGACTTGAGCATCCAAGGTGGGGGGAATCCACCATTGCGGCGGTGAGACCGATTATGAAGAAGTGGTTGGAGAGGGACCATGGGAACCTCTCCTACCGGATGTGCCAGATATTTACCGGACACGGGTGTTTCGGTAAGTATCTATGGCGCATCCACCGGGAGGCAACGCCGCAGTGCCAGCACTGCGTGTATCCTGGCGAAGACACGGCGCTCCACACGTTGGTGGAGTGCCCTGCGTGGGCGAGTCAACGCCGGGATCTCGTTGCGGTCCTGGGCGTGGACGTTCTCGTTGGAGACCATGGTGAGGGCCGTGGTCTCCGACTGGAGCAAGTGGCACGCTACCGCCTCTTTCTGCGAGCAGGTAATGCGCGCGTAAGAGACGGTGGAGAGGGAGCGGGAGAGAACCCTGCCCCTCGAGTTTCGCAGTCTGCGGCGCCCTCGCCGCAGACTGCGAGACCGTAAAAAAAAAAAAACGTAAACGAACTTCCCTTGAGATACTTGTTTCTTCAACTTGACGACTTCGAGTTACGTAGTAACTATTATCTAATTTGTGCTTCGGGGCCTAAGTCTTACACTGGATCATTAGGGAGAATTTGAATCAATCTGTGAAATCATTTGTGAAAATTTGCCTGTTAACATTTTTTACCGCATTGAAGAGAATTGCTCGTATCGACAGTATTTAGTTAAACAAGATAGCCTGAGCAGTACTATCAGGTGATTTACGAGGTACTTGCCAAAAGGTTTTCGATTCTGTCATCCAACGCATTATTTTGCACATCCCGGGAGCATTCTCCTTGCATCAGTGATAACGTGTAGTATATTCGTGAACTGGCTGCCCGGTGCATATTGAAGGCACGCAGGATACCTCCAACATCTTGATTTTGTAGTTTGAAGTGCGGTCTATAAATTGATTCATATATTGCTTCAACATATTTATTAATTTAGAAACTAACAGGAAATATGTAACTGAACCACCGATTATAAAAAACTTGTTTGACCAAGAAATTCAGTCCGTCGCGCGTCGTTGAATGAGGGTGAAGTTTTGTTTTAAGGGTTCCATGTCACAGTAAAAACGACGATGGAAGCTGCCTTTTCTCAATGCACAGAAAGGTCAAGATTAGGTGCGGTAAAAACCAAAATCACGGACCGTAATGCCAAAATTTGAGACAAATAGAGATTTTCGAGTAAATTAATTGTTCTTTTTAATAATATTTTTATAAGAAAATATAAGTTTTTTTTAAATATATTTTTTAAGTTAAAAGAAGAACTATTTCCTGTTTATCCTCCATTACTTTCAGCTGAACAACTGGACGAATTCCAAAATAAATTTATATACACGTACAACTGCTGAAGAACCTAAAAACTGAGGCATCTAAGTACCATCCCAATCGATTGAGTAAAGATATCATTTTTTATTTCAAAGAAATCAATCCTCAGGTCGAGTGTTCTTAGGGATTTTCTTTAGAAAAGCCCTATTGCTATCGAGTTGTCGACGTCGTCGTTGCCAATTTTCTGTCACGGTTTTGGGTATGAAGGAGATGAGCTATCGAGTTGCTGTTTTCGTTCGGATGTGCTCTCCGAAGTCCCATCGGCCGTCGAGCATGAGCCCCAAATATTTCATTCGGGGCTTGATGCCGATGCGATTACCTCCCACGATGAGACTGGATCCCTCAGGTGGCTTGCTCCTAGGCCCATGAAAGAACAGGGCCTCGGTTTTATGCGGAGCCACCTCGAGACCCAGCCGCCGGATCCGCTCCACGACTTGGGCAACCGCGGTCGTGGCCTTCAGGGTCGCTTCGCGGTACGTCGCTCCGCACGCCGTCACGAGCGTGTCTTCCGCGTAACACGTGACGGCGGCACAGTCTGCGAGCTCACCGCGAAGCACCCAGTCGTATCCGATGTTCCACAGGAGCGGCCCCAGGACCAATCCCTGCGGAACACCGCACGACATCTCACGCCGGCCGAGACCGGTCACGGTTGGGTAGAAGACGGCTCTCTCCGTCAAATACGCCCCGACTATGCGGCGGAGGTAGAGAGGTACTTTGTGATACACGAGCGCCTCCCTAATGCAACTCCAGGGCAAGGTGTTGAACGCGTTGGCGATGTCCAGGGACACCGCCAACATCACCTCACCCCGGGCTACTGCATCCTCCGCCAGAGCCCTCACGCGCATGATGGCATCCACGGTGGAGCGCCTCTTGCGGAAGCCATATTGGCCATCCGCCAGGTCCGGCCCCACTCTTGAGAGGTGCTCGACGAGGCGCTTCGCAATTACTCTTTCAAAGAGCTTGCACACCTCGTCGAGCAACACTATGGGCCGGTAGGCGGACGGTGAGTCCGCCGGGCACCCCTCCTTTCGGATGAGGACCAGAATCCCCGTCTTCCACAATTTCGGAAACTGGCCCCGCTCCAAACATGCGCTGAGAAGCCCTCTCAGTTGGGGCTCGAGAGCGTCCTCGACTAGAGCTAGGACCCACGCTCGGCCTGGAATGCCGTCGGGTCCCGGGGCGGTGCGTTTGGCTCTCAGCCTTCTCACCGCCAGCTCTAGTTCTACCCAAGTGACCTCGGGCACGTCGTCGTCATCCACATCGGGCACCATTGGTAACCGAGGTGGAGTCATCTGCGGTGGAACATGTTCCACCGCCCGCGCTGGGAACAGGGAGCTAACAACTCCTCCGAGCAGCTCCGGCTGGAGACACTGGGTCAACGGCGGGGCCTTGGGGCGCAGTTTTCCCCTTACCATTAGGTAGGGCCGCCCCCAAGGGTCCCGCTCCAGCGTCTCCAGCAGTTCGCAGCGGGCCGCCTTTTTGGCCCGCCTTATCACTGCTCGGAGGGCACCTCTGGCCTCCCTGTATCCCTCGTACAACTCCGGCTCTCGGGCCTCCGCATCTGCGTGGCGGCGACGCCTCCTACGGAATCGGGCCCACCGGCGGTGCGTGATCACGCAGGCCCGTCTGAGCCTCGCGATCTCCGACGACCACCAGTAGACCTGACCCCTCGGATTATAGGGCGGAGCCCTAGGCATCGCCGCGTCGCAGACACGGGTCATGGCCTCCCGGAACCACTCCGCCTCATCGTCTACGTTGACAGGCCTGTCCGGCGCAGAGGCCCAGGCCTGTGCGATGGCGGCTTCCAGGAGGAGCTCCCGATCTAGTCGTTTAAGTGCCCAACGTGGCTCGGGTGGAGCCGGTGTGGCCGCGCATCGCTCGCGGGGGGCGGAGACGTCAAACCGAATATATCGGTGATCCGAACTTGTCTCCTCCCCCAAAACGACACGCCAGCCCTGAACACGTCGCGTCAACGAGGGGCTCGCGAACGAGATGTCCACGATTGATCTGGCCCTCGAGGTCACGAACGTGTCCACGGCTCCCCGATTTATGAGGTCTAGGCCGAGTCCTTCGGCCCAGTCCTCCAGTGACCTGCCTCTATCCCCCGCCGGGCCCCTATCATGACGGGAACCCCACGCCAACGACCAGGCGTTGAAGTCCCCGAGCACAAGGACCGGGCGGGGGTGGCAGGCATTGACGACGACTGCCAGCTGACGGAGCCATTGCTCATACGAGTCAGCAGCTATGTCTCGGCTCGGCGTGAAGTAAGCAGCCACGACCGCTATTTCCCCAACCACCGCCGGCACGCAGCCAGGTCCCCTTGCAACGACGGCAAGGGGGGGGGGGCTGCCGGCGGCGGGATTGTGCACCAGTGCCGCCGTCCCATCCAGCGCGGTTTCCCAGGTAGGCCCGAGGAACCGGTAGGTGTATGGGTCGGCGACAGCGGCGACATTTATGGCCCACTGTGCCATGCTCTGGAGCAGAAGGTCCTGAGCACGGGCACCGTGGCCAACGTTCACCTGCAGGATGCGGAGCTGAGGATCGGCGCAGACCTTGCTGCCAACCCTGTGGTCAGCCGGCTTGCCTCTCGCTGCACACCTAAAACAGTGCAGCCGGGCGCCACACGTGCCGGCTTTGTGACCGGGCTGGCCACAGCGGAAGCAACGGTCACCCGCCGTCACTTCCGCCGTGCAGTGCACCCCCACATGGTCCACCGACAGGCACCTAAAGCACCTAGCCGGTCGGGCCTGCAGGAGCCGCACCCTCAGGAAGCCTCCTACCAGGAGGCTCCGCCCGTCAGCGACCTTTTGGGCCGCCGCGATAGGGCAGCCGACAACTGCTGCCCCCTGTCCACCGCGGCCGAAGCGTATAGCTCCGGCCTTTACTGTGTCCGGGGAGCAGTCCCCGGCCTCCGCCACGGCGAGCCTAAGCTCCTCAGCCGTGACGGAGTCGTCCAGGCCCGTGATGCGCACTTCTGCACATTTAATGGGCCTGGACACCCGGACGTCGGCTGCATCCATCGACTCCCTCAGCCTAGCCGCTAGGGCGTCAGCCTTGGGGCCGCTGGCGGCACCGGGGACCTCGAGAAGCCGGGCTCCCGTCCGTGTGCTCTTGCACCGGACGCCCGGGATCTCGAGGGCCTTGAGGTCTACGTTGGCCTTAACCTTGGCCAACACCTCGGCATACCCCATGCCTCTCCCCGCTGCCCCCGAAGTCAGGGTGACGACGACGGCCGTAGTGCGGGGGCACGGAGCTTCCACGGCGCTGCTTTCGCGGCGGCCGCGGCCCTCCTGGCCTTCTTGGCGGCCTACCGCCTGCTTTTATTGGCTCCAGCCACCTCCCAGCCCCCTTCTAATGGGGTGGAGGTAGCCGGAGCCACGACTGGGGCTGGGGCCAGGGCTGGGGACGTCTTCCCCTTGCCCTTCCGCTTGCCTTTGCCCTTCCCCTTACCCCGAGCGGGAGGGGGCTGAGGAGCCGGCACCGGCAGGGTCGCACTCGCACCCGCAGCCGCGTAGCCGGCCGCTGGTGGCGCCAGAGGCGGGCGGCGGATGGAGTCTATTAGGGCCTCCATCCGACACATCATCCGCTCCTCCAGCGCCTCCATATAGGGGAGCCAAGACTCCGCCGGCGGTACCCTCGGCTGCGCCGGCCGCACCGACTGTGCCGGCTGCTGCACCGGCTGCTCTGGCTGCGCCGACTGCCTCGCCGACGAGCGAGTCACGCGCGCCGTCTCCGCCGGTTGCGTCCGCTTTGCCGGTTGAGCTAGGCTCGCCATCGCCCTCTTGAGCTCCTCGACGGCTGCAGCTAGTCGAACCGTCTCCCGACGAGACTCGGCCAGCTGCGCCGCCAGGCCCTCATTCTCGGAGGCGATGTCGAGCACAATGCGCAACATCGCCTCCTGGTCAGGGTTTGGGGACCCTGGAACGACGCGGTCACCTTCTGGAGTCTCTCCATATGAGACCGCGTCCTCCCGCACGGTTCTGTCACCGCCGAGATGGAAGGCCTCGGCGGCGATTTTTCCGCGGACCTCCCAGTGGCCGAGGGGGCCCGACTGGGTTGCCCACCCCTCAGTCCTCCTCGCGCCCCTCGGCGCACTGCAGCCACCTTAGGCGCCCACATTGTCTCGTCGCTGGAGGAGGTCGTCCCGGTGAGGGTGTAATCCTCATCCGACACTTCCTCCTCCGGTCGGTGCTTTCTTGGACGCCGCTTGCGCTTTTGCGCCTTGTCGCCCAATCCTAAAGGGCTGCTCGCCCTACTCCTTTCGCTGGCTGTGTCGAACTTTTCCGACACAGCCACGGTCTTTGGCGTCACCGCTACGCCCGCCTGCTGCGCGACCTCCGCGCAGACTCCGTCATTTATTTTCATGCCATTTTCGTTGTTTTTGTTTTCGTTTGCCGGTTTCTTTTTGATATTAAGATTTGTGTCCATGTCATATCCCACGAGTATGGGGGAAAGGTGGTCCATCCAGGCGGAGCCCCCTGCACCTGGATAAGCCTATATACTATGGAGGTCGGCTGTTATCCATAGGTTTTTACGACTTCGCTGTCGGGTGTTATAGACTTTTCCTTGTCGTGGGCCGGCCAATAAAGGCAAGCCCTCCGGTCAGTAAGTTCACAGCGTACCCTTCTGGAGCCACCAGTCAGGACGTTGCTGATCGCCTGCCGATTACGGAACGCGAGAGGATGGCTAGTCCTCTCTCACCGGCGGCGGCACAAGTGCCCGTCGGCCCCTGCGTTAGCAGTGGGCCAACCCGCCCCTGGATCCCCCAGGACCCTATGGTGGCCTCAGCCACAAACACCATCGCTCATCCTGTCTCCTCTGAAAGCAGAGGAGTACGGAGAGCGATGTGTTCCCGCCACGTTGGGTATTAGCCGATGATCAATGCCAGCCCCATGAAGGGGAAGCCATTGACCGCCGCCCAGGGTGTATTTTCTTTGGAATAATTACATTTTAACATCAATGGAAATATATTAGTAATTCAAGATACACCCGCCATAATGAAATAAATACGGCGGTTGTACCTTCATCTTCTTATATTTTGGTTTTAAAAGAGGTACAGATTTTTCGATCCGAGGTACAATTTTTATCGAAGCGACCCGAAAGGCCACGACCGCGGTTGCCCAAGTCGTTAGGCGGATCCGGCGGCTGGGTCTCGAGGTGGCCCTGCATAAAACCGAGGCCCTGTTCTTCCATGGGCCTCGGAGCAAGCCACCCGAGGGATCCAGTCTCATCGTGGGAGGAAATCGCATCGGCATCAAGCCCCAAATGAAATATTTGGGGCTCGTGCTCGACGGCCGATGGGACTTCGGAGAGCACATCCGAAGTCTGGCCCCCAAATTGAAGGGCACAGCTCTTGCTCTGGCTCGGCTGTTGCCCAACATGAGGGGGCCCGATGACTCCTGCAGGAGACTCTACGCGGGGATCGTGCGGTCCATGGCCCTGTATGGGTGCCCAATATGGGCGGAGGCCCTGAGGACCAGAACTGTACGTATGCTGCGCGCTCCGCAGCGAGTTCTGGCCATCAGGGTCATCCGAGGGTACCGCACGATCTCCTTCGAGGCGGCGAGTCTCCTTGCCGGAACTCCGCCATGGGACCTGGATGCGAGAGCCCTTTCGCAACTGTACCAGTGGCGAAAGGAGGCGCGGGAGCAGGGATGGAACCCCGAGCCTCGAGAAATCGAGGCCGTGCAGTCCCAGCTCCGCCAGGCCATCGTGGTGGAGTGGAAGGAACGACTTGGGCAACCAAGCGCAGGGCACGCCGCAATAGCGGCGGTAAGGCCCATCATGGAGGATTGGCTGGAGAGGCGACACGGAAGCCTCTCCTACCGACTGACGCAGGTGATCTCAGGGAAGGGGTGCTTCGGGGACCACCTGCATCGGATCAGGAAGGAGCCAACGCCTGAGTGTCATGACTGCGACGCGAGCGAGGACTCAGGGCTGCACACGCTGGCGGACTGCCCGGCGTGGGAGGCGCCGAGGCGTGACCTCGTGGCAGCCATCGGGGTGGGAGTCCTCTCGCTCGGCAGCATGATTGCGGCAATGGTGCGGAGCGCGAGCGCGTGGGCCGCCGCCGCCTCCTTCTGCGAGCATGTAATGCTCGCGAAGGAGGTGGCGGAGCGCGCCCGGGAGAGACTTAGAACTCTCCCGGTCCGCCGAGCCCGCAACTTGCTCGCCGCGCGTCGCAGGCAACTCAGGCGCCGGAGGTCGCTTAACGACCTCCGTCCTCCATGAGCGCAGGCCTGGGGGTGGCGGGTGAGGCCACCTGTCACCCCAGCAGAAGCAGGCCGGGACGGTGGGGCGACTAGCGCCCCTCCCCCAAACCGGGGCAAGACGGGGACACCGTGGTTCCCAAACCCGAGGGGGCCATCTCGAAACCGGAGATGGCCCAGGGTCAGTCGGGGTGCGAGGGATATGCTCTATGGGCAACCTTACACCCCGGCGTCTGTAGACCCGAGACGGCGTGCGGTTTTAGTCGGTTCAAGCCCGACATAACCGCCCCCGCTGGCACGCGGGGGGGTATCCGAAGGGATTTCCGCACGATAAAAAAAAAAAAAAAAAAAAAAAAAAGGTACAATTTTTATTAGTTCAGGTTTTTTCTTTTGATGTTAGGTTAGGTTAGCGGTAAGGCCCATCATGGAGGATTGGCTGGAGAGGCGACACGGAAGCCTCTCCTACCGACTGACGCAGGTGATCTCAGGGAAGGGGTGCTTCGGGGACCACCTGCATCGGATCAGGAAGGAGCCAACGCCTGAGTGTCATCACTGCGACGCGAGCGAGGACTCAGGGCTGCACACGCTGGCGGACTGCCCGGCGTGGGAGGCGCCGAGGCGTGACCTCGTGGCAGCCATCGGGGTGGGAGTCCTCTCGCTCGGCAGCATGATTGCGGCAATGGTGCGGAGCGCGAGCGCGTGGGCCGCCGCCGCCTCCTTCTGCGAGCATGTAATGCTCGCGAAGGAGGTGGCGGAGCGCGCCCGGGAGAGACTTAGAACTCTCCCGGTCCGCCGAGCCCGCAACTTGCTCGCCGCGCGTCGCAGGCAACTCAGGCGCCGGAGGTCGCTTAACGACCTCCGTCCTCCATGAGCGCAGGCCTGGGGGTGGCGGGTGAGGCCACCTGTCACCCCAGCAGAAGCAGGCCGGGACGGTGGGGCGACTAGCGCCCCTCCCCCAAACCGGGGCAAGACGGGGACACCGTGGTTCCCAAACCCGAGGGGGCCATCTCGAAACCGGAGATGGCCCAGGGTCAGTCGGGGTGCGAGGGATATGCTCTATGGGCAACCTTACACCCCGGCGTCTGTAGACCCGAGACGGCGTGCGGTTTTAGTCGGTTCAAGCCCGACATAACCGCCCCCGCTGGCACGCGGGGGGGTATCCGAAGGGATTTCCGCACGATAAAAAAAAAAAAAAAAAAAAAAGGTACAATTTTTATCAGTTCAGGTTTTTTCTTTTGATGTTAGGTACAATTGGATTCGTAAGGTACACCCGCCATTCTGACTTTCACGTTAACTGGACGCCCGGGCCGGTCATTACATACCTGTATTCAATTAACTTTCGGCCTAGTAGTCTATATTTAGTAATTTTCTCTTCGAAAATGTAACAATAACCAACGCTACTTACGTCCGGGTTGGTGCCCTACATGTAAAATATTCCTGACCCTGTTTGTGACCTGAAACAAATATGAATTCGACCAAAATGAGTTCTACATATTGTTGAATAGGATTTTTTTTCGGTATCGACTGGTAACTTTCATAGTGATCGGAGCATAGTATTTTAGGCGTTTTAGAAGTTTTTTCTTACCGTCGCGAGTAGGGGCAGCATCTAATTTTCAGCCTCCTAAATTACGTGTTTCTGGTGATTTTGGGTTAGTCGGTTAAGCGTCTGATTTCTGAGCCATATTTTTCATATTGATTTTAAGATTTGTTCTTGAAATTGTTTTCAAGTAAAAAAATAAGCATTTTTTCTCTTCTTCATCTGAATGATATTTTGGATATGAGAAGAATATTAATAGAAATATTTCCATTTATTATTTTGCATAACTCACATACAGGAGATAACATTTTCTTTTGTTAACTGACTCAAGTTACTTTTTCTTAATGCCATACTATATTGCGATAGAGTAAAGTTAGGTACCTGCTTTATATTTGACAATTTAGATTATACGAGGGTCAAACTGAAAGTTCTTAGAAAATCAAAAACTGATTACATTAGCCAGTTATTAGTTTTATTATATCTTTTCAAAATATTGTCCATTCACGTCAATAAACCGCTGCATGCGATGGAACCACTGGGAAAAGCACTTTGCCCACTCGTCCTTAGGGGTCTCTTCAATGGCATCGCGATACGCAGCCACCGCTTCTTCAGCATTCATAAACCGCTTTCCTTTAAGTTTTTCTTTAATTTTTGGAAATAAATAAAAATCACAAGGCGCGAGGTCGGGGCTATACGGCGGGTGACCCAGTAATTCAACGTTTGATGTCGCCAAATAGTCGATCGTTCGCTTGGCGGTGTGCGTCGAGGCGTTGTCGTGGTGAAGGAGGATCCTACTGCGAGGTCGTTTCTCTCGAACTTTTTCCAAGACAAGTGGCAAACAATTGGTAGGGTACCATTCTGCAGAAACTGTTTTTTGATCCTCTAACACAATTGTTACGAAATGACCTATCCTTCCAAAGAACGAGGCCACCATTTTTTTTCCCGCACTTCGATCTCTCTTCACTTTAGTTGGCAACTCCTCGAAAGGAAACACCCACTGAGCAGATTGTCTTTTGGTTTCAGGATCATAACAGTAAATCCAGCTTTCTTCACCTGTTAGTATGTCGAACACAGCATTAGAGTCACCTCCGTTAAATCTTTCAATCATTTTACGGCACCAATCCACACGATGGAGTTTTTGAGCCTCAGTCAAATTATGAGGTATCCACCGGGCGCAAAGCTTCCTGACCGCTAAATGTTCGTGGAGGATTTTGTGCACTTGACTCATACCGATGCCTAAGCTTGTCCGAATCTGCTGATAGGTCACTCTTTTGTCAGTCTCTATCATACGCCGCACAACACAGATGTTATTTTCAGTCGTCGCCGTAGAAGGCCGTCCCTCACGTAAATAATCAGTGAGATTAGTGCGACCACGTTTAAACTCATTAAACCAGTTGTAAACAGTCGCACGAGATGGGGCTTCATCGTGAAAGGCCAATCGTAGTCTATCATAACTTTCTTGTTGATTTAAATGACATCGAAAGTCATAAAAAATCATTGCACGAAAATTTTCTCGTGTTAAATTCATGTTAACGTGACACAGACAATTTTCAATTTGCCGCCAAATCGTAAAACAAATGATAAATGAATGAAATATATAGGTACTCAGTAATATTGGCAGAGTTCTATTTTCAAATTTTAGAATTATTTTTTTATTATATTGTTTATAAGTGGCCAGTTCTAAGAACTTTCAGTTTGACCCTCGTATTTTAATCATATTATCTTCCAAATACACCAACAACTTCCCATCAATAATAAAAAAAGCTATTGTTTAAAAAAAAAAAAAAAACTTTAAATCCCAGTTCCCACTTTGCCTTTTGGCGCTTTTGTAGGTATTTCCTTTCCACCGTAGATACAATATACAAACATCAATCACCAGTTTGCAGTAGTTGTATTCTCGAATAATTTACATAAATATATCAATTACGTGGGAAGTAAGTAAGTGAACTAACTGAGTCACATACTGTAATGATGTCATCTACACATTACTCAACACTGCAATAAAGTGACATCTACATCAGAATCTAAATTTTAAACTGTTAAAAGTCACCCGAGCCCTTTTGGCCTAGATTGACCCTGTTTGTACCTACCAGTGTGATACATTATGATGATCTACCCATTACCTTACCTTACACTTCAATAAAGTGAAGTAGAAAAGAGATATAGGTAGGCCTGGGAAACTACATCAGAGTCTAAAGGGACGAAATGCTTACTTTGAGTCTAAACAGTGCTTTGTGTATAATAACCGGCAAACAATTTTACAATGTACTCTAGCTGCGCATCAGAAAGCATTTTTGGGCCACCTGTCACCCCGGTGTTTGAAGACGGGACGAGACGGCGTGCGTTTTTAGTCGGCTCGTATCCGACTTAACCACCACCGCTGGCCGGCGGGGACGTATCCGGGAGGATTTTCGCACGAATAAAAAGTTCTCTTTGGTGGTTGTGCGGGGCGCGAAGTCCTAAGGCGCGCCAATGAACTAATCATAGGTCGGCTACAACGGGCTCAAAGGGCTCGCGTCATTAGTCGATCAGTCTTTTTTTGTTTACTTATTCAATATATCGAGCAGATAGTTATTATCTGCTAGATGACTGTATAAAAGAAAGACGGGCTGAACAAGGCGTATTTTGTACGATCTACGACGCTCTACAATCGTCGTTTAAATGTTATTTGTAAGGAACATACAAAAAACAAACACAGTCCAAATTTCTACAGTATAGTATTTTTACATTAGTGGATTCAAATTATTTTTAAATGGAGTCAATTTTGATTAATTTCGTCATAAAAGGAATGAGAAAAATGAAAAGATTAAAACTAAATCCTAACTAAAAAGAAAGTACGTTTGTCCGTGGTAAGGAATCTTTTTTTTCGATCGGAAATCGGAGGGTGACCGAGGGGCGGTTACCCTCCCGACGGCCAGCGGGGGCGGTTATGTCGGGCTTGCATCGACTAAAACCGCACGCCATCTCGGGTCTTTTTCATGCGCGGCGAGCATGTTGCGGGATCAGCGGGCCGGGAGAGTTCTAAACCTCCATGATGGGCCTTACCGCCGCTATTGCGGCGTGCGTGGTATCTCGCGTTTGGTAGAACGGATTATTCGTTACATTCTGGAGATTTTGGTGAACTTAACCGACTTCCAAATAGGAGATTATCAATTTGACCTGTATATTTGTCTAAACAATCTGTCTTTGTATGGTCTTCTAGTTTTCAGTGTTCAATGAATCAGTTACGTTCACTAAAAAGGTAGAAATAAATATTTTTTTATAATAATAACATAAAAAAAGAAAAATAACGGATTTACAGAATTAATTCAAAAGATAAAATACGCATGATACTTTTCTGTTGAACTAGGTGACAAATCCGAAACAACGAAAGCACCAAAAAAATATCCAGTATCTATCGAGACGTGTGATAATGACCACATGATGTAGGTGGACTACGCGAGTAGATCTAATGTAAATGGATACATTCCTACCTAATACCTCTTTGGTTTGGCATTGACTTCAACAGAATGAAGTTAGAATAATTTTGTACCTAATTGAGTTTTGAAATTTAATGAAATTTTGAAGCAATTAGTATGCTTACTTTTCCGATAGGTCATTGCGCTTTAAACTCTAATACAGCAACAGCTAGTAAAACAGGGTAATGTAGCTAGTTTTGTAAAAACCAGTGAAAAATATCTATAGCAGCCGTTTTATCGACAAAGTTTTTTTCAAGTCATACCATACGTCTGCTCGAATAATTTTGTTTTTGTTATAGTATACTATTTAGTTGTGCTGTAAATTATTTGGGTATGTATGTAAATAAACTTACAGTATTTTACTTTCAGTTTGCTCCCTAGTCATGGTGTCAATACTTCACTTACTGGCGACCCTGGTGTCATGGATATTCATGATATTAGTGTCTATTGCCAGTATAGCTGGCACAGCTTTACTTTGGTACACATATTACGAATTGAAGATGAATAAAAAAAATTTTGACAATCATACCTTTTTATCAGTAAGTTACATAATAATGTTTCTTTAAGAGTAAAGTTGATATAATAATGGTAACATAAATATCTACCTACCTATATATTAAAATTAATGTTCTTTTTGTAGGAATCTTTGAAGAATGAAAGTGCGTTCTTGTGGTATTCCATAATAGCTACGATAATAACAGTGAGTATTTGCTAAAGGTAGGTACTTTCAGTGTCTAAAATAATGGTATAATACTTTGTATCACTAGTAGTTACCGGTCTACTTGAATAGTAATGCAGATCGATGTCGATAGTGTCGCTGTCGATCACAATAAGGTAAGTAATAATGTTGATAATGTGCAATACTAACGGTGATATTGAAAGTCATCAACGTCAATAGTATGAACAGAACACTAATAACGTCGATACTTCTTTTTTCATGTAACTTCCAGGTTCAGCTCCTCAAGGGTACGACGAAGGGGTTATTGCGGACCTCGAACTGTCTCAAAGCACACTGTGTCTCCGAAGTTATAGGCAAAATAGCGAAAATATGATTGTCTTAACCCCATTTAAAGCACCATCGTACAACACTAACCTTATTGCATCTATTGCTCGTCCATAATTTGGTATAGCTATTATCGTCTAAGGGTCAGACGGCAGTAGCCACGCCACCCTGAGAGGAAAGCCTCTGCCAGAGCCTTGTCCGCCAATAAACAGGTCTATACTGGCTTGCATGAGAAGTAGGCTCGGGCACCGAAAATCTAGATGGTACACGTTACACTACCATAAATCATTATGGTGTAACGTGTACCATCAACATACATCACCTAAAACATTTCCACACATTAAAAAAAATCATACAAACATTATGAGATAAACATAAAACATCTTTGTTTTTTAAATCAATTTATCTAGCTAGCAGCCCGGGTCCCGGCTTTGGTCGGAATAAATTCGTAAAAAAAAACTATAACCCGCCAGTCATTCGGGACGAGTCATTATACATATATTATGTAGGTATGGATAGAAGAGGGGTGTGTGTTGGGTAACCTCCTCGAGTGTCGCTCCGATTCCGATCCCGCTGCAGTCCGGGGGGAACGGAATCGGAGCGGCCGGTACACCCTGGGCGGCGGTCAATGGCTTCCCCTTCACCCCTTCAGGGGTGTGTGTTGGGTAACCTCCTCGAGTGTCGCTCCGATTCCGATCCCGCTGCAGTCCGGGGGGAACGGAATCGGAGCGGCCGGTACACCCTGGGCGGCGGTCAATGGCTTCCCCTTCACCCCTTCATAGGGTTGGCATTGATCGTCGGCCAATACCCAACGTGGCGGGAACACATCGCTCTCCGTACTCCTCTGCTTTCAGAGGAGACAGGATGAGCGATGCTGTTAGTGGTGAGATGGCCCAGGGTCAGCCGGGGTGCGAGGGATATGCTCTATGGGTAACCTTACACCCCGGCATCTGAAGACCCGAGACGGCGTGCGGTTTTAGTCGGTGCAAGCCCGTCATAACCGCCCCCGCTCGGGTCTCGGGTCTTAAGACGCCGGGGTGTAAGGTTACCCATAGAGCATATCCCTCGCACCCCGACTGACCCTGGGCCATCTCCGGTTTCGAGATGGCCCCCTTACTTGCTCTCCACTGTGCCATCTGCTAATCAGAGGGACACGTGGAAAGCTTCCGAACAGCCCTCAACAGGGCCGTCCTCGCCTCGGTCGGAGTTGGCCGTAGGCGGCAGCGTCTCTCCCGCCCTAGGAGAGAGGCGCTGCCGCCTCCGTTGCCCAGGGTGCACCGCGTGGAGGTCCCCAACCAAGCACCCCTAACATTGGGACCTAAAGAATACTGGCGAATCGTGGGTGTGTAATACACCTCTGCCTACCCCTTCGGGGATACAGGCGTGAAGTTATGATAGTACGGTAGGCCCCGGCTTGAACCCTTTCGCCGCAGATATATAATTATTTTGTACAGGGAATGTTTTGGCAACGTCAGATAGGCTTCTTCGGAATAATATTCTGTCGACATGTATTCTAAAGTTACACTTACAATATTTTCTACTTCATAGGTAATATAAATTCTTAAATTTTAACAGACAATTATTTACAAATAGCAATTATTCAAGTATAAAATATTGTGGTAGCACCAAGAAACAAGAAATTGTTATCAATTTTATTATCAATTTATTTTACAATGTTTTAGGTTCTTGTACTTTTAACAAAAATTTTAGGATTTTCTAAACAGAACTTGGCACTTTTTTTTATTTAATTTTTTTTCCGTGCGGAAATCCCTTCGGATACCCCCCCGCGTGCCAGCGGGGGCGGTTATGTCGGGCTTGAACCGACTAAAACCGCACGCCGTCTCGGGTCTACAGACGCCGGGGTGTAAGGTTGCCCATAGAGCATATCCCTCGCACCCCGACTGACCCTGGGCCATCTCCGGTTTCGAGATGGCCCCCTCGGGTTTGGGAACCACGGTGTCCCCGTCTTGCCCCGGTTTGGGGGAGGGGCGCTAGTCGCCCCACCGTCCCGGCCTGCTTCTGCTGGGGTGACAGGTGGCCTCACCCGCCACCCCCAGGCCTGCGCTCATGGAGGACGGAGGTCGTTAAGCGACCTCCGGCGCCTGAGTTGCCTGCGACGCGCGGCGAGCAAGTTGCGGGCTCGGCGGACCGGGAGAGTTCTAAGTCTCTCCCGGGCGCGCTCCGCCACCTCCTTCGCGAGCATTACATGCTCGCAGAAGGAGGCGGCGGCGGCCCACGCGCTCGCGCTCCGCACCATTGCCGCAATCATGCTGCCGAGCGAGAGGACTCCCACCCCGATGGCTGCCACGAGGTCACGCCTCGGCGCCTCCCACGCCGGGCAGTCCGCCAGCGTGTGCAGCCCTGAGTCCTCGCTCGCGTCGCAGTGATGACACTCAGGCGTTGGCTCCTTCCTGATCCGATGCAGGTGGTCCCCGAAGCACCCCTTCCCTGAGATCACCTGCGTCAGTCGGTAGGAGAGGCTTCCGTGTCGCCTCTCCAGCCAATCCTCCATGATGGGCCTTACCGCCGCTATTGCGGCGTGCCCTAACAGAACTTGGCACTCATATACATCTCAATTATTTTATCGGCGAAGTCGGCAACGACGTATATTCTTACTATTAAACTTGGCTCTCATTTTACATTAATGTTTCCGGTGGGATATCATTACTTTTTGTACACAAATTATTAATATTCATCACTAGCGGACCCGACAGACTTCGTTCTGTCAAAAAGATTTGGAATGTGGCAGATTTTTGTTCCTACCTATTTTATAGTCTGGGCAAAAAAATCTGTGTGTGGGGTTCAAGCTCGGGTGACCGAAGTATCTTCGCTTCACCCAAACTTTGGCCAACTTTCTGGGACCCACTAAAAACCCCGACTGGGATGTCTGCCAGAGGGCTTCAAACTAAGAGGCGAACTTATGGTTCAAATCTGATTAGAAAATAATCTAAAGGGACAGTGGGAACCTAAAGGTGACAAATATTTAAAAAGTGGGTGGCTCGCTCGGATAGTGGAGATAATGATCTGCAAAGGAAGTCATGGGGATTTAATAAACATACCTACAATAATCAACAACTTATTACAACAGACAAACTCATCTATTATGGTTATGTTCTTGTGATGGTATAGTTTATAATGGGTACATGCTGTAGTGACATTATTTATTTTCAATAGCACAATCCACCTTAACAGATAAGTTAGCGATACTATATACCTATACAAAATCATGAATCTGTAATAAAAAATAATTAAATAAAACGTATGTAAGCATTTAAAAGTAAGTAATCGCTTTATTGTTAATGAAGTGAATCATAATTATTAACAAAAATCAGTTTTATTTTCATTGTAGTGCTTTGTGATATACGATGTTTTTTGTTTGATTACCTGGCACATAGACAAACAAATCTGATGGTTTTTTAAAGCGGGAACAGGCAACATACAATTGACCATGTGAGAAACATGGTTTTTTTTTATTAATACCACAAACACTTAATGATTGCCCCTGGGACTTGTTTATGGTCATAGCAAAAGCAAGCTGCACTGGAAACTGTAGTCGTTTAAACTCAAATGGTACATTAGTCGGAATCAATGGGATGCGTGATATCAAAACATCTTCTTTATACTTTCCTTCCAGTATAGTTGCTTCTATCACGTTGTTCAGTATTTTTTTTATCGCTAACCGTGTGCCGTTCCAAAGACGCGGTTGATTGATATTTCGCAACATTATAACTACCGATCCAACCTTTAATTGAAGGTTGTGAGGTGGCAATCCTGGCAAATCCAGCGAGTTTAAAAATTCCGGTGGATAGTTGACGACATGGTTTGTAGCATTTCGGGTTCTTCTACCTAAATTGTTTCGTCTTATAGGAGGCATATCGAATATATATTGTGTCACATGCAATAATTAGTGATCATAGGTAATTAAACACTTTGCACAAAACACGATATAAAACAATCAATCACAAATAAATCGAAGAAAGCTGCGGAATTTTTTTCGTTTATCAGTTGACAAAAGAAAACTCAGTAGAGTAGATAACAGAAAATTCAACTTTTTTAAATTTGATATGACATGGAGTCAAGTCCTTTAGGCCATACCAATGTTGTTTTATTCGGTTTTCATCTCATCATCATCATCATGTCAGCCAAACGACGCCCACTGCTGGGCATAGGCCTCCCTAAGGATCTCCTCAACGATCGCTTTTCATCTCATTTACATAACATTAGTATGTATTTAAATATTTATGCACAGATAGAGATATTAAATTAATAATTAAAAATAATAAATCACTTTTGGTAACGCGGTTTGTGTTTGACTGATGTAATGACAACATTAGAGCCTCCAACGCGCACACTCACACTGTTTTGTTAGATATGATTGAATTTGAACTTCGTGCAGCCGTAATAAAGTGCAAATTTCAGCGCTTTCTAGACCCAAATTTAAGCATAGTTTAACTAGCTTGTGTTATGGGTTCCAGAATACGGATAAACATACTTATATACTTTTTTTTTTGTAAATACATACATATTATACATAGAAACACCCAGACCAATGCAAATAGACATATTCATGCATACAAATATTTGCACTGAGCGGAAATCGAACCCGCGCCCCCTGTCGTAGCAGTCGAATGCACTACCGCTGCGCCACAGAGGCCGTCGAGTTATGCGCTTACCAACACATTTTGCGGTTCATTTTTATGTATATAGATTAATACATAGTTATTTGTAAAATAGCTATATTTTTCTAAGTTTACGTTATAAAGTTTTCTTTTTTGTGCTATTTTCCATATGTTCTAGTACCATTTTTTTTTTCGTGCGGACATCCCTTCTGATACCCCCCCGCCGGTCAGCGGGGGCGGTTATGTCGAGCTTGAACCGACTAAAACCGCACGCCGTCTCGGCTCTACAGACACCGAGGTGTAAGGTTACCCATAGAGCATATTCCTCGCACCCCCACTGATCCTGGGCCATCTCCGGTTTCGAGATGGCCCCCTCGGGTTTGGGAACCACGGTGTCCCCGTCTTGCCCCGGTTTGGGGGAGGGCCGCTAGTCGCCCCACAGTCCCGGCCTGCTTCTGCTGGCGTGACCGGCGGCCTGACCTGCCACGCCCAGGCCTGCGCTCTTGGAGAACGGAGGTCGTTAAGCGACCTCCGGCGCCTGAGTCGCCTGTGACGCGCGGCGAGCATGTTGCGGGCTCGGCGGGCCGGGAGATTTCTAAATCTTTCCCGGGCGCGCTCCGACATATCCTTAGCGAGCATTACATGCTCGTAGGAGGAGGTGGCGGTGGCCCACGCGCTCGCGCTCCGCTCATGCTGCCGAGCGAGAGGACTCCCACCCCGATGGCTGCCATGAGGTCACGCCGGGCAGTCCGCCAGCGTGTGCAGCTCCGAGTCCTCGCTCGCGTCGCAGTGATGGCACTTAGGCGCTGGCTCCTTCCTGATCCGATGCAGGTGGTCCCCGAAGCTCCCCTTACCGAAGATCAACTGCGTCAGTCGGTACGAGAGGCTTCCGTGTCGCCTCTAGCCAATGCTCCATGATGGGTTTTACCGCCGCTATTGCGGCGTGCCCTCATATGTTCTTGTACCTTCCAAATATTAGATTGAATTACCCATTTATTATCTGCAGTTATTCTTATGTTTTCTGTTAAATTTATTAATACTTTGTTGCTAATCCTACTTATCCCTACTTTATAAATGCGAATGTAAGTTTGTTTGTTACGCTTTCACGCAAAAACCACTGAACCGATTTTGCTGAAATTTGGTACAGGGGTAGATTAGACCGTGGGAAAGGACATAGGCTATGTTTTGTCGCGATAACCGACATCTACGCGGGCGGAGCCGCGGGCAAAAGCTAGTAATATGATAAATGTGAAAGTTTGTGAAGGTATTTAAATGTTCGCGAGCGCGTGGGCCGCCGCCACCTCCTTCTGCGAGCATGTGATGCTCGCGAAGGAGATGGCGGAGCGCGCCCGGGAGAGGTTCAGAACTCTCCCGGCCCGCCGAGCCCGCAACATGCTCGCCGCGCGTCGCAGGCGACTCAGGCGCCGGAGGTCGCTTAACGACCTCCGTCCTCCATGAGCGCAGGCCTGGGGGTGGCAGGTGAGGCCGCCGGTCACCCCAGCAGAAGCAGGCCGGGACGGTGGGGCGACTAGCGCCCCTCCCCCAAACCGGGGCAAGACGGGGACACCGTGGTTCCCAAACCCGAGGGGGCCATCTCGAAACCGGAGATGGCCCAGGGTCAGTCGGGGTGCGAGGGATATGCTCTATGGGCAACCATACACCCCGGCGTCTGCAGACCCGAGACGGCGTACGGTTTTAGTCGGTTCAAGCCCGACATAACCGCCCCCGCTGGCCGGCGGGGGGGTATCCAAGGGGATCTCCGCACGAAAAAAAAAAGAAAAAAAAGGTATTTGGATGTTTGTTACGCAATCATGCTCAAACGGCTGAACGAATCTGGCATAAATTTGGTACAGGGATAGATTATAGCCTAGAATAACATATAGGCTACTTTTTATCCCTAGAGTAGGTTCCTATGGGTTACGGGAACTGGATCAAAATTCGAAACCGCGATCAACAGCTAGTTATCAATAATTTTCAGTTTTCAGATTTTTTTCTTTTTATATGCCTCACAGTTTACCTTGATGCTAAATATCAAATTTCTAGGTCATCTGGAATTGGGATAGGTTTTTTAACTATAAGAAGGCCTCGCGTACTCTGTATACAATCAACGACAAAAGTGGATTAACACTAAAATATTTACCACCGTTTTCAACATTGAAATACATATACCTAAATAATGAATGTATAAGTAGTTGTATAATCCCAGCGGACGATGTAATTATATTTCACGTTTTGTTTATTATTTTATGAAAGGTAAGTGCTAAAGTGATCAATAAATTAGAATTTGTTAAGCAATTTTTGTCATTGACTGTACTTGCGAACTATAACCACCTACTCGCCGCGGAACCTCCGGAAGCGCTCCTATGGGCCATCTCGAAACCGGAGATGGCCCAGGGTCAGTCGGGGTGCGAGGGATATGCTCTATGGGCAACCTTACACCCCGACGTGCCCCCGCTGCCCGGCGGGAGGATATCCGCACGAAAAAAAAAAAAAAGTGTCAATAGCCTTCGCGTGCACGTAACGTATGCATTCATTCGAATTTTGTTGGGTTAATAATCTATGCTATTTACTCCGGATGTAGGGTATAGATGCGAATCCAACAAGTCAAATAAAAACCTTTCTTTTTCCACCTACCTATTGATGGAGAAAGATATGTAATTTTGTAAATTCACGATCGTTATACAATGTTACCTAGGTACAAACTTCGCCTACGTATTCTTTTATCGTTTCATACTGTATGGAAAGATTGAAGAAGTTGGCTTCATTACTTAGGTTAGGCTGTTTAATACTTAATAAAAAAAATCTACCCTATATATGTTACTTATAGCGGCTTGGACCCTGGCTTCGCACGGGAATACATTCGTAAAAAATAAATACTAATCCAATTCGTCGAGCGTCATAAAATCGAACACATGAAAGGCGATTCGTACACAATGCGGGATGATAATGTAGTTTCCTGTCTACATCCACTATCAAGATTTTAGCACACTGATTCACCTCTCTACTGTGTTTCGAGCACAGACGAGCAGAGCATGTTGTGTGTGTGTGTGTGTGAATCTGGGGGGTTTCAGGTTCAGTTGACGCGATGGGTGTCAACAGTGTTCTTGTTGTTGCTTCGTACTTCAATGCGGATACGATTCGTCGAATGTGGCCATTTTAGACCTGCTGGTCTACGGTACTAAACACTTTTCGGAAACCAGCTTGTTTGGGAGGCTGGAAGGCGTTAAACGTGCTTGTGAGACGATTCGTAGTGGCAATTAACAATCAGGACGTTTTGCTACTCAAGTCATTCTACAATTTAGACAATGTACTGTTTAAGACCATTTACAATTAAGTCCATATGAATCTAAACCGTTTTGCTATTCAGAGTCAGGCAATTAGCAATCAAGACGTTTTGCTACCCGAGTCATGTAGAATGACTTACTAGTCTACTCCAGACAATTTACTAGTAAAGACCATTTACTACCCAGTCGATATGAACCTAACCCGTTGTAATAGGTACCCATAACCCGATAGCAGCGGCGCGGTGTGTTTAAATAGGCTAATTAGCCTAGTTATGAGTGACTGTTTTAAGCACCAATGCCGTATCTACTTCTTTTTAACCCCTTTTTTTTATCGTGCGGAAATCCCTTCGGATACCCCCCCGCCGGCCAGCGGGGGCGGTTATGTCGGGCTTGCACCGACTAAAACCGCACGCCGTCTCGGGTCTTCAGACGCCGGGGTGTAAGGTTACCCATAGAGCATATCCCTCGCACCCCGGCTGACCCTGGGCCATCTCACCACTAGCAGCATCGCTCATCCTGTCTCCTCTGAAAGCAGAGGAGTACGGAGAGCGATGTGTTCCCGCCACGTTGGGTATTGGCCGACGATCAATGCCAACCCTATGAAGGGGTGAAGGGGAAGCCATTGACCGCCGCCCAGGGTGTACCGGCCGCTCCGATTCCGTTCCCCCCGGACTGCAGCGGGATCGGAATCGGAGCGACACTCGAGGAGGTTACCCAACACACACCCCTACTTCTTTTTAACCCCTGGCGCAAAAAATTACTGGGTGTGATAAGTTTCACGTGTCTGTGTGTGTATCTGTCTGTGGCATCGTAGCTCCCGAACGGATAACCGACGTGACCTAAAGTCTGTGCTTTCATTTTAAATGTCTCAAAGAATCAACATTCTCATCTTAAGTCTCCTGGGTATCTGGAATATTATTAGTTGACATGACAGTGGTGCGGAAGAATTCTTTGCTGATTAGAATACGTGATCTTTTCTATAATACGCACTTTCTTATTTTTCACTAATTCAATAATATGTTTCAAATATGCGAATGACTACTAATTACTAATAATAATATTAATTTTAGGTAATTTTACTTCTACTGGTATTCGTGATGCGTTCCCGCGTGTCATTTTTGGCGGCTCTATTCAAGGAAACTGCTCACTGTCTGGGTTCCATACCATCTCTGTTCTTGCAGCCTATAATAACATTCTTCTTCCTTATATTGTTTCTGACATTTTGGTCAATAGTTGTGGTAAGTTTCTACTGATGTAAATTATATATAAATTATATAATATCCTTTATTTATATTTTGGGTTCAGTTAAAGATTCCGTTTGATAATATTTTAATTTCAGGTTTGTCTGGCAACTGCTCATTATCCTGGTATTCCATATAAAACAAATTTCTTGATAAATGGTACACCAACATTTGAGGGAAGTGAAAAGGCAGCCATAGAAGCACAAAATACCAATGGAAATACCAGTTTGAAAAGTAATCAATTTACATTTTATGGTGCACACACAGACATAACAGACCGAACATTTTCATTTATTTTGAAGCCAAATTTACCACATAAGCAATGTAGCTCACACGAGACCGAACTAAGTCTGACAACCTCTACGAATAACTGCATTACTTCATACGTTCATAAAAATGATTGAGAAAGGCCAGAATTAAACATTTCATCCAAAATATTAGGCAGGTCACTGGAATTATAATAGAAAGGAGTAGAATTATTTACTATTTAATTTATTTAATTTTAACCAATATCATTCTTTTTAAAAATTTGTTTAAAACAAATACGTTGTTTTTTATGGCAATTCCAGATGATAATGATTGAAAAAAAGAGAATAGAATTTAAAAAATCAGATAGATAATATAAATAATTTTTTTGTCTCAAAAAATAACACATGGTTGTTTTTATTGTATCGATTAGGAAGACCAAAGTATAGAAAACATTTTTTTTATAACAAATGGTTTAATAAATGAATGAAAATTCAAAAATCAAAAATTTGTGGACAAGTTATTGGCCGACGGATTATCCTGTAGGCGCCTGATTCTGTTTAGTTCTTAATTTTCATATTAAATAATAAATATATAAAAATATGAAATAATATTTATTGTTTAAAGGTCTGAAGTGGGCGTGCCTTACGCAAGCCAGAGTACCCGTTTACAGGCGTATTATTAACCCTGAAAATTTGTAAATATTGCTCCTACAGTTCCGGGAGTTCGAACATTTTTTTTTGGGCAATTTTCTTTTTTAAATCTTTCAAATTTAAAAAATCTCAAATAGTTGTGAAGATATTTACGAAAAACCGAACCTAATTTTTTTCTCATTTGTTTATAATTGTTGCAATTTTTGCGATTTCTCAATTTTGTCATAAAACTTCTACATGTTATTCTGAATCGCATGACACCTCGATCAAACTTTTCGGAGAATTAGAAAAAGTTTTGACCTAAAAAGCACTTGTTGACTAGGCTAATATTGTAGTTAGTACTATAACTACAGACTGTTTCCTTATCTTATGTTACAGCTTTTACTCTAGACCCGATAGAATTCAACCCCATGTGGATCAAGAGTATGTGGTGGATATGCCTCATCTGTTTGATATGGGGCAGTGAATTTATACTCGGATGTCAACAGATGACAATAGCAGGTGCCGTTTCGCATTGGTACTTTAGGTGAGTTTACATTAGAAGATTTAGTCGAGACAAGGTCCGTATATATAAACGAAAATTAAGGCAAGTGTACGGGAATAATCGGTACCAGAGTGACGCCGGAGTGAAAAGCTAGTATTTCTATAGATTACAGTTAACCTCAGTGACAGCGTTAGGGAAGGGCGTGGTGTGCCACCTCCGGCGTAATTTCATTCCTTTTTACTCACAAAAAAAAGTTACGAATGCAGCTATTCACCATATTTAGTAAACAACTGCATTCTATTGCAATTTTTTAATCGAAAAAAGACTTAGATTTTACCTGGTTAAAGCCTTAAAGCGATGGTCACAACCACGGTCGAGCGCTTAGTGTGTGGCGATACCACATATACCCAGCGACAACAAGTGGAACTACTTTGATACTACTACGTCACTACCAATCCTGAATCGCGAAAGTGAAGTTCGCGCACTGGTATAATATAATATACAACATTCCATCGACAACTGTTGGGCCGCGGCCCGCCAGGTATGATCTCCTTGCCTGGTCGGAGGATCCTCCCTTTCTGTTGGAGTGTTGTAGGAACATCACATCCCGTTCCTCCACAGTGGTGAACCCCGACGTGTTTTGATCACGTAACCTTCGCTGAACATATCAGCAGCATTCCTATCACCACCATCCTGTTCACTTCTTCTGCATGAGCGGTAATTAAGTCTTCGCCATCCAGCAGCTTCGGCCTCAACCGGGATACCACAGCATGTAGCGATCCCGGCAGCCTGGTTACCCTACGGCCATATCAGCCTGTAAAGCACAGCACATTGCACATACGGTCCTTATAAGAAGAGCACATCTCTCCCGTCTACGCAGCATTCGCCCCATACACGGGGGACTTCGACTCAAGAGGATTCGCCACTGGGCACTTCATCGCAGCACCGCATAACCGCACTCAGCACCGTATCTTTGGGACCAGCGGTTAGTCCCAATTAAATCAAATGGAACTACACAAGACTGGTACTGGCACGCTCCACAAGAGAGCTTAAGACAGCTGACTCATCGCAATCAACCTCCGGTCTTGTAGGGGAGCGATGTGGCGATACCACATATACCCAGCGCCATCTAGCGACAACAAGTGGAACTACTTCGATATTACTACGTCACTACCGATCCTGAATCGCGAAAGTGAAGTTCGCGCGCTGGTATAACCTATAGGTATACAACATCCCAACGACAACTTTGGGCCGCGGCCCGCCAGGCGTGATCACCGTGTACGCGTGATTCGGAGGATCCTCCCTTTGTGTTGGAGGAACATCACATCCCTTTCCTCCACAAGTGAAAACCTGGTTATTTGCCAGGTTCGTTCTTACTACCGAAAGGTGCGGATCCAAGTTGTTTTTAATGATTCGTTAACACCTTGTCTAGTAACATTATAGGCCCACCGTTCAAAAGGCGGAAAAAAGTTCGGATGCCCAAGTCTTCCCAATGATTTTTCTGGAGATCTACGTATACCTACTGCCGCCGTACAGGTCACTTACGTACATAGGCCTCGCACGTATACCACCAATACGCACCGGAAACAAGCCGAGGCAGCAGGAATCGCTATCACGGACCGATCTTGACAGGCCCTTGGCGTACTTCTCTCATCACTTCGTGTGTTTATCGTTTTTGTTTTGTATCTTTTGGTCTACTTACGGTCAGTCTCAATAATCTACCTACAGTTAAAGGTAGATAGCTATCCCAGATAAACAGTCAACATTAATCTCTCTGTAACTGCGGTTTCAATATTATCAAAGTCATTTTCTGTTTATATTTATTTATTGAAACAGAAAAAATCCCCGATAGATACTAATGGTAGCTATTTTAACTGCTGGTAAAGGATAGATGGATTATTGAAACCGGCCGTTAGACGTCATTGTTACATTATGTTCCTTATCACATTTTTAATGGGTTTTATCGCGGAAAAATGTCATTTTGCAGTTGGTGATCTAGTAAATGCATAAAACGACTAATTATTTTTTTCTTGAAAGTTTATAAAATTGAAGTTACTTTTCGCGGTTAATATTAACAACAATATTAATTGTAGTCAGCAGCTCAGCAAACTGTACCAGTTCATTGACTAGGCTATTGGATTTTTTATCAAGATTTTTTCTACAACATAAATACACACAAATACACTGGTCTCGGTAAGCTTCCGTGCGTTTATTTAATCAGACAGTAGTAGTTTAGTTTAGTAGTTTATTTTTAATATTATAATATGGATATTCATGAATGCGTTTTGAAACGTGGCCCAGGTGTTTGACAACTTCAGCGATTGTAAATAGTAGAGCCGTTAAATTGGTCGTTCTTTGTATATTCACTAGCGTTCTCATATTTCATTCAATCAATCAATCTCAAATCATTGTTATAATATAACATGAGCCATGCAAACCTGTTTGACAGTTATGAAATCATATAAAGTGCCTTATTTATATCAGCTCGTGCAGACCACCTTGTCCAATGATCATTTCTTTTTGTAAAAAAATAATTAGTAAAAAAACATTTCATTAAACAAGCTGGTTTTATTAATAAAAGTTTGTTTAGAAAAAGTTTTTTTAATGATTTTATTTTCAACTTTTTAGTTCTAACAATGTAATGTAGCATCAGAGTACTTGCCATTCCCAAACACAATGAGTCTATCTTGTTTAGTTTAATCTAAGACCGCCCATTGTACAAGTTTATTTCTAAGTATCTTAGTAATTTGTATCCTTTGGTTGGTGTACAATAAAGAGTATCTATCTATCTATCTTCAGACCTGACATTATGTAGCACCAGATTGTTTACTCTGGGAACTGGTCCCCGTTATCCATAGGTTACCGGACTGGGAATCAATTTCCGGAATCCAGTCACTAGCGGGTTTATAAAAGGCCACATTGAGCGATTCCGCTAAAAGCGAATAACTTTAAGAATTTCCAGCAGATCCCAATCAATTCCTCTCATATTTCTAAAATGGTCACTCATCTAAGCAGAATTACAAGATTCGCAGATTCACATTTGGTGTAAATGTAGCCGCATGGAAAAAGTAAAGATCGTATTTTTACCGGTTATTTTTTGTGTACAGTTTTTACAAATTAAATAGGTTATTTTGTAGAATATGTGTATTTAAAACAATATAACGATTAAATACCAATTACCCACCATTGAATTATTCTAAATAAATTTATTAAAAGGAAATCAAAGAACAAGTGTTGCCATAATCTGGAAATTTCAGTAATTGGTCAAGGTCATTTGTTATTCGTCAACATTTACTTGAGTCAAATTTCAAAACATTTGATTGTGTTGTACTTAAAGCAATAAATATTTCTTTCAAATGGATTCCTAAATGTTTCTAATACCAAAAAACCTTTTTTTAAATCATCATAAGTATCCTCTCAGCAAATACATCAGCTATTGTAGTAGCCTTGAACATAAGTTTAATTGAATCCACTTTCACTAGATGGTGCTGTAGGTCAGCACACCTATATAATGGTTAAGTTAAGAAATAATAAATAATTTATGAATAAAACATATCACAAAACATTAATTGCTTCTTAGTTTCTTTATATTATACTAGCAGGCTGACCCAGCGAACTTTGTTCCGCCTTAGAGGCAATAAATGAGCAGAGTTTTGACTTTATCAAGGTCAATTTTTTATTTGGATAATTAATGTAAATTAAAAAAGGAAGTATTTTAATGACTTTTTATTGGCCATGTATTTTAGTGCATGGGTTCCACTCTTTAGTGAAGCACCTTGAGATACACGACATTTTTCGTTTTATTATCAGGTGCAAGAACAAATAACACAGATGGTCCTCCGACCCGTGAACATACCACATATAATATTGACCATGGGAATAACATGGATTTTCTAGATTCAGGCAACAAACGTTTAAGGATTGGCCTTGTGATTTGTTGATGGTCATTTCGAATGCAAGACGGATCGGAAATTGAAGTCGTTTAAGCTCAAACGACATGTCGGTTGGGATCATCGGGATCCTTATATGAGAACTTCCTCACCTTCGAATTTTCCTTTGAGTATCGTCGCGTAAATCACATTGTTCATCAATTTCCTTACCACCAAACGCGTTCCGTTGCACAGTTTTGGTTGGTTTATGTTTCGAAGCATGATTACTTCGGAACCAACCTTTAATCGTAAATTGTGGGGTGGTAAGCCCGGTACATCCAAGGAGTTTAAAAATTGAATTGGATAGTTGGTGGCCTCATTTTCATTTGTTGCACAGTCAATTGATTTGAATGAATGCAGTATACCAATTATCTCATTCTGAATTATGAAGTTTAAGTCATTTACATCTTTATTCTTAGCCGCCAAAATTGCTCGCTCACTCAACCAGTCATTATTTTTGTGGTTAGTAATGATGTTTGGGAATACTTTGTTGATGAGTTCGTCTTTTGATGAGACAAAGTTACAGAAATTCTGAGGAAATGAAATCAATCCGCTCGATTGGTCGACAGGTACTCGACCATTACCGATAGTCAGTAATGCAACTCTCATGTTTGTTGTCAGCTGAAGTTTCTTTACATAGCGCCATAGATTCGATGATTTGAATCAAGCATTTATTTCGTCTGCAGCAGTTGATGTTGGAGTTACTGGTAGTGTTTGGCGGAATCCTCCAGACAGTAAAATCATTGCGCCTCCAAAACATCTCAAGTTATTGCGCAGATCAGCGCCATTGTGCATTCGTCCCAGATGGATTCGTACCTGTAATCCAAAATGGATAGAAATTGTTCAATTGCTGCTTCCCGGTTTTTTTTTTTTAAACTAACCTAAAGTATCCTATGTCCTTCTCCTGGTTCTAAGCTACCTCCCCACCAATTTTCAGCTAAATCGGTTCAGCCGTTCTTGAGTTATAAATAGTGTAGTGCCTCGTTGGTCTAGTGGTTGTGATGAGCGACTGCGGATCACGAGGTCGCGGGTTCGATTCCCGCCCGTGACAGTGAGTTTTTGTGAGACCCACAAATTGCAATTGTCCCGAGACTGGGTGTTTCTATATATTACATGTATGTATTTACAAAAAAAAAAAAAAGTATAATAAGTATGTTTATAATATTTCCGTTGTCTAGTATCCATAGTACAAGCTCTGCTTAGTTTGGGACTAGATGACGAGGTGTGAATGTGTCACAATATTTTTATATTTATTTTTTTTAACTAACACGATTTTCTTTTATATATATAGATGCATTTGTTAGAAAGGAATGTGCGATAGGAATTGCAGATGTTGCCCTTGGGTAACATCGTTTGATTCTGCGAACTGACGTTTAACGAATTCTTACTTTGTGGACCATATTACGAATTTCCATACAAAACTGTCAACCAGTAGAATTGCGGCATTTGAATTGAGCGTAGTTCATAATTATGACTCATGAATGTGTGATCATTTTACTATTTTCAGTATGACCCATATTATTTTCCTAATACCATTCCAATTAAATGGCCTTTTTAGACCCGCAGGAATCCTATAGTCCAGATCCCAAGATTCATCTCCCGTAACCGAGACTCCAAGACCCAAACTCAAGTTCCAGACTTCGAGACTGGACTCCAGACTCCGGGATCCGCGCTCCATGGTCTGGGCCCCGGGAACCTGACTCTGGGAACAAGAAACTGTTACTAGGTATCCGGACCGGAACGAACTTAATTTCCCGGGACCGAGTCTCCAAGATCCGGATTACAAAAAAAGGGCTGGACTCGGGAATCCGAACTCCAGATTTCGATAAAAAGGTCAAGGTCACGATCTTGGGTTTAACGTACGGTGTTACCGCTCGTCCCTGTTACTCCTATATCCCACCGGATCCCGAAGGCTACATTAGGAGATGTTTTTTGATGAAATTTTTCGAAGTCTTAAGATTTCCAAATTATTAGGTGTGTAGTTAAAAAAAGTAATCTCGTAATCGTGATTGCAACTAAAATTAGTAGGTATAAGATATTATGTAATCTTTGGTATAAGTAATCAAAATGTTTAACTACTTTTTACGATTATTTTATGTAGTTTGTAGTGTAGTTAGGATTACTAACTACTTAGAGTAGTCGTAATTAGTATTTAGATTTAAAGTAGTTAGATTTAATAATGCCCAGCACTGTCAGATGATGCGATAAAAATGAATAGGCATCAGTCGCCCTTCAAGAAAATCAATGAATATTATTACTTACTAAAGAGTGTTAATACTTCTTGTCCATTCTTTGAAACATTTTTTGTTTTCAGAGGGCCAAACGCTCATCCTTCACCAGTATTATACTCTATCGGCAAACTTGTGAAGTACCATTTAGGATCAGTTGCCAAAGGTTCATTCTTGATAACGCTTTTCAAGATACCTCGCCTAATCTTGATGTATTTACACGCCAAGTAAGCAGTACAATATTTTCTTAATTTTTACTGTCGAAAACTATCAGTGATTATTAATTTTTAGATCTATCACATGCAGTAAATTTTATTACATAGATAATAATGCATCAGGCTTCTTTCCCATTTGGGTAAGTACATACTTCCAAAAAAATTGTTGTAATTATTTTACAATGACTGGTTTGACGAACAGGTGACACAGTTTATATTACGTGAACCAAAAACATAGTAAAATGTGAGTATTATTAATACGTCTTTGCCTACGTTTCGATATACAGGTGTGAGTATATGTATGTATATAATTAATAATTTAATCATGTACTTTGTAATGAATACCATAGACCAATAATAAACTTAGACTGACAATGCCTTGGAAAAGGCCGTACGCCGGAGAATGCTCTAATCCTGACTATTTCTAGATGGCGCTGCCAAATAGTCAGAAGATTATTGCTTTAACAGTTCAACATGGCTTGTTTTTCTTTCCTTGATACGCTTTTACTCTAATAATGAAATTATTATTTTCTTAACTTAAATATTACTTTCCAATGTTTGCTTTTATTATTTTTTATTGAACTGGGTAAAGTACAATCTCCTATTTATAAGATGGCGTTAATATCGATTCAACATCCAAACTTGAAATCATGCCCCTTTTAATTCACTAGATGTCATCTATATAAACAAAAATAGATACAGACGAACATAGAACCTCCTTCTTTTGGAAGTCGGTTACAAAGTGTGGTGTGGTTATATGATATGAAACTAGTAAAACTTCAGTCAGCTGATAAGCGCGCCCGACCCGTCATATTGGCCTTGGCTGCTCTGCCGAATACCAGCTGGCAGCCATCTCATAAGCGGCATGCGATAGATGGATGAAAAAAATTAAGGCGATGGAATAAAAGCTTCACTTTAAATGATTTTTAGAAGAAACTTTGAAATCATAACAAGTAAAGATCCCTGCAGTGCTATTGTCTAAGGACACAGCCTTGCGCGCAGCGTTGCGCGCGTCGACGAGCTCGCAAAATGCTGCTTTGGATTTATATTTTATTTTAATTTTGATTTTAATTTATGATTTAGATTTAGATTTTTGATTGATGATGAAATCTAAATCTAAATCATAAATTAAAATCAAAATTAAAATAAAATATAAATCCAAAGCAGCATTTTGCGAGCTCGTCGACGAGCGCAACGCTGCGCGCAAGGCTGTGTCCTTAGAGAATAGCACTGCTGATCTATCGAAAATAATTTTTCAACTTCGACACAAAAGGGAGTTTGTACAGTCGCGCTCAGAAGTTGCTGAACATTAACAAATTTACAAACGATCTTTACATTGAAATTCTTTGACAATTTAAAGCACTTTCTCTCCAGGTGTGGTAACAAATTTCCAACCTGTATAATAACTGCATATTTGTGACGATTTGTGCAATGCATTTCGAAAGAGCGTGAATTTAGGAGATATTCTAATCAATAAATAATTGGTTTATAATTATTTTTGTAATCTTCAGACGACTTTAAAATTTATTAATTATTATTTATTAATTTTTGTTCATAATTTTACATAAAATTTTAGAACTAAGGTGGTCGGTAACTTAGAATGTATCAAGCTAATACCGATGGCGACAGTACCTATTATTATTCCTTTGATTTTTTTTCTATTTGTTAGCGGATATGATCTAGTTTGTACTTTGTTGCTATGAAGATCCGGGTATGTCTTTTGAAAATAATCAGCTCATTTCCTAGTTGACGTAAGGATCTTATAACCTTTCCTAGATCCGAATGATTTCAATTATGTAGGTACAGTCACTTGATTCAATATTTGTGTGAATCAACTATTTATTGTAAATTTACAAGACAAAAAAAATGAAAATAAAAGTTTTTTTTAATTTTCCTATCTCATCGCATAAAAAATATACTAATCTATATTACTTAGGCTTTGGCAGTGCACTTTTTTAGATTTCTGGCTTATTATTAGCTTTAAGTTACTCAACACCTTAAAACTGGTCCCTATGTTACCTTAGTGAAATATTTTTTCAGGTTTAAATTATGCTATACAATTACTCTAAAATTACTTAGCGTCAAAGATTTACGTAAGAACGCATGGTTTGTATCTGTATAACAAAACCCAAAAAGAAAATGCTGAACAATAAATTATGATATTGTGTCTCTTATGACAAGTTATTTTTGAAATAATCAAATAATCCGGTGACCTTACGTCATATATATTGCATATATCTACTAGACTCTACTTAGAAATGTTAATATACCTTTTATTTCCATAGCCTCGCATTTAAGGTTCTAATTGAAATTAAAATATAAATCACAGTAAAGGGACAACACTGTAACATAAGAGACACTATTTGGAATACTTCCCTTAGAACTGCATCGTAATTATTACAGGGAACCAGATGAAGAAAAATAAAAATATAGGAAAGAAAAAAATATGTTTAGTATAATGTTGTAAATCCAGACTAAACATTTTTTTATGACAACGTGGGTTAACAATAATCGTAATCTTTCAAAAAATATACCAATATTCAATCAATCCCTTAGATGTCGATGGCACCCCACTTCGCGGGACTAATTTTTCTTCGTGCATTATCTTAAGTGACCTAACATGAAGGGTTTTTTTGTTTCATTTAAATTTTTAAGTAAAAAGAGAACATCTAGAACGAGACTTGAACCCGCGACCAGTAGATGGCTCCAGCGTCGCCTTAAGACGTATATAATATATCGGAGAATTTCGATTATCTGGGACGTGTCTAGATAGCTCAGCTGGTCAGAGCAGGTCACGGGTTCAAGTCCCGTTCTAGATGTTCTCTTTTTCCGATCTAAATCTTTATGAAGGGTTTTGCCAAAACTAACGGGATGTAGTTAGAACTTTTCATATAAAAAATATGAATATGAAAAATATGAGGATGACGCAATCGCTCTCCACCATTTTGATGACATGGTTACATCCCATTAGTCGCCGATAAGGAACGTGCGCAAGAACATACCTAGGGGACACTGAAAAAAGTAGTATCCCCTAAGTTCTGGTTAATAAGAAGTAAAAATCAGTTAATTTTGAATGTAAATATATAAATCGTTTAATTTAAATAATAAAATAACATCAAATAAATAGCCATACTATTCGTTAAAAATAGTTTTATTTCAATGTGTGACATTTGCGTAAACTTCCGACAATATCATCAGTTATTTTTGTTTGTAAATAATAAATATCCGAGGGGAGGTCCAAAGTTCGTGGAATGAAGGGGTTCTAAATTAAATGAAGCAATAAATTAATTTTCCTTTTCAATATAATCACCCTAAGCTGAATACATACAATTATTGGATCTATGAATTAATTTTTCTAAACCGTCGAAATAATATTTTTTGTCTTTCGCCTCAAAATGGGCCAAAATTGCCTCCTTCACATCATTGTCGTCGGAAAATTTTCTTCCTCTTGGTCTTTTTTTAAATTGGGGAACAAATGAAAATCACTAAGTGCTAGGTCTGGACTGTAAGGTGGGTGGACTAGTGATTCGAAGCCGTGCGTGTGCAGAGCAGCCATTGCAACTCTGCTCTTGTGAACTGGTGCGTTGTCTTGCAAGAGCAACATACCCTTAGCCAATTTTCCTCGACGTTTTTCTTTGATGGCCTCCTTTAATTTGTTTAGTATCGATGCGCAGTATTCTCCGGTTATTTTTCTTCCCTTTTCTTTGTAATCAATCAGTATTATCCCCTCAAAAGCCCAAAAAACAGTAGTCATCAACTTGCCAGCCGATTCTGACACCTTGAATTTCTTTTCTTTTGTTCATCTCCACACAACTCCAAAAATTGTTTTGAAGCATCGACGCGCTGCTGTTTCTGAAGCGATGTGAGTATCTAATACTCCCAACTAATGCAGATAACTGTTTTTCCGTCATACGGGCGTCCTCCGGTACAAGGTTTTCCACTTTTTGGTGGTAGCACGCGAACGAAAGCTGGTGTTGAAATAAACTAAGGTGACTAGGTAGTTATTTGGGGAAATGGATGAAGTGGCCCGCCGCTTCGTGGGTGGATCGTCCCCAGTCCGGCTTCCGGTGTCCCCATTTGAAACAATAATATGTAGTTATAAACATAGCTTATTATTGGTGCATGTTATAAATCAAAAACATAAGATAAAAACTAAAAATTTTTAGGAAGTGACATCTAGTGATCTATTTTTGCACTCATACGATTGTAAAGAGGCAAAATTTAAAGGTTCGTTGGTATTTGTGTTTAATGTCGTTCAAATTTACTATTTGATACACTTAGCGACATCTAGTTAACATTAAGCTTATTAATTATCGAAGTACGATTTCTTCCTAGGGATTGTCAGTCTATTATTTATATATTGGTCTATGTTAATACTATTGAAAGGTTTTCGAAGAGGAGTTTTTCAATTAATTTTAATCAAATTAATACTTTTCTTAGATTATCAGCTAGAGCAGAAAAAGGGTCGGACTGCGCAAAATGTGGCCTCAAATGTGGCATTTGCTGTTTTTATTGCCTTGAAAAATTCATTCGTTATTTAAATCATAATGCTTACACCATAATCACTATTGAACGATGTCACTTCTGCAAAGCAGCAGCTAAGGTGAGTCAAGTTTTAGAATTATTATTATGTACTTACACAAAAGTATAAAAGTCATTAAAAATCTGGTAATCAGGGTTCGATACTGAACCTTAATACAATTTGTTAGAACATGAGATGCCAAAATCAATTAGGGGAAGTGTACTTAAGATGACATACTTTTTGTTTCTACACAAATATTCAAAGAAAAAAAGTCATAATGAGATCAAAATCTTAGGCATTTATTCAAATACTAAATAATTAACAGAGTCATTATAGTTTTAAAACAATCAACTGAATATAAAATTTAAAAAAACATATAAATTGCACTTAAGTCTCAGTGTGTAAGATGACATAAGCCTAGTGAAAGATGGCACACTATGTCATCTTAGACTTTTTTGGTATGTCGTCTTATCCATACTAATATTATAAATGCGAAAGTAACTTTCTCTGTCTGTCTGTTACGCTTTCACGCCTCAACCACTGAACCGATCTTGATGAAATTTGGTACAGAGATAGATTGAAGCATGGGAACGGACATCTGTTCTTCCAGGGTCAGCAGCGCGAGTGTGACTCCCATGGTGTTGCACTCTTTCATACGCCACGGTAACCACTTTCCATCCGGTGGGCCGTGCGCTTATCTGCGACCTAAGTGGTTTAATGTAAATTTCGTTGGTGATCAATAAAATAAGATAGGCATACTACCACCAAATAAAGATAAGATGACATAGTATGCCATCTTATACCGACGTCTAGTATGTCATCTTACCAAATGGTTAACAAAAGTTTTATTCAAATATCCTGACAAAACCTTTCAGCTTAGAACACGTTACTATCAATATTTGAGTCATATATTAATCACTGTTTACAATTCAAATTCGTTCAAACGAAAATATTCATACCTTACTCGTACATGTATTTTCACTAACAAACAAAAGTATTGGGTAATTTTTTCTCACTATAAAATCACAAAAATTTTCACTACATTGCAACGCGCTGTCACTCTCCGCCATACTGAACTTCGGTAGTAGCGCCACCTACATGCATGATACAGGTGTGTCATCTTATCTGACTATGTCATCTTAAGCACACTTCCCCTAGAGTTATGAGCACGCGGTATGAAACTCAAATCGCTGTATCAGCCAATACCGCGCCTGTTAGTTTCGTGTCGCGTAATAACAATATTAATGATATTATCTATACCATTAGATATATATATATACATATATAATTGTAAATAAGTTGTCTGTATATTGGAGATATTTAAAAACAAATTTCAATGACAGTTTTAAGCAATTAGTATGCTTACTTTTCCTATAGATTTAGGAAAACTCAGTTGGTCAGAAAATTCCCCCTGTAAGGGACTGGTCGCGTTATCAAGTCCCGTCCTAGATGTTCTCTTTTTCCGATGTAAATCTACTTGGGTTATGTTAAATTAACGATTCCACACATAATTCTTTTTTATTTCTTGTCTTTATTCGCGGTGGACGCAAAAACTACTGACCTGATTTTGATGCGCTTTTTTTTAATTAGAAAGGTCTTTGTCAGATTTAAAATCTGCCGTATTTTTATTTGTAATTGGTAAAGTAGAACCGGAGCTATGACAAAAAAACGATAAGTGACCACCGCGTGATCATCTACTAGTTAATAAATAATATTTGCTAGGAGTTTATTTACAATTTGATTTATAGTCGTTATAATTGACCAATGGCAAGTATTAAAAATGTTGAAGTAACAATATGCGCTCCAGCCGTCGACGGAAAGTGCAAGTCGCATTATTGAAGCACTTGCGGTATTCCGATTGGGCTCTAAACTACAGCAAATCTGGAACCATTTACAAAATCAGTTTAGGTTATTTAGAAAAAAGTGAGTTAGAAACCTCAATGTCATTTTTGAAGACCTATCCATAGATATATATATATATAATATATAGGTCAATTATAACGACTATAAATCAAATTGTAAATAAACTCCTAGCAAATATTATTTATTAACTAGTAGATGATCACGCGGTGGTCACTTATCGTTTTTTTGTCATAGCTCCGGTTCTACTTTACCAATTACAAATATTACAATAGACACCATACGGGTTTGATGAAAAAAGTATTTTTGAGTTTCAGTTCTAAGTATAGGGAACCCCCAAATTTTTTTTTTCTGTTTTATATATAAATCTTAATGCGGTTCACAAAATACATCTACTTACCAAGTTTCAACATCATAGTTGTTATAGTTTCGGAAAAAAGTGGCTGTGACATACGCACGGACAGACAGACAGACATGACGAATCTATAAGGGTTCCGTTTTTTGCCATTTGGCAACGAAACTCTAAAAAGGGTTGGTCACAAAATTTGTATAATTCATTATTATAACACCGGCTCTGTAGCAGTTTTGCCCAATTATTACGAAGCTCCTCGAACCTGGACCCCTATTGTTCATCATATTTATAAATGACATTGATACATGTTTCCATAACTGTAAATTACTACTCTTTGCTGATGATCTCAAAATTTCAGACCAGTAAAAAGCGAATTAGGTGGTTTTTTGCTTCAAGCAGATATGGATCGCTTCGATGTATACTGCAAAGGTAACAAACTGCAACTTAGTATATCCAAATGCTGTTGTATAAGCTTTACAAAAAAAAAAAAAAAAGTAATATAACACCCATACACGTTAAATGGCACAACCCTATCTAGAGTATCATTAGTTCGTGATCTAGGGAATCTCGACGATAAACTACATCTGGATGAACATACACACACCGGCAGAATTAGCGGAACACAAAAAAAGGACAGTATAGTTAGCTTTATTTTTAAACAAATAATAATTAAACATGAAACAACAGTTAAATTAACATGTTTTGACATTAATTTGCAACACCATACTTAAAGTTTAATAAAAAAATAACTTAACCAAACAAAATGCATTTTTCTTAGATTTCGTAGTAACAGAGAAACAGTTGAAATTTTTAGATTTAATGACGGTTTAAAATTAATTAAATGAATGTTTAATAACGAGTGTTTCCCCCTCGTGCCCTGATTAAGGTTTCCATCCGTCTGGGTATGCTGCGAATGATGTTGTCAATGATTTCTTGGGGCAACCTCTGCCATTCTTCAACTAATGTGTTTCGCAGCTCGCCCAGATTGTTAGGAGGTGGCATTCTTGATTTGACACTCCTCTTTAGCAAGTCCCAAACGTGTTCAATCGGATTCATATCCGGGGACCGTGCTGGCCACTCCATCACCGTAACACCAACATGGTTTAGGTATGCCTGTACTGAGCGAGCACTGTGAGCCCGAGCATTATCCTGCATTAAAATGAAGTCGTTACCAATAAATGGGGCAAATGGCACAACATGTTCCTCTAAAATCTCCCTGATATACCGATCAGCAGTCAGATTTCCGCCGTCGACTACCACTAACTCCGTGCGACCTCCTAAACATATCCCTCCCCAGACCATAATTGAGCCGCCGCCATATGCCACTGTATTTTCAAAATTAGACTGTAAATAACGCTCTCCTTTGCGTCTCCATATTCGTTGCCTTCCATCAATCTGATTTAACAGAATTCTGCATTCATCAGTAAAGAGAACCTGTCTCCACTCGTCAAAGTCCCAATGACGATGTTCACGAGCAAAGTATAGTCGGTTTGTGCGGTGGTGTCTCTCAAGTTTTGGTGCTTTGGCGGGTATAAATGAGCCTATACCAACTTCCTCGAATCTTCTGCGAACTGTCCGCTCACTCACTCTGACTCCTCGAACCTCCTCCAATGCATTTCGGGCCTGCACCGCCGTAAGTCTCGTGTTCCGACGAACTTGAAGTTGTAGAAAACGGTCATCTCTCCTTGAAGTACACCTTTTCCTGCCTTGCCCTCTTCTCCTCACTAGAGAATTCGTCAATCTGTACCGTTTGATGCTGCGATGAATCGTTGATAACGGTCGGCGAAGTCTTGTTGCAATCGATCTGTAGGATTGACCATTTCTTCTCATTTCATCTGCCCTGATGATTTCTGGTGGCGTTAAATCAGGCATACTTAGATGTTCGTAACAATATGCGAGAAAACACAAAAGTCTCATAAAACTGCAATACAATGTTTTTCAAGTGGAATTTACGAACTTTACGAAAATGGAAAATCTACTTCGAAGCAGTCGATAGAGATGTATGAATGAAAAATTAAAGCAAACGAATGAAAAAAATGACTGTTGACATATGTTCCATTTTCAAATTAGACGTTTCTAAAAAAATTATGTAAAATAATGATAAAAAAGTAATGTAACCGGCTAGTGCTACGAAAAAAATATATTAATTCTTCCTTTTTTTTGTGTTCCGCTAATTCTGCCGGTGTGTGTATTAGTAAAATCGTAAAGAGAGGGTTCAAAGCAAATTTTTAAGAGCCATGCATTATCGTTGTTTTCGTAGTGTTGCAGCGACTGACATCTTACTGAAAATGTATAATTAAATGTGGGTGCTAGCACCTCTGCCTACCCCTTCGGGGATATAGGCGTGAGTTTATGTTATGTTATGTTATAATTTGCAATGCAGCGGGAGGCAAGCCGGCTGACCACAGGGTTGGGATGCAGGGAGCCGAAGCCGGGAGGCTGGCCTTCCGCCTTCAGTTCGCAGCGGGATGCGGAGATGTTTCTATAATGGATCCTCAACTCCGCATCCTGCAGGTGAACGTGGGCCACGGTGCCCATGCTCAGGACCTTCTGCTCCAGAGCATGTCACAGTGGGCCATAAATGTCGCCGACCCATACACCCACCGGTTCCTCGGGCCTCCTTGGGAAACCGCGCTGGATGGGACGGCGGCACTGGTGCACAATCCTGCTGCCGGCAGCCCCCCCTTTGCCGTCGTTGCAAGGGGTCCCCTTGCGGGGGCTGCGTGGCGGCGATGGTTGGAGAAATACCGGTCTTGGCTGCTTATTGCACGCACAGCCGAGACATAGCTGACTATGAGCAATGGCTCCGTCAGCTGGCAGTCGTCGTCAGTGCCTGCCACCCCGCCCGGTCCTTGTGCTCGGGGACTTCAACGCCTGGTCGTTGGCCTGGAGTTCCCGACAGGATAGGGGCCGGACAGGGCACTGGAGGACTGGGCCGAACGACTCGGCCTAGACCTCCTAAATCGGGGAGCCGTGGACACGTTCGTTCGTGACCTCGAGGGCCAGCTCAATCGTGGACATCTCGTTCGCGAGCCCCTCGTTGACGCGATGTGTTCAGGGCTGGCGCGTCGTTTTGTTCTGATCATCGATATATTCGGTTTGACGTCTCCCTCCCCCCCCCAGCGAGCGATGCCATGGCCACACCGGCTCCACCCGAACCACGTTGGGCACTTAACCGACTAGATCGGGAGCTCCTCCTGGAAGCCGCCATCGTACAGGCCTCGGGCCCTGCGCCGGATAGGCCTGTCAACGTAGACGATGAGGCGGAGTGGTTCCGGGAGGCCATGACCCGTGTCTGCGACGCGGCGATCCCTAGGGCTCCGCCCTATCATCCGAGGGGTCAGGTCTACTGGTGGTCGTCGGAGATCGCGAGGCTCAGACGGGCCTGCGTGATCACGCACCGCCGGTGGGCCCGATTCCGTAGGTGGCGTTGCCGCCCCGCAGATGCGGAAGCCCGAGAGGCGGAGTTGTACGAGGGATACAGGGAGGCCAGAAGTGCCCTCCGAGCAGAGATAAGGCGGGCCAAAAAGGCGGCCCGTTGCGAACTGCTGGAGACGCTGGAGCGGCCCTACCTAATGGTAAGGGGCAAACTGCGCCCCAAGGCCCCGCCGTTGACCCAGTATCTCCAGCCGGAGCTGCTCGGAGGAGTTGTTGGCTCCCTGTGCCCAGCGGGGGCGGTGGAACATGTTCCACCGCAGATGACTCCGCCTCGGTCGCCCATGGTGCCCGACGTGGATGACGACGACGTGCCCGAGGTCACTTGGGTGGAACTAGAGCTGGCGGTGAGAAGGCCGAGAGCCAAATCACCGCCCCGGGACCCGACGGCATTCCAGGCCGACGCTCTCGAGCCCCGACTGAGAGGGCTTCTCAGCGCATGTTTGGAGCTGGGCCAAGTTTCCGAAATTGTGGAAGAAGGGGAAACTGGTCCTCATCCGAAAGGAGGGGCGCCCGGTGGACTCGCCTACCGTGTTGCTCGACGAGGTGTGCAAACTCTTTGAAAGAGTATATGCGAAGCGCCTCGTCAAGCACCTCTCAAGAGTGGGGCCGGACCTGGCGGATGGCCAATATGCCTTCCGCCAGAGGCGCTTCACCGTGGATGCCATCATGCGCATGAGGGCTATGGCGGAGGATGCAGTCACCCGGGGTGAGGTGATGTTGGCGGTGTCCCTGGACATCGCCAACACGTTCAACACCTTGCCCTGGAGTTGCATTAGGGAGGCGCTCGTGTATAACGAAGTGCATCTCTACCTCCACCGCATAGTCGGGGCGTATTTGACGGAGAGAACCGTCTTCTACCCAACCGTGACCGGTTTCGGTCGGCGTGAAATGTCGTGCGGTGTTCCGCAGGGATCGATCCTGGGGCCGCTCCTGTGGAACATCGGATACGACGGGTGCTACGCGGTGAGCTCGCAGACGGTGCCGCTGTCACGTGCTACGCGGGCGACACGCTCGTGACGGCGTGCGGTGCGACGTACAGCGAAGCGACCCTGAAGGCCACGACCGCGGTTGCCCAAGTCGTGGAGCGGATCCGGCGGCTGGGTCTCAAGGTGGATCTGCATAAAACCGAGGCCCTGTTCTTTCATGGGCCGCGGAGCAAGCCACCTGAGGAATCCAGTCTCATCGTGGGAGGTAATCGCATCGGCATCAAGCCCCAAATGAAATATTTGGCTCGTGCTCGACGGCCGATGGGACTTCGGAGAGCACATCCGAAGTCTGGCCCCCAAATTGAAGGGCATAGCTCTCGCTTTGACGCGGCTGCTGCCGCCCAATATCAAGGGGCCTGATGACTCCTGCAGGAGACTCTACGCGGGGATCGTGCGGTCCATGGCCCTGTATGGGTGCCTTGCCCCGCCAGGCTATCGTGTTGGAGTGGAAGGAACGACTTGGGCGACCAAACGCTGGGCACGCCGCAATAGCGGCGGTAAGGCCCATCATGGAGGATTGGCTAGAAAGGCGACACGGAAGCCTCTCGTACCGACTGACGCAGGTGATCTCCGGGAAGGGGAGCTTCGGGGACCACCTGCGTCGGATCAGGAAGGAGCCAACGCCTGAGTGCCATCACTGCGACGCGAGCGAGGACTCGGGGCTGCACACACTGGCGGACTACCCGGCGTGGGAGGCGCCGAGTCGTGACCTAGTGGCAGCCATCGAGTTAGGAGTTCGGAAATATATTCGCAATAAGTTATGTTACGCAATACCGTAGTACCTAGAACATCAACACGACGAGAGGTGAGCACGCAACTTACATTTGCTTTTTCTACTTCTCGTACTAAGGCAGGTTTGAGAGCGCCACTGCGTCGGCTCACAAAAAATTGTAATCAATATTTTCAAGATATAGACTGGTTTGTAATGTCTTCAGGCAAATTTAAAAAATGTGTAACGCAAAGTTTAGATAATGTAACTATTTAGATTTATAAGTTCATTTGTTATAGATAAACTTAGCTGTGTAGGAACAACGCAGGATAGTTTTAAAATATTCTGTGTTAAAATACTATTTGGAAAATGTTGTTGGTCTCACAAAGGTATTTCTTTATCTTGACTTATGGTTTGTAATCATTTGTGTGACTTTATTTTCCAAAAAAAAAAAAATAACCTCTCAAACGACTCTGATATATTGTACTGTTTCTTGATCTCCTAAAACACATCGTCGAGCCTAAATGCCTACCATAAAGCTAAGTTTTTAAGTAATATACTTAACATTCCAGGCATTCAGCACAATCGTAAACAACGCACTCCAAGTGGCGACGATCAACAGCGTAGGGGACTTCATTCTTTTCCTCGGCAAGTGTATAGTGACTGCAGTGACGGGTATTATTGGACTCCTGCTGCTCAAACGCAACTCTGATCTACATTTTTTTGCTGTTCCAACTCTAGTGATCTGCATATACTCATTCTTCATTGCACATTGTATTCTTTCCCTTTACGAGGTTAGTATTCAAAACTTAAAGGCAATATAAATCACAAATACGCGTGGCTTTTATATTTCTGTGAAGTCAGCTAGGCAAGTCCACTTCGCTAGCAGGCTTCACAATCTTTGAGAACCGAACTCATGTATGCAGGAGTCTTCACGAGGTTCACCTTCACCATTCATTTGTAAACTTCTTTGATAGGAAACGTTATTACCAGTGATCTTATTTGAATCGCCGGCACTGCTTTAAACGCGCATAATATTTTCTTAACTAGCATTTTCCTTAAGTTTTCCCCGTATGTTATTAATTACCAGAATAGTTCTATTGAAATATAACTATTTTTAACGGATTTTATCGCGTTTTATTTGGTGTTATTTTTTTTATTTACACTTGAATATTGATTTTTTCAAAAATCCAAATGTACAGTTTTAGTTTTCATTAAAATCGAACCTGGTACACTATTCCTAGTAGTTTCTGATTTGGAAATGCAAACTTGAAAAATACACCTGTATGTTTCTTTTGTCTAATAAGCACTTTTTGTCATACAGATGGTAGTCGATTCCTTGTTCCTTTGCGTGTGTGAGGATCGAAACATGAATGGCGTTGAAGGGAGGTGGAAAAATTCTAGATTGGCGGAGCTCGGTGGGCATAAAGTAGAGACACGAGAAAACGAACAAGATGGTGCGGAACTGCAGGATTTGCAAGACAAGTATTGAGAGCCTATCAATTATGGCGCTTATGCATGTTCGTGTGGTGGTGTCTTGAAGTTGGCTGATACAGGCAATGTAATTTCTAGATTTATTGATATGAGTGTACCAGTGGGAAAACGCACTCAAACCATATTTTTGTTACCCACGCTTGTATATCCACGCTTTTATATCCCAGCGTCTTTCTTAACTTCTTATAAGCTGGATTAAGCCTCGGGCGTCTATTAGTTGATGCGTATATATTGATTCTAGAGCTTTTTCAGCTTCCTTGGTGGAATCAAGTTTTCATAGATGCTTAATCGATGTCTATAGAATGTGGTGTGGTATTGTGTAAGATATTCATATTTGATATCAGGAACCTATTTAAAATCTACCACCAACTTTCACATTTGACTATGTTCGGTAAAGTAACTATTGTAGTTCATCAATGTTATGTTAACATTTGACTTGTTCTAACATAGCCACAATCATGCCTGAAATGTAATTGCATAGTTCCAATTTAATCGGAAATAATCCCAAAAAGATCCCTGGATCCCAAAGATCCCAGACATAACTTATTTTCTCAGAAATAACATGTACGGGATAAAGTGGGTTTACCCGGGGTGCCCGGCAACGGACACTTGGGGGGACACCGTGCGGTTTTAGTCGATACACGACATAACCTTCCCCGCTGGCCGGCGGGGGGGTATCCGAAGGAATTTCCGCACGTAAAAAAAAGTGTAAGTGTCTGTGTTCGTAAGTTTGCCGTGGTGGCGTGCATTCGTTGTTAAGTAGGTTGTTCGATTTCCATGCGCTCTCGAATAACCAAACCTCTAAAAGTCATTGTATAAAGTTTTTATATTTTAACAATCAACCAAATCTAATACATAAAAGTATTAGACAGTAACACACCCCATGTAACCTACCTTGAGCACTTAGTAAACTGACAAATGGCTGCCGGCACAAGCTAGCAGGTATGCATACACTCAAGGTACATACCTACAGCACGCCGCAATAGCGGAGGTAAGGCCCATCACGGAGGACTGGCTAGAGAGGCGACACGCAAGCCTCTCGTACCGACTGACGCAGGTGATCTTCGGTAAGGGGAGCTTCGGGGACTACCTGCTTCGGATCAGGAAGAAGCCAACGTTTGGGTGCCATCACTGCGACCCGAGCGAGGACTCGGCGGACTCACACGCTGGCAGAGTTCCCGGCGTAGGAGGTGCCGCGCCCGTGACCTCGTGGCAGCCATCGGGGTGGGATTCCTATCACTCGGCAGTATGATTGCGGCAATGGTGCGGAGCGGGAGTGCGTGGGCCGCCGCCGCCTCTTTCTGCGAGCAAGCAATGCTCGAGACGGAGGCGGTGGAGCGACGCCGCGCAGACTTGGGGGTGGCAGGTGAGGCCGCCTGTCACCCCAGCAGAAGCCCCTTCCCCATTTTCGGGGCAAGATGGGCACACCGTGGTTCCCAAACCCGAGGGGGCCATCTCGAAACCGGAGATGGCCCTGGGTTAGCCGGGGTTCCAGAGACATGTCTTATCGATCCTTACGTCCCGGCGTCTGAGGACCACAGAGCGCGTGCTGTTTTAGTCGGTTCGAATCCGACATAACCACCCCAGGCCGGCGGGGGGATTTCCGCACGGTAAAAGAGGTACATACCTATATGTATACATTGTCCCAAACATTGTATTGTATTCTTGAGAAAATAAGTGATTTCTGGTGGTCCTACAACACGGGGTGGGAGGCACTGTTACTAGTTACGATACGACCCTTGTCGTCATAATTTTGCGTGTATGTAAGCCTGATGCCCATTTTTATCAATGTGGATTATTAAATTGAACTAAACACACTGCCTTATTAAAAAATATTTTTTCTTACAGATAAATGTGGTTGAAAGCAAACTTCATTCAGGCGAATCTCAAGCGCTTTTACTCATACTTATAAGGCATTTTATTATTTATATTTTTACGTAATGTTAACATAATAAGCTGTTTTCAGCACATTAGGTGTACTATGTCACTTTTTTTGCAAATTGTGATTCACTGACATAATAACTTAACCGTAAAGATAAAAAAGCACTAATATTTACATGCAAACATAGGTAGCTAGACCTTTTCTGGTTAGAATAAAAATATGATGTATGGGCATTGACCAGAAGCAAACATTTTTTGCATTAGCATTATATTATTATATTGTTACGCCTAAAGTCTGGTGTGAGGATAATCTTAACATTACAACCAGCTTATGTTCTATGAATGTTTGTTTGCACTGAATCTTTTTAACTGTAACAGGTTAAACTGCACGTTACCCAAAACGCGTCGGCTTAAAATGTATTCGATTGACATGGACATGCAGGGAGGAGGGGCGCGCGGGTATAGAGGGGGGGGGGCGCACATTTTTTCGTGCATTATCACAAGTAACCTAACACGAAGACTACGAAGATGGCGGAGTTCTCGCATAGACTTCCGCCATACACTTTCAACCTAATCTATCTCGCTTCCGCGCGCGTTGAAACATCATTTTCTTATGTATTTCCTATTTCATTTACCTAAAACATTTTTAACCTGAAGGCTTTGAACAAACTTAACATTTAGAGTTAAAGATATGTGGAAGTGACATTAGCCGCAACTCTCAGATAAACTTAAGATTAACCACGCACCTTAGGTACATGAGCCGTAACATATTACATTCCATTTTTTAATTTTCACCGCTATCGCAGATTTTATTAGCATTTTTTATTACACATTTTGCTTCCATGTCAAGTGGCTACTTATAGAAGGTTCTAAATAACTGCAGTAGTTTTGGTAAAAAGCACCCACAGTATTTCGTGAGTTTTGCACAAGTTTTATACACAATGAATGTGGATTTAGCATTTTAGATATGTACTTTTTTTTCGTGCGGAATTACCTTCGAAATACCCCCCCCCCCGCTGGCCAGCGGGGGCGGTTATGTAGGGCTTGAACCGACTAAAACCGCACGCACGCCGTCTCGTTTAGATATGTACCTATGTTTCATTATGGATTTTGACATGAATTTTAGAATGTTCATAACTAGAATTTTCTATTGTGTGTTTTACTATAACACAAGTGTTATGTATAAATTGTAAGCAGAGTTAGAAATATATGTACAGGGTGGAATTTTTGAACCACATCCAGAAGGAAAGTACTCTAAATACTGGAGCCCCATTGAATTTATGTTTAGATTTTATGGATTCCATTTTATTTAATTTACCTTATTTGTAAGAGAGATTTAATCTTCAATATTGAGACCCGATCGATTTATGGCATAAAAATACAGAATAATTATGTTTTTCGGATTTTAGCCGGTTTGATTACAGATTGTGGCAAGCGACTTTTCGAAAATCTTTCAAATCAAGCTAGCGGCTTTGAATTCAATTGCAGCATTCTTTGAATGCAAAGATATTCGAAAACTCGTTTTCTTTAAAAAAATTAAAGAATGTTGCTTTGAGTAAAACTTTATCTTCAGGTGCGATTGAAAATCCCAACATGTATAATAACTGCATATTTGTGCTGCAAATGCTGCAATGCATTTCGAAAGAGCGTGAGTTTAGGATATATTCTAATGTACTTGCTTTAAAGTATGTATCTGCATTTTGACTCTATATTGTAAGGCTAATAAGAGTACAACCTATATTTACTATTTTATTTAAATCTTGATTTTTAACGGCTTTAAATTTTAAATATTTTTTACTATTTTTTACTATTTTTTACAATTTTCATTAGGATTTTACATCTAATTAATATTATAGTAATCTATAATTTTTTATGTACTAGAGCTTTTTTGCGTAATCATAAGTACAGAATAGAAAATGCATAATTTACACATAATAAGCTAGCTTACTGAACTGAATCAGATGATTTATTTTAATATTAATACAATTGTAGCTATATCAGATGAAATATATTTTAATAAAGAGGTAGCCGTCCATATTAACAAATGATCATTATGATTATACAGACTGTTTTTTTATGAAAAAAATATAAATCATAATTTTTTGGCTATTTATTCTTGTAAATAGATTTACTGTAGTTGTCGGATCTGCTTAGTTCTTCCATTATAATATTTAGTAAGAATAATTATCCACAGCATAATCATAAGTGAATAAAAATCAAGTGTGTGAAAAATGAAAATAAATTTTATTATTTTTAAAATTTGCCAGGTTTTTTCTTTTTAGACTGTTTCCGCATCTTGATTTGGTCGGATATTGCCTTACTTTTAGCTTTAAGTTGTTTGCGCCTAATAGTCTTATTTTGGTTAGTTTTCAGTTTCATACTAAACACTGGTTTTTGTTTTGTTAAAGTGAAACATGGGCTGTTCCCGGCCATCTTCTCGCTAGATGGCACTGAATTTCAAAAATTACAGTTTATTTCGTTTCTTTCGTAATTTCAGCATTATTAAATCGAAGAAGAGGTATCGGCGACACTAGGATATGCCACATTATTGAACTTAATCGAATTATTGCCTTAAAATCCAACCAATTTTAGAAATTGATGTATTTTTTTATTCCAGGGTCGTTTACACTTTCTAGAGCCCAAATTCAGCTCAATAATGACCAATAGATGGCGTGAATTTAAAAACACACGGGCTGGTTATTTATTATGTATTCATTAAAATTTTGTCTGTGGGGGATAGGCAGAACTAAAAAATATCGAGAATATTAAAATAATAAAAGTTCTTTTGGGTGTAAACTATTAAATTTTGTAAAAAAATATGACGTGTATACAAACTATATTACATTTTAAAATGGTTTTATTTCATTACCTTGCAAATTGATACATATACAATTATTATAAACTAGCTGTTACCCGCGGCTCCTCCTACGTGGAATTCTGATCCCGTTCACTAATTTTTGCCTGAAAGAGTAACAAACATCCATCCATCCAAACTTTCACATTATGATATTAGAAGCCAGATCCGTTCACCCGTTTTTGCGTGAAAGAGTAACAAACATCTATACATCCAAACTGTCGCATTTTATTATATTAGTGGGATAATTGAAGCAATATTCACGCAAAAGAAATCAATATTTATAATTTTTAACTTTTATTTTCCTACATCTACCTACAGTGTACAATGATAATAATTTAACTTAAAAACAGGAGATTATAATGAGGAGATGAATTCGAACGTGTATGAAAAGTGGTTCAGAGAAATGCTTACATCACTCGAAGATCAAGTGATAGGGTGCATTATCAATTATATTTATTGATAATAAACCTCACTAAATCACTCTCGTCAAATTAATAAAATGCCACGCTGGAGTTTTACTTTAAATACTGGAGCCCCATTGTATTTATAAGTTTAGATTTTAGGGATTCCATTTTATTTAATTTACCATATTTGTAAGAGAGATTTAATCTTCAATATTGAGACACTATCGATTTAGGGCATAAAAATACAGAATATGTTTTTCGGATTTTAGCCGGTTTGGTTACAAACTGTGGCAAGCGACTTTTCGAAAATCTTTGAATGCAAAGATAATCGAAAACTCGCTTTCTTTAAAAAAAATAAAAGAATATTGCTTTGAGTAAAACTTTCTCTCCAGGTGAGATTGAAAATCCCAACATGTATAGGCATTAACTGCATATTTGTGCTGCAAATGCTGCAATGCAGTTCGAAAGAGCGTGAGTTTAGGATATATGTTCAGTGCGTGAACCGAGCGAGCGCAGTGATAAAAAAAAACAATTAACACGTCTGCTACCAGTCTCCTTTAACCCGGAGACAAGGGTGAGGAGTAAGACCACGAGCAGGTAGTATTCAAGCCGTAGCCCCACCACTCACTTTCACGCAATCACTACTTCGTTCCGAAGCGTAATCTAAAGCCGACAGTGGAAACGCAAATAACAACTAAAACTTAATATCTAACTAAAATAAAGTGTCTAATGATCCGGATCTACACCAAGGTGCAGTCAACAAACGATACAAAATCATTAATCGAACACTTACCGAATATAAAACGGTTCAAACAACAAAATATCGCAATTTTACAAAAACCGGTTAACCGAACCTACTAAAACCGCACGGATAAAAACAAATCAAACCATACATTACTTTCAAAATAGCAAGTAAACAGCCGGGAGGTCTGAATAGATAAGTATTTGACTTATCTATTCAGACCTCCCGGCGGGTCCAATCAAACATTAATAAACAATAATTCAAAGTTAAACAGAATTTTAGCACGTAGGTACTTAAGTATTTGACTTATCTATTCAGACCTCCCGGCGGGTTCAATCAAACATGAATAAACAATAATTCAAAATTAAACAGAATTTTAGCACGTACTTGTTTCAATAATCAAATTAAGCCGCAATTGACATCCGATCGAAATCGACCAGGAAATATTTTAATTACAATAACCATTCCAAGTTTTAAGGTGAAAATAGTCAAATTCAATTGCACCAAAACCAGGTCACTCCACCGATCTGCGAGAAATTATAAGTACATGCCGGCGGCAGCCCCGGGGCTGCTTATTCAGTGGTTACCCCTCCGCCGTGGCCCGCGACACTCGCGCGAGTGTCTCCCGCATACCAACGTCGCAAGCGCGTATTGTATACGATGTATAAAATAAGGGCAACGAAATATTGCAATGCTGCGGGTTGCAGAAACAATGACCAAAATTCGGATTGCACGTTTTTCTATGTTCCGACACGTGAAAAGGATACCGAAAGGTGAGGTAGTACGCGCTAAATGCTCATTTATAACTATATTTTCATAGTAAATCGAACACAAGAATCAAGTAAAACAGTACCTACTTATTGGACTCATTTACACCTGGCGTGCGACCGCGAACCGTAACGGAGATCGTAAAGTCTATCTCCGTCTCTGTCACTCGAATAGTAAGTCCTATCTAATATTTATAATACGCGTATTCTGTGTGTGTACCTATATTAATGAATCACGGATAGGTACAAGATGTCTAGGTGGTACATTTAAATATCTTATTGCCGTCGCGGCGCGCCACTTGACCTACGCGGCGCCGGCGCCGCGGCGGTGTCGGGTGCAAGTTCAACAAGCCGCTAAGTTAGTCCAAGAGCCGTGCTACAAATTTAATGCTTCTCCGCTTGCCGTCAGCTCTTTCGGTTAATTTTTTCATAATTACTATTTGTTGTGTTAATGTTCGTTTAATTGCTTTTTGTACATTCATGTGAAAAGTAAAATATACCCATCTAAAAATATATAAATTTCAAGATAAGAGAAGATGCGAACAAGTTATTTTAATTTCCCCGTGGTTTAAAAAAATTTACCATACCTGACGTTATATACTTACAGTACTGTTTTTATGTTAAAAGGTGTTGTTTTTCTTAGATGTCACCTTAAAACCCTATTTGAATATATAAACTAGCCTCAGTCTACATTACTTCAGATAATTAATGGTTGTACTATATGGCGAATATTAAAAAAAACCACCGATTATGAATGATTTTCAATTTGAAAACCACATTAGTTCTTCGCTTATTCCAGGCGCCGGAAATGGTTGACATTACTTGGCAGAGAAGACCTTTTGCAAAAGGATGTGAAGAAAAACTCATATCGCGTTTGTTGGGCACATTTTGACCCGGCATCAATAAAAATTATGAAACAACTGTATGAAACTGCTGTTCCAGCACTGCTTTTAACCAATCAACCACAGGAAGCCATCATGTTCAAAAGAACAGCCAATATTGGCACAATTTAAAGATACTCAGATTTTATTGTCTAAAAGTATCGAAGGAAACGCGTCATGTTCAGCAATGCCTTACAATGCAGTAGAAATCAAAAATAATAATGAAGTGATCGTTACTAAGATTAAAAAAGTAAAGAAAAATACTCTGACTCAAACAAATGCACAAGATTCATCCGAACAACAAACACAGACATCAAAATTACTCACAGAAGGAACACCTAGGAAACGTAAACTTTTAGATGAATTAAAGGGCTGTAAACTCAAACAAAGAAGGCTAAGTCAAGAAATTATAAAAATTAAACAAGAATTGGAGAGAAAGAACAGACCTATTAGGTACATGTAACGACCCTGATGACGAAATCACAAGATTTCAAAAATTGATAGATTGGCAGAATAAAATAAAAAATAAATACAAAGGAAATCGATACGACGCAGAGTACAAATTATTTTCACTGAGTTTGCACTATTCGAGTCCACATGCTTACAGGTGCTTACAAACAGTACTAAAATTGCCCTCTAAAAGCACGTTGAATAGATTCAAAATTGATCTCCCCCCAAAATTAGATAACAGGGCTCTAGATACCCTGGCATTGAAAATTAAATCCCTTCCGGATGCAGCAAAATACTGCACGATTTGTGTCGATGAGATGACTCTGAAACGTAACTTATCTTCTTCTTCTTCTTATATATAAAAATGAATTGCTGTTCGTTAGTCTCGCTAAAACTCGGGAACGGGTGGATCGATTTGGCTAATTTTGGTCTTGAATGATTTGTGATTCTTTGGACCTCCCAAAGAAGGTTTAAAAGGTGAATAAATATGGAAGTTGTTATCGATTGAGGCAGTACGAAGTCTGCCGGGTCAACTAGTACCTACTACAATATAAAATTAGACGAAGTTATTGGGTTTCATAATTTTAATGGTAGAATAACACCTGAAATTGCCAGCAATGCATTCGTCATTGCTGGCAACTGCGAAGCATTATGATGAAATCGACATATGGTTGAATGAAGCTATTTCAAAACTTTCTGCAATAGGGATTAAGGTAAAAGCGATAATTTCTGACCAAGGATCCAATTTTGATAAATACGCCAAAGAAATAAAGAAGGTATCGATCGAAAAACCGTATTTCGCCTATGATAATACCAAAATATACTACGTGTTTGATATCCCCCACTTTAGTAAACTGTATCCGGAACAACCTACTAACAAGCGATTTTATTCTTAATGAGAAAACAATTTCATGGAAATATATCGAAGAACTGTATAAAGATCAAAAAGACAGAAATTTACGGCTCATACCGAAAATCACTGATGCTCATATTCATCCGAACAATTTCCAAAAAATGAGAGTGAAATTAGCTGTACAAGTATTGAGCCGTACTGTCTCAGCGGCACTTCATACTTATATTGATTTGGGAAAAATGTCTGAGGCAGCCAGGCCAACTGTGGATTTTATAGAATCAATTAACAATTTATTTGACGTCCTCAATTCGAGAAAATAAAATCAAATAAGTTCCAGACAGCTTTCAGGCTTAGTAAAGATCAAGATTCAACACTAAAGACTGCTATTAAGGCCATAAACAAGAATTCCGGGAAAAATAATACAGGACATATTAAAACTTTTGTAAATTTTCAGCTATCCATACAATGGATAACAATGTTGTATAAAAATCTACTAGAAGATGAGTTTAAATATTTACTGACTCGAAGATTAAATTAAGATAGTCTAGAAAACTTTTTTGGTTCTATTCGCCAACAGGGCGGATCCTGCACAGAATTATCAAAGCTTTTTCAAAGTTATTTGTGTGTAATATGATTAAAAACGCACCAAATACAAACTGTGAAGTGGATATTTGTGATGTATTACTCAAGGCCGAAGATATGATGAATATGAAATTTACAGGTGACGATTTTCCACCACAAACATCGGTTTTGTGTTTGAGAGGCGAAACAGATCATCGTATAGACTTGCCAGACGAAAACACGTTAACCTACGTAACTGGGCATCTTTTTTACAAATGTAGCAAACACAATTGTCCTGCAATAGATGAAATTTCAAGATCAGTTGCAGGCTTAGACGAGACTAATCTATTTACTAGATACAAAGCATTCAACAACCAATCTAGTTTTTATGGCAGCTTAAAAATGCCACCAAAAGATTTTATAGAGTATGTACAAAAATTAGAAACCACTTTCATAGAAAATTTTGAAAATTGTGTTCAAAGTAATCCAGGCAGCAAACTTATAGAACTTTTTAGAAATATACCTCCGAATCACCATGTGCATGTTTCCCAGTGGAATATTTATTAAAATTGTTTTGTAGGTTTCGCATGTATGCAACAATTAAATTTAACAACCGGTAATTTAAAGATTTACCATCTTTAAATTACCGGTTAAACAAATAAAAAAGTATATAAAAGTAAGGCATTTGTAGTTAAGCAATAAATACAGGTCACGCCCGCGTTACCTTAAGTATTTACTTACGTAAACCAATAAAAAGTAATCAGTAAATATATTGTTATTTTTAATGAATTTGGTTGCTAGCTCCTAGACTATAAAACGCGTATCAGCCGGTCTAAACCAACTGTGACACGTGACTTTCTCGAGCGAGAAATTATATTAGGTACCTATCTCTTTTTGTGCAGTACTGTGAAAAAGTGACGGGTGTCGTTATGTCCTGCAACGAGAGTTGCCAAGCAATAAGCATAGTTGCCCTCCGGCCGCCTACGAAACCGCATGTTCGTAACCAGTTACAATACAAGGAAAAAACTTCTTCGTACGATACCAGTTACGAAGGAATAGATTCTTTTTCCCCATACGATGCTTGGTACTGGTTACGTAGTTACGAACAAATTGGTGAATATTAACGAATACCAGCCTACAAAATATGTGAAATGTCATCCGGGACCGACGGCTTTACATGCCCTCTGAAGCATGTATCATCCTTCTTGTCGGGCAATCAGGTGATCAACCTGCAATGTCCTAACCAACCTGGCACAACTAAATTAAAAACATAAAGTAGTTGTCCCCACCCAGGATTCGAACCTGGTACCTTCCGCGTGACAGCCTGGCACACTTGCCACTACGGAAATAAAAAATTTAATGAAATGAAAAACAAATGCATAAAATTATTATTAAATTCATTTTCATTGCAATACTGTAATTACAGCAAAGAAAAGAGAAAATAAGTATGTCTTCTTACGCTTATCAACGAAAAAAAGGTTATTAATAAAAATGAACTTAAAAAATACTAGTAGCTACTATAACCATCTAATATTTTAAATCTTACAAGAAAACGGTAAAAGAGAGAGTAAAGAGTAAAAGAGTTTTCACACACAGTCTAATCTCTAAAGTGGTTTGTGATTAAAAGAGTTTCCATAAATAGACTACTCACTGAAGAGATTTGTGATATCGCATATGGTAGTACCAATGAGTATGTTAGTACTGATGGACAACAAAATGACTGGTTACTTGTGAGGAATATTAATTACTCTTTCGTATCTAACTACCGAATATTGAACTTTTTTCCTTGTATTGTAACTGGTTACGAACATGCGGTTTCGTAGGCGGCCGGAGGGCATAGTTGTGCTAGACGGGTACCTTATTCTGACATAGTTGATGCTTGCGCCACAGAATTGTTAATATACTCCGCACGCCGAATGATGATCCCTATGACGTTTCAACTGACAGTTGTATTAGTTATGCGAAACAATTTCGATAAAATACTGTTTTTTCAGGCAAATGTCATGTCATTCAGCCAGGTCATTCAACATAATAAGCAATATTTATTTATTTTGAAAAAAAGACTACGCGCATTGATGGACATAAAACACTAGATAAAAAAGTAACAGCCTTATTATATTTTATTTTACTATACTTTAATTTTTATTCAAATTGCATAATTTAAAGAATTTAAAATTCTTTTTGAATTGAATTTTAAAGAATTCATAATTAGCTGGCAATTATGGATTACATGGAAAAGTATTTAAAAGGAAGCCATAGACCTACCGTATTTTTTTAATTCAGTCATGTCATGTCTTGTCAGTCTGTTTTGTCTTCTTGTCACACCGCATCACATCGCGTCATACGAGTGCTCTAACGCCTTGTATGCGCCACGTCTTTCTTTGTTAGCTGAGTTTTGTTTCTGTTTTCGCTGTTTTGTGTTATTTGTTGATTTTCTGTTACCTGTTTGTTGATTTTCGGTTTTGCAAAATGCCGAAAAGACAGCGGAAAACTGTTCTCAACAGTGAAGTTCGCGAGTTTGTAGTTCGTTTGCAAGACTATTTTGCTCGTGAACAACAAAATGGCGGACCCTTGTTACCGCTTGACAATGTTCGCGATCGTGTAGCCGATGCTCTAGGAATCGGAAAGGCTACTGTTTCTCGAATAACAAAGGAAAAATTTGGGGAGTCGTCCATGGAGGACAATAAACTATTAACACCAAAGAAGAAAAAGAAAAGGTTAGGTATGTCATATAACAGAACCTGATGATTTTGATTTAGATGCTATACGCAATCATATTTATGGTTACTACCTACGAGGTGAACTACCGACCTGCCAGAAGTTATTATCTTCATTAAAAGCTGCAGAACTCTTCAAAGGTGGTGCTACTTCTCTTAGAATTGTTTTGAAAAAATGTGGATTCCGCTATAAAAAATGTGACAAGAGAAAAATATTAATGGAGCGTACTGACATAGCTTTACTACGATGCGATTTTCTTCGCAAAATCAAACAAATTGATAACTGGGAGAAGGTAGTATACCTTGATGAGACATGGCTGAACGCCAATCATACTGTAGGTAAGGCATGGACGGATGACACAGCCAAATCCAGCACAAAAACTCCTGAAGGAAAGGGCCAGCGCTTAATCATTTGCCACGCTGGCACAGCTACAGGTTTTGTGCCGAATTGCCTGTGGGCTTTTAATCAGTGAAAACAACGGAGTACCACGAGGAAATGAATTTCGAAAACTTTAAGACATGGTTTATAAAACTATTAGAAAATTTGAATGAGCCTCACTATATTTTAATGGACAATGCTTCATATCACTCAGTTCAAATTAACAAACCCCCCAGCAGCAATAACAAAAAAGCTGAAATTATAGAGTGGTTACAACGCAATGGTGTGGAAACTGACAGTCAGATGTTAAAAAAAAGAGTTAGTTAGACTGTTGAACTTTCACAAACAACAGACGCACCCATCATATTTTTTGGATGAATTGGCCAAATCAAATGGACACACGGTAATTCGGTTACCGCCCTATCACTGCCAATATAATGCAATCGAGTTGATATGGGCGCAGATCAAAGGTATCTGTAATTTTTATTTATAAAATATTATGTATATGCATATATTTCTAAAAATAATTACTAAATGTACAAATATTTTCAGGTCATGCAGCAGGCAAATAAAATGATGGTTTTATTGGAAGAAGCTTGCGCTCAAGTGACAGCTGACGATTGGCGAAAAGAGGTCGAAAGAACGAAGAAAATTTGCTTACAAGACTGGGATCGAGATGTACAATACGACAATATCATTGACCAACCGTTAATAATAAACGTCACGGATAGCTGCAGTTCAGACTCAGATTTTGAAGATCCGATTGACCCTGTATCAGATTCAGATTGATATAAATAAAATACAAACTCAAAGCATTTGTTTTATTTTTCCAACAAATTATCGATATTTTGTTTATCGATGTGTCCCTTCTTAGTCGATAACAGCTTGACGACGTAACTTTTGCAGCACGTACCATGTACATTTGCATTGAGTTTTTTCTATTATTTCCGAACATTACGTAATAATTTCTTAATATTCATTTTTATAATTTACAATTGTACACAATTATGATTTTTTCGACTTTTTAATGGACCTCTAAAGGATTTGATGTGATAGGACGTCAGTACAATGTTAACCGCTAACGAACTGTCATAGGGATCATCATTCAGCGTGCGGAATAAAGTGCAAAGCTACCGTATCCGCTTACGATCAGGCGGACTGTACGCTCGTTTGCCGACGACGTTTAAAAAAATGACAACCCTATCTTCGGCAAGGTGCGGAGTAATGTCGACCTTCGCGCCGGGCAATAGAACTCAATGCCGGCGCGGTTGGCGTGCGGTCCGTTGCTAATAATAATTAATAGGCACGAAAAAAGGCCGCATTCGTGTCTTCTGTACTTGTACTATTATTTATTCTGTGCCAAAAGGCAGAATAATATCGATAAATTAACACTCAAAATGGCGGAATTGAACCGCGTGTTAAGTTTTCAATGGCAAACCAATCCGTTAATTGTGATCAACGAAAGATCAATCGATTTCAAACAAAATAATACGATTACACAAGCCAAAAAATAAATAAAATTTCAAGAAAATGAGATATATGTAGGTGGTTAACTAACCTTATTACTGCCGGCCCCCTTATTTTGGAACAAATGACCCAGTGATAATGTACCTAATCTAATCCTAGTCTAAAGTATGTTGTGTATGTATTATACAATAGATTATAAAAATTACAAAAGATTTCACTTTCCTTAGTGTGTGTGGTCCACCGCAACAATGGTTCCAAGTCAAACGGACGCGATGGGAGTATTCACTTAATTTTACAAAGAGATAACGAATAATAGACGAGTCACATATCAAGAGATTCAGCACATTCTTCAGATTGGATCGGGAAGCCTTCACGAGATTCTACACGTGCATCTTCGTGTGAGAAGGATAGTTTCACGCTGGGTGCCGCACAATCTCACCGATGCTCAGAAGCAGGCCCGGGTGGAATGGTGTCGTGATATGATAAACAAGTTTGAAGCAGGCGCGTCTCGGCGTGTTTATGACATCATTACAGGTGATGAGTCGTGGATTTATCAGTATGATCCAGAAATAAAACGCCAGTCGACGGTTTGGGTGTTTCAAAACGAATCAACACCTACCAAAGTGAAGCGATCTAGAAGCGGAGGGAAGATTTTGATCGCGAGTTTTTTCTATCCCTTTACGAAATCAAAGAAGCATCAACGCTGAATGATACACTAACAAATGCTTGGCAGAAGTTTTCTCTGTAGTGAGCTACAAGCGACCAAACACAGGGCTCCGCGGGATACTACTCCACCATGACAACGCGCCCGTACACACCGCGCTTAAAACGAGGGACTTCCTGGACAGCACTCCGGTTAAACTCCTAGGTCACCCTCCTTACAGCCCTGACCTTGCACCGTGCGACTTATTTTTATTCCCGAAAATAAAAAATCAGCTCAAAGGGATACAATTTTCGTCGCCGGAAGATGCGCTGTCAACGTTTGAGCAGGCTGTAAACGAGGTATCTGCGGCGGATTGGAAAAAGTGTTTTGAAAACTGGTTCAAACGCATGAAACTTTGTATAGAGGCTGGTGGAGAGTACTTTGAAAAGATTTAATAAAAAAAATTTACCTATAGAACACTTTTTTTTATTTTCGCAAAACTTTCTGAGTGTCCCACGTATCTGCATTTTGACTCTATATTGTAAGGCTAATAAGAGTACAACCTATATTTACTATTTTATTTAAATCTTGATTTTAAGGGCTTTAAATTTTAAATATTTTTTACTATTTTTTACATTGTTCATTAGGATTTTATTTTTTATTTACTAGAGCTTTTTTGCGTAATCATAAGTACAGAATAGAAAATGCATAATTTACACATAATAAGCTAGCTTACTGAACTGAATCAGATGATTTATTTTAATATTAATACAATTGTAGGTATATCAGATGAAATATATTTAAATAAAGAGGTAGCCGTCCATATTTACAAATGATCATTATGATCATACAGACTGTTTTTTAGATGAAACCGAAGAAACAATAGAAAACTCATCCATGTACCTATGTTAAAAAAATTAGCAAACTACTACCCATTATCCTATACGGTATTGAAGATCTATCAAAGCTAACGGAACTTTTATATACCGCTGCGACTAGTGATACTTACTCTTATAAAATAATAAAAAGAGACCAGCTAAGAGTGATGACAAATACACCTGAAACATACAAAAACCTGATAGACCTCATTCGAGCCAATGGTCTAATCGGACATACCTTCACCCAGAAACAGAATAAATGTTACAGAATTGTAATCAAAAATCTGCATCATACCACTCCTAAAACTGCAATTATAGAGGAAATTGAAAAAACAGACAATAAGGTGAGACGTGAGATTATATGCGCAATATCTATAAAAAGAATAAAAAGCCACTGAATATGTTCTTTGTGAACATTGAACCAAGCTGTATTAACCCAAAAATAAAAAGTATAGAATATATTTACCACACGAGAGTCAAGATCGAAGACCCAAAGAAATCAACAGAGATTCCTCAGTGTATCAGGTGCCAACAGTATGGACACACAAAAAATAACTGCATGCGCCTTTACAGGTGTGTTAAATGTGCCCAAGGGCACAAAACAACAGATTGACCGAAAACTGGTGGTAGAAATTTGATAACACAAATTTGTCACAAAATTCGGCCGGGTGGGTACCACTGTGCACGATTGCGAAAACCCCTCCATAATAATCCAATTTCGGTTTGATTGCGTTCAGGGGTCAGCAAGTGCATAGCCGGGCCCTGCCCGGCTATGCCGGATTGTGGTCGAAGCACTAGTGGGACCGGAGGGTGTCACGCGGTGCTGCGACGACAATCCTCTTCTGATGAGGCCGTCAAGCTGAATGCCACCATTGTTAACATGGTACGTGTATGTAATGGTGACCCTCTTTCCTGAGTCTTTACCTTCAGCTTACCATCAGGCGAGGTGAAGTCAAATTGACGTGTCCTAAAAAAAAAATTAAAAAAAAGATAAGAACACGCCAACCACCTGCGCTCTCTGCCATGGCGATCACCCGGCCAATTATAAGTGCTGCCAGGTATACAAAGAAATTAGAGCACGAAAAATGGCACATACAATAACCAGGAAAACCCTATCCCTGAACACTAAGCAATCTACAAGAAATATAACTCCCCCCTCCCTCTCTCAAGACCATTTTCCTACTTTACAACATAGTAGATATACTAGACAACAGCACACAAATAACCAGGAAAAAAATCCTGTACGACCATCTGAAACTATATCTAACGCAGCAAATGATGAATACTGGACCAAAATCCAGAGAACATACAGTCTCAACAAACTTACTAGAGAAACTTATAATAAAACAATCACAGAAGATAGATATTCTCATACAACAAATAGGCACCCTAATGAATGGGACTCCTAACGACACTCATACCCAGCAGCAAAAATGAAGTTCCTACGAATTGCCACAGGGAATATAAATGGCCTATCTCCAAATAAGCATGAAACAGAGGTATTCATAAATTATAACAAAATAGATGTTCTTCTAATTACTGAAACACACATGACCGATCAAAGAGTTATTAGAATCAAAGGATACAGTGTATACTATGCCAACCATCCAGATGGGACATCTCATGCTAGATCCGCCATAGTAATCCGGGAAAACATAAGGCACCATATCCTATCTCATTATAAAACACCCCATATACAAGCTGATGTAATCTCAATAGATGACTGGCTGGGAACATTGAATATGGCTTCGGTATACTGTCCTCCACGTCATCGACACACAAAAGTTCACTGACTTTTTCCACACTCTTGGGTCCAGATACATATCGGGTGGCGACTGGAACGCCAAACACCTTTTGGGGCTCGCGACTGACGACGACAAAAGGTCGAGAACTGAAGAAGGACATTGATAGTAATGCTCTCAATGTAATTTCAACAGGCGAACCAACCTCTCGGCCAAAAGACCGTAATAGAAAGCCGGATTTAATAGACTTTTTCATCACCAAAGGAGTGTCAGGACTCTATACAAAAGTGGAATCGTGTCTGGATCGGTCCTCTGACCACATACCTGTGATATGTACAGTGAGCACTGCAGTAATCTTGATTGAACCACGTGAAACCCTATACAATCGCAAACCTGATTGGCAAGCCTTCCAAGACTATATAGAAGATAACACTAAACTAAAAACTCTTAAAACGGAAGATGATATAGAAAAAACTGGCTTTCAACACCTTGTAAAGAACTGAAACCACAGACCCAAGACATTACGTTAGAAATACAGAAGATGATAGCTTTGAAAAGAAGGGTCAGACGTCAATGGCACACCTGTAGGAATCGAGAAGACAAACAGGCCCTTAACAAAGCGCAGAAAGATCTGAAGAAAGCTCTAAAAGAAAACGCGAATATCACTCTGCGAGACAAGTTAAAGACTTTATCACCGTATAAGTCCGAGAACAATTCCCTATGGAAAATCACCAAATCACTAAAAAGGCCGAAAGAACATATGCCTCCATTAAGAAACCCTGATGGTGAATTGTCAAGGAAACCGTCAGATACTAACTGACGGAACTTTTTGCTAACTTTCTAAAAGATGTGTTCATACCCAATGATGCTGATGCAATGGACACAGAAGAGGAGACTAATGCGTTTCTATACAGTGACCAGCAAATGTCCTTACCTGTAAGACTAGTTACACCAACAGAGGTTAGGAAAACCATAGCACACCTAAAGCAAAGTAAGGCACCTGGCTTCGACCTGATAACAGCTGAAGTTCTTAAACGACTACCAAAAAAAGGCATAGTATTACTAACGATCCTCATTAATGCTGTACTGAGACTACAATACTTCCCAAAGCTATGGAAAATGTCAACAATAAATATAATTGCTAATCCAGGGAAGCCTCTTACAAAGGTCTCATCATATAGACCCATAAGTCTCCTGCCACTGATATCGAAGGTGCTCGAAAAACTGATACTCAAGCGTCTAATCCCAGTCCTTCACCAACAAAAAATAATACCAGACCATCAATTCGGTTTTCGTGAGCACCATGGAACGACAGAGCTAATACACCGAGTATGCCACACTATACGGCAGACACTAGAAAGGAAAGAATACTGCTCTGCTGCTTTCCTTGATATTCAGCAGGCCTTTGACCGTGTGTGGAATAAGGGCTTACTATATAAGCTAAAACTCCACCTCCCAAACACTATGTATATGCTCTTGAGGTCCTACCTGCAGCACAGAATGTTTCAGGTCAAGTGCGTCGACTCCCTCTCATCCATTTACCGAATAGGAGCAGGAGCTGTAGTTCTCACTTGTGATAAAAATCCTAATATAGCATCAATTAAGCTACAGGAACACCTGAATATAATTGGATCATGGCTAAAGGCGTGGAGAATAAGACCTAGTCCTGCAAAATCTGTCCATATAACATTCACACTAAAGAGAGGAGACTGTCCATCTGTTACACTAGACGGAGCTGTTTTACCACAACACACAACGGTTAAATACCTTGGTATGTGTTTGGACAGGCGGCTGACCTGGAAAGATCACAAAGATGAAGAGGGAACAAGCGAACAAAAAGCTCAGAGATATGTGCTGGCTACTGGGCAGGCAATCATCACTAAGTCTAGAAAATAAACTTATAATATACAAATGCGAGCACCAGTATGGACATACGGCATACAGCTCTGGGGATCAGCAAGTCACTCAACCATTGAAATCCTCCAGCGCTTCCAGAACAAGGCATTAAAAACTATAAGCAATGGCCCATGGTACTGTAGCGTCCGGGGGTTGGACGCCACCATACCTCGTGTTGATGAAAAGATAAACACAAGGGTTAAACTTTAAATTATCATTTATTGGAATAACAAAGCTTCCTATATCGAGTTTAGGGAGGTTTTTACGCGAATATATTTATATTTAAACGAACTGTAGGGAATCGCGGACTCCGCTCAGGGACTGAGCCTACATTCAGTACACTTTTATCTTCTCTTCGGACGGCGGGCGAGGGCGCAGCCCCCAAGTCGCCCGCTGTCAGCAGAATGTTCCGCCAAGCAATTGTTTTTCTTCCCTATACATGTTTGAATCAAACAAGTATTTATTTTTAAACTCTGACAAATGATGGCCAGGTCAATGAACTGTAGTGATCGAACGAGGTCGGAGCACTACAGTACATACGTAACACGGAAGTACACGAGTTTCTGCAAATTCACACAGTTGAAGAGGAAATAAAATAGTCCTCCGAAACCTACAAGCAAAGACTTGGAGTCCATAAAAACCAACTAGCCGCATCACTACTGAACACTAGAGGCTGCATTTTTCGACTGAATCGATCCCGATTGGCCATAATCTAGTGGCCTGATATAAAATATGAGATGACATATCACAGGATATGCATATCTCAAACTCATGTCACAAGAGTTAATTAGATCTGATTATGGCTTCTGGGCTGCAGATAGAGAGAAAAGGAAAAAAAAAAGGTAGCTGTCCATATTTACAAATGATCATTATGATCATAGACTTTTTTTTTTAATATAAATCATTGTTTTTTGGCTATTTATTCTTGTTAATAGATTGTGAAATAGGTGTCGGATCTGCTTAGTTCTTCCATTATAATAATCAGTAAGAATAATTATCCACAGCATAATCATAAGTGAATAAAAATCAAGTGTGTGAAAAATAAATTTTATTATTATTAAAATTTGCCAGGTTTTTTCTTTTTAGACTGTTTCCGCATCTTGATTTGGTCGGATATTGCCTTACTTTTAGCTTTAAGTTGTTTGCGCCTAATAGTCTTATTTTGGTTAGTTTTCAGTTTCATACTAAACACTGGTTTTTGTTTTGTTAACCTTAATCCATCTTCACTATTTTCGTCCAAGGACTGCACATCTTCAACTTCTTCTGAAAATTAGATAAGTACAACAGTTAGAGTTTGAGCTAGATTTTTATGTAAACAGCTGTAAGGTAAAATTGATATGGCCTTCATATATACTTTAGAATTTACACACTTTAAAAATATTCAGAAACTTTACACCCTCTGATCATCTATTACTGTGACTATGTAGTACTGTCACCCTTGGAAGTTGCTGACCACTAACAAATTCACAAAAGATCTTTATATTTCAATAAATTAATAAATAAATTAATGTAAAATTATTTTTGTAATATTTGGGACAATTTAACATTTATCAATTTTAATATATTATTTTATGCAAAATTTTAGAGCTATGGTGGTTGGTAACTTAGAATGTGTTAAGCAAATACCGATGGTGACTCAGTCACCTTACCTTTAATAAGAACTTCTTTTGCTCTTTGCATAGGATCTCCTATAAAGAAGTCTGCACCTTCTATATCAGGATAACCAGTTTCTGGTTTAGTTGCTTCATATACAGCTTTCTTCTCAATTCTCCTTTCATATTTGTTGCCAGCTTTTTTGGAAGCTGCTTGTCTCAGTTTAGCAGGACTAATATACTTAGTGTTTTCCCACAATGTTGCACCACCAAATGATCCAGAAAATATTTTTACCTTAAGTAAAGAGAAAGTAGAGATATAAAATACAGTATTATACAATAAGATGGAAGAGACAGAATAACTTGACTTGTTTGTACATATTGTTGGCAAAATATCTTTTTAAAGATCCATCTAAAGCCAAATAATAGTAAAGAGCATTACATTTTACACTTACAGGGTTTAGCACAAATCTTGGTCCAATTTCGGCTAAAGCTCCATCTTCAGATAAAATCTGATAATTTCTGAACCAAATCCTGTTGTCAAGAATCATGAAAGTGTACACATGGTCGAAGAATGGCTGGCTTTTGGGGTGATGGTTTGGGACACCAAATATTTGAACAAGCAATTCTTTTAGTACAGCATAATGTGGGTCTTTTGTAAATTGTGGGTCGAATGACAGAAGTGGTCTTGATCCTCTCAGGCAATTTCCTGTCATTTTCAGTTCACCCATAGTGTATACTAAAGAAAAATATTGAAAAACAATAATAAAATAAATGTGAGTTAAGTTTCATTGGCAGTATACATATCAAGCAGTAATTATTTGATTGCTGCAAGTACATTGAGTTGTTTGTTGTGATTCAATCTATTTTTCTATCCATATAAAATTTGTCGTTCAGATATATTGAATCTAGGCGTAGAAGACGAGATTGTTGCCACTTACCAAAGCAGTTATGTAACAGAAGAATTAAAGTAAACAAAAGCATAGCATGGTATAGATAGATAAAAAAAGATTTATTGGAACACTATTTACAAGATTTATCACACAAATCATTAACAAAATGACATTTGGTTATGAACATGGTATTACTGATTCATATGAGCAATTTATGTATTTCAATAAATCTTTCATCAATAAAAAGAACATTCAGTAAAAATGAAGACCTTCTTTGTTGAAGTTGGCTTAAAATCATAAAAAACCTTATCTTGAGAAGGATGTAACCTCATTATGTTAAAGCTGACGATGTCCACGGGTCACCTGTGTTCACAATGAATTGAAATTGCGAAGATAATATTTGCAAATACATACAAATACACAGGGTCACTGGGCTATAAAACCTTGCAGTGCACCCTGGGCAATCGAATCAGCAAAGCCTCTCTTTATTTGGAGGAGACATTACTGCTTTCAGCTAAAGTTATAGTAAGACAAGAGTGGCCCCACGTTTTAAGTTACTGTATTAATCCATGACCTTAAACTTACTATTCTCCACAAGAAACTTGACACTTGGCCCATTGGGTATGTTTGACATCCACAAATATAGATCTCTCATTTTTCTCCCTTCGAAGAGTATACACTTGTTGCAGTTCTTCATTTCGCTGATTTCATTCACAACATATAAGTTTTTACTTCTTTCCATTTTTGATTCTGTTTTGTGATGTGGCATCAATTTTTTAATGTCCTCCATTATGTGCCGATGGCGATGATTTATACCACGTGCTGCGAAGACTAAAACCCTTTGCCTGTTTATCCATCTCACCTGAAAAAGAAAAACCTTTTCTCAACTTCTGCACATTCATTGTCACGATTTTAAGTTAAAACAGTCCACCAAGGCTATTAAAATACCAAAACTAATATGTATATAAGTAGCTAATCAATGAATGCACCACTTTAAAAATAATACACAAATTCTAACCTGTTTCGGTGGTAAATCATCTGACATACGAACAACATTTTCCTCTTTCTTTGTCGTCATCTTATCTTTAATTTTAGTATTTTTCGACTTCAGTTTCACCATTGTAAAAGTTTAAATCACGTGTTGAGTTGACAAATAAAACGACAATGCATTTTTTGTAGTGCTCTGTCTGTAGCATAGAGAACAGAGTAAGTAATACTACGTAAGGTACCTTTTTTTTTTTTTTTTTTTTTAATACGTAAGGTACCTACAAGGTTTTGTACCTACCTACTTACTACAGAACTACTGTGTAGAACAGTATAATATATAAAGTCTGGCTAATGAAAGTAGGCCCTTTTTTTTTTTTTTTTTTTATCGTGCGGAAATCCCTTCGGATACCCCCCCGCCGGTCAGCGGGGGCGGTTATGTCGGGCTTGCACCGACTAAAACCGCACGCCGTCTCGGGTCTTCAGACGCCGGGGTGTAAGGTTACCCATAGAGCATATCCCTCGCACCCTGGCTGACCCTGGGCCATCTCACCACTAACAGCATCGCTCATCCTGTCTCCTCTGAAAGCAGAGGAGTACGGAGAGCGATGTGTTCCCGCCACGTTGGGTATTGGCCGACGATCAATGCCAACCCTATAAAGGGGTGAAGGGGAAGCCATTGACCGCCGCCCAGGGTGTACCGGCCGCTCCGATTCCGTTCCCCCCGGACTGCAGCGGGATCGGAATCGGAGCGACACTCGAGGAGGTTACCCAACACACACCCCAATGAAAGTAGGCCCTGGAATTATTTGCGAACTTTTTATATAGCAACTCTGTATGAACGTCAACGTCAATTTGACAAGGTTGTCGTTCGGTATCTCTGTTTACAAATTGTATGCGTTTGTGTAAATTGTGATTCTAATTACGGCTTAAATGCTTGGATTATCGTAACCTATATACCAACATATATATATATATATATATTGCATTTGTTGTTTGTTTGTGTTGTTTCAGTGTAATAATAACGTCTTCAAGAGTCACATCCAGTCCTTCGGTTTACCAAGTATTCATTATTTTGTACAAAATTTCCGAAATCTATACTACACGAATCTCCAACGCATTTCTGTCATTGGCTTAAATTGTCGCCATCGTCAAAGCGACAGACCTGCCATACTCAAAAATTGAATTGAATTAATTACGGCTTAAAATGAACAAATCTTTCAAAAGTGGTGTACGAAATATGTTGTTTTGCATGATTGGCAAGTTCAACGAAATACAACAACAGCGTGATGCCGCGTTTAAACAAAAACAAGATTGTCTACGTGTGGTGTTGAATTTCATAGGTTAGTAGACAATATTATTTTGATACTTTAAACACCTACCTATCCAGTCGTCCTAATAAAATTTTGATTTATAATTTACGTATCCTTCCAAATAAGTTACCTACGCTTCTCTATGTATTGAATAAAACTAATTATATTCATTCGTATATCGCATCAGTCAACCAATAATTCATTTTAATAACATCACCTATGTTTTACGTATACTCATAATGAATTTTAATTTTAAAACGATTACCTTTCTTTAACAGAGAATCTGCAAGATGTCGAAGGAGTTAATGAAATAGTAAGAACTATTGAAAATCTCACTGAATTAGAGCAGAAAGATAGGATAATAACCCAGAATCAGTACTTAGAAGAAATAGCTTCAATGACTGGTAAGTTTTTACTATACACTGATGTTTTGAAATTATGCCGAAAAAAACCTTTGCATTTTTACTTACTAATACCAAGAATTAATTACATATTTCGTATTTCTTCTTTGCAGAAGTGAGTGTCAGAACACTAAAAAGAGTAAAAAGGGAAGGTGCAGTAAATGAAGGTGTCTGGAGTACCCCGGGGAAGAAACGTCCACGGAAACCTACTGTGTCTAACCTAGATAACTTTGACATAGATGCTATGCGTAACAAGATAAACGAATTTTATATAGTTAAAAAACAAGTTCCTACACTGAGGACACTGTTGGTGGAGTTAAAAGAATGTATTGATTTTAACGGATGCAGAGAAACTCTGCGCCGCTTGTTATTAGCCAATGGCTATCAATTTAAAAAGAATAAAAATGAGCGTTCTGTATTAATAGAACGCTATGACATATCTGCTTGGACACATAGATTTTTAAGAACTATAGCAGGAAAACGTGCAGAAGGCAAGCCGATCATTTATGTAGATGAGACTTATGTCCATAGAAACTACAAGCCTAAGAAGTCATGGCAAGGTCCTTCAACTAGTGGTGCAATTGAAAATGTTTCGACCGGGAAAAGGTACATTATAGTTCATGCAGGATCTGAAAAAGGCCCCGTACCAAACTCTTTCTTAGTGTTTAGTACTAAATCAAAAAATGCTGATTATCACCATGACATGAATGCTGAAAATTTTAATAAATGGCTTAAAGAAAAACTTATACCAAATTTGGAAGAACCAAGTGTAATTATAATGGATAATGCTAGTTACCATTCGGTAATTATAAATAAGGTTCCTAACACACAAACGCGTAAAAGTAATATAAGAGAATGGCTTCGTGATAATGGAATTCAATATGAGGACTACCACACGAAAGCAGAGCTGTTGTGTATTGTAAAACGAAATACGCCTGATCCAAAATATGAAGCTGATGAAATTTTAAATCAATGTGGTCATGAGGTGTTGAGACTTCCACCCTACCATTGTGATCTAAATGCGATTGAGCTTGTGTGGAGTTTGGCAAAACGTAAAGTGGCTAGCAAAAATATTGCAGTTACTACAGCTGCATTAGAAGAGATAATTAAAGATTCATTTGAAAACGTAAGTTCTCAGGATTGGAAGAAAATGACTGATCATGTGATACATATTGAAAATAAATATAAAGAATGTGATAAAATAACAGAAGAAAATTTAGAAAGTTTTATTATAAATGTTAGAGACAGCGAAACTAGTGACAGTGATGAATCTTTTGGCATTGAAATGTTAGAATCTGATTTTGATTATGATGAATAAAACTAAGGAAGAAAATAACATTATGAATAATATTATATTATATTATAAATAATATTATGTGTGGAATATTATCGTATTTTATTTCCATATTTATTTTCGGATTCTGCCCATATATACCTCATATACCAACACCTATATATTCCCTAACATAATTTTCTTATACAGTCTATATATATGATATTTTTAATAATGAATTGCCAGGTATCAAAGTAGGTTATTCCAATTCTCATAGTATGATTTTAGTGTTGTCATGCATGTATTTTTTAAATTTGCCGCCAATATTCTGGGGCCAGCTTTCGTTAGCCAGACTTTAGAATGTGTAGAACCAAAGAGTATATATGGCTTGGTCTTGTAACTAAGCCATGGAACTAATAAGTACTACTTATTAGTTCCATGAACTAAGCCAAAGGAAAAAGCGCGGGAAACTTCGGTTTGAGCGGGTGTTTTTTTTTCTTTCGGAAATTTTAAAAAATTAATTAATACGTATAAAATAATTAGATTGGTTTGAAACTTTGTATATTTAATAACTTAGTAGTAATCTTCTTATATTCTGTGTAGTTTAGATGTTTATTTGGTAAGTTTATTTATATTATTATATGGTAATATCTTTTAAGGTTAGGATCGTATGAACGATCCGCCTATAAATTTTATGGGGGATTTAAGCTCTGGCTTAAATCCCCCCGTGGCTAGTTATGTCACAATCGAAGAAAGTATGGACACGGACGCATCAATTCAGGGCAACGGAAGAGATACTGATAATTCAGTAACAAATAAAGACAGAAGCAGAAAACGTAGGCAACATAGGGTGTGCAAAACTTGTCATAAAAAGAAAAAAAATAATAGAGGAGTAGTCAACCTGAAAGATGATACTAATGCTTGTAATGAAAATGAGTGCAATTGTCTAACTCTTCCATCTCACAATCCAACTCACATCGATCTTAAACCTGAAATAAACATTAATAGTGCTGCACCAGTCAACCAGATTGAACCTATACAAATTGGTAGGAGAGAGTACATAGAAACTGATGCTGCACCTTACTTAGTCCATGTACAACGCAAAGCTGATATGGATAACAGCCCGACTAGTTTACATCCCATTACCTTTGGTAACTTGCTGAAGAAAAATGAATTTGAAAATATAGTTACAGGTTCTGTTAAAAGGATAGGACGTAATAAATGCACTGTTTCCTTCACAAATTTTAAAAGAACTAACAATTTTATTGATAAATGTAGCTCATTAGACGGTAATCTTAAGGCATTTCTGCCAACATTTAATATCATCAGAATGGGGCTTGTCCGTGGAGCCCCAGCTGACTGGTCACTTGATGAAATTCAAGACAACTTATCTGTCCCAATTGGCTGTGGTTATTTTTTTTTTTTAACATATTTCTGCTAACATGCGATCGGTCCCTGGACCATAAGCAGTTGTTATGGGTGATTATTTAGCGTGTTAGGCTTTCCCTTCCAGTGTCAGGTAGCCTTTATTTTTTTATTTTTTTTTATTTCAGGTTGTCCCATATGTGCAGCCTCTTAAGGCGTCTTATTTTGGGTGCTTCAGTAAGGATTTGGGCAAGTTTATTCTCGTGATGTGCAATCCTGTCTTTATAGGTTTTTGTTATTTTATTTATCTCCTCCTTATTGGTGGATATTTTCAAATATTCGTGGATATCTTCCGTTCGTGTGAACCACGGAGCATTCACTATTGCCTTCAGCACGCTATTTTGGGATCTCTGTAGAATTTCAGTGTTTGAAGTTTTCGCTGAACCCCATAGTTGGATTCCATATGTCCATACTGGTTTCAGTATAGCTTTGTATACTGTAGTTTTGTTTTCCACTGATAGTCGTGAACCTCTGCCAAGGAGCCATTCCAGGGATCTGAGTCTGTGGTTTAGCTCGTCTCTCTTCTTTTGTATGTGCGGCTTCCATGTTTGCCTACGATCGAGATAAAAACCAAGATATTTCACAACTGTCTGGTGTGGTAGTACCTCCTCGCCCAATTTTACTGCAGGACAGTCCTCCTTTCGAAGCGTGAAGGTGATTTGGTTTGATTTATTGGCGCTGGCTTTGATCCTCCAATTCTTCATCCAAGTCAAGACCTTATCTAGATGTTTCTGAACTATCTTGGATGCAACTACAGGGTCTGAATTGGATGATAGGACTGCTGTGTCGTCTGCGAAGGTAGCTGTCATAACATCTTGAGATTCTGGTACATCGGCTGTAAACACTAGATAAAGTAATGGCCCTAAGACTGAGCCTTGTGGTACTCCGGCCTTAATGTCATAGAAACTTGAAGAAGAGTCGTTTATTTTAACGTAGAAGATACGATCTCCCAGATAGGACTGGAGTAGCAAGTACATATTGTGTGGTAGTAGGGTCTTCGGCTTAAACAGTAAACCACCGTGCCAGACTTTGTCAAATGCTTGCTGTACATCGAGGAATACTCCACAGCAATATTCTTTATTTTCCAAAGCATTTCTTACGTATTCTGAGACTCTATGCACTTGCCCAATAGTGGCATGGTTTCTGCGGAAACCAAATTGGTGGTCCGGAATACTCGAATTTTCATAGACACATCGGTTTAGTCGTTCAAAGATAATCCTCTCTAGAACCTTTGATAGCACTGGCAACAAGCTTATTGGCCTGTACGATGAGGTCAAATTGGGTTGTTTCCCAGGTTTTAGGACCATGGTTATTTGTGAGACCTTACAAATGCAGGGATAGTATGATGTCCTGAGTATTGCGTTGAACAGTACTGTGATGTAGGTTATTGCCTTTTTCGGCAGTTTTTTTAGTATCTCTGCAGTGATTAGATCAAAGCCCGGTGCTTTCCTCATTTCCAGCTCAAAGATCAGCCGCCGGACTTCTGTCGGGGTGCAACACTTCATGGGAGGACTGAGCTGCAGATCACTGCTCAGATATGTTTGTACTTCATCATCTAGACTTGAATCCAAGTCATCATTTGGAGTGAAGACATTTCTGAGAAACTGCGCATATGCTTCTGCTCTATCTTCGTCACTTTTTGCCCATTTACCAAATTTCAAATTCAAATTCAAATTCATTTATTTGCTCAAATGCGGTTATACAGATGTTACAATATTTTTTTTGTACAGCACATTTACCATTTTTATGGCATGCAAACATTAAATTACACATACAATCAATTTAATTAGGCATTACACAGCAACATATATTTATTAAATTTAATTAATATATTATAATTATAATAATAAGCTTATAAGAATGTCAGAACAGTCAGAACAAAATGACCCATTGAATTTTCGACTGTACTAGCATAGATTTAAAGATCAATGTCACCAGATTTTAATGTCAATAAGCTTTCCTGTCAATAGACTTCAATAAATTTCGATGTCACCAAATTACAATACAATCACTAAATTAAGATGTCAATACAATTTAAGTTGGAAATGTCAAGAATAATAAATATTAGTCACATTTAGTCATTTACAATCAAAAAATTCTTGCAAATCATAAAAGCATTTATTTATTAACCATTGTCTTAGTTTCGACCTAAATTGAGTCCTAGGCAGTTCCCTGATTGCCTTTGGAATGTGATTGTAAATCTTAATGGTCATTATGAAACAGTTTTTTTGGTAAAAGCTAGTTCTGCACATCTCAAATTTTATTTTAGTGGGGTCTCGAGATTCAAATCTACATGTTGCACTTGCTTTAACAAACAAGTGACTTTGGTTTCTCACGAACATACCTACCTCCAATATGTAGACAGACACCAAAGTCAGCACCCCCAGTCTCTTAAAGAGTGGTCTACAGGTTTCTAGGGGCCCTACCCCGCATACTGCTCTTATGCACTTTTTTTGCTTCAAGAACGCTCTCTCAATATCAGTTGAATTGCCCCACAACAGTATACCATAGCTTAATATCGAAGCAACGTGACCGTAGTACGCTATAAGAGCTGTCTTTTCACAAGTTGTGTTTCTAAGCTGACGCAGGGCAAATACAAATCTATTTACTTTCTTGCATACTGCATCTATATGCAGCTTCCAGTTACAGTGTTCGTCTAATATGAGACCTAAAAATCGAATGTGACTGTCCCTGCCTATTGTAACACCGTTCAACGTTAAATTAAGATTTTGAGGTTTTTGTTTATAGTTTCTGAATTCAATGTAATGTGTTTTCGATAAGTTTACTATTAGGTTATTTAAACTAAGCCAATTCAGTATGTCTCTCATTGTTAGGTGCACAATTTCATCATGATCGTGATTAGGATTGCTAGGTATAACAATTGATACGTCGTCAGCAAAGAGAACACATTTTTGGGAAGTGATACCCGGCAAATCATTGATGTACAGAAGGAATAGAAGAGGGCCCAGAATGCTACCTTGTGGGATTCCCGACTTCTTAATTTGAAATTTAGATTTGTACTGCGTTAGTGTTCGATTCTCGTTCATACGGGCTATTTCTACACATTGATTTCTATCGTAAAGATAGCTACGGAGCCAGTCCAAAGCTGGACCTCGAATGCCGTATCGTTCGCACTTATCAAGTAGTATCTCAAAATCTACCGTATCGAAGGCCTTGCTCATGTCCAAGAACACTACCATCACTATCCATCCTGGGTTCTGAGAGGATGATCTATCTTCTGCGGTTTATCACGAGACTTGACTGCTTTCCAGAGGGAGTGTTCATTTTTAGCTGGGGCAGAGGTAGTCAAGTTTTGTAAGTAGAACTGTAGCGTTTCGTTTTCTGTCTTGATTAGAAATTGTTTGAGTTCTGCTGCGGCCTTGTTAAATGCTCGTTTATCAGAAGGATTTCGGCTGCAGTGCCACACGCTTCGTAATCGTCTCTTCTCTAACACTCTTTGTTTCACTTCCAGCGTTACATTTTGTGTCACCTTTTTTTGGACTACACTTTTGGGTGTACTAGCCCTTGCTGCAGACTGTATACTCTGTGTGAGTGAGATAGTAGCATGCTCTATGTCATCGTTTGTCTTTAGAGGTATTTTCAGTTTTAAATTTTCATTTAGTATGTGTTGAAAGTAATCCCAATCTGTGTGTTTATTACACAAAAATACACTTCCTTGTTTATTAATGATGGATGTGCTCATTGTTAAAATGACTGGTGAATGATCCGAGGAAGTATCATGGCAGTCCTCTATTTCTAAGAAATGTGACTGTATTCCTTTAAACAGGAAGAATTCCAGTAGATCTGGTAATCTGTTTGCATCTTTTGGCCAATATGTTGGTTTTCCAGTTGAGAGACATTGGAGGTGATTCTTTTCCAAGCTTCTCTTTAGACTTCGCCCTCTTGTTGTAATGAGACGCGACCCCCACTGTGTGTGTTTGGCATTCCAGTCGCCTCCAACTATAAACCTATTACCAAGGGTTTTAAGGAAGGAATCAAAGTCGTTTTGGTAAATTTCAGGAACTTGTTTTTTCTTAGGAGGGCAGTAAATTGATGTTAGCACGATTGGGCTCTGCTTATCATACACCATTACTGATGTGGCCTGTATCCTTGGTGTCCGATATTCAGGAAGCAACTGATGTTTGATGCCACTCTTTATTAGTATAGCAGTACCCGCATGGGCTTTGTTGTCTGGGTGAGGTGTGGAGTAGGCACTGTATCTATCAATTGTTATTGATGTTTTTTCTGTTAGATGTGATTCTGATACTAATAGTACGTCAAGGTTCTGAACTTTTAGCAGAATTTCTATATCATATTTCTTATTTATAATACCGTTGACATTCCATGTTCCTATTCTCAGTGCCATTTTAGTGCACTAGTTTGGTCACGATTGTTGTGAGGAGACCCATGAGGGTGCACATCTGGTCAAGTAAGCGGTCTAGCTTTTCAGCTTGTTTTGTTAATATTGCTTCAAGGTTTGGAGAAATTCCTGCTGTGGCCTATGCATATGTCCTGGTATTTACATTGTGTGTTGTAGATGGTACTGCTTCCTCATTTGGTGAGTCTCTTGCCTCAGTATGGTTAGTGGGTATTTGTTTTTGTTGTGTTCTAGCACCAAACTTCCTTTTTTGTATTTCTTGAAACACTTTACACCCTTTATAGTTCGCAGCATGGTCGCCCAGGCAGAGGGCACACTTGGCAGGCTCCTTTCTATCCTGCTTTGGGCAATCCATGGTGTTGTGACTTTCTGCACACTTCACACACCGGTACGGTCTCATGCAATAGTATTTTGTATGACCATATTGTTGGCACCTCTTGCACTGGGGAATAGTTTTCCTTTGCCTAGGTTCTTCAATTTTGACACTGGTGTGGTAGATGTATTTCAGATTTTTAGCAGCATCAGTGTTAGGTCCGGGCTCCAAGTTTACAAACCAGGTTGACAGAGGTGTTTTGCTTGGGCCATGTCTAGCATTAATTATTTCCCCACGCACTTTATTACCAGTACTCTCTATTGCTAACTTGATGGCATCCACAGGAGTAGAGTAGTGGAGATTTTTAATTACTATTCTGTTTGGTCTTTCATTCCGTGAGGTAAATGTGTGGCCGATAAGGTTTTTTTCACGTACCATTGATAGCAATTGTTTGTATGATTCTATACATTCAGCAGTTACCCGCAACTGATTTTTCGTTTCAACTTTGAAGGTGTATTTTGAGATTTCTAACGATTCTTCGATGACTTTTTTTAATTTGGCTACATCTTTAATGCCATAGAGCATAATTGGTGGGGGTCTGTTGGGTCTTTCTTTGATTGTGGGGTCCACATTCTCATCTATTGGCAGTTGTGAATATCTATTTTGGGTGGGTAGGTCTTTATCTGATGATTGGGAACTAAGTTTCCTTTTTTTGTATTGGCGGAGGATTGGTATTGTTTGCCAGTTGTTCTCGTCATCAGGAGTTGAGTTGTAGGGATCTAGGTTCACTTTTTGAAGCATATCTAGGCGTGAACTATTTCCATGGGACAATGTTTTAGGTGTCGGTGTTGGGGGATTCATTCCGATTTGCACATTAGGCGTTTTTTCTTTTCCACCAGTAGCATCATTACTCCCACAGGCCTGGACAGCCACTTCTGTGGGGTAATATCTTTTAAGGTCAGGATCGTATGAACGATCCGCCTATAAATTTTATGGGGGATTTAAGCTCTGGCTTAAATCCCCCCGTGGCTAGTTATGTCACAATCGAAGAAAGTATGGACACGGACGCATCAATTCAGGGTAGCGGAAGACTCTCTGATGACTCAAGAGTAAAACGGCTAGCGGACTGTATATGATTTTAATAATACAAGATGGTACAAATATAATAAGTCGCGTCTACGGAACTTAAAAGATATAATATTAGAAGAAAGCGCGTAATGTGCGGGCGTCGTGGCTTGTGACAGCTGACTGGTGAGTCGCAGATATCGGCGCATGCGGCGGCCGGTTGATGCGCCCCGCACCCCGCGGTTCTCGTCGCCGCCGTGGTATAGCTCAGTTGAGTACATGGCTCAACATACTCCCCCGGTTGAAGTATCTTCAACATCAGCTACTGGAAGAGGGCAAATTGTATTGTAAGCTCGCCGAATGACACCCTTGCGGGTGCGGATGTCAGCTACCCTCGCAATGCCATCGTTGCCTGGTAGGACGCAAGTGATACGTCCCAGTAACCATAGAAGAGGAGGCGACGTCTTGTCTTTAATGACAACCAACATCCCTTCCTTGAGTTCACCTGATGAACGGCACCATTTGGTTCTCTCCTGAAGCCACAAAATGTATTCGTGGGAGAAACGACCCCAAAAATGTTGTTTCAGACACTCTATTCTTCGAAACCGTTGTAGGCTGGTGATGTTGAGGTTCTCGATCTGTGGATGCGGTAGCATGACCAAAGAACGTCCAATGAGGAAATGGGCTGGGGTCAATGGAGTAAGGTCTGTAGGATCATTAGACAACGGAGTTAACGGTCTTGAATTTAGTATGGCTTCAATCTGTATCAAACATGTGGCCATCTCTTCATAGGTTAAATTTGTTAAGCCTAAAATACGTCTGAGATGATGCTTGGTAGATTTTACGGCAGACTCTCACAATCCACCAAAGTGTGGAGTGTATGCGGGTATAAAAGAAAAATTGATACCTGGGTCAATATCACTGAACTTCAACTCCTGTGAAAGAAGGTCTGCCAATTCATTGAAGGCGCCTATAAATGTGGTACCATTGTCTGAGAACACATTGCGTGGCTTCCCCCTGCGAGCAATAAACCGGTTCATGCTAGCTAAAAAAGCCTGCTTCGTGAGATCTGACACAAGTTCGAGGTGAACAGCTCTCGTGGCTAAGCACACAAACACACATATAAAACACTTAATCAACCTACAGCCCCTACCCTTGCGATCAGCAATCATGATAGGGCCCGCGTAATCCACCCCTGCATCCAAAAAGGGGAACTCCAAGTGTAACCGTTGCTCTGGGAGATTACCCATGATAGGTTGAATAGTACTAGCTTTAATTCTACAACATTTAATGCATTGATGGACAATCTTTTTAGCTAGGTTTCTACCGCCTATGGGGTAATAATGGTGTCGAATCGTGGCAAGCAAGAGCTGAGGTCCAGCATGCATAAGACGAAGGTGGTACATATTAAATATTAGTCTACAAATAATGTGAGAGCTAGCTAAGATAATTGGGTGTTTTACGTTAAAATCATAAAATGAATTACTCAATCTGCCTCCGACACGGATTAAGTTAGAAGACGTATCTAAGAAAGGAGAGAGAGGCAAAAGTTTATTTTTGATTGGTAGTTGTTTATTTAAAATTAATAAGTTATATTCTGCAGGAAATGACTCCTGTTGACTTAATTTAAGTAAGAACTGTAATGAAGTTGTCAACTCTATTTGTGTGAGTGGACCACACTCTAAAGACAACTTCCTACATATATTAATAAACCGCATTATAAAGGCCACTACACGCTGCAGTTTATTTAAGCTAGAATATTTTTTACTTAATAATGAAAAAGAATTTTCAATAGGATCTACAGTGTTAACATGGTGAGAAGTTATAGTTTCCAGCGAGTACAATGTGTCTCCTAAATTAGGCTCAGGAAAATTAGGCCAAGAGGATGATTTCTCGTGCAAAAATTGTGGACCTGACCACCACAAAAAAGAAGACAGTAATTTGTCAGCTGAAAGTCCTCGTGAGGCGAGGTCTGCGGGGTTATCAAGTGAAGGTACGTAGCGCCATAAACACCCTCCAACAGAGTCTTGAATTTCGGATACTCGATGACGAACAAAGGCTTTCAGCTGTATTGGCGGTGTAGACAGCCAACCTAAGACGATGGTAGAGTCACACCAAAAAGTTGATTCGTCGATAGGCAAAGTGAGTGATTGACAAACCTTGAGATAGAGGCGAGTACCAAGCAATGCAGCACAAAGTTCGAGACGAGGTATTGTTACCGGTTTAATAGGAGCTACCTTGCTTTTAGCAGTGAGAAGGTGAACACCAACCTTTCCACTAGCCGAAACGCTGCGAACATAAATACAAGCACCATACGCCCTTTCAGATGCGTCAGTAAAAATGTGTAATTGTACAGAAGACGGTGAATCAGATGATATCCAACGTGGTATCTCTAAGTCGTTAAGAAGAGGAAGAGTAGTTTGAATTGCACGCCAAGTATGCTGAATCTCATCAGGAATAGGTTCATCCCAGGAGCATTTTGTAAGCCAAAATCGCTGCATGATTATTTTGGCCTCCAATATACAGGGTACAACTAGACCAATAGGGTCAAAAATCTGCGCTATAGCAGACAAAATTAGACGTTTAGTTGCCTTTTCTATGGAATTTAAGTTGATGGAAAAGGTAAACGTGTCAGTCGAACATCTCCAGTTAAGACCTAGAGTTTTCGACATCTCCCTATGATGACATAAGTCTACTAAATCTGAATGATTCAAATCATCACAAAGAGCCTGCAAAACTTCACGCGAGTTTGACTGCCATTTACGCAGATTTAATTTTGCAGACTGCAGAACAGCTATGACTTGACGACACTTGTTTATAGTCTCTGTTACAGATGAGTCTCCAGACAAGTAATCGTCAACATAAAAGTCACGTGCTATTGTAAAATTTATTGCTGGGTTAGGACACTCTTTAGCCAGTTCAAATAAACACCTAGTTGCCAAGAAAGACCCTGACGCAGTGCCGTATGTTACCGTATTTAAAGTATAAGTTTTCAACTGATGTGTCTTATCCGCTCTCCAAACCACTTGTTGTAACGGGCGATGTTTTTCGCTAACAAGAGTTTGTCGGTACATTTTCTCAATGTCTGCACTTATGACAATTTTATGCTGTCGGAAACGTAATAATATTGATAGTAAATCGTCCTGTAGAGATGCACCGACCATTTGTATATCATTAAAGGACTTCCCTGATGTAGTGGCAGCCGAAGCATCAAATACCACTCGCATTTTTGTGGTAGAACTAGACTCCTTTGTAACGCCATGATGTGGTAAAAAATAAGAAATAGTAGAGTCAAGTGCAGCGTGATTACTTTGAGACATGTGTCCCAACTGTATGTAATCAGTCATGAACTCTACATACATCTTTTTAAAATTGGTATCTTTATCTAAGCGATGTTCTAGAGCTAAAAATCTACGTTTAGCCATTATATATGAATCGCCTAAAACATTAGGTGAATCTTTAAGAGGAATATGTACCACAAATCGACCATCAGAATTACGAACAGTACTCTCTACAAAGAGTTGTTCACAGGCTCGCTCTTCTGTGGTAAATTTGTGTTTGGAGTCTATGGAATCCAGTTCCCAAAATCGAGATAAATCTGCATTTAAATTATCAGCGTGCATACACAAATGAGAAGATAAGCTTGGTTGGTGCAGTACGCCTGAGATAAGCCAACCTAACTTTGACTCATACAGACATGGCATGTTTTTACCTAATGCGATACGATTCGCGCCTATTATACCCCAAAAGACTTCCGCGCCGACTAAGATGTCGATCGAAGACGGAATGTAGTACTGAGGGTCAGCAAGACGAATGTTCGTTGGTATATGTATGCTGCTAATATCAACAAGGGTATTAGGGATGGATGAAGATACCTTTGGTAATACAAAACATTCAATATTGATTTGATAATCACTATTAAATGATTTTAAGGAAACTGAGCAACCTTGAGAGCAATTTGAAGATTGATGATTAATACCTATTACCCTTGATTTGGCATTGTAGGTAGAAATATGAAGCTTACGAACTAGGTCCTCTGTTATGAAGTTTGCTGTGCTGCCGTTGTCCAACAAGACTCGAGCAGAATGAGGTCTACCCCTGCCGTCCACCAGCCGCACAACCGCTGTGGATAGTAAAATTACTCGAGATGTAGCAGAGTGGTTAGCTGACAATGCAATATTTTGAGTTCTCAAGTTGTCCATATCATTGTCGATGTGCAGTAGGGTATTGTTTTTCACTACAGTATTTACAGTGCCTCAACTTGCATTTGGGAACATCATGACCTGGCCGAAGACAGTTAAGACAGACATTGAAGGTGTGAGCCTTTTTAACACGAATCTGAACTGGAAGCGACCTGAACGTCTCACATGAAAACACGAAATGACTTTGCTGACACATGGGACATGATATATTTTTAGACTTTTCAGTAGATGCCATAAAAGTCTTATTTAATGTATTATTATTACCACTATTGTTTGTGGTCTTTAATTTTAGGGCATTCGATTCCTCGAGAGTCTCCAGTAAATCAGCTCTGTTACTAAGAAAGGTAATGAAAACGCTTAATGAGGGTGGCTCAGATAAAGTATTCCTATGCTCCTCCCACTCACGATTCGTCACCTGATCCAACTTACTACCCATAATGTAAATGATAAGTGTGTCCCAATGCTGTACAGGCTGACCAAGTGTGGATAAAGCCCTAAGATTTTTATTTGTAGTGTCAATAATGTGTCGTAGTGACTTACTAGACTCTTCACTGATAGAATTCACACTAAATAAAGCTTGTACGTGATTGTTGACAAGCAGTCTTTTATTGTCATACCTTTCACAGAGCAACCCCCAGGCAGCGTCGTAATTTTCCGATCTGAAGTCAAGATTATCTATGACAAGAGCAGCGCCATCTTTCAAGGATGCGCGAAGATAGTGTAGCTTGTTAATCCTATCAATGTTGTTATTATTGTGTATAATAGAGGAAAATGTGTCCCTGAACTCTAACCAATCGTGATAACTACCTGAAAATTTAGGCAAATCAATTTTAGGTAAACGAATAGAATTTTGTTTGTGTGTGTGATTAGAACAAGATTCCACCTCGGAAACTGCGTCTCCCGCGTGCTGCTTACGTGCGCGGCCAACCAGATGGCGCGCGGTAGCCACCAAGCTGCAGTACTGCTGTTCGAATATCTCGCGCTCAGTATATTGCTCGCTGGGGTCGTCTGCAAGTTCTTCCAACCCATTCTGTAATGCATCATATTTCTCGTACAGGCTTTCGAAAATATTAAGGCGGTATTCAATTTCAATGATTTGAACATCACTTAATTTTTCACAAGATTCGGAAACATTTAAATAAGTTGCAAATTGCGTAAGCTTTCCTTTTATCGAAGCTCGTTTTTTGCTTAAAGTTTTTGCATCCGCCATTGTAAGCACAGTAGCTAACAGTTATAGAAAAGATGTATTGATCAAAAAGCGAAAAAGATAAGGGAAAAAGGCAAGTAACCCTCAGGTACTGATTTAAAGCTTGAACAAGGCAAAGAAGCATACAACAATTAAATAATTACTCACAAACTAAGTTAAATCGTTTCTTATATTTGTTGTAGGTACCTACCTACTTAATTGCTAAAATTAAATCAAATTAATAAAAGCTACACAAATACAGATGAAATGCCATGAATATGATAATGTAGGTGACTAACTATCCACTTGATGAATGGGTGAATGAAGGCATGAACACAGTCAAAAACAAATGAAAGACCAATATGATGAAAATGACTTGCAAAAATGAAATGACTTGCACTATTGATGCTGTCTAAATGATTTTAATGAGATGATTGATAATGATATTGCTTAGGCTTATGGAATGATTTGAATGATGCGATGGATATGGAAAAAAAAAAGATAAAAAAGGAAATGGAACGATCTCACGGTTGTCCGGGGCAAACCACTGGTGATGTGATGTGACTGTGACGTGGAGATTCTTGAATAATCTCAAGGCACGTTAACACTCTGAAGGCCTGGGTTTGTTTCCGATGAAGGTTGTTCCTATCCCGCAGTCCTGATTTTTCATGTCATGTGAATATTGCAGTAGTCTGTGCGGCACGGTGTTGAGTTCCTCGACGTCCAATCAACCACTATCTTCGATATATTCAAGGCGAAAAATCAGGTGAAGACGACTTAAAAGCACGGTACACCTCCTAGTATTTTTTCTGTCTTCTGGTTAACTTTGACGGTAGAAGGACCAATGTTTGTTCTCCGATGACTCAAGAGTAAAACGGCTAGCGGACTGTATATGATTTTAATAATACAAGATGGTACAAATATAATAAGTCGCGTCTACGGAACTTAAAAGATATAATATTAGAAGAAAGCGCGTAATGTGCGGGCGTCGTGGCTTGTGACAGCTGACTGGTGAGTCGCAGATATCGGCGCATGCGGCGGCCGGCTGATGCGCCCCGCACCCCGCGGTTCTCGTCGCCGCCGTGGCATAGCTCAGTTGAGTACATGGCTCAACAGATACTGATAATTCAGTAACAAATAAAGACAGAAGCAAAAAACGTAGGCAACATAGGGTGTGCAAAACTTGTCATAAAAAGAAAAACTCATAGGGCGCCAAACTGCACTCCTTCACTTCTGGACCTAATTCTTGTTTCTGACTCTCGTAAAGTAGCTACACATGGGCAGTTTTCTGCTTCCTTTTCCTATCATGATCTTACCTATCTTTCTTATAAAATTCGTCCTCCTAAGCGTAAGAGTAAATTTCTAAACCTTCGTAGTTTTAATAACATGGATCTGGAGCGCATGAGGGCCGATGTTAGCAGTGTTGACTGGTCCTCGGTGCATGACACCGATGACCTGGATAATAAAGTTTCTTTGTTCACCAAGACGATACTCGACATATTTGACAAACATGCTCCCCTCAAAAAAGTGAGGGTCAAACACTTGCCTGCGCCGTGGCTTACTATAAAATGAAATAAAAATGTTCATGTCAAGACGGGATAAGGCAAAACGAAAGTATAACAAATCACCTACAACTGATAACTGGAAACAATACAAAGCGTTACGTAATCGATGCGGTCGTTTGTGTAGGGATGCAAAAAGACGCCACATTCACAACTCAATACAAAATCTCAACACATCACAAGTATGGTAATTTCTTCGGTCTCTTGGAATTGGTAAGGCCTCGGACAACAATGGTTGCAATATAGATCTTAATGAGCTTAATTCTCACTTTTCGAGGTCTCCAGTTACCATTCCCGATGATGTTAAAACTTCAACTTTGAACTATCTATCTGCTCTTCCCTTGCCGATAAATACTTCATTCTCGTTTCATCCAGTTTCAGAGGCGGACATTGGAAAATGCTTAAACTCTATCACAACAAAAGCTGTAGGCTATGATGGTCTTCAGCTTCAAATGCTTCTTCCCATCCTAACCTTAATTACTCCTATAATCACTCACATAATCAATTACTCTAATATATATACTCTAATATATAACTCTAATACGTTTCCTTCATCTTGGAAAAAAGCGTACGTAATACCCCTACCCAAAGTACCCAATCCTTCCATGCAATCCCAATTCCGTCCCATATCTATCCTTCCTTTACTATCCAAAGTCCTTAAAAACGTTGTTCATAATCAACTAGCATCTTACCTTTCCTCTAACAGCCTGCTGAGTCCATACCAATTTGGTTTCCGCCGTGGTCATAGCACTGTAACTGCTCTGGTCAAAATTACTGACGATATGCAACTGGCTATGGAGAATAAACGGCTAACAATTTTGGTGCTGTTGGATTTCAGCAGTGCTTTTAACTCTGTTGATTTTGATGTCCTTTTAGGAGTCCTAGCTTCTCTAAATGTCTCATCCTCTGTAACTGCGTGGTTTAAATCATATCTTCAGGGGCGCTCGCAGTCTGTGCGCTATGAAGAGGCTTCCTCTGAATGGTGCAGTTTGACTGCGGGAGTCCCACAAGGTGGCGTACTATCTCCTCTTCTCTTCTCCGTTTTTATAAATGCTATCACAAAAGTCATTACTTCACACTATCACCTCTATGCAGACGACCTGCAGCTGTATCGACACTTCAAGGCCGAGGAGGTGACTGAGGCTGTGGCGGCTATCAACAATGATCTTGTTAACATTAGTCAATGGGCTAGATCTTTCGGGCTTCTGGTTAATCCAACGAAATCGCAAGCAATCATTGTTGGTAGCCGATACATGTTATCTTTTGGTTCACCAGTCTCTTCCGAAAGTTTTATACGATGCGACTCCTATTGCTTTTTCGAAACATGTGAAAAATTTAGGTGTCTATATAGACTCTAATCTGGTCTGGGACGTCCATATTGCAGATGTTAGCAAAAGGGTGTACTGCTCGTTTCAGTCCCTCAAACGTCTCCAGAAATTTCTACCATTTCAAACTAAAGTTACTCTTGCGCAATCTCTTCTGCTTCCACTTTTAGACTACGCTGATGTCTGTTATCTTGATGCAAAGGAGGAACTTCTTAGTAAACTCGAAAGACTGCAAAACTTGGGTATTCGCTTCATTTTTGGTCTCCGGAAGTATGACCATGTTTCGGAATTTCGGGCAAAGTTGAAGTGGTTACCTATTCGTCAGCGTAGAGACTCTCATATTCTCTCTCTTCTATACTCTATTCTTTTCAATCCTGATTCGCCTTCTTACTTAAGAGAACGCTTTAAGTATCTTGTCCCCAGGGGTAAACCCTGTCGCACCTCCTCTGCGCTTCTTCTTCGAACTCCTCTTCACTGCTCCAGCTGTTTCGATGGCTCATTTACTGTTCGCGCGGTAAGGTTGTGGAATGCGCTGCCTCACTCTGTACGCGATAGCACTTCTTTGAACGTATTCAAGATCAAAGTAAAAGAACTGTTCCTTGCTCAAACTAGATAACTGTGTATTATTTATTTATGTTAATTTCCATAATTTATTGTATATTTAGGAATTTATGTAGTGTATTTATTTATGTACACATATATTTATATATATAAATTTGTCTGTATGTATGTAATTTAATATGTATGGTATGTATGTTCTTAGTACTTTTGTATTCTATTATTAAGTATGTTCTCTGCAATTGTACACTTGTACTTACTACCCTTTTGTTGCTGTTTCTCCTTTATCCCCCAAAGGTTTGCTGGGAGAAAACTCAATACTGAGTTAAGCTCGCCTTTGTACATCTAATTATAATTATGCCTGTTACTGTACTATTTTATGTGTGTACAATAAAGAATTAAGAAATAATAGAGGAGTAGTCAACCTGAAAGATGAGATGTAATGAAAATGAGTGCAATTGTCTAACTCTTCCATCTCACAATCCAACTCACATCGATCCTAAACCTGAAATAAACATTAATAGTGCTGCACCAGTCAACCAGATTGAACCTATACAAATTGGTAGGAGAGAGTACATAGAAACTGATGCTGCACCTTACTTAGTCCATGTACAACGCAAAGCTGATATGGATAACAGCGTGATATGGATAACCCGACTAGTTTACATCCCATTACCTTTGGTAACTTTCTGAAGAAAAATAAATTTGAAAATATAGTTACAGGTTCTGTTAAAAGGATAGGACGTAATAAATGCACTGTTTCCTTCACAAATTTTAAAAGAACTAACAATTTTATTGATAAATGTAGCTCATTAGACGGTAATCTTAAGGCATTTCTGCCAACATTTAATATCATCAGAATGGGGCTTGTCCGTGGAGTCCGCCGGAGCTGACTGGTCACTTGATGAAATTCAAGACAACTTATCTGTCCCAATTGGCTGTGGTAAGATATTAAAAGTTAGACGGTTAAATTATAAAGTCTATGTAAATGGTTCATACACATGGAAGCCCTCTCAGTCTATTGTAATCACCCTTGATGGTCAAGTTTTACCCAAAAGGGTTTACATATGCTACAAAGCCCTGCCAGTTGATATCTATGTGTATCCCACTATACAGTGCTATCGATGCTGTCGTTACGGACATACCAAGAACCAGTGCCGATCTGGCGAACCTAGGTGTTACAAATGTGCACAAAACCATTTAGGAGAAACATGTTCTGTTGAGCAAGATAACGCTTCATGTATTTGTTGCTCTGGAAGGCACTATGCAATTAATAAAAGTTGTCCTGAATTTCTAAGGCAAAAAGATATAAAGCATTCTATGGCTCACTCCTGTATTTCATATGCAGAAGCATTAAAACTTCATCCACCAGTGTCAAAGTCTTTTGCTGAGGTTTTGACTTCTATGCCTTCTAAATCTGCTCAACCATCTTCCCAATCGGGTCCTAACAACATACCGACTTCTTATAAGAAAACGGTTTGGCAAAAGCCACGAGCTCCTACACAGGGTTACGATCAGGCAGCCCATAAAGCCATCCTTAGTGAGTTTCGATTTCCAACTCCAAATGATGGTTGCGGATTATCTCTATCAAAAGATCCCGCACAGTCCCAGTCCCAACAAAGTGATGATCTAGATTGCATTGTCGATATGATTAAAAACCTTATTGGTATGTTAGTTCTTAATAAATTTATAAAACAGTCCCACGCCAACATCAATGACTTTGCAAACATTTGCCCAAATAATCAATTCAGTAATGGACAGCATAATCCAGTGGAATTCTTGATCAGTAATTCCTAAAAAAACTGATCTTCTTTATCTTGTTAATAAGTTTAATCCTGTTATAATATTTCTATCAGAGACCTGGCTAAAAAGTTGGCAATATTTTTTTTTTTTTTCTCATTAGTGGCACTGATGTAAAATCTTTGCCATTCGTCTGTTATTATATGTCTACCATAAAACGGGGAAACTTAACGCGAATATAAAAGGATTATAGAATCGGGAATTTGGAAAAGGAAAAAAGGATTAGGTGTGTTAACAATAGATAATATAAAATATACAGAAGAGAAAACAAAATAATAACTACAAATCAAATGTTAATATTATTACTTAAAATAAAATTGGATATTAAAGAATATATATATGGATCTATATCAGCAAGTAAAGTGGGAACGTAACTAGGAAGAGGGATCTCGTATCGGATTAGGGAATCAATAAAATTCGAACGATCATATAAAGGACAGGAAAACAAAATATGATTCAAGTCTTCAACGTCATTACCACAACCACAAAGATTACTGTAAACAATACGCAATCTAGCTAGGTGTTTCTTGGTACTCGTATGGCCCAGTCGCATACGCACTAGACTGCTAATAGACCTCCTATATAGTCCTGAGTCGTGAAACCATGACTTCGTTTTTACTTCCTTCTGGATGTCGTAATAATAACGGCCTTTTAGTTCCGAGGATTTCACAAAGTCATTATTCCAAGACTTCAAGAGCTCTATCTTTGGAATATTTAGTAAGTCATTTACATATATTTCATTCGGGAAATTGTCGCCTGATGTAACCGCGTCTTAGGCAAGCAAGTCCGCCTTTACATTACCTACTATCCCACAATGACTGGGAATCCAAATAAAGTTAATCTTAAATCCTTTTGTTATGCATTTATGCATAAGTATTCTTATTGAATATATAATATTTGAAAGAGAGTTGCTGAAGGGAAATTTTTCTAATGCTTGAAGAGAACTTTTAGAGTCAGTAAAAATTAATGTATTTTTTAATTTTGCTAACAGTACATATTCCACAGCTTTAAACAGGCCATAACATTCACCCGTAAAGACTGAGGACTCACAGGGCAATTTAACTTTCTGAATAACATTGTATTGCTTGTGGAATATACCAACACCAACGCAGCCCGATTGGTTAAGCTTTGAGGCGTCCGTATATAATTCGTGCCAGCCACTCCACCGATCGTCAATTATTTGTTTTAGAAGGATATCAGGATTGATATCAGATTTATATACACCTATGTCTGGAAAGATATTTGGAGAAAGTAATAATGGTTTTAAACGACTGCTAAAAACTGGAAGTATATGAGTATTATGAACCGGAGCGGAAAGTGACTGGGATTTGAGGTAACTATTTAAAAGTAAGGGAAGAGTAGCCTGAAGGCGATTTGCAATACACAGCTCTTTTAGTGATTTCGTAGCAAGGATGACGGGGTGATGTTGATATTGTAAGCAGCGATTAAAGAATTTGTCTGCTAGAAACTGTCTGCGCAGAGCTAAAGGTGGGATCCCACACTCTACTTCTAAGGCATTGATTGGAGACGATTTCATTGCGCCGGCTATTATTCTGAGGGCTTTATTTTGTAATATGTCTAATTTACGAAAAGAGCTTACACTGCCTGGTATCAATAAATAGGTGCCGTAATCTAACACACTTCTGATAACTGCATTGTAAATTAATTTTAAATATAAGGGATGACTACCCCACCAAACCCCCGCTAAACATCTCAAAATGTTGAGATTTTTCTCACATTTACCTAAAATATATTCACAATGAGCCACACCTGTAAGTTTAGAATCTAGGACCACGCCTAAATATTTAAAGTTGCTATGGACAGGAATAGAAATATTATCGTATCTTATATCAATGGGGAAAGGAAATCGCATTCTAGAAAAGAGAATAACACAACTTTTAGACGGGGATACGCTGAGTGCATTTGTTGTGAGCCAAGTACTGATACTTATTAAGGAGGAATTGAGTAATTTACAAGAGCTATTGATATTATCTTGGGAACAATATAATACTATATCATCCGCATACTGGAGAATCTTACAAGAACCTATGTTTTTGTCTAAGTCATAGGTATATACGTTATACAGTAATGGGCTTAACGGAGAACCCTGTGGCAAGCCTTTGCGTACAGTGCGCGACAGTTCTCCATTTTCTGTTCGTATACTAATATATCTTTCAGACAAAATGCGAAGAATAAAGTTAGTGAAAATGGAGGGGATACCAAGCGTATTTAGTTTCTGAGCTAAAATATGAATTTCTACATTGTCGTAAGCTGAATTAATATCAATGAAACAAGCAACAAGTGATCTATTTGTTGCAAAAGCAATATTTATGTCAGAAATCAATATACTTAAACAGTCTATAGTACTTTTACCTTTTCTAAAGCCATATTGCGTATTTGATAACATACCGTTATGTTCTAGAAACCATTCTAAGCGGTTTTTTATTAAATGTTCGGCAATTTTCAAGAGAACAGAAGACAACACAATGGGTCGATATGAGGAGGCGACACCTTTTTTTTTTTTTTTTTTTTATCGTGCGGAAATCCCTTCGGATACCCCCCCGCCGGCCAGCGGGGGCGGTTATGTAGGGCTTGCACCGACTAAAACCGCACGCCGTCTCGGGTCTTCAGACGCCGGGGTGTAAGGTTACCCATAGAGCATATCCCTCGCACCCCGGCTGACCCTGGGCCATCTCACCACTAACAGCATCGCTCATCCTGTCTCCTCTGAAAGCAGAGGAGTACGGAGAGCGATGTGTTCCCGCCACGTTGGGTATTGGCCGACGATCAATGCCAACCCTATGAAGGGGTGAAGGGGAAGCCATTGACCGCCGCCCAGGGTGTACCGGCCGCTCCGATTCCGTTCCCCCCGGACTGCAGCGGGATCGGAATCGGAGCGACACTCGAGGAGGTTACCCAACACACACCCCAGGAGGCGACACCTGAGGGTTTTCCGGGTTTAAGAAGTGGCAACACTAAATGTGATTGCCATGATCTTGGAATGTCACCTGCTGTAGATAACACAGAATTAATTAGTTGTAAGAAATGTGAGAGTGTGTCATCGTTTAACTTCGATAAAAAAGAGTATGGTATGCCATCTAACCCAGGGGCAGTATTTTTAGGGTTTCTTAGAATACCTTTTAATTCACATAGTGTAAATGAGGAATTCAGTGCACAGTTATTATGGCGGTCTATGAAAGAAATGGGGGGCAGGGATACAGATGGAGGTGCAAGTTTATTTAAAAAATCATTAGCTAATTCAGGAGAAAGGTCTTGGATAGAAATGTGATCTTTACATACTCCTCTCCTAAATCTTCTAATATTATCCCATACTTCGGACGACTTTATGCTAGGATTAATTGATTCACAAAACTTTTTCCAGCTAATGTTTTTTTTCGTTTTAAAAAGTTGTTTTGTTGTCTTGATAACTGATTCTAATTGATCGAAATTTGTTTGTGACATGTCATTACAATAAATACGTTCGAATTGTTTTCGTTTTTTTATAGCCCTAGTGCATTCTTCATCCCACCAAGGAGGTGAAGGAATAATATGGGATTTAGCTGACTTCTGGGGAAATACTTCATTAGCAGATTCTATAAGACATGTGGAGAAATAATCTAAGGAGTTGTAATCAGTAAAAGAAGCGGAGTTCAATTTGGATTCTACTGTTTGAGCATATACATCCCAATCTGCATTGGCTAGTCTAAATGGAAGTAAAGGTTTATGCTTAGGTAATGGCTTAGATGAATAAGGAAAACTAATCAATATAGGATAATGATCGCTACCATGAGTGGAATCCAGAGTGGACCAGGTTAAAATAGAGGCAAGGTTGTGAGTACCAATAGCCATGTCTACGGCACTAATGTTTTCTGTAGGACTTGTTCTACGGGTTGGAGATCCCGAATTGAGAATACATAAGTTGTATTTGTCTACTATGTCCAGTAGTTTTTGACCATTAGAAGTAGAGAGTGAGCAACCCCAAGCTTGATGATGTACATTTAAGTCCCCTAAAATAATGAAAGGTTTAGGTAAATTACTAATTATAGAATCAATCTCATCAAGAATTGATGAAGAAGGATGAGGTATGTACAGTTAAACATAACAAATGTTATCTACAATGACAGCAATTATGTTAAAGTTAATACTATGGTGAATTGGTATATGTACATAATTATAAGATTTTTTTACAAGGATGGCTACTCCGTTGTAGCCATCAGACCTGTCTTCACGGACACAGGTATATCCTGGTATCTTAAAACAGAGTTCTGCTTTAAGCCAGGTTTCATTCAGTGAAAGAATAAAAGGTTTATATTTATTTACAAGGTAAATTATTTCTGTTTTTTTAGAAATTGCACTACGGCAATTCCATTGCAGTACCACTGCAGGATCCATAACTGCTGAAAAATACTTTAAATAGTTCAATAAAAGAGGCACCGTGGGGCAGTAATTGAGTATCTGATTGAGTTAAGAAGGTTGTTAATTAAATTATTGAAAGTTACATAATTATTAGAGATATTGTTAGGGTTATTCAGAGCAGTCCCATTACCAGTAGGGTTTGACATATTGTAATCTTTGTTTATATTGTTATGGAACTCTTCATTATAAGATGGTCTCAATGTCTGTTTTGGAGGCTTAGGTGGAAGGAACACAGTCTTTTTATATGAAGATCGGACTGAACTGGAAGCTGTTGTAGATTTGGTCATGTGCGACGGGTTAATGGTAGGTAACTTAACTATATCCGCATATGGACGAGTAACAGGAGGGTGAAGTTTTGTAGCCTCAGAGTATGTGATGCAATTATTTGCCATTGAGTTCTTAATTTGTTTTTGTCTTTCGTATTCAGGACATGATTTACTAGTAGCATAATGGCTACCAGAGCAGTGGCAGCATGATACTTCTTCTTCCTTTATATAACAGGATGCACCCACATGGTCAAGACCACATTTGAAACATTTAGGCTTGGATCTACATTGAATTTGTGTATGACCGAATCTACAACAGTTAAAGCACTGTATTGTAGGATAAATGTATAAATCTACTGGTAATGCATTGTAGCAAACAAAAACTCTTTTAGGGAGAACTTGACCATCAAAACTGATGACAATGGTTTGTGAAGGCTTCCATACTACCTCATTGTTAATATTAACTTTATAATTGAGTCGTCTAACTTTAATAATGTTTCCACACCCAATAGGGACTGAAATGTTATCAATCACCTCTTCAGGTGTCCAGTCTGATGGAACTCCCCTAACTATGCCCATACGGGTGACATTTGATGTTGGTATATATGCTTTGTAATTAGAATCAGATAAACATTTGTTAGTCAAAAAATCATTTGCATTCTCACATTTCGAAAATGACACTGATACTCGGTTTCTGCCTATCCGTTTTACACTACCATTAATCACGTTATTTAAATTGAATCTTTTCAGAAACTTTCCAAATGCCACTGGATGGATGGCGGTGCCATCATTAGGTGTACTAACTTCTTATTGTACGTGAATTATGTATGGCGGGCCATCTGCACTGACGTACATTTTTCTACCTATAGGTATTGGGGTACGAGCAGACTGAATTATAGGAGCAGTGTCCATTTTATCATTTGTGACCTTCGTGGTTCCTATATTGACCGGACTTCTCAATGGAGACGAATCATTAACGTTGCAGTTGCACCTACTAAGATCGTTCGAATTCCCGCCATTCTTTTTAGAACGTTTTCTGTTGCAGTGTCTGCATATTTTACGGGTTCTTACTCGTTTGGGAGCCCTTCCTAATGACGAATCCGTATCAGCAGTATCGACACTAGTGTCATGGGAAATTATAATTGTGTGTGAAACCTCAGGCACTGAGGTATCCCCTCCGCCTGGGTCGATTGGGTCCCCCATGCAGGAGACCAACGAAAATTATTTAAAAACTACAGACTGCACTTACCTATATTGTACACTAAACTAAATATAAAAAGAAAATAAGATATATAATTACAAACTACACCACTAATCCACCAATATTACAAGAATTTTTAATAATAGCTAGAAAAACACAACCGCTTTGTACGAAGTTTCCCGCGCTTTTTTTCTGGCAATTATTTGGTATAAGTTTTTTTTTTTTTTTTTTTGTTCTATGGCGATCCCAATAATTCCGCCAACGTATAAGAGGTTACACCTGTATACGTAGTGACAGAAATGACGGCTACGGCGGTGTAGCCATGCTAATTAGAAATAATCTACCTTTTTCTCGTATTCCATTTGCAAATAATAATCTTTCTCTTATTGATATTGTCGGTGTAATTATTGACAATATTTCTTTTGTGTCTGTATATATTCCGAAGGCCTCCAATGCTGCCATAAGAGAGTTAGAAAATGTAATTTCTTCGCTTGATAGACCTTTTTTGGCTATGGGTGATTTTAATTGTCACCATCAATATTGGGGAAGTAGCGTGACGAGAAGTAATGGTAGAAGGCTCTTGAATATCTTTGACAATCATAATTTATGCCTATTAAATTCGGGTCAGCCCACTCGCCGTACAGGTTCAGACCAAATAATTAGTGCTGTGGATCTATCAATATGTACACCTAACCTAGCCTCCTCACTGTCGTGGTCCTTTCTTTCATCTTCTTATGGAAGTGATAATTTTCCAATTATTATCTCCTCACCTGTTAGTAGTCCTGTCATCAAAAAGCGATGCCCCAGATTAAAGTACAGATTACATGATGTTGATTGGCACCAATTTCGAACCCAAGTAGATGCTAATATTTCACTACTACCAGAAATTGTGCGTGGTGGCGAGAATGATTGCAACGACGCTTTGGCCAAGTGTCTGATTAATGTTGCTGATCAATTGATTCCCTTTATGAATATTGCATCTAATAGGATTCCGTTGCCTAAGGCTGGTAATTATAACCGATAATAGGTGTAAAAATGTAATACGCCACAAGCAGATATCGAACACGTGCTTTTCCGCTGTCAAGTGGAATATGCACAGGCTAATACTCGCCAGCGAATTAAGTGATATTTTGGCAAATAATTCCTCCCGCCACTTGTACGAATGATTAAAATAAACAATGTTATAATTCAATATTCAAATTTTTTTAAAACACCATTGTTAAAGTTTAAAAATGCAGCGTGTATGACTTGTGAAGTGTGAAGTGAATAAACAAAATTAAATAAAGATTTATATTGAAGTTTTTTGGCTTAGTTTTTTTTTTTTTTGTTTTTCCCCCTTTTGGCACTAGCAAGCTGTGTGCCAACGACAAAGTTAAGGAAACTACTAAACATTAGAAAATATTACCGAGGAAAGGAAAAGGAACGGAATTTGGATAATTAGATAGGTTTGATAGTAAAGTCCAAAAAAGTAAAATAAAAATACAAATAAAGGATCTTAAAACATATAACTAAAAATCATAATTACAACTTAATATCATTCAGTAGAAGGAAAGAGGAAATAACATTATAATATAGTATGGGATTCATTAATAAGCAACTCGTTCGGGAAGGAAGAGGAACCGACAAGGAAATGATAGAACGCAGGAATGAGGAACGGTCATAACGCGGACATGAGAAGAAAATATGATCAATGTCCCCAACTTCCATTCCACAGTCACACAAATCGCTGTCTACAATTTGCAACCTACTAAACCACGGTTTTCGTGAGATTTCAGGTTGAACATCGAAATATCTCTTACCTTTAAATTTACAGGAATCTGTGAAATATTTAGACCAACGATCTATTAAGAAATTCATAGGCAAATTCACGAGATCATGACAATATAAAGTATAAGGATACATATCACCATCATGAACTGCTTCTTTTGCAAGTTGGTCGGCTTTCTCATTTCCCCAAATTCCGCAATGGCTAGGTACCCAAGTAAATATAACGGAGTGACCTTTGGATCGGCAAATATTTAGTAATTTTCTGATGTCAAAGATAATTGGATAATATGGTTTTTTAAATGGAAACTTATCTATGGATTGAAGCGCACTTTTAGAATCAGTAAATATTACAGCCTTTGGGAGCTTGGCTAATAATACATACTCTAATGCTTTGAAAAGACCAAAGCACTCTCCAGTATAAACTAAAGTTTCAGGGGGAAGCTTAACCTTTTGTGAAATTTTAAATTGTGAATGATAAATGCCTATACCTACACAAGTAAAACTACTTTTAGAAGAGTCAGTAAAAATATGGTGCCAGTCACGCCAATGGTCATCCACTGTCTTATTGAAATTAAATTTAGCATCTGGGTCTCCTTTAATTATACCTATACTATAGCAGATGTCAGGTGCAAGGGTTAATGATTCATAGGATATACTGTCAAAAAGGGCAAGCGATGGCGAACGAAAGACCCGTCCATGTATTGATTTAAATTTCCTATAGCTGTTAATTATGCATGGAGTGCTTTGTCGTCTCCAGAACTTGGAGTTCAGAACAAGCTGATCAAGAGCTTCTAGTTTTTTATGTAATAAATGGTTTGTTGATTCCATTATTTTAAATATAAACCTATCCGATAGGTACTGGCGTCGGAGGTAAAGTGGTGGATCCACACACTCTACCTGCAGGGCATTTAGTGGGCTTGATTTCATTGCGCCCGAAATGATTCTCAGAGCCTTGGATTGTATGTCATCTAATTTTTTGGTACCTTTTTTATTGCCCCCGTCTAAAAGGAATGTTCCATAATCTAGAACACTACGAATGATTGCATTATATAAAAGCTTAAGGCTAGTGGGATGAGCACCCCACCAAACACCCGTCAAACATCTCATAATGTTAAGCAAACGTTCACACTTGTTCACAACATACGTAAAATGCGGCTCTCCGGTAAGTTTCTTGTCTAAAATTTTTACGGAGTCTTTTACGGGTAAAATAGAGTCATTAAATTTAACTATGGGATCAGGAAACGCTTTTTTTCTAGTGAAAACAACAATATTGTGAACTGAAACAGAAACTTGTGAATTGATAGACTTAATCCATTTTCATCCAGCCAACATTTTAATAATTTGTGAGAAGTTGTTAAAGACTCACAGGCGTTGTTAATGGATTCATCCATAGAATATAATAGTAGGTCATCAGCATACTGTAAGATATTAACTATGCCCTTCAGTGAGGGCTCCAAATCATAAGTATATATATTAAAAAGTAAAGGACTGAGTACTGATCCTTGTGGAAGACCTTTAAAAACTGAATGGGTTTTTCTGCTACCATCAGCAGAGTACACGGATACATATCTAACGGATAGTAAGTTTAAGATAAAATTGCCTAGAAGATGCGGAATTTTAAGATTGCGTTTTAGGATAGATAAAATGACATTATCATAGGCACTATTGATATCTAAAAATGATGCAACCACAAATCTGTTGTTGGAAAACGCGAGATGAATGTCAGTAGTGAATACACTTATACTATCTATTGTACTATTTCCTTTTCGGAAACCAAACTGGCTTCTTGATAATATATGATTACTCTCAATGTACCATTCCAGACGGTTTTTAACAAGGTGCTCAGCCATTTTAACAAGAACAGACGAAAGAGCTATTGGTCGGTATGATTCAGCATTGTTGTGTGGTTTACCAGATTTTAAAATTGGGATAACCTCTTGGAATTGCCAAGAAGAAGGGATATTCCCAGAGGTAAGAGCAGAGTTAACTAGATTTAAATAGTAAGTTAGACTATCATCACTTAAATGAGCAAGAAAAGAGTAAGGTATGCCATCTTCACCAGGAGCAGAATCTTTAACGGACGATAGAATCCCCTTCAACTCATACAAACTGAAGGGCATGCACAAAGGAGTAACTGTGTGAATGACAGGGAAAAAAGCTGTGGTGGGAGAGTTTGAGTCTTTCTCTGCAACATAAGGGGGAGCTAATATATCAAGAAAACTGTTAGTCAGGGAAGAAGGAAGTTGACACTGAGGATGAGTCATTGAAAGCAGATCTAAACCGTTTAATGCTACGCCACACCTCTGAAGGACAAGTTGTCAGGGACAAAGAGGCACAAAAAGACCTCCATCCTTGAAACATTTTTTCCTTAAGGATGGTACAGGTTTCTTTCAATGTTTGTGTCAGATAATCTAAGTTTTCAGGTGACATATCTTCAGCATATATTTTCTCAGCCTCTTTTCTTTTTTTGACAGCATCATGGAAGGGGGAGTGGTGGAATGTCCGAATCGAAGCCTGTTCATAGTTGTTATATACTCTCGACTTGCTGACGTCAATTTGTAGTACCAAGTTTTAGTAGGTATCTTCTTGAATTTTCCCATACCACTTTCCTTTCTCATCTTGGTCTTTCTTCCACATATCTCTCCAGAATCCCAATATTTCCATTTTTACAGTGTAATAATAATCGGTCAGTGGAATGTCCATTACACATTCAACGTTTATAGCATTAATCCTGTGGCGATACCATATATATCCAGCGCTATCTGGCGACAACAAGATGAACTACTTTGATACTACTAAGTCACTACACAATCCGGAATCGCGAAAGTGAAGTTCGCGCGATTATTACCAGAGATACGATACTTTTATGTACCACCACATAAAGACTACCTCTATTACTAGTAAATGTAATTTATATATAATCTGTTTAATAAGATACAGAATATAGTTTGTTTTATAGTTAATTTTTAAATTATTTAAACCTTCTACTAGGCTTAAGCCTAGTAGAAGGTTTAAATAATTTAAAGACAACAACAATTATAGACAAAGGTAAATAATAGTTAAGTTTAGGATGTGTCTATCTTTATCCTCGTTATGAGTGTGTGTTGTTTCAGGTATAGTCGAGTGCACATTTTTAAGGTTCCTTAAGAATTTATATGAAAAAAAAATAAACATTAAAAGAACCCCACATAAGAACACTCCCAGCTAATTCTTAAAATAATAATAAAATAAAAATAAAATACTTTTTAATTCTATCCGATTCTTTAAAGAATCGGATAGAATTAAAAAGTATTTACAAGCTTCTAAATCTGCATAATATGCCTCTGCTGTGAATATTTAATAATTGTTATCCAAAACGAAACTTTGAGAAAAATTGGTTTGTGGCTCAAACGCTGCAGATCTCACATGGTCGTTGCTCTTCCTACCAAACAAACATATGCAAAGTAAACGTATAACGTCAGTATACAAAGTAAATTAATGAGGATTCTATTCTAAGAATTGTAACATGTCGGAATTACAAGACCATAGTCAGTGTTGCAAACTCAGACATTGGGAAAGATAGGTGGGCAGATTAGAATAATGTGGGTCAGTAGGTTGCACAGTACATAATAACTCTACTGCAGATTTTATGGGAATTAGTAACAGACAGGTGCGGGAGCTTTAACAATTTAATCAACACACTTATCATTTTCATGCACTTATACCATATTTATTTCGACTCAGGGCCTTTCAATTTTGCTTTTTCCATCCATTTATCTTGTTCGTTATGCCAGCAATTTTTAAGCTTTGAAATCACTTGCTGTGCCCGCGACTTTTTCCACGTGGATTTAGATGTCTAAAGGATTTTTTTGCATGGAAATCTAGTTCTTATTTTAAAATCATAGTAGCCTATTGAATTAGGCCACTTTTATTTTATACTAACTAAACTAATCTTACTTATCTGCCAGTGAATTCCGTCAAAATCGGCTCAGCCATTCCAGAGATTACCTAATTCAAACAGACGACAGACAGACAAAAATTGCTTTTTTGTGATATATATCGCAGTGTCGTACATACACTCACACATTATGCATTTATTTAAAACCTGTTATTTTAATAGACACTTGAATTTTATTTATTTGTATAGATGTTTAGAAAATTTGAAATATTCTGGTCAGGATTTCATAATCTGATTTATTCTGAATGTGTGTGGAACGTGATGACTTTGTATTAGTGTATAGTTACTAGTGTATTAGTATTTCGGCCTAAAATAAAGCTTCGGTTATGGCCTAAAAACAACCGAACCTTAATGCCACGCCGACACTTTCGAATGACGTTCGGCTAACGTCAGGTGCGCTAGTCATGGCTGGGAACATGGCGTCGCTCGCCTGACCCCACCGGCCACTTTACTCAGTTGTGAAAAGACGCTTGTGTTTGTTCACCAAATACTGGTAATTAATTTTGCGTTGAGCACTTTTAGGGTGAGGATAAATAATGGAAAACGCGTTATCGTCACCGAACGCTACCATACCTTTATAAATATTGGATTACAGCGCTATCTAACCCGTCAATGTTGTATCACATAGTAGCGAGCAACGTCACTTTATAAATTCTGAAGTAAGTGCCAACAGTAACTAGCGTGTTAACTTAGCGTTTTGTTTTGTTCCACTGGATGGCACTTTCGAAGTTTCAGTAATATTGCTGAAAGGGGTGATTTCTGTGCAGCCCGATATTTTTTATCAGACAATATATAATGTCGCTTGTTTGTATAACCCTAACAGAGTAAGCAGAGGTGTATTAACATATTTCCTGCGATTTAAAACAATAAAACGTAATTGTTCAAGTTATCACTTCTGTCGGCACTCCCGGACTGACACTGTTTTGTTTTTGTTTTTATCACTTTCCAGTGTACTTCTTAACGCTTATTTTCATAATTTATAAATAGATTGACGGATATATAGATTATTTAGGTAGTTACATACGTAGTATGTACTTACTGATCAATATATAAGTGACTTATAACAAAAATATATTTTTTTACTTCTGTAAAAGAAGTTAAAAAGGAATGAAAATCTTCCGGGCGTTGTGAATTAGTAGGTAGTATGAATTTAGAGAGACAGTATAGAACCGTAAAGCGACTTCGCGTTCCACAACGCCCATGTATGGCAACATTGACAATTCAGTCAGTGTTCAATTAAACTAACTAAATAATTGTCATCTAGCTAGACTCGTCTTGTCTAGTCGGCACTGGTCGGAAAATACAATAAAACACCTCAATACAGTATGTATGCATTCTTAACACAGTTTATAAGAGTTAATAGTGCAATTCTCAAAGACCAGACTAGCTACATTATTAATAGGTACCTATTATTATTTTCTGATATGGGACTTTTGTTATGGGCGTTATGGCATATTAATATTTATTTTACTACTACTGCAGCGAAGCGAAGCCAGGGCGCGCAGCTAGCGCCCTGGCTTCGCTTCGCTGCAAGCTTACCCGTGAACTTTCTTTAATTTTTCTTCTTGTCCTGACAATAACGATTACTAAAAAAACATTATCCAATTTGATACAGTCGTTCGGAAATTATGCGCTTACATACGATTCATTTACGGCGATACTTTTTTATTTATAATATATAGATAGGTTACCTATTGATACTGAACTGCCATAATTTTTATGTACATACCAAACCAACATAATATATCTCCAAATGTCGTGTCCGTTATGTTAGCGTACACAAGACCTATATCGAGTTGGTTACTATGCCATTAAACTCTGTGTAAATACTGCCTAATTAGTGTAAAAATAAAAAAAACTCTTCCTCTTTAGTCTAGGAAATAAACACCAATTTCACTGTGTACGCTGGCGTCACGATCAAGCTAGCGTACATATGGCCGTACTCGAAAACTGCTAATTTAAAGCAACAGAGTTTACACACAAAAATAGTGCTCTAATACTTCTTCCACTATGCAAAATTATGAAATTTTGCATAGTGGGAGAACCACTATGCAAAATTTCATAACGATTGCTCTTGTAGGAACAGAGATATTGAACAAGACTTTTCAATGACATTCGGAGCTGGCGTTATGCCAGCGTACACATAATAGTTCTTATAGAAAGGGAACTTTTCTTTTAATAAATGCTATATGTATGAATAGTGCGTAAAATTCTGCCCCTATTAGTCTAAATGCTTTATGCGAATTTGCATTGGAATAATCAGAAAATCTACGTTAAGTTATAGGAACAAAATAATGTAACAAAATGAATTATTAGTGAAATTAAAAACAGAGATAATCTAAGTTAGCATGATGTGTGCGATGTGCTTGACTGAAAAAGTTGGTTTGCGTGGAATGAAAATAATTGTTTTTGGCAAAATAAATGTTATTTTTTCTGATAAAGCTATTTAATCGATTTTTTCCAATTATTTCATTTTCACTCAGAACCATACCTACAAATTAATGAAGTGAATATCCTCCTAGCTCAGTATTTCATCACGTTTCAGTTTTAGTTCTGTATTTTAAAAAACTTGACAAATTACTTTAGAGCATATCTGTATCTGTACTATGAACAGAAATTAACATGGAGTTTTTAATTATTCCACTGCGAGTTCGCATAATGTAATTACACTAATAAAGGCAGAATTTCACGCACTATTCATACATTAGCATTTATTAAACGAAAAGTTCCCTTTCTATAAGAACTATTATGTTTACGCTGCCATAACGCCATCTTCGAATGTCATTGTAAAGTCTTGTTCAATAGCTCTGTACCTACAAGAGCAATCGTTATGAAATTTTGCATAGCGGGAGAAGTATTAGAGCACTATTTTTGTGTGTAAACTCTGTTGCTTTACAATTAGCCGTTTTCAAGTACGGCCGTGTGTACGCTAGCTTGATCGTGAGGCCAGCGTACACAGTGAAAATGGTGTTTATTTCCTAGACTAAAGAGGAAGATTTTTTTTTATTTTTACACTAATTAGGCAGTATTTACACAGAGTTTAATGGCATAGTAACCAACTCGATATAGCTCTTGTGTACGCTAACATAACGGACACTATTATCACGAATGTACTACAACATGTCCATCTAAGGTGTAGCAATTAATGTGTACTAACAACTTGTATTTATTGTGCACTTTTATTGGTTTCCATAAATCACATACAGTAGATCCTCACTACTCCAGTCGACCATCTTGTTGGCTTGTTCCATAGATTATTATATATATACTAGAAAGCTTGTTCCTCACCATAGATCCCACAAGCTATAGATAGAGTTTTCCATAAACAATTACATTCTATGATACTACGGAGAGTAATCAAAATATTGATTATCAAACGGCAGATATGAAATACAGCAGATATTAAGTCTGACCAAGACCTTTCTAATTAAAAAAAAACCGCATCAAAATCTGTTTAGTAGTTTTTACGTCCATCGCGAACAAATAGACGCACAGACAAGAATTCCAAAAAAAAAAAATTGTGTTCAGAATCGTTCATTTAACCATATCCCAAGTATTTTTTTTTAATATCAATATCTCCAATGAACAGACACAACTAATTTACAATTTAATAATAGTATAGATAGTACGTTCTACATAACTTTTTTTTTTTTTTTCGTGCGGATATCCCTTCGCGTAATCACATCGCGTTCGCAGAATCACACCTTAATACTTGCCTTAATACAATAGGTAGGTTGTAGAGAGCATAGATAAGAATATGTACTAAAGTAGTAGAGAGACGTGGTAGGTACTTACTATACATACACGTATAACCCAACATACAACTACACAGGTAGGTATTTAGATAAGTAAGAGATGTCAACAAGATTAAAATTTATTTTTTAGACGACGACGTTCCTGCTATCTGGTGTTTGTCAGTTAAAATAATATTATTGTTCAAGATGAGAAAATCTTTGACTTCATTTGTGAAATCATTAAGTAATATTAATGTTTTAGTACAAATCAGATGTGCTTCACAGGCCCTTCCACAGTTTTCATCGGTGAGAATTTAATATTTCTTATAGATAGGTTATTATATTATATTACATTAAGTACAGTCCATCCAAAGTTCTGTTATAAACTTTGTCCCTTATTGACCTCATAGTTATGTGTACCTACATGTGCGGTAGGTAAGTACCTACCTACTGGCGTCTCACGTTCATCCAGGTGCTTGCTTGGCTCATGGCACAGCACATAGTAACAAGACTGAATAAAAAATATTTATAATTAATTGAAATTTGAATACGTATTCTCCCCATTGATAATTACAATAAGTACGTTCCTAGGTACTGTCGTCGTTTTGTTTTTTGTCAAGTTCATCAGGATGCTATTAGGTATTAATGCTATTTAAGTAAGAAATAGTTGTGTACAATTTTATCTGTAAAGAGTCAAGACAAGACTCAGACGACTACAAAATTAGGTAGGGGAGCGAGGGATATGCTCTATGGGCAACCTTACACCCCGAGACGGTCTGAAAACCCGAGACGGTGTGCGATTTTAGTCGGTTCATGCCCGACATAACCACCCCCGCTGGCCGGCGGGGTGGGTATCCGAAGGGATGACCGCAAGAAAAAAAATAGTAGGTGAGTATTTGTAATATGCTCGCCGCGCGTCGCAGGCGACTCAGACACCGGACGTCGCTCAACGACCTCCGACCTCCATGAGCGCAGGCCTGGGGGTGACAGCTAGGTGAGGCTGCCTGTCACCCCTGCTGAAGCAGGCCGGTACGGCGGGACGTCTAGCCTTTTTTTTTCGCCCGGCCAGCGGGGGCGGTTATGTCGGGCTTGAACCGACTAAAACCGCATGCTGTCTCGGGTCTTCAGATGCCGGGGTGTAAGGTTGCCCATAAAGCATATCCCTCGCACCCCGACTGACCCTGGGCCATCTCCGGTTTCGAGATGGCCCCCTCGGGTTTGGGAACCACGGTGTCCCCGTCTGGCCCCAGTCTTGGGGAGGGGCGCTAGTCACCTCGCCGTCCCGGCCTACTTCTGCTGGGATGACAGGCGACCTCACCTGCCACCCCCAGGCCTGCGCTCATGGAGGACGGCGGTCGTTAATAGCGACCTCCGACGCCTGAGTCGTATGCGACGCGCGGCGAGCATGTTGCGGGCTCCGGCGGGCCGGGAGAGTTCTAAACCTCTCCCGGACGCGCGCCGCCCTGTCCTTCGCGAGCGCAGAAGGAGGGCGCTTCGCACCATTGCCGCAATCATGCTGACGAGCGAGAGGACTCCCACCCCGATGGCTGCCACGAGGTCACGCCTCGGCGCCTCCCACGCCGGGCAGTCTGCCAGCGTGTGCAGCCCCGAGTCCTCACTCGCGTCGCAGTGATGGCACTCAGGCGTTGGCTCCTTCCTGATCCGATGCAGGTGGTCCCCGAAGCTCCCCTTTCCGGAGATCACCTTCGTCAGTCGGTACGAGAGGCTTCCGTGTCGCCTCTCTAGCCAATCCTCCATGATGGGCCTTACCGTCGCTATTGAGGCGTGGGTAGGCAGGTACCTATAGACTATGGAAAGTGCACCTAAAAACATTAAATAGCGACACTTTTAAGAATACGGTATCATCTCCATTGCAGAATTTATTTAACTTTACGTCTGCTCTCAACGAAAATCAATAAATGGTAGATTTATTATAAGAGTACATGGGCCGCAAGGCATCAATTCACGTCCCAGAAGTTCGCCTACTGCTAATCAGGACTGCGGGAACAATAATCAGGCAGCTATTCTTGGAGCGGTGCCGAGGTGGTGCTTGGCATGTTTAAAGGTGGACGCAAATGTGACAAAGGCACTTGGTGATGGAACAAAACAGTCCAGAAGGAGACTAGGGTCAATCGAACCCTTTTTAAAAACTGGCAAGCGTCCAGATCTTCGGAATACCGCGATGCATATGAACCTGCAAAGCGCGGCACTAAGAAAACTTTAGTCATGCAGTCAAAACCAGACGAGACCACTTCTAATGTAACAAAACTAGTGTCCGATCAATAAGGGAAACAAATGTAGCCTCACCATATGATATGAAATTACAAATAATATATGAATGCAAATTAATGTACCTACCTACTATTGGAATTTTAAATGTGTTTTAAATTTAAAATATACATATATATATATATATATATATAAGGTGTCACAAAATTAGGTCTCTGAATTTGGTAGATGACTTGGTACCGACAGGCCCCTCTTTCCCACTGGGCACTCTGGGCACGTACCCAGGGCCCAGCGATCGAAAGGGGCCTCTTGGTTCCAGCAAGATCACCAAATGATAACCGATATCAATTACCGAAGTACATATTGGTTTTGAAAAAATCAGATGATATTGACTGACTACAATACTGAGTTGCTTATTAGTTTTTACTTGCGTGAAGTTACTCTACTCTCGCTTGAAAATCAGACTTTCCAATATTAGTAGGTAGGTATGTATAGATTAATTTAAATATCTACTAATATGACTGTATAAGAATACAATTTCACTTCAAAAGTTAAGCACTTTCCATATATCGGACTATCATACAACCGCTCATCCTTGTTTAGCCCCCTAGGTGTGAAATTAAAAAAAAAACGCCGGTACACGTGTACTTTTTAAGCAGAAGCAACTATATGAAATTTCGTGCTTCTTACTTCGAATATGGCGGACTTTCCATACAATAGTCTTATTTTACCTCCTTAGTACTAAAACTTTCAAAAACGCTGGTACAGGTGTTCATTTAATTCTAACCAGAAGCTACTATCTGAAATTTCGAGCTTCTATCTTCAAAAATACCAATACCATACCCATATTTCACTCAGGTGTAAAATTTGCATCCATAGGTCGCTGGTTCATATCCGGCTCGAAGAACCAATAAATGTAACGACGGGTGTCGTATATATAAGGATGATAATTAGTACGGGGACGGTGTAAATAATACACAGCGACCGCGCGGTATGAATGGGTTTATTGCACTAATTTATGTAAATCGAACATACATAGTTCATGTCATCGTTTTAATATATTTTGCATGCGTACGGTGAACCGTACAATGCTCATTACGTATTTATTTATTTCTTACCAGAAGCAGGTGTATGAAATTTCGTGCTTTTCGTGTATGAGACTTTGAATATGACTTACCTCAATACAAACGTTCATCCAAATTTCCAAAAATCTTTCCTTAGTATCCACTAGGTACATCATAAAAAGCATCTACTGCCGAAATTTCAAGTTTCAGCTGCAGGGCCACAAATAGTTTAAAGACGGCCCTGGGTACCGACAAAATATGTATTTGAAACAAAAAAAAAATCGGGTAAAATAAAAAAAATAATTAAAAATATAAAAAAACAAAAAAATGAAAAAAAAGCACCACCAGCGACCAGCGTCACGTGACGCGACGAGCACACGTGACGCTGGTCGCAATTTAGGTATTTCCCACATGCGTCCCACGTGCGTCACGGGCTAAAACACAACCAGCGCTCGAGCGACGCGACGCGACGAGACGAGCACACGTGACGCTGGTAGCAATGTAAGTATTTCCCACATGCGTCCCACGTGCGTCACGGGCTAAAACACCACCAGCGACCAGCGCCACATGACGCGACGAGCCCGTGACGCACGTGGTAGGCGTGCAGTCCTTCTACTCGCAGTATTCTCCAAGCGGATGTGTGGGAAATACCTAAATCGCGACCAGCGTCACGTGTGCTCGTTTTTCAAATACACAGTCAGGTCATAAATTCTGTCACAAGTTTAATATAAAATAATTGAAACAAGTTTATTCATTATGTAACCATTTATATACCAAAATGAACTTAACAAAACATAGATTCTTATGACAATAAAGTTTATTCAAAATGAACTCCGTGATTTTGAATACAGGCCTTCAATCTGCGCGGCCAGTCGTCTATCGCAGCACGAACGAGGTCCATGTCAATATCGGCGGCTGCCTTAATCAAGGATGTCTTGAGTGACTCCAAATTGGGATGAGGCTTTGAGCACGCCTTTTCCTCCAAGTGTTGCCATATCTTGTAATCTAACGGACTCAAATCTGGACTGGAGGAGGGCCAGTCTTCGTGCCGGATGAAGTCGATTTCACGCGCCGCCAGCCAGTCTTGTGTGCTCTTCGCTCTATGAGCTGGCGCCGAATCTTGTTGGAATACCCAGTGCCTGTTATTGAACATGGTATGAGAAACAGGTTCCACAAGGTTCGTCAGGACTGTATTTTGATACACAACTGCATTCGTTTTTACACCTTTCTCACAAAAATGTACCTCTGTTAAGCCCCAATAAGAAACTCCCAACCATACCATGAGCGAGGATGGAAAATGACCTCGTTGGACACGCGGAATACGGTTGCTCGCTTCTTCACTACTGTGTGCGTACACCTTATCATTTTGTTTGTTGTAGCTCTCTTCTACGGTAAAAATTTTTTCATCCGAAAAAAGAATTTCCCGATATTTTTTTCCCGCGTACCGCTTCAACAAAGCGCGGCATCTCTTCAGTCTCAGGTCCATTAGACGAGCATTTAAACGATGTCCTGTTTTTCTTCGATATGCCCGAAGCCCTAAGTCTTCATTTAACACCCTTTTCACCGTGGTTCTGCTTAACCCCATCTGAAGGGCCAACAGTTTCTGCTTACGTTTGGGATTTCTTTGAATTCGCGCCTTCACAGCTTTTATCACTGCTGGAGTCCTAACAGACCGAGGGCGACCACTTCTTGACCTGTCATCTACACTAGAGTCTTCATTGTATCGTTTGATGGTACGATAAACGAATCTTTTGGTTATATTCAAATTTTTCAGTATGTCAAAAATTTGAATTGGCGCGTAACCGCAACGATGCAACGCAATAACTGCAACACGGTCTTCTAGCGTCCACTCCATATTTAAAAATGAGTAAAATTCTAAAAAGTATACATTTTTATTTTTATGAACAATTCGAAACTCGAATTCAATAAACTTTTTTGTGGCCAGCATTCTAAAAGAAAAGTTTTTACTGTGTGACAATACTTATGACCTGACTAGGTACATATTTTGTCGATACCAGATGACTTGGTAGGTGTCATAAAATTAGGTCTCTGAATTTGGTGAGATGACTTGGTATCGACAAAATATGTATTTGAAACAAAAAAAAATATCGGGTATAATAAAACAAAAAAAAATAAAAAAAATATAAAAATATAAAAATGAAAAAAAAGCTTTTGTATTTATTTTCCAAAATGATTACATAAACAGAACCTAAAATATCATAACATAAATCGGACCTTAGTTTTGTTTGTAATGCCATGGTTGGCATTATTTACAATTTTACACATCATTCGAGCGAGCGATATGGCACGATACGGCCCTTATTGTTTTTTTTTTTTACGTGCGGATATCCCTTCGGATACCCCCCAGCCGGCCAGCGGGGGTGGTCATGTCGTGTTTCGACTAAAACCGCACTGTGTCCTCCCCAAGTGTCCGTTGCCGGGCACCCCGGGTAAGCCCTCGAAAGGATAACCCCAGGGTGCCGGCGGACTTTGGCCGCCACCGCGGCCTCTCCTGGTGGGGTCGGGTTTTATCCCACTTCGGTGAGTTGGCAGGCGTATGTAAGGGCAGAGACGACACGCCTCCGCCACGGCCTGCTTCTGTAAGGACGGCGAGTCGGCCAACTGCCGTCCTCAGGTGTCGACACGGCCCTTGTTTAAGGCACATATGAACTCACACTGATCGTCGGGGCTGTTCTGTTCTGTACATCAGTACTATTATCTATTCTATGACTATAGACAGACAGCGAGGGGCCGGCCAGCGAACGGCAATCAACGTGGGACCAAAAACAGCTAACGAAACTTGAAGTGTTTAGTGTGAGAGTGTGACACCTCTGCCTATCCCTTCGGGATTAAGCAGCCGTGAATAATAGAAAAATGGAATTAAGAAAAATATTCTAAATCCTTATATCTTCTTAATTTAAACTTGACAATTATATACACAAAACAGTTTTCATACATAGTCCAATAGTTTGGCATTAAAAGTTAGGTTTAAAGGTGATAGATATACGACATTAAATACATACTTCCCTTCTGCTTACGAAATAACTCAGTTTTTTAAGTGCGGATACCCCTCAGGTTTGACCTCATCAGGGATGAGGTGGGTATATCGGATATGAATCGACTAAAACCGCACCGTGCCTTTTGCGTCAGCCACATTTTACGGGAACCAGGGTGTACCCTAGAAAGGAAATCCTTGATTCCCCAACCGCACTCGGCCGCCAATGTCGACAACCCTACTCAATGTTGGTGTACCAACCTATGCTTTTTAAAGGGATTTTCTTTAGAAAAGCCCTATTGCTATCGACTTGTCGTCGACGTTGTCGTTGCCAATTTTCTGTCACGGTTTTGAGTATGAAGGAGATGAGCTATCGAGTTGCTGTTTTAGGTAATAGATTCGTGCTGGGGTGAACCATTGCAAGTAAAAAAAAAAAAAAAACAAAATCTGTCACGGTTTTGGGTATGAAGGAGATGAGCTATCGAGTTGCTGTTTTCGGTTATAGATTCGTGCTGGGGTGAACCATTGCAAGATAAAAAAAAAAGGGATTTTCTTTAGAAAAGCCCTATTGCTATCGAGTTGTCGTCGACGTCGTCGTTGCCAATTGTCTGTCACGGTTTTGGGTATGAAGGAGATGAGCTATCGAGTTGCTGTTTTCGGTAATAGATTCGTGCTGGGATGAACCATTGCAAGATAAAAAAAAAAAAAAACTGTCACGGTTTAGGGTATGAAGGAGATGAGCTACCGAGTTGCTGTTTTCGGTAATAGATTCGTGCTGGGGTGAACCATTGCAAGATAAAAAAAAATTTAAAAAAAGGGATTTTCTTTAGAAAAGCCCTATTGCTATCGAATTGTCGTCGACGTCGTCGTTGCCAATTTTCTGTCACGGTTTTGGGTATGAAGGAGATGAGCTATCGAGTTGCTGTTTTCGGTAGTAGATTCGTGCTGGGGTGAACCATTGCAAGATAAAAAAAAGGGGATTTTCTTTAGAAAAGCCCTATTGCTATCGAGTTGTCGTCGACGTCGTTGCCAATTTTCTGTCACGGTTTTGGGTATGAAGGAGATGAGCTATCGAGTTGCTGTTTTCGGTAGTAGATTCGTGCTGGGGTGAACCATTGCAAGATAAAAAAAGGGGATTTTCTTTAGAAAAGCCCTATTGCTATCGAGTTGTCGTCGACGTCGTCGTTGCCAATTTTCTGTCACGGTTTTGAGTAAAGAGATGAGCTATCGAGTTGCTGTTTTCGGTAATAGATTCGTGCTAGGGTGAACCATTGCAAGATAAAAAAAAAAAAAAAACTGTCACGGTTTTGGGTATGAAGGAGATGAGCTATCGAGTTGCTGTTTTCGGTAAGTAATAGATTCGTGCTGGGGTTCACCATTGCAAGATAAAAAAAAAAATGCTGAGCTCGTCTCAGGAATTCAACTTGTTTCTTTCTTTTTATCATGAAAACTTAGCGCCCTCTTGAATAGAAACAAATTGCATATAAAGAGAGGGAGCTTAATCTGTGACCATTGTTCTACTACTAAGTCACCTATAAATATCCGCCGAGAATAGGTATTATATGCAAAGTATTTTTATTTCTAGGACAAATACATCATAAGAAGAAAGAACTTCGGCAAGCTTGAGTCTTCGGATATTGGATTTTTCAAATCAATACTTGATGAGCAACGGGTAATAACTGATGAAAGTGATATATTGCCATATAATATTGATTGGATTAAAAATTGCAGAGGTAGGTTCGTCATACATCTTTATTATAAAATTGTAATACCTAGTTTGTCTGTAAAATTAGTTGTGTCTGTAAATTGAAGATATTTAAAAAATAAGAGATGATTTAGGTAAGATCTTGGTCAGACTTCAAGTCTGCCGTATGTTTGATTGCATTTTTTTTTTAGTTTATTTATACAAAAAAAAAATATTTACGCTGAATTTTCCCGCCAAACTGCAACGTTTGACGGCAAGACGCGCTCGTATTTATTAAAAATAATTTATCAAATTGAATTCCTAATGGTTTTTAATATCTAACACATACAGACACACAAGAATGTTTGTTGTTGTTGTTTTGCAACCAGTTTGTAGGTATCATATAGTGTTTATTTAACGTTGGTTCTCGTCAGCCGCTGCCACATCTGCCGTACTTCGGCCGTCGGGAAGCAAGTCTGTCAATTTGGACTTCAAAACACCTTGACTCATCTTAGGACTCTGTCTTAATAAATCGTATTTATTGAATGTCTTTGGTACTAGATATTTTGACAGTCTTTCGCCATAATAGTTGTTTACGCGCGGTTGGATTAATCTATTTTTTCTGACATTTCTTGCACTATATATATTGTTTACAATTTCTTTATGTTCATCACCATAGTAGTATTCCAGTCCTAACAAATATTCGACTTTTTTGTCTAATGGCAAAATTCTATATTTAGGAAACCACCTTTCATAGTCTTTGCTACAGCTGTCCCTATCTTTTTTTGCTAACACTAAAAACTTAACTAATCTTAATTGTAAATATTGTTACAACGATCATCGATATCTCGAAAACTACTGATCGAATCTTCTAGAAATTAAAACGCATTGTTAATGTTGAAGTACTCTATCGATCCGTGTCGAAAAATCCAGAAAAGTCAATACAAAATCACAAGCCCTTTAAATACTTATACCTACTTTACCTACAAATTGCGATAACAAGGGCATTCACATCTATCGTCGGCACGACTGTGTAGGTACTTGTTTTCTCGAACGCCCCAGTAAATACCTACGTCTCTCGAACGCTCTAGTACCTTATCTCTAGATGATTCCGGAACATTCTACCCCCTTTATTAAGAGCTATAAAAGGGCGCCCAGCGATCGACACGAGTTAGTTTATTTTCGAAAGTGAAAGCGAACACATCTTACAGAAGTGAACCAAGAGAGTTATACCTGCGACTTAAGCAACGACTGTGGACTACTGTGAACTGCTGAGCGACTTGAACTGTTGAAGAGTACTGTGTGTGCTAATTATTTAGTTGTCTAGTTTATGGTGAGCGAATAAACCTCTTTGTTGTGTAAACGGCATTTAATTTGTACCCCGCGCACGTAATAAATATGTTCTACCATAAATAATAAGTCCATAAGTTATGAGTGAGTCAGCAAGTGCATAATGTACAATAAGTAATGTGGCAGGTGGTAAATTGGTCAAGTAACTTAAGTAGAACCGGAGATATGGCCAAAAACGATAACAAACCTCCGCGCGGGTGGAGCCGCGGGCATCAGCGAGTACCATTATGAAATTGTAAATAAATTGTGTCTGTACATTGAAGATATAAAAAAATACTTGGGTAATTCTAAATGAACCATTCTGAACACAAAAATTATTTTTTTGGAATTCTTGTCTTGTCACTTCTTGTCACGATGGACGCAAAAATTACTGAACGGATTTTGATGCGGTTTTTACTGTTAGAAAGTTCTTGGTGAGGCTTAAAATCTGCCGTATGTTAGATACTTAGATAGATACTTATGTAATTTTTTTACGAAGACCACGTGCTTGTACCTACTATTATATTCTCAGGTCAATCCAAGCTGGTTTTGAAACCAAAGAATACAGAAGAAGTATCAAAAATCTTAAAATATTGTAATGAGAGACTGTTAGCAGTATGCCCTCAGGGTGGAAATACAGGACTCGTTGGTGGATCTGTACCTGTATTCGACGAAATCGTAATAAGCTTCGCGTTGATGAACAAAGTCATTAGCTTAGATGACGTATCAGGTTGGAATTTTTGCGTCTTATATTTTTTAAGGAGTTAAACACAGAGGAAAAATACATAAACAAATCTAGGACTTTTATTATTATTACTGTGGCAATACCACATGTACCCAGAGCCATCTTTGTTTTTTTTTGTTACGTGCGGAAATCCCTTCGGGGCCGGCCAGCGGGGGCGGTTATGTCGTGCCCAAGTGTCCATTGCCGGGCACCCCGGGTAAGCCCTCGAAAGGATAATCCCAGGGTTACCGGCGAACCTGGGCCGCCAGCGCGGCCTCGCCTGGTGGGGTCGGATTTTATCCCGCGTCTGCCTGCTTCTGTAAGGACGGCGAGTCGGCCAACTGCCGTCTTCAGGGCCCGATCATGGAGGTCGGTAGTCCCGGGCGTAGACGAGTCTGCGGCGTCCTCGACGAAGACTGCGGAAGTCGGGGGGGGCAGGGTTCTCTCCCGCTCCCTCTCCGCAGTCTCTTTCGCACGCATAACCTGCTCGCAGAAAGAGGCGGCGGCGTGCCACTTGCTCCCGTTGGAGACCACGGCCCTCACCATGGTCTCCAACGAGAGAACGTCAATGCCCAGGACCGCAACGAGATCCCGGCGTTGACTAGCCCACACAGGGCGCTCCACCAACGTGTAGAGCGCCGTATCTGCGCCGGAATCCTCGCAGTGCTGGCACTGCGGCGTTATCTCCCGGTGGATGCGCCATAGACACTTACCGAAGCACCCGTGTCCGGTAAATATTTGGCACATCCGGTAGGAGAGGTCACCGTGGTGCCTCTCCAACCACTCCCTCATAATCGGTCTCACCGCCGCAATGGTGGATTCCCCCCACCTTGGACTACCCAGAGCCATCTAGCGAAAGCAAGTTGAACTACTTCGACACTTCTACAGAACTACCGATCCTGCATCGCGAAAGTGAAACTCGCACGCTCACCAGCCGTAATCGCGCCTTTCCTGGTCGGAGGGTCCTACCTTTGTGTCCGCGGAAAATGACACCCCGTTCCTCCATAGTACTTACCGACTTACCGATTTTTACCAATTGAAATATAGTACATTGTTACCCTAGGGGTGAAAGTAAGTTATTTAGTCCCGAGACGACGTCCCTCGAACGAGGTTAGAGTCCCTCGAAGCGCCAATAGGGGGTACACACTGTGCTTTTCATTACGAATACAAGGAAAGTAAAAATAAAAACATGAATTAGCTAAAGAAAAAATGAGTAAAACCTTCAAATCGAAAAACAAATGAAGATCGAATTGCCGCTTTTCCGTCTATTTTGTTTGTTTTTTTTCTGTAGCCGGCCAGCGATTCAGCCATTATTTTTCATTTTCATCATTGAAAAAATGGTAAATATTGTTACAACGATCGTCGATATCTCGGAAACTACTGATCGAATCTTCTAGAAATTAAAACGCATTGTTAATGTCGAAGTACTCTATCGATCCGTTTAGAAAAATCCAGAAAACTCAATACAAAATCACACGCCCTTTTGTCTACCTATACCAACTTTACCTACAAATCGCGATAAAAAGGGCATTCACCTCTATCGTCGGCACGACTGTGTAGTTACTTATTTTCTCGAACGCCCCAGTAAATACCTACTATTCTCGAACGCCCTAGTACCTTCCGGAATATTCTACCCCGCTTATTAAGAGCTATAAAAGGACGCCCGGCTATCGACACGAGGCAGTTAATTTTCGAAAGCGAAAGTGAACACATCTTACCGAAGTGAATCAAGAGAGTTATACCTGCGACTTAAGGAACTACTGTGGACTACTGTGAACTGCTGAGCGACTGGAACTGTTGAAGAGTACTGTGTGTGCTAGTTATTTAGTTGTCTAGTTTGTGGTGAGCGAATAAACCTCTTTGTTGTGTAAACGGCATTTAATTTGTACCCCGGCGCACGTAACAACTGGTGTCAGAAGTGCGATGCCGTTATTACCACGTGAAGACGAAGGGCGTACTCCACGGACCAGATGTCAAGTGGAAATGGATGCTGCACGTCAACGGAGCCTTGAAGAGGAAGGCCATCAGGCCGATTCTGCTATCTCAGCGGGAACTACGGCAGCACAAGATGGAACCTCGTCAGATACCAACATGATGACGCTGCTGGCTTCTATGCAGCAGATGATGCAGGCCTCCTTGCAAGAAATACAGGCCAAACAAGAGGCCAGTCAACAGATGATACAGGCCAACCAAGAGGCTAGTCGACAGACGATGCAAGCCTCCATAGAGGCTAGTCAACAGACGATGCAGGCCTCCATGCAAGAGATGATACAGGCCAACCAGGAAGCTGTCATGGGTAAAATCGATGCAGGCATCCATGCACTGGGAGATAAAGTGAAGAACCTAGAAGACGACTTGCAAATGCTGAGTAAGGAAGTGGCTTTGAAGACAGGAACCATCAACGACCGCTTTCAAGAGCTTGAAAAAGAGATCGTCAGGCTAAAAACCTGTGGACCTGTTGCCGTGACCATTGACGACCGCTTGCAAGAACTGGAAAAAGAGATCGTCAGACTAAAAACCTGCGGACCTGTTGCCGCGACCTCACCCTCATCAGCGAAGTTCGACCTACCACACTTCGATGGAACTTCCTCGTGGACAGCCTTCAAATACCAATTTGAGATATTGGTAAAAACTAAAGCCTGGAGCAACGAGGAGTCTTTTATGGCCTTGACACTTGCATTACGAGGAGATGCCTTAGTAATACTGGAAAACTTGCCACCTGAAGGAAGGACACTGGAGTCCCTGATGGAAGCATTAGCCACACGCTACGGTGACAAGCACCTGGAGAATGTCTACCGAGCGCAGCTACGCGAGAGGAAACAAAAAGCTGGTGAAAGCCTCCAGGAATGGGCTGTAGAGGTTGAAAGGCTCGTTCGTCGGGCCTACTCATCGACACCCGTGATGATCGAGACCACTCTACTGGAGGCCTTCCTAAACGGTATACGGGACGCAGAAGTGAAAACTAGTGTACAGTTGCGTCACCACCAGACCTTAAAAGAAGCACTGGCTTATGCCCTTGAGGTGGAAACCGTACGGCAGAATGCCGGGATAAGTAAGGTCAGGGAGATCAAGGAGGTAGTTGAGGAGGAGAGGAAGCCACGGTATGTCCCAACGTGTTATTCCTGTAGAGGAAGGGGCCATATCCAGTCAGAGTGTCCTTCGAGGAAACGGAGGAGGGTCACGGACTCCGGGACCCAGGTCGATCAAGATGTTCCGTTAAACTAAATGTCGCCAGGGCCGCGGGGCGGGCGCTGGCTGGTCGACATGAGGCCCCAACCATCACAATAACTCAAGTTGTCAATGGAAATAGTCTGATCATCGAGGCCATCTTAGACAATCAACCTTGCAGTTTAACAGTGGATACTGGAGCTTCACGTACAGTTGTAAGGCGAATTGCTGAAACGCACCATAAGGTGGGAAAAACGATCTCCGAGGTGCCAGCTTCAGACAGCTACTGGCCAGCCAGTGACCGTCCTCGGTGAAACAGATGTGGTGGTAAGAATTGGCGACCAAATATACCACCAGTCAGTATTAATTGCTAATATTACTGATGATTGCATTTTGGGACTGGATTTCTTGACGAATCACCGATGTGTCTTGGATATACCTAGAGGAGTGCTGAAATTTCCTGATCAGGAAGTTTGTTTACAAGGATCGCACCCGTGTACTCTTTACTGTTTAACGGATACGACGTTAGCTCCTCAATCGGAAACATTAGTCAGAGTGAGGTTTCCTGCGAAGACTGAACAAAGAAGATGTCTTATTGTGGAATATACCGGCAGTCATGAAAACTTAATAACAGCGAGAACCTTACTGATGCCGAACGGAATCGCTAGGGTGAGAATCCTCAACCTCAGTGACGAAATAGTTCTCCTGAAGAAGAATAGTGTGGTTGGAAAATGTGAAGAAGTAAAGTACCTGAGACGGCTGAACAGCACTACGACTAAACAAGGCGGTACACAAATCTCCGAAGATCGCATCCAGCAACTTCTCGAGAATTCAAAGGAAAACTTATCGGCATCAGAATTGCATCAAGCCAGAGACCTCTTGCTACGATTTAGAGACATCTTTGCAACCGGAAATGACTGTGGAAGGACTGGGCTCGTGAAACACCGGATTGACACAGGTGACTCCAGGCCTATAAAACAAAGACCTCGACGTTTACCATGGGCAAGAGAAGAGGAGGTAGCAGTTATGATTAAAGACATGGCCGATAACAAGGTGATTGAACCTTCAACGAGTCCATGGTCATCACCTGTGGTACTAGTGAAAAAGAAGGATGGCAGTACAAGGTTTTGTGTGGATTACCGAATGTTGAATAATGTCACGAAGAAAGACAGTTATCCTTTGCCTAGGATCGACGATAGCCTGGACATGCTTAGTGGTATGAAATGGTTTTCAACCATCGATTTAAAAAGTGGCTATTGGCAGGTGGAGATCAGTCCAGACGATAAAGAGAAGACAGCCTTTAGTACAGGAATTGGAAACGGTTTATGGCATTTTAATGTCATGCCATTTGGTTTATGTAATGCACCAGCCACGTTTGAACGCCTCATGGAAAGAGTAATGGTGGGTCTACTTGGAGACGTCTGTCTGGTTTACCTGGACGATGTTATAGTTATGGGACGCAGCTTCAAAGAAAACCTGAAGAACCTGGAAAAAGTTTTTACTCGGATTCGTGAGGCTAACCTTAAACTGAGTCCAAAGAAGTGCGCTCTATTTAAAAAGGAGGTCAGCTATCTTGGACATGTGATCTCAACGGAAGGAGTTAAAACCGACCCCGAGAAGATTAAAGCTGTTCAAGAATGGCCTGTTCCAAAGAACAAAACGGAGGTTCGTGCGTTTCTGGGACTATGCGCGTATTACAGACGCTTCATTAAGCATTTCTCGGATATTGCAAAACCACTACACCGACTGACGGAAGATAAACGAGACTTCGTTTGGGACCTGGATTGCGAGCAAGCTTTTAGTACGCTTAAACAACGATTGTGCGAAGCCCCTATATTGGGTTATCCTACTAGGGAAGGTAGATTCATTGTGGACACGGACGCCAGTAACAGCGGAATAGGTGGAGTGTTGTCACAAGTGCAGGGAGATCGCCATGTTGTAATAGCATACTTCAGTAAATCGCTATCTAAACCGGAAAGGAATTACTGTGTTACTCGTCGTGAACTTCTCGCTGTGGTGAAGTCTTTACAGCATTTTAACAAGTATCTTATAGGACGAGAGTTTACACTAAGGACAGATCATGCTGCGCTACAGTGGTTGCTGCAATTCAAGAACCCAGAAGGCCAAGTAGCAAGATGGATCGAGCAACTACAGGAATTTCCCTTTGTGATAGAACACCGAAGTGGAAAAGGGCACGGCAATGCTGATGCTTTGTCACGAAGGCCGTGTGTCGAAGATTGCAAGCATTGTCAAAGAAACGAAGCCCGAGAAGAGATTAAAGTCATAAGGGTGAATGGACTTGACGACGAATGGACTGGAAGCAGTATGAAGAAGGCGCAAGAGGATGATGATGATCTGAAACCTATACTGCACTGGAAACAGCTTGGCAGCAAACCCCAATGGAGTGACGTATCTGCTTACAGTTCGACGACCAAAAGCTATTGGGCCCAGTGGGACAGCTTAGCACTGGTAGACGATGTCCTGTATAGGAAATGGGAGTCTAACGATGGTAAGGAAGTAACCATGCAAGTAGTGGTACCAAGAAGCAAGGTGGCCCCACTCTTACGGCACATCCACGATGGTGTTTCTGGCGGGCATCTCGGAGTCAAGAAAACCCTGGTTAAAGTGCGACAGCGGTTTTACTGGCTCCGTTGTCGGGAAGATGTCGAGGATTGGTGCCGTAAATGCACTGCATGTGCTTCGGTTAAAGGACCGCAGACAAGAAGCAAAGGAAAATTGAAGCTGTACAACGTTGGGGCACCGTGGGAACGTATCGCCATTGATGTTGCTGGACCTTTTCCAACGACTGATGAGGGTAACAAATACATCATAGTAGTGCAAGACTACTTCACTAAGTGGCCGGAAGTATTTGCGACACCCAACCAGGAAGCAGTCACTGTAGCCAAGAAACTAGTTCAGGAAGTGGTCAGTCGATATGGCGCACCTATGGAGATCCACTCCGACCAAGGACGGAACTTCGAGTCTGCTCTGTTTCAAGAAATGTGCAAACTCCTCGGTATAAACAAGACCCGTACGACTCCAGCGCACCCACAGTCAGACGGAATGGTCGAGAGGTTTAACCAGACGTTGGAAAATCACTTGGCTAAAATTGTCGACGAACACCAAAAAGATTGGGACCAGTACATCCCACTGTTCCTGATGTCCTATCGATCTGCGGTGCATGACAGTACGGGACACACTCCAGCTAAAGTAAATTTTGGTCGAGAGATAAGGCTACCAGTGGATGCAATAACCGGCACGCCACCCGAAAGTCCTAAGCCCGTAACGGACTACGTGAGTGAACTTCAAAACCGGCTGGACGAGGTGCACAGAATGGTACGTGAAAACAATTTGAAGACAGGTATAAGGATGAAAACCCGGTACGATAGAAATGCAAACACCAACGGTTTTGAGGAAGGAACACTGGTATGGTTTCACAACCCGCTACGCAGAAAAGGGAAATCTCCAAAACTTCAAGCTCGCTGGGAAGGACCCTATACGGTTGTCACAAGAATCAATGACATCACCTACCGCATTAAGAAGGGTCTTAGGGGAAAACCAAAGGTAGTCCATGTGGATAGGTTGACGCGATATCATGGAACAAAGGATGCTCGGGACGAGCATGATTAAGAGGGGGGTAATGTTACAACGATCGTCGATATCTCGGAAACTACTGATCGAATCTTCTAGAAATTAAAACGCATTGTTAATGTCGAAGTACTCTATCGATCCGTTTAGAAAAATCCAGAAAAGTCAATACAAAATCACACGCCCTTTTGTCTACCTATACCAACTTTACCTACAAATCGCGATAAAAAGGGCATTCACCTCTATCGTCGGCACGACTGTGTAGGTACTTATTTTCTCGAACGCCCCAGTAAATACCTACTATTCTCGAACGCCCTAGTACCTTCCGGAATATTCTACCCCGCTTATTAAGAGCTATAAAAGGACGCCCGGCTATCGACACGAGGCAGTTAATTTTCGAAAGCGAAAGTGAACACATCTTACCGAAGTGAATCAAGAGAGTTATACCTGCGACTTAAGGAACTACTGTGGACTACTGTGAACTGCTGAGCGACTGGAACTGTTGAAGAGTACTGTGTGTGCTAGTTATTTAGTTGTCTAGTTTGTGGTGAGCGAATAAACCTCTTTGTTGTGTAAACGGCATTTAATTTGTACCCCGCGCACGTAACAATATTTTGCCCAAATCTATGTTATTTTAAGGAAATTCTTGAAACCAAACTCAAGTAAAGTTATTTAAAAATATATATTCTTTAATCAATACTTAACTTTATTTTATTTCAATTTTACATCGAGCGGTAATTGAGTGGCTGTATAGAAAGTTGGTACATGGTTGGTACATTAAAAATGTAAAAATACTTAGAATTTGTTTTTTGTACCATTTGCTCAAAATAGTGACATTCTATGCCACAAAAACCGAACATAACAATAGTAATTTTTAATCTGTTAAAACCAGGGAAAGAAAATTGTACTGAATTTCATTCACCTCTAGGGGGAGAATGTGATTTAAATTTGGAATACTTACCGAAATTTAGACTGAACTACATCTGTGTTTACACCATTGAGTTTGTATATAAAGCATCATACATACATTTGACCATTTGCACGCTTCGAATCATATGCGGCGTTCGCGGGCAAAGGCTGTTTGCAAATGAGATGCTGCCTTTAAAAAAATTACGCGCGCGATTCATATTTTAATTAATAAACCAACAGTTTAAAAAAAAACATTGATTGATTGGTTTTCGAGCGCGAAATTTAAATTAGAAGTTTTAATTCTTTATTTGTGACCTGCCAGTATTTTATGTGATAAAATAGAAAAAGTTTGATAGTAAATATTGTTTTGAAGAAGGAATACGCATTTATTATGCAGTTATGATTATTAAATAAAATGACGAAAACCGACGAGGCCGTATGAGCTTGATGCCTTTGCTTTTCCGACAAAAAATATTAGTCTAGGAATTTGCCGCGTTTTTGTTTCCTTCAGATACATAAACGTTAAGTTTATTTTAATTTATTTTTATAAATAAGTTAATGTTCTAAAAATACTTTACGATGTTAAATCAAAGCGACAGTGCAGTGAATTCTCGGATTCCATCAGTGCAAATGCTGCCGCAATTATAAATAATTTGCTTCGAACAAAATCCAAGGAAAATTATTTAAAAACTTATGAAGAATTTTCAACGTGGAGAAGTGCGAAAGGCATATCAATTTCAGAATCAGTACTTCTTGTCTATTTTGATTATTTATCCAAGACAAAGAGTCCGAATACACTTTGGTGCATATACTCAAAACTGAAAGCTACAATAAGCATCAAACACAGCATTGAAATAAATAGATTCACGAAATTACTGGCTTTTTTTTTAAGAAAATCAGAAGGGCATTGCGCAAAGAAGTCTAAAATTTTTACGACTCAAAATGTGGAAAAATTTCTTAATGAAGCTCCTGACGAAATTTTTCTGGCCACCAAAGTAAGTATATATGATTTAACTATGAATATTTCGTATCTTAGTAATGGTAATTATTCTATACATTTACCTGTTTTTTTTATCTTTGTTATAGGTGGCCTTAATTTTTGGACTCAATGGTGCTTGCCGCGGATGTGAACTTGTAAAATTAAAGGTGGAGGACGTTGAAAATCATTCCAATGAGTTGCTGCTGATTAATGTAAAGGAAACTAAGACAAAGAAAAATCGGTCATTCATTGTACAAGGACAATATACTAAAATCATTCAAAAATACCAAGCATTACGTCCCACCAACATGGAAAACAATAGATATTTTATAAACTATCGGAATGGGAAATGTACTCGACAAGCCATCGGCAAAAATAAAATTAGCAATATGCCAATGGAAATGGCTAAATATTTAAAACTTAAAGATGTTGAACTCTACACCGGTCACTGCTTTAGAAGAACTTCGGCGACTTTCTTGGCGGATTCAGGGGCGGATATTACGTCAATAAGAGCTCTGATGGAGTAGCTGAGGGTTATATCGAAAGCTCAATGGCGAATAAAACCATATTAAGCAGTCAAATTAACAAAAATATAAAACTTAATCCATCAGAGCCACAACCATCAACTTCCGGCATCTTATCTTCATCCGCAACTCACGATGCACCACCACCACTATCTCCGACGTATACTATCTAAGTACAATGAAACGCAAGTTCCTCAGACGCAAGAACAGAGAAATACTCAAATCAACTCATCAACAATAAATACATTTTTGTTTGTACCAAACAAAAATGTAACTCTCTCTATCCATAATTGGACCAAAGTTTCGAATGTTAACTTTTACTTTTATTTGTCATTATTTTTAATAAATGCTTATCTCATATTATTATTCTCTTAATTTTTTCGCAAATGGTACGAAAAGTAGAGTATTTTCCTCGGTGATAAAGCTGTCTTAGTCTTGGGTGAACTTAAATCCCTCGCTACACTCAGGACTCGTCTTAAATCCCTCGCTTCGCTCGTGATTTAAGTTTTTAACACCCTCGCTACGCTCGGGAGTAAACCTCGAGTCCTTCGTTACATTCGCGATTTAAATCGTCACCCGCGACAGAAGACAAAGCTTTATCCCCTTTTTTAATAATCTACTATTTTTCAATAGTTTGACAGCTTGAAAGCGATTCTCCCTAGGGATGAAAAGTATTACTTTCATCCCGCTCCTCAGGCAACTTCAGACCTACTTTCAGAGTATGAGTAATGAAAAAACAATTTTTTTAACGGATTCTATAGCGATTTATTTGATGTTATTTTATATTGAACCCGACGTTTCGGTTGCTTTTTAGCAGCCATGGTCACGGGAAGAGGTCTCAATAAATAAATAATATAAAATAACATCAAATAAATCGCGATAGAATCCGTTAAAAAATAGTTTTATTTCAATGTGTAACATTCGCGTAAACTTCCGACAGTATATTTACCTAGCTAGTCTAGCATTTTATTCAGCGACTCTTCCATCACTTCACACACATTATATATACATATATAGTACTTATCTAGGTAGGTATAGATACACTTATAAATCTCACGAACTTCCTACCATTTACCTGACAGGTTCTCTAGTCTGTGAAGCGGGGTGTATATTGGAAACCTTAGATAACAATTTGCGTGAGCGGGGTCTCATAATGCCTCTGGACTTGGGTGCTAAAGGCACATGTCAGATAGGCGGTAACGTGAGCACCAATGCAGGAGGACTGCGGCTGTTGCGTTATGGCAACTTACACGGGTCCATACTTGGAATCGAGGCAGTGAGTATCTATATAATAATTATCTTCTTCTTGAAACTTTGATACTTAAAGTGAAGATACCTATGTAAAATAAGAACAAGTGACGAGAATTTGGTTGGGTATAATGCTAAGGTTGCAATAAACAAAAGGACTACCTCGTGTTAAGCAGTCACGGATGATTATAAACACTCGTAATACCGAAGGTGTCACGCGCGCAGATATCTTATTTCACTTCCCAAGGAGCTCTGTCAAATTACTCACCAGCTAAAGCTCGGGTGTTACACGGGTATAACACCCGGTCAGTAGTAAGGGTTCCGGTAACATACCATTAGAAGGTACAATTAGAATTCACGATTTTACTTCATCAGGTAAAAGCTGACGGCACCATCATAGCTGGCTTAAAATCATTGAAGAAGGACAACACCGGGTATCACTTGAAGCATCTATTTATTGGATCAGAAGGAACACTGGGATTAGTAACAAAGGTGGCTATCCATTGTCCTGTTCTGCCTAACGCCGTGAATTTGGGCTTTTTTGGTGAGAACAGTTGCTTACCTAACCTAACTTATTTAATCAAAGGTTGGCAGGCGTAGGTAATAGGTAAGCAGTATCGGACTGGCCATATAGTAAAGATGACGTTTACTAGCCGAGCCCTAGCCAGCGCGAGCCCTCGACCCTACCTACCTCCAGGGCTGACTGACGATCTAGATACATGTAAAATGGTTAACACTATAGATACATACCTACTCAGACGGCAATGAAACGGAAAAGATTTAACTTATGTAGAGCTAACTGGGCTGCATATTTACCATTCAGTGTCCAATACGAGGCACCATTACCTTGAAATCCGCACGGGTTTGTCACACAACACCCTTTCCAAAGTCGTGTTCAATTGTAGGCACGCGTCCTCCAATCGCGCACGAGTTTATTACCTAATTGTTCTTCCAAACACGTGTTCAATTCGAGGTAAGGAACTTAGTTGGAAGTGATAAGCGATAGAGGGGATCTAGCGGTAAGGGTCACGCTTCTAACCTTACCTAACCCAAAATAATATCAATCGCTCGCTGCAAAGAAATAGGTTTATACCGTGCAGTGGAAGGACCTACCTAGGTACTTAAATATATTTTTTAGAGGTATGTGTGGAGTAAGGTTGACTGATAGGAAGAGGAATATAGATATTCGAGATTGGTGTGGCCTGAAAGAGAATGTTGTTACAAGAATTGAAAAGGGTATGCTAAGGTGGTTTGGGCACTTGGAACGAATGAGTACTGAGCGAATGACACGCCAAGTATATAAGGCAGATGTAAGTGAGCAGGCAATCCGGGGTCGAACTCGCAGGACATACACTGATCAAATTAATGAGGTATTAAAAAAGGGCAGGTCAAAAGCCCTCGAAACCGGCGGGCTTGCATGAAAGGTTTAATGACAGTGAAGGAAGCTCGTGAAGTATGTAAGGACAGAAGCAGATGGCGAGCTGTTGTCTCTGCCTACCCCGAAGGGAAAAAGGCGTGAGTATATGTATGTATATGTACCTAGTAATTAATGCATTCATTTTTTTACAGGTGTTAAGAACTTCGATAATATTCTGGAGCTGTACAAAAGCGCTAAATCAAATCTCGGTGAAATTCTATCAGCTTTTGAGATGGCTGACTTCGATGCGATTAATGCAACAGTGAAAAATCTCAACCTGCCGTAAGTTTACTAGTAGCGTTGACATTCCAGTACTAGCAGTCCTACTAGATACCTAGTGGCCTATAACGGCTGCGACACTGGCAGATCAATCGTCGTTTGGAAGAATTTGCAGCCGGCAAAACTATGGCCGTTTCTGCTCTGTGCCCCCTGCTTATCCGAGCCATGCCTTACGCCGAAGCAACGAAGATAGACGTTGCCACTTCCGTTATCCAGGGTGCACCACGAGGCTTTCTTTCTAGCTCAGCAAATGTAGTCTAGCGAATTAGTCAGTAGTCGATAATAAATAACATCTGCTTATGTAGGTTCTTATTATGTTCGTGTCGTCTGCTGCTGCGGCACGCTCGCTTCGCTCGCTCGGCTAGCGCTCTGTTGGGGTCACTGTTCTAACCTAACCTAACCCACTTTACTTATTTTTGGAATATAAGCCGAGCGAGGTTTCTATCTTAGGTTCCACACTAATTCCACACACTGGTGGTAGAAATTTGATGACACTTCGGCCGGGTGGGTACCACCGTGCACGATTTCGAAAAACCCTCCATAGTAATCCAATTTCGGTTTGATTGCGTTCAGGGGTTAGCAAGCGCATAGCCGGGCAGGGGGATTGTGGTCGCAGCACTAGTGGAATCGGTGGGTGTCACGAGGTACTGCGACGACAATCCTCTTTTTATGAGACCGTCAAGCTGATTGCCACCATTGTTAAAATGGTACGTGTATGTAATGGTGACCCTCTTTCCTGAGACTTTACCTGCAGCTTACCATCAGACGAGGTGAAGTCAAATTGACGTGTCTTATATATAAAAAAAACACCATAAAAGGGATGTCGAGACAGCGTGTTCGCGAGTCCGTCATTCGATTTAGCGATTTTCGATACAACGGCTTTTCGCAAGGGCGTACCACTTGAATTTTTTTCGCAGCAGCGTGCGTCGCAAGGACGGCATTCGAAACTACATATCAGACCCAATGGTGCGATAACTGAAATACGGATTTCTTAGGTCAGTCTGCACGAAGTAATTAATAAAAACTGTTTAAAATCTATGGTATACAAGATTATTATCAAAATTATACAACGCCCACAGAAATCCGATAGCAGACTATCCCTTTTACGTGTTGGTGGAGACACACGGTAGCAATGAAGCGCACGACAACGAAAAACTAATGAAGTTTCTTTCCCAAGAAATGGAGTCCGGACTTATACTAGATGGAACTGTCACATCAGAACCAGCCAAAATCCAGGTATTGTACCTTTTAATACTAGGTATGTCTGGCTGGCCATATTCTTAACTGTAAGGATACCTACCTACTTACCTACTAATTTTAGTACCTACCCGCCGATGGACCCCGAAACACATTCGCGTTTTACACACGTTAACACACACGACTCGCACCGGTTTGAGCTTTGACATCTTTTATTAAAATCAATCTTCATTTCCTTAAAATATGATTACATACTTAGATTTTATATTATTGTTTTGAGTACAGCATATTCTGCGTGTGGCGTGGAAATACATTAAGTATTATTGTTTAGCAAGCAAAATGTAGCTAATTATACAAATAGAATGTCCAGTTGCAATAATTAGAATATAAAAATGTCATAAGATTAAATAATTATTGTACAAAGTAGCTACCTTTTTTTTTTTTTTTTTTTTTTTTTTCGTGCGGAAATCCCTTCGGATACCCCCCCGCGTGCCAGCGGGGGCGGTTATGTCGGGCTTGAACCGACTAAAACCGCACGCCGTCTCGGGTCTACAGACGCCGGGGTGTAAGGTTGCCCATAGAGCATATCCCTCGCACCCCGACTGACCCTGGGCCATCTCCGGTTTCGAGATGGCCCCCTCGGGTTTGGGAACCACGGTGTCCCCGTCTTGCCCCGGTTTGGGGGAGGGGCGCTAGTCGCCCCACCGTCCCGGCCTGCTTCTGCTGGGGTGACAGGTGGCCTCACCCGCCACCCCCAGGCCTGCGCTCATGGAGGACGGAGGTCGTTAAGCGACCTCCGGCGCCTGAGTTGCCTGCGACGCGCGGCGAGCAAGTTGCGGGCTCGGCGGACCGGGAGAGTTCTAAGTCTCTCCCGGGCGCGCTCCGCCCCCTCCTTCGCGAGCATTACATGCTCGCAGAAGGAGGCGGCGGCGGCCCACGCGCTCGCGCTCCGCACCATTGCCGCAATCATGCTGCCGAGCGAGAGGACTCCCACCCCGATGGCTGCCACGAGGTCACGCCTCGGCGCCTCCCACGCCGGGCAGTCCGCCAGCGTGTGCAGCCCTGAGTCCTCGCTCGCGTCGCAGTGATGACACTCAGGCGTTGGCTCCCTCCTGATCCGATGCAGGTGGTCCCCGAAGCACCCCTTCCCTGAGATCACCTGCGTCAGTCGGTAGGAGAGGCTTCCGTGTCGCCTCTCCAGCCAATCCTCCATGATGGGCCTTACCGCCGCTATTGCGGCGTGCCCTCACAAAGTAGCTACCTATTCAGTTGCATAAGGAATTTTCAAAATAGGATAAAAACAAAATTTTGTTGAACTGTACCTAATAAAGTCGCATCTGTTGATCGATCCATACCAAAGCGGTCAAAGCAAAAGATGATCTCATGAGTACATACAACAACAAGTAAAACACCTGAGTTAATTTATGTATTCATTACATGATGTTATATTACAGACGATTTGGAACCTGCGCGAAAATATAGCGGGGGCTAGCTTAGCAGCAGGTTACGTTTTCAAATACGATGTGTCTCTCCCACAAAAGGAATATTACGCTCTTGTGCCGATGCTGAGGAAGAGGATGGGCGACAAGGCGCTTTCTATCTACGGCTATGGACACATTGGTTAGTAGTCATCTAATAAAATAACATATTGGAACATTGACTTCCAACTAGATATCCACATAAGGCAGTTTATTTTTGCAGTTAGCAGATTCAATCCATTATTCAGCAAATGTAAATACTAAATGTCTAAAAGCTAACAAAGTTGGTAGCTTCCTGTAAAAACTTTCTTCAATAAACCAACACTACTGCGGCTTCAACACTTCTAAACGTCCGTCCTGGGAATGTTGATAGAAAACTCGAGTTGCACAGGTTGCATTGGCCCACTGGCTAATAAGGATTCGCTTCCTTTCTTTGGAAGTTCTAGCGAGGCGGGAATACTCCGCGTGTCTCTCTCAGACCTGTCAAACTGTAATCCTGACCAGCAGTGAACTCACATTGTGGCTCGGATTTTAACCTTGCGATACCCATCAATGTTTCAGGAGACGGTAACATACATATAAACGTTGTTGTGTCGGAATACAACAGCGAAGTGTCATCTCTTCTAGAACCGTATATCTTCGAAGAGGTCAGCAAGGTGAACGGTTCAATCAGCGCAGAACACGGTATAGGGTTTCGAAAACCCAAGTACATACACTACAGCAAGGACCAGTCCGCACTGCAGCTAATGAGAGAACTCAAGAAATTGATGGATCCGAACGGAATACTGAACCCATACAAAGTTTTACCTGATGTACCACAATAACATATTTATATGGGTACCTGTAAATACCCTATTTGACGATGTTGTAGCAGCGATGTGTCCACTTAACCAGTGCGGAATTTGTGTAATCAAATCCAACATTTCAACTATTGATTCTCTGGTCCAAAAATATGTAAACGAAAAACAAACATGTGGTCGGATTTTTGCGTGCCATTACTCGACAGTGTAAACAAGTTAATCAAAGGGGCACGAGATAGTTATAAGGTTATGTCGGTTGCGTCAGTCTCCGTAAGATTTTGTTTGACACCGACTGATAGCAATTGTATTACAGTTAGGTATTGTTCTAATAAATGAAACGACAATATTATTTAAATGACTTTTATTAAAATATCCATTTATTCTTATAACATTCATAATATCACTGCAACAAAAATACAATGGAATATTATAAACATTTCCCTAATTGCTTCAAATAAATAAATGTAGTATTCTATAAATATATTCGAAAAAGATTTATTATTATTATTATTACTTCAATAGCACGAAAGGCTTGGTTTAAGTAGCTTTATTATTGCTTAGTAAATATTTTGTGGACCTGTGGAACACTGTAGGTTGTCTAAGTAGTCTAATCGATTAGCAATTAGGTCATTGGCTAAAATCCATTTCACACACAAGGCAACTATCACGCCGTCCCACTCATCAAATCGGCAACCAATCACAAAACAACATACGACACAAGAGTAACGAATTTGGCAAAATATATTATTGTTCGACTTCAAATCGAAAAAAAAAAGCGTCATACAATAATCGTTTCTCGAGAAATGCAACTGGAAGTCTCTTTGGGACATCAATTTGCCTCGCAAACTGGATCCGTTTTGTATTATACTTATATGTAAATGAGGTTTTAGATAGTTTAACGATCTAAGATGACTTTAATCTACGCGAGTGGCGTCAAAGGCGAATTGCGTAGTGAATTAATGCACTAAACAGATTTGTGCCAAAATAACATACAATACATAGATATATATATATATATATAGATATTTTATGTGTTATCAAATTTTCATTTGATTAATTTCATTATTGTTTCATGGAAGTGAATCAATTTTGGATAATTATACATATCAATAAAATGGGCCAAATGTCATTTAAGTAAATAAAAAAGTTTTCAGCCTTCTAATTTATGCAATTGTATGATGTAAAATATCTCTCTAGTGCGCATTGTTACAAATGGAATAGGCGTGGTGAGCCTTGTTGTTTACATAAAGAAGGTTTATTTGTTAAACTTAGATTTATCAACATTTTCTATGTTTTTGCTTTATGAAGAAACCCCAAAATTAATGCAATGATTTTTCTAATTCATCAAATAGAAAAAATAAATGGAAAAATTATGAGATCACTAAACATAAGAAATACGGACGAAATGTAAACAAGAAACAATAGCTCAAAATTATGGCCTTTAAATTCAGTGGTGGGAGCTGATAGCAACGAGTTACAGCTTAACAACATGAGAGAAAACAACAGTACTTTTAATATAAATATAGAACCATTACCTATGCTTGTTTACATTTATTCCATGTGATATTTATTACATAAACTAAAGTGTTTACGTATGAAATTATGATAAAAACTGATTTAGGACATGGTCGAATCAATATAAAAATATGTTGTGTATACAATGGAACCTTCGGGAACAACAGACCAAAACAAAATAAGTCAATTTAAGTATTATATTCTTTGTTGAACTGAAGGTAACGTATTTGGTCATACGTAAAGGCTGGCATTAAAATTGAAAGCTTAAGTCCGTACATATTCTTAGATCACTACAATGGAGCACCTAAAAGTAAAGTTGGTGTTGCCTTAATAGGTAGGTGGAAAACTGTTAGTACAATGCTCTTGTTAACAGTCAGCGTATGACTCGATGCGGCCACCAAAGCTACTTCACTAAAGACTTAGTCACAGTAACTCGATGTAAATGATACGCGATACTTCTTAGATCAAACTCATCTTTTAATCTTCGTACGATGGCTATGAGCTCGATCGCTCCCATTAAATCTTTTTATAGTTTTATAATATTTTATATTTTTTTTATAGCTTTTCACCATTGTCCTAGCATATTAGACGCTGTTTGGTCTGTGGCCCGCAAGGAGGGGGGCTAATCGCGGCGCGGCTATCGCTTAATTTGATTAGACATCTTGAGAAACTCGAGGAAGCCGGCCTGCATCTCCGCATCCATGCCCGTATCCCACGCATCGTTCTCCAGCTCCTCGCTGGAATTCATAATAACTGCGTAACATACTGCTACAAAAAGAATGTGCACAAAATGTTTCGAAATGGTTATGACATTAGATACAAACAGGTTATAACTAAAAAAGAACTATATTGTCCAAATTCTTTGCGTATTAAACACAATACGAATACGACGGTAATAATAAAAATGCTACGAATATACTGATATGTAATAACTAGTTTCTTTTTTATCAATGGTCTGGTATGAAATAACTATGGTAGCATTTATGTTAACTTTAAGAAACTAATTTTTTTACTAATTTTAATTGAATTAATTAGGCGGAGTCATCAAAAAACAATGTTTAAAAATGACTGTATAGTTATTCATTGTTTCCGTAGTTCGCAAGAATTACGGTAGGTAGCTCCAACGTCGCCTTAAAACGTATTAAGGTATCGGAGAATTTCGAATATCTGGGACGTGTCTAGGTGGCTCAGTTAGTCAGAGCATTCCCCCTGTAAGAGACTGGTCGCGGGCTCAAGTCCCGTCCTAGATGTTCTCTTTTTCCGATCTAAATGTTTAGAAAAAAGTAAGCATACAAAATGCTTAAGAATTAAATTGAATTTAAGAAACTAAGTCGAACTCAAAATGTTTTTTTTTTTTTTTTTTTATTATTATTATTACATCTTGCAATCAGTCATAAGAGTAAACAGATGTGATGACAGGTTCTTGTCATGTAAGGCGCTACTCTCAGCAGAGTCAGCCCTTTTCTTAATTAAGTCAGTCCATCTGACTGTCTAGCATGTCCCGGCGCTTCTTTAGCCTTCTTATTGTTTCCGGAACTGTTAGTTGAACCGCAAGTTGGTTTGGGTGTTGTTCAAGCCTCCGTTTGTAGTTGGCTATATGGGAAATGATTTCATTTTTTACCATGGCCATATTCAGGTATTCGTGGACCTCTGTTATTGTAGTGAACCACAGTGCGTTGGAAATTTGTTTCAGGATGTAGTTCTGCGCTCTTTGTATGACCATTATATTTGAGGCGCTAGCAGAACCTCATAACTGGATGCCGTATGTCCATATTGGTTTCAGAACAGTCTTGTACACAAGCAGCTTGTTGTCAACCGATAGTTTTGAATTCCGTCCCAGTAACCAGTAGAGGCCCTTGTACCTTAAGTTTATTTCGTCTCGTTTTGTTTGGACGTGCTTGTTCCAGGTAAGCCTTCTGTCTAAGTGCATTCCCAGGTACTTTACTGCGTCATGGTGTGGCAATTGGATTCCATTTAGGGTGACTGGGGAGCAATCCTCTTTTCGAAGGGTAAAGGTTACCTGTACTGATTTCGTTACATTGGCTGCGATCCTCCATTTGCCCAACCACTTTTCTGTTTCATCTAGATTCTTTTGCAGAATCTTTGAAGCCTGTATCGGGCATTTGTTCGAGGCAAGTAGAGCTGTGTCATCAGCGAATGTCGCGACTGTAACTCCTTGGCTTTGTGGTAAATCGTAGGTGTACAATGTGTACAAGATTGGTCTAAGTACGGAGCCTTGTGGCACGCCCGCCATTATGTTGTAAAAGCCTGATGTGCAATCATTTTCTCGAACTTGATATAATCTGCTAGAGATATATGAGTTTAGGACTGCACAGAATGTGTGTGGTAACAGGAGTTTTATCTTGTACATCAAGCCCTTGTGCCAAACTCTATCAAACGCTTGCTGTATATCGAGAAATGCTGAGGAGCAGTATTCCTTTTTTTCAAAGGACGTTCTAATTGTTCTGCAGACTCTGTGTACTTGCTCAACAGTGGCATGTTCTTTTCGGAATCCAAATTGGTGATCCGGGATAATATTCCTATCTTTGATCTCCATTAGCATTCTGTGCAATAAGCATTTCACAAGCAGTTTCGACATTATCGGCAGAAGACTGATTGGTCTATATGATGTGACCTCGTGCATAGGCTTTCCTGGCTTGTGAATCATTATCACTTGTGACACTTTCCACAGATCTGGGAAGTATCCAACTCTAAATATGGCATTGAACAGTATCGTCAGGTATACCATTACTTTATGAGGTGACTCCTCGAGAACTTTTTTGTCGATCATGTCATATCCCGGAGCTTTGTTGTTCTCCATTGAAATAATGTTCCTGTGTATCTCCCCAGGAGTTACTTGTTTCAACGGTAAGTCTAGCTGATGGTCCTGGTTGAGAATTAGATCAATATCGGATTCGTCAGCATTAGGCATAGGTTCATTGGGTTTGAATACTTGGCTGAGATGATTTGCAAAGGCTTCGGCTTTGTCTTGAGCTGTCTTAATCCATTGTCCGTCTTGACCACGCAGTGGTGGTTTTTGATACAGGGGTCGGTCAAAATTTTTACATGCTTTCCACAGCGAGTAGTTTGTTAATTTTGTAGCTGATAGGCTTGCCAAGTAGGTATCTAAGGCAGCAGCATTAGCTTCAGCTATGAGGGCTTTAAGTTCCCGAATGGCTTTGTTCAATGCTGTTTTATCACTTGGGTGTCTACTAATGTGCCATACCCGCCGTAACCGTCGTTTTTCAAGAATGTTCTGCCTTATTGAGTCCGAGTACGTTTTACTCTGTGAAGGTCGGTTTATAATATCGGGTGTTGCCATCCAACAGCTTTCTTGAATCACCAACGTCAAAGTAAATTAAGCTCGTTAAGTGTATAAGAACAGAATAGCTGTAGTCTCTGTCTATCCCAGAGGGAGAACGGCATGAGTGTATGTATGTATATATTATTTATTGTACATCAGGTAAATATTATATACTCGTATATATGTTAAAGACATTCTATTCAATTTATTTTATGGCAAGGGCATACCTTGACATCGACTATTTTTTAAATAGATACATTTTATACATAGAAACACCTTAAGTAATGTTAATCTACATATTCATGCATACACATTTTTGCACTGAGCGGGAATCGAACCCACAACCTCTGCTTAGCAGTCGAGCGCACTATTGCTACGCCACAAAGCCGCCGCGCCAACAGGTCAACGAGGTTACATATTTAAAATGAAATAGCAGAAAACTAAATGGAAGCCAGCTCATCAAAATGTGAGTAAGTGTAAATAAGTAGGGCACTCACAGTATGTCCTCGTCGAGCGCAACGTTCTTGCCGGGCGGCAGGTTGCTCTGCAGGAAGGCGCGCTCCTCGGCCGTCAGCGAGTGGCCGTCCGCCAGGTAGCCGCCGTCGCTGGGCCCGCTCTCTGCCACGCCGTTTACTGCCGCGGTAAAGGATTTCAATGGACATAGGTGACGACCCTCAATCCAAACGAGTCTTGGCTTTTTTAAATCATATAAAGCTCGCGTTTGACCACTATCTCACCTGTTGGTAAGTTATGATTTGGTCGAAGGTAGAGAATGCTTGCACAGAAGTAACCTGTTCATTCTAAACTTGAAGACTCCCATGTCATGTGTTTCCATTGTTTCCACAATGGAAACACATGACTCAGGTAGGGCATTCCACTCTTTACCAGTACGCATAATTAATGTATTGCTAAAACGTTTTGTGCGTATGAGTGCAAATCAATCCACAAAGTGGCCCGTCGCCATCTAGCGCTCCAAATAAACATGAATACACACTATATATTGTACAGAGCTCTACCAATACCTTTGGCAAGCCAACCTCACCTGCTAAACAAGGGCGGCTTTCCGGCTTTTACTCCTCCACTGCGCACGGTCTTGGGTATTCATAGTAGGAAGACCTTTGGCACGCATGTCATCTTCTACGACGCCAAGCCCTTCTTGGGTCTACCCATCCTACCATAACACGGCGGAGGCTGCATGGCCAGGACGGCATGTAGGACAGACGGTAGTCGCTAACATAAAAGCCAAAATAAGCCAATAAAAGTGCGAGCGTTGGAATGAAGAGATACTTGAATAAATCTGAAGAATTTCATGGTAAGTGAATGCTACGTGTTTCGTGCGGGCCCGAAGTTCGGGATGCACTTTCCATGTACACGATGCGGTAGACGGTACGTACCGAAGGGGGCGCGGCGCCGCTCAGGCGGCGCGTGCTGCGGCGGCTCGGGCTCGGCCAGCCCCCAGCGCGTGGCGCGCAGCCCCACCACGGTGCGAACGCACGCCAGCCCGCCGCGCCGCTTGAGCCGCTCGAAGGCCGCGTGCATGCCCGCCGGGCAGTCCGCGTCCAGGGCGATGCCTGACAGCTGCCAGGGACACAATACTTATACTTCCTGCTATTTCTTACTTTATGTTTATGGCTTTTAGTTTGGCACGTCGGGAAAATAGTGACAGTTCGAGTAAGATCGGCTGGCATCGATTTTTTAAAGCGTTCTCTGTATCACACATCATACTTTTCATCATAGTTTGATATAAGGCCGGCAGCTGTCTCGATTTTGTGCATATTATCTGCACAAAATAAGCCCAGTATTATTTGCACGAAACAGGTGCCCGCATGCAGGCACATGCCCTAGGCAGCAGATGGCCTTAAGGTATGAAACTGTCAGTCCGATGTACGACTGAGAGAACACTCTACAATAACGATCTTAGCCACACTCTCACTCTTCTTCCCGACGTCCCAAGTCATAAGTCGGGTACTGTATGTTTAGTTCTGTTCTTTTCATACTGGTACTACATTATTACTTACATGTAAGTAAAAATGTAACGAGTACTGGTTGACCGAAACAAACCCTTCGCGCTCTGAACATTCGGTGTCGTGGTTCGGTGGCGTCTATAGCGTGCGAACATGCGCACGATATAGATGAGTACGAGCCAACCTCACCTGCCGGTTCACCAAGCTATGCTCTCGGGGTTACTCGGTCAGTCTGTCCCATAAAAGACAAATCAAAGGAAGGGTAAGAAGCAAGCGGATCCCGATGCAAATGCAAATAATGCTAAGATGTTGATTATTTTTCTAACCATGTTTTTTTTAACCATTTATAAAGCATGTTTCATAAATTTTCGCATTTTTGATCGAATTTTATGATAATATAAAAGTATCTCGCAAAAAATCAAACTGCGAAGTTCAGAACGGTCACCAGGTTTGGCGCGACCTTTGGCATACGCCCTTAGCCTCCGGACCCAACTTTCGAGCGGGTGAACGCACTTGTTATCTTACTACCGAACGTTTGACAATATAACGATATGACGTACCTACATCCCATATTTAGCGATTAATTTGCATTTTATGAATTATCTATTAAGAGTCAAAATGAAAAATTGGACACCAATTATATAAAATTTATGACAAATAATAACGCAACTAACACTCTAATTTTGCTTTGCTTATCCAAGTATAATTATGAAAAATTAGTTTATGCAACAAACATCATTGACAAATTGTAATTATAAATTCATCATCATCTGAACGTTGTGGCGAGATTGCATCTGAGATCTACACCTCGGAGCCCAGGGTTCGCTTCCCTGCTTTACCTTCTCCACTTCGCACGATCTTGGGCATCTATGGCGGTGAGATCATTGGCACGTATGTCATCCCTTACGACTTCAAACCAGCACTTTTTGGTCTCCTCTTCCTACCGGGAACCGGCTGAAGTGTCATGGCCAGACATTTGTTACCCCCGTAGTCAGGCGGCTGTCGCAAATCGTGGCCGCGCTAGCGAAGGCGACACTTCTGCATTTTATCTCCAATGTCACGGACTTGGAGGCTGCCGCGGATGTGGGAGTTCCTCATGTGATCTTTACGCGTGACTCCGCACATTCATCGCAGCATATTCATCTCCGTGACACGCAGCTAGTTGCTTATGTCGTTCCAACAATGGCCACGCCTCACAGCCGTGTAAAAGGACAGGCCAAAGATGGTTTTATAGACCTGCCCCTTCAACCTAACCGGCATTTTGGGATCACAGTGCGTCTGATCGTGCCTTGACCTCGCAATTGATGTCACAAGTCGTGTGAAGTCCAGATCCCAAGTACTTAACTTGATCCTGCTCAACCAAGTCATCGCCTATGCAGATGGGTGTGAGATCTGTTGTGTTCAACACCAAGTACTCAGTCTCAGTCAAATTGTAATTATAAATTGTGCATATTTTTATTTAACATCTTTCACTTTAAAATGACTTTCTTGGCAGTAAATATAATTATAATAAAATTGAAATGCGATGACAAGCAAGACATTCACTTCTTATTTAAAAATTAATTTGATGATGTAAGAATTTATTTTAAAAAGCTACCTTCAAGAGTTGACAAACTGCCTTGATATTCACTTCTTTCTCAGTGTCAAGTAGGTGGAGCAGTACTTTACACAAACTCTCACCCAAAGTCTTCAGTCTTCCGCCCTAAACACACAATGAAAGTAAATGTTATTTTTTATAGATAAGGTCTAAGAATTTCCTAATTAAAATATGCGTCAACTTTAAACTGGTGTGTAATGTATGCTAAAATGACTTAGGAAGCTTGTACACTATGTTTATTTGACTGTATAGGAATCAAACAGAAAGATGACTTGGTAAAGTCATGTGTCCTTAATATATTTTTTACCTGGCTATCCTCCAGTTGAGTATAAATCTCGGCAAGAAACATGGCAAAACCACGCATGTTTTCCTCCGAAGTCTCCAGACCACTGATAATTTTGTTCTCTTCAGTAGAGCAACGCTCCAGTAAGCACGCACGGAAAGTGGACTCCTCAGGCGGCGACACAGAATCGTACATTGAACAGAGTCGCGCACCATTGTAGCGGAAATTAGGCTCACCTATTGACTGAGAAACAATAGAATATATGTGTACTAGCTGCTGCAGCACAAGAATAAAACAAGCTACATTGTTAATCACACATTTCAGTTCTGAATATGAAGAAAATATCCTTATTACAATTGTAGTGTAGTTAATAATATTATGTTAAATATTTATACACCTTATGCTTTCATACTGCTCATGATCAACATGTGGCCATTCTGGTGTTGCCCATGGCCCCAAAATAGTTGCCCATGGTCTACCCAGGTGATCTACCCATGTAGTCTGCCCAGGTGATCTACCCATGTAGTCTGCCCAGGTGATCTACCCATGTAGTCTGCCCAGGTGGACCATAGGCAGCAGACAAATTATTTTAATAATTAATATGATGCCCGTGGCTGGATGTCCGTTATCATGATTTTTTACTCATATCGCCATTTTACTTCCAATTGCAATCAAATATATGGCAGATTTTAAGCCAGACCAAGACTTTTCTAATAAAAAAACGCATTTAAATCCGTTCAGTAATTTTTGTGTCCATCGTAAACAGATAACAGATAAGAATTCCAAGAAAAAAAATGTTGAATTCAGATTGTTAATTCAACATAACCCAAGTACTTTTTTCAGATATCTCCAATGTACAGTCACAACAATTTACAGTTTTATAATAGTATAGATAAGCAACAGTGCCCACTGTGCAAGATGTCCTAGATTCAATTCTAGGATTCGATTTTGCTGATAAGAAACTCTCAGTGACAGCACAGCACAGTATCCTGACTGTGCTGTGCTGGCACTGAGAGTCTCTTGTCCAATTGATCATAGATTCATCTCAGAAAATGTGGGTGCTGCTAAAACAGCATTAGCCTGGTCCCTCAGATACATACAAGTGTGAGAACATAAAATTCTACTATTATATAGTCTTTGAGGTCATAATATTAAATGTGAGTGCCAAAACCTTAAGGCAATTGTGAATGTGAATATCACAATCACCTTAAAGTCCTCTAAGGACACTGTAGAACCCTCTTCAAATACATAGTTGGGTAAAAGATGGTATAGTTTCCTTAAATGGTTGTATAATTAAAAAAACATTAGTCATAATGTGCAATACTGGATTCATGCAAAGTAGTTCATCCATAGGATTAGACTAAATTTAAAAGACACTATTTTACAATATGGCATATGGTGACATATGATTACCAGAGAAATTTTACCATGTTCGTGGTTAAGTTAGGTTAGTACAGTTCTCACTATTGTGATTATGTTACCTGATTTACAATAGCTTCAACTAGAGGCCTAGTGTAGCTAACATCATGCAGTGTGGAGGCAAATGCATCCACCAAGGGGCCACACAATGTGTCGAACTTGCCAGGATCAAATGTGATCTCACACATTACTGCTATCAAGTTTGCTATATTCTCCTGTGGAATTTCAGACTGATCAGACATATCTCACTAACAAAACTATAACATCACATGATATAAAATACAAACAAATTAAGTTTTATACAAACCCTCAAATCCACATTTTCAGGTTCTTCAAGTGAATATGACATTTCGTCTAGGCTGTACGGATCTTGATCTTGAGCCTGACGAAGTCGGTCTTGCACAGAATACCTGGGAGGTCGGTATGGAGCAGGATCAGGTATGTATGTTGGTACCGCATGCGGGGTGTAGTTAGGCGGATACCATTCCTTGGCTTCAGCGGACAGATTCGATTTGGGAGGTTCAACTATAACAAAGCGTTATTTGAGTCTAGACACACTAATACTAAGAAATATTGTCTATACTAGAACTACACATTTGACCTAAAAACTATTATTGCTTCGTAATCGACTAACAACACGGCGGGCTGAGTTTGTCAATCCATACCGACGTCATTAGAAATGAAAATCCTTACTTTCACCTGAAGTATTATAATTACGAAGAACGCAGTTGCTGCCGAGATATTTATGACGACGTCATACCGCAAAATTCGGTACGAGAAAGTATATGACGATTGAAACTTATGACCTGATGGTATATCTTCCGTATACCTTTAGATTCCTCGTCAACGATCCTGGGCCGACGGAGCTCCCGTGGTTGATTTTCGGATTGCTGCCATCCGCGGCCTCTACCTCTTGGCCCACTGATCTCACCGTTATTCATTTCAGCACTTGCTACGCAATAGCGGCTCTATATATAGTATTTGCCGGCAAATATACATAAATCATCAAAACTAATATCCTTTTTCTTGCAAACTATAGATTCTCTCGACAAATTCGACACGTAAACAAAGAAATTTACACTTCGGTACTCGTTTCACATAGAAAGACCACCATGTTATTTGTACGAAGGAGATGGAAACACTTTTTTTTCTATTTTTATGTACTCTTCTGAACATTTGCATTTTGGTTGCGTTCAACGCCGTTAATAGTGTAAGGTTAAAATAAAACACTTAAAACAAAACGTTTTGTCCCATCTTATGTGGTTTCGTCAGATTTTGTCTTTGAGTATTAAAATAACACCATTAACACTCTCAAAAGATCTTATCATAAAATATACTAAAAATAATAAAATTACAAAATAAAAATTGTTTTGAACTACGGCTACGTCCGCTGTAGACTTTGAAATCGTCCAACCGACGATGTGCCCAAACCGGTTTCAATAGAAAAGCAATAATGCGGCGAAGATGGTTTTAGACCACTAAAATAATTTCCTATAGATATCGGGATCGGGTTTTATATTTCACATGGGCAAAGCAGCGAGTAACAGGTAGTATACTAGTACCTAATATTAATAGTGGGTAAGTTGAAAAAGCCGTTAGCCGGTAGCCGAGTAGGTTATTAATACATACATTGGGAAAAGGCTCCGAGGATGATGAAGTTGGTACATTATTATTATTTCCAACAGGGACGCAGGTGGGAGATCAACCTTACCAGAGTGGGCCATTTCACCTGATGATGAGTACATAGGTATATTGTAATAGTATTTCTTTGCATTTTTCGGTTAGATCAAGCAAACTTAACCCATTTTGCAAGTGAAACATTCATTGACGTGTTTTTATGTTTGTTTTGAGGCCTTAGACAATTAAAGGAATTGAATCGATGTCCACCAGGATCTTTGAGGCAAGTCAAACTCACCTGCTGTTTGATGGATGAGGGTATAGCGTAAGCTTTCCTCTCAGGGTTAGGGTCCAGATGGCAGCCGCTTCTGTATTGCTACAAAAGTAGGAAGCGACTGCCGTCTGGACCCGCGAATCAAACCAAGTTATAGAAAGGACGATTTGAGGAGGAAAGCGAACCCCGAGCTCCAAAGTGTAAACTTTGGATGCAACAGACGGACATAATTTTGAGGTTCATGTTTTTTTAAATAACCTACTTTTCAGTTTCGTATTTTTTAGCTTTAAGTAGGAAGGTACTCGTAGGGAATTATTTTGTCACAGTAATATAGACATCAACGCATGCACTAGAAAGTTGTTTTTCTTTTGACATCACACACGTAGTTTGTATTCAACTCTCGTTTCAATAACTGACTCTCTCTTTCTCTCACTTCAACCAGCTCTTTCTCTCGCTTCAACCGACCCTATCTTACTTCGTTCGTTGGCCTTCGGCGACCGTTCACACTTCCTTTCCTGATGTTACCCTTTTTTTTTTACGTGCGGAAATCCCTTCGGGGGGACTTCCCCCCTGCCGGCCTGCAGGGGCGGTTATGTCGTACATCGACTAAAACCGCACGGTGTCCTGCCCAAGTGTCCATTGCCGGGCACCCCGGGTAAGCCATCGAAAGGGTAACCCCAGGGTTACCGGCGGACCTTGGCCGCCAGCGCGGCCTCGCCTGGTGGGGTCGGGTTTTATCCCGCGTCGGTGAGTAGGCAGGCGTGTGTAGGACACACCTACGCCTGCTTCTGTAAGGACGGCGAGTCGGCCAACTGCCGTTCTCAGGCCCCGATCATGGAGGTCGGTAGTCCCGGGCGTAGACGAGTCTGCGGCGTCCTCGCTGCAAACTGCGGAACTCGGGGGGCAGGATTCTCTCCCGCTCCCTCTCCGCCGTCTCTTTCGCGCGCATTTCCTGCTCGCAGAAAGAGGCGGCGGCATGCCACTTGCTCCCGTCGCGCGTCGGAGACCACGATGTCGAGAGTAGGGTTGCCAGGTCGCCAAACCTAATAGCCGGACAGACCAGCTAGTTTGGCCGGACATTTGGGTAGAAAGGCCACACACCCTACATTATTAAGGAATTAGTGTCTCAGTATTAATAGGTACGACAATTTTTTTTTATGTAAAATAAAGTTTTTATTATTATTGTCATAAATCTTGGTAAATTCTCATGAAATAATAAATAAAATCGAATGCCAAATCAGTCTTAAGTAGGTATTTTATTATTAATCAGTCAAATAGTCATCAGTCAAAATTATATTTTAGATACTTAAACATTTATCAACATTTTTAAATTCTTCTTAAATACTAATGAAATAATACTCGGCCACGCTCGGCGCTCGCTCGTTTGCGAAATGTAAAAAGCCTAACAAAAGCCGGACCACGTTTATTTTGGCCGGACCCGCAATCAAAAAGCCTACCTATCTCCGGCATTATCCGGACGCATGGCAACCCTAAACGAGAGAAAGTCCACGCCCAGGATCGCAACGAGATCCCGGCGTTGACTCGCATACGCAGGGCACTCCACCAACGTGTGGAGCGCCTTGTCTTCGCCGGAATCCTCGCAGTGCTGGCACTGCGGCGTTCTCCCGGTGGATGCGCCACAGATAATTACCGAAGCACCCGTGTCCGGTAATTATCTGGCACATCCGGTAGGAGAGGTTGTTGTGCCTCTCCAACCACTCCTTCATGACCGGCCTCAATGCCGCGATGATGACTCCCCCCATCTTGGTAGCTCAAGTCGCACCCTCCATGTCTCCTCCAGCGCCTGGCGCAACCATTGGTACAACGACGCAAGGGCTCTCGCTTAAAGGTCCCATGGAGAGGTCCCGGCTAGGAGACATGCCACCTCGACGGAGATCGTGTGATACGCCCTGATGAATCTGACGGCCTTCTCTTTTAACGGGCTGAACACGGCCCCGTACAGGGCCTGTGGCACAACTGATTTCTTTTTCATAAACGTTTTTTCACTAATTATTTTTATTTAGTGAAGCCTTATTATATTGTTATGTGACAAGAGCAACTATACTAGGGGTACAAAAATACAAAACTATTATCATTAAATATTGCAGCAATAATTTTTTATATTTACTTGAAAGATCCTATTATACAAATGAATAAATTATAGAACTGTAACACACATATTTGCTATCTATATTTTTATTTATTTTTCGTTTTTATTGGTAACATAAAAATTAACAAATCTACAGTAATTCTTTTTTTTAATTTCACATCACAATTCTAGGTGCCAACTACAGTGACATGCCTCTTTCTAGAACTAGATTATGAGAAGAATATTTTAAAATAGCTCAATACAATAATATTAGTGCAGTCACCAGTAACCCATTGGCCTTAAACATTAAAACCTTTTTAAAAATCATTTAAATGATGTTTATTTACTGAATATTGTTTTTTTCCCCTTTTTATTTACATAATATGTCAAATAAGAAAGAAGATCCCAAATATAAATATAGATACCTTACAAAAAGAGCAATTAATATTAATGTGTACCATATTGCATCTACATACATACACACTAAGGTATTATTTATAAAGAGAACTAAAAGGTCCACCTATTAGTAAAAAATAATATTGATTATGGCTCAAAGATCTAACTACAAATTACAAGAAGTAGTCTAAACATAATGACAGAAAAGGCAATGATAATAAGGACTAGGCAAAATATCTACTTCAACTATATACTAAAAGATTCTCCACAGCCACATGTTCCTTTTATGTTGGGATTGTTGAAGACAAATTCTGCTGATAGTTTATTTTCTACATAGTCCATTTCAGTTCCTGAAATCAAAATCACAGAAAACTGAAATTTTCTTAATATTAAGAAAGATATATTATAACAATCATAGAATCTTCGTAACTAATCTCAAGTAAAGGTGCAATGACATATACCTTTTTTTTTTTTATCGTGCGGAAATCCCTTCGGATACCCCCCCGCCGGCCAGCGGGGCCGGTTATGTCGGGCTTGCACCGACTAAAACCGCACGCCGTCTCGGGTCTTCAGACGCCGGGGTGTAAGGTTACCCATAGAGCATATCCCTCGCACCCCAGCTGACCCTGGGCCATCTCACCACTAACAGCATCGCCCATCCTGTCTCCTCTGAAAGCAGAGGAGTACGGAGAGCGATGTGTTCCCGCCACGTTGGGTATTGGCCGACGATCAATGTCAACCCTATGAAGGGGTGAAGGGGAAGCCATTGACCGCCGCCCAGGGTGTACCGGCCGCTCCGATTCCGTTCCCCCCGGACTGCAGCGGGATCGGAATCGGAGCGACACTCGAGGAGGTTACCCAACACACACCCCTTACCCAACACACCCCAATGACATATACCTTTCAATGAAAAAGTGGCCTGCTACATGGAGGGTGTGGTAAACACACTCATCATATTCAGAAGGGAACCTCTTAAGTTTATTTGTCTTAATATACTTTGGTATAATAAGGAATGAAGGAATGGGCAACATGCCATATAATTTTTTTAAGTACCATATGAAACCCATGACTGACAAGTGTTGTTTGCCAATATTTCCATAGTGTTACATGATACTACACAAGACCGACTCCAAAGTGCAAGTTTTGAATGCACTGCAATTCACACTGGAATGATGATGACGTTGAAATGACACTACAACAATATCACCACCAGGGAAGGGAAGCTAAATAGCCCCAGGTACACTTTGTCGAATAATGTCTAAAATTCTATATTTTATAAGGAATGCCAGTGGGAATCATAAGATATTGACACTTTGTCACTAGTCTCCACCTTATATGTAAATTTATTCATTGCATTACATACCTAGTAGTGTTAGCTGTGCTTTCTTGTCTATAATTATAATCACACCATCTTGATTTACTTCTTCGTCTAACTTCTCCTTACTCTTGGCATAGTCCAATGTATATGATAAACCATTACAACCTCTTTGTCGAACGCCAACTTTTAAGCCTATGAAACCCTTAGCTTCATCCTTGGACATTAGTTCTTTAACTTTATTTACAGCAGTAGGTGTTAGAACTAGTGCAGTTCGTGAAGGTAACACTCGTTTCTTTACAGCCCTGACAGTTGCACTTGCAATCGTTTTTGTAGCCATCTGAAATGTCCCAGTAAATTGATACGTTATTCGCATTGGTTATTCGTTGAGAGATTTACTTTAAACAAAACTAAGTATTCACACAACAGTACCGTTTAAAAACTAAGGCGTATTTGCTTTTTTTTTTCAATTTCATTCAAATAACTATTTCATAATAATGTACTTGATAGAGTCGCAGTTGATTTGTCAAATTCTTAAAATAATATTTTCAGTGACATGACACTGTTGACAATAAACGTGAAGTTTGGTTTTGACAAATTGTGAAATTGACAATTTTTTTTTTTGGGATTTTGCACTGCTGCAGGTCACCTGAAGCAGTGGTATTGGCAATCTTTCACGGTGCGCACGACCTTTAACCTATGCCTTTAACTAATACCTTTAGGCCAAATCAAGTAACTTAAATTAAATTTATCTTACGCTGGAGATATCATGTGAGTCAAAGTCAACGTCAAAGTCAAAAACCATTTATTCTGTATAGACCATTAATACGGAACTTACAAAACGTCATAAAAAAAAAAAATCGAATGTTTGGCAAATGGGCCACCGGTTCGAGAGATAATATGAGAATATAGTTTGAAGACGAGTTTATAATTTTCCTGTTATATTTTCTATTTCTCTCGCACACTGCCTATACTTGCCATGATAAGTATAAAAGTGTCAACATCCCAATCCAACAGTGTCAAAGTGAAAGTTACGCAACAGCAGGGTTCTTCGTAGCTTATTCTAGTAGAGATTTTTGAAACTTCACTGAACACAGTGAACACCGTACATATGAAATATTATAAATAGATTGCTCCCTATAGAACTCAGTAAAAAAATTACACGTATATTTAAGGTGCCGGCCATTTTAATATTAAAGCAACACTGATTGAAAACATTGTGTCAGAATCAGTGATGGGTTTATGCCAAGGCATAAAGGCAGATGGTTTTTTTTTTTTTTTGGTCGGTTGGTCGGTGACATTGTGCTTGCTACAAGTGCTGATCTATTCCAAAAGAGATATTACGGATAATACTGTGTTGTTGAAGTATTTAAGTGCTATTGTATTGTTTCTGTGTGCTTAGTTTACATATAGTGTCTGGGTAAGTACTAAAATTAACTCTTATCATAGGGATGGATAACCATCCACCCGATCCTGGAGGGTCTGAAGATCGACTGAGGTTGAGCAACCTCAATCGAACTCCCAGTTCTTCAACCAAAAAGCGCCCGAACGATGCACAGGGAGATTCTGGTGCAGCTAAAAAAATTACAATAGACCCAACTGAATCTTCCCCTTCAGTTCAATCCACTTATATTCACCCAGATCACGCTGATAAGCCTGCTATATATTCAGACTCGGACTCAGGCCCCTTTTTAGTGCATGTCACAAGAGACGCCGGAGATTCCTCTTCAGGTACAGTTTTCCGCTCAATTAAATTCGGACACTTCCTTACTTGTAATAATATTAAGAACATTGTACCTGGAGGCGTAAAGCGAGTTGGCCGAAACCGAGTTTCCGTCGAGTTCAAATCTGCCACTGACGCGAATAGTTTTTTAACTCATCCGGCTTTATCAAGGGCTAAGTATGATACGACAATTCCCTCATTTGCGTGTTCCCGTATGGGAATTATAAGGCAAGTTCCTGTGGAATGGACCTTGGAGGAGGTGGTTCAGTCCATAGAGGTTCCTCCAGGCTTTGGTACACTAATGAAGGCCAGGAGGTTAAACAGGAGAATCACAAATGATAATAACACCCCCTCATATGTGCAAACTCAAACTATTGTAGTTACTTTCACGGGCCAGAAATTACCACCCCACGTATATTGTTTTTATAACTCCTTACCAGTGGAAACTTACGTCCTTCCAACAATCCAATGTTTCAAGTGCTGCAGATTTGGACATGTCACCTCCCAATGCCGATCTTCCCCAAGATGCTTTTTGTGTAGCCAAGCCCTGAAGGTTCAACTTGCTCAACCCAAGCTCCCACATGCCTATTCTGTTCTGGGCCCCACTCTGCTAAAGACTCTTCATGCCCTGAACATTCTCGTCAGAGGTCGATTAAAATTACAATGTCTCAGGAGAATATTTCTTATATGGAGGCTTCGGCTAGATTCCCCCATGTAAGAAAGTCTTTTGCAGACACTACAAGATCTCCAAATATGGTAAACTCCCAGCCTAGTTCCCAGCAATTCCCTCCCCTCAATTCCCAACAATTATTATCTTCCTTTCCTCAGGGCCCATCCCAAACATCTTACAGGAAAACGGTATATTCCCCTCATAGACATTCCAACCCAGCCTCAAGCCCTGGCTATGACAGACAGGCCCATAACCACTTAACTCAACTTCCTCCTTCTTCCATGCCTAATGGCTCCGCTCTCTTAGTTGACCAAACAAAATCTCCATCTAATGATAACCTCCTCGATTTACTACTCTCTACCCTCATCAATATGTTAACTAGATTTAGTGATACTGAGCTTCCGGATAAATTTAAAAACAAACTTTCTCAGCTGTTGGTTCTTACCAGTCAAATTCCCTCCCCTTCTGCAATGGAACTGTAGGAGCATTCATAATAAAAAAACTTGAACTATTACACCTAATAAATAAATATAAGCCGCTCATTGTTGCCATTCAGGAAGCGTGGCTTAGGCCCAACTCCCGTTTTAGGGTGTCTGGGTTTGCCTGTTTTCGGGATGACAGGAATGACGGTCATGCTGGATCCACCATATTGGTGTCCAGAAATATTATATTCTCTCAAATTCCTATCACAGTGAATTATTACATATTGTTGGTGTTAGAACAATGAACATTTCTTTTCTTTCTGTGTACATTCCATACCCTAATCCTTCCATCCTTTCGGACCTTATTAACATAATAACTTCGATCTCTCCTCCTATAGTCATTCTGGGTGATTTCAACATCCACCATACTTCTTGGGGATCATATCAATGCGATGACTTGTCTTCTTCATTTTTGGATTATTTGGATTCTGTGAACCTCTGCATTCTCAATAATGGCAGTGCCACTCGCAGACCGACTTTGTTACATCCTGGCCCTTCTGCTGTTGATCTATCTCTGTGTTCTCCTTCTCTTTCTTCATGTCTTTTATGGCAGGTCGTAAGTAACTCCCACGGGTGTGATCACTTCCCTATTTTCATCTCTACGCTAACCGACCAAATTCAAAACCATACATTTAATCCACTTCTAAAATACAACCTCTCAAGAGTTGATTGGGAGGTATATTCTAATTGGCTTGATCAAGAAATAGAGCTATTACCAACTCCTGACCCTGCTAACTACCATTCTGTGTATTCCCAATTCAGAAATGCTCTTATGATTGCTGCGGACAAGTCATTCCCAGTTAAGAAGTCTCCCAGGAATAATCTACCTTCCTTGAAATGGTGGGATCAATCCTGTTCAGCTGCATGCAGGATGCTGAAAAAGCATATATGAGAGAAATGTCCCGGTCAAATTACTTAACCTATCAAAAGGTGGCTGCTGAAACAGTCAGACTCCTCTCTCAGAAGAAACGTGATGGTTGGCGCAGGTTTTGCGAGAACCTATCCCCTCGCACTCGCTCATCCTTGGTATGGAAAAATATTAGAAAGTTTAAATATTCTATATCATCTAACCACATTGCTTCAAATGACTCTTCTGTCTGGATCCAGGAGTTCGCGCAGAAATTGGCTCCTCCATCTGTTCCTACCTCTTCGGAGTGTTCTGTTCACCACTCCTCCCCCCATCTCAGACATCGCTTTGATGCCCCCTTTCTCTCTTAATGAGCTCCTAGCAGTTTTGGAACCACTAAAAGATTCCTGTCCAGGGGTAGATGGCATCCCATACTCCTTCATTGTTAAGAGCAGCCTATCTTCTAAAAAATTTTTCTTAAGCATTCTTAATCTAATTTTTGGCTCAGGTATTCCTCCAGAAGAGTGGAAATCCCAAATTGTTCTTCCAATTTTAAAACCTGGCAAACCCAGCGATGATGCCTCAAGTTATCGGCTCATTGCTCTTTCTTGTACAATGGCTAAAATATTGGAACACCTTATTAAAAACCGATTGGAATGGTTTGTGGAGAGTCAGGGTCTTCTTTCTAAAACCCAGTTTGGGTTTCGCAGGGGTTTGGGCACTACCGATAGTCTTTCCATCTTTACTACTGATGTCCGGATAGCTATGTCCAAAAATAATTTCTGTGTGGGTTTGTGTGGGACATAGCGTCCGCATATGATAATGTTCTTCTTCCTGTGCTCAGGCAAAAGTTGCTTAAGCTGAGTGTTCCAGAGAAGATTGTAAACTTTGTATCAAATTTCCTCTCTGGGAGGAACATACTAATTAAGTACCAAAATTCTATCCTTCCCCCTAGAATCATTTGGAAGGGTCTCCCACAGGGCTCTGTCCTAAGCCCCCTTCTGTACAGCATATACACAGCTGACTTAGATCTATCAGTAACATCCTTCTGTAACATCCTGCAATATGCAGATGATCTTGCTCTGTATGTGTCCATGGAGAAAATGTCGGATGCGGTGTCAAAACTAAATTCTGCGATTCACTACCTTCACATTTGGCTTGCGGATCATGGACTATCTCTATCAATCTCGAAAAGCACGGTTGTTGTCTTCAGCCGTCGCCGATCCATTCCCGATTGTGTGATCGCTTGTGAAGACCAAATCTTTCCAGTTAAAGATAATGTTAAATTTTTAGGTATGATTTTAGACACTAAGTTGTCTGGGACAGATCATATTAAGTATACCATTGAGAAGTGTGAAAAAAAATTAAATATCATACGGTCTGTGGGCGGTGTCTGGTGGGGGGCTCATCCCTATTGCCAGAAACTGATGTATAATGCTCTGATTCGTAGTCATCTGGATTATGGATCATTTCTTCTTGAACCCTGTAACAAAGCATCCCTTAATTTGCTAGACAGGATCCAGTCAAAATGCCTTCATATAATTCTGGGAGCCATGAAGTCCAGCCCAATAAATGCTCTACAATTAGAGTGTGTGGATCCTCCTTTGTTCTTGAGGAGGCAATACCTCTCCGATAGATATCTGTATAAGACCACCCAACTTGCCTTCCACCCTTTGATCCCTAAGCTACATTCCCTGTCTGAATATGTTTCATCTGGTGGATATTGGACACATAGAGATCATCCCCGATTATTCAATTCATTTGTGAATTATGTTCGCCTACCTTTCCCCTGTTTCCAATCCAAATATAACCCGTTCTTTGAAATCCCATATGAAGCAATAATTTTCTCACCTGATATCATTATAGACTCTGGCATTAGTAAACATTCGTTGGATGCCGAAAGGATTCTTCAACACCTAATCAACCAAAAATGGCAGGACTCTATAGCCATATACACAGACTCCTCCAAGTTGTTGGATAGCTCCTGTGTTGGATCTGCTGTTTGGATCCCCCAGTATGGCATCATATTATCTTTTAAATCTCCTAATATCAACACTATTTTTACTGGAGAAGCTATTGCCATTCTGGAGGCATTGCTATATATAGAGTCTCACAGTATCAGCAAATCAGTCATTTTTACAGATTCCAAGAGTTGCTTATTGGCCATCATGGCTAACCAATTCTCCAGTAAATCTAGATCTCCCTTAATACTACAAATTAAACACTCTCTTCTCAGGTGCCACAATGGAGGACTTGTGGTCTCACTAGTATGGATACCAGGACATAGCGGAATCGTAGGTAATACAATGGTTGATTCTATGGCCAGGACTGCTTCAGCTTGTGGATCTCGTGACCAGTTCAGATCCTTCTCACAGGACTTACTCTCTCTCGCTAAAGCATGCTTATCATCGCAGTGGAATGTGCATTGGTCCCAGTCCAGCTCGACTAAGGGTTATTATTATGCTTCAATCCAAAATGGTATACCTTGTAAACCTTGGTTTTTTAAATTCCGCAAAGCTTCTAAGAGAGCAACCTCTGTTATTTGCCGTCTCCGATTGGGTCATGCCTGTACTAATGTTTTTCTATCCAAGATACGGATAAGGGATAGCTCCTTGTGTGAGTGCGGTTTGGACGAAGGAACACCTGACCACATTTTCTTTTCATGTACTAGGTTAAACGGATCCCTGTATGATCTCCTACCCTCAAACGATATTCCTCTTCCTGCCAACCTTAACACCCTCCTGACTTATGTCAATTCCCCACTCATTTATATTTTATGCTACTTTATAGATCTTAACAATATTAACCTGTAAAACTGTGTTCGTTTGCTCTACCACATAACACTGTGTTTGCTTTAATGTTGTCTCCTCTTTTCAGGTACTTCAACACACTATAAACCTTTTGGCCTCCTTTCAAAATCAACTGTTTCAATATAATATTTTTTCACTTGTACTCTCACACGTTATTTCGATCAGTATAAAAACTGAGTTGTTGGCGGAATCGTTGGGATCGCCATAGGAAAAAAAAAATAAAAAAAAATAAAAAATAAAGGCAGATTGAATAAATGTCCAGTTTCCGCCCGTTCCTGCCCGTTTCTGCCCGATAAGCACCCAAATGTGAGGCATAATGATTCTAAACTTATAAAAAATATGTGTACGTGTACTAGTGTACACAGGTATAAGAAGTGAAACTTCTTTATGACCTTATTTTTCGAAAAATGATCTACTATATGCACCTTTACAGAAATTGGTTAAATAAAGTTAAATTAGATAAAGTTTTACAAAATGCTTTAATTTCTTAATTAAAATAAACATTATCATAGACATGAATACAAATAATACAATTATTTCATTTTAACTTATTACTACTAAGATTATTACAGCATTTCATTAAAGTACAAAACAGTCGTATTAGTTAATAATAACTAGTTTTAATGGAATTATATACATTGACCGATAGTTATAATCAAAAATTGAGGTTAACCTTAAATAACTTGAAAAAAAAAATACCATAATCACACCCACGTGTTAGAAAAAGAGATATAATTACTTACTTTTTTTAGAAATTCCCTGGAATTATAATTAAAATAAACCCTTTGATTTTGCTGATCACTATCAGTCGGATAAATCAACTTTTTTTTAAAAGATGGTGCGTAACGGAGAAATGTGTTGGTAAATTTTTTTCCAACGCCGATAAAGAAGTTTCACTTCAATAATAAATAATAAATAGTCTACGACATTCAACACAGCGCTTTCTAGACCCAAAGTAAGCATAGTTTAACTAGCTTGTGTTATGGGGTTCCAGAATGCGGATAAACATACTTATATACGTTTTTTTTTGTAAATTTACCTCTTACGACCCGGGACTCTTCATTGGGGGTAAACCAGTTTCCATAGTCGCTGAATCGGTGCCATTTAAATTTCTTGGGAGAAAGATAGACTATAAAGGACGCACACCATCCTTAGATGAAGTTGTCGATACGTTTATAAATGACCTAAATAAGATAGATCAGATACCACTAAACAATATCAAAAAAGCTTGGATATATGACAACTACTTAACATCACGTCTGACTTGGCCTTTTCTGGTGTATGAATTCGGTAAAACCTTACTGGCGAAAATAGATGCAACTGTCATAAAATCGCTAAAATCGTGGCTTGGACTAGCGCACTCTGCTGATTCCTCTGCTCTATTTAGGGATCAAAATAATTTTGGGATGAAACTTAAGAAACCATCGGAGCTCTATAAACATCTTAGAGTTACCAAAGCCCACATCTTAGGAAAATCCCAAGATGTCACAATCAGGGCACTCCCGAAAGATAATAACGCGTCCGAGCTTGAATCTAGACTTCTATTCCATAAACGATTTATGATAGGGGCCCAGTCAAACAGAGTGGGGTTGGGAGTACGAGAGCCAGAAAGGGACCAGGATATACTTAAGTCCTTTCTAAAACAAGACGAAAATGATAAATATCGAGTGCACGCGATGAATTTGGAAATCCAAAATGAATGGTTGACAATGGGAGAGTTCTGCATACCGATGGCCTTAAAGTGGCGCACCTTGATCTATGACTGGTCGCCGGCCCTGTTAAAATTTTATCTTAACGCCTTTCAGATGACCCTCCCAGACCAGAGTAATCTGGTAAGGTGGGGGAAGGCCACAGAAAAACAATGTTATACTTGTGGTGAGGCAATAGGGACGGCTAGACACATATTAGTAGGATGTAGGGTGCTTCTCGATAGAGGCCATTACTCACGCCGCCACGATAAGGTGCTTATCATCATACGTGAAGCAATGAGTCTGGCAGTAGCTAGAGCCCAAAAAGGATTGACTACTAACAGACGTCATATCAACTTTGTGTCTGAAGGTTCATCCTTAACACCCAGGAACAAACCTTATTCAATCTTAGATACTGCCCCAGATTGGACTCTCCTAATCGACACGTATGAAAAGCACTATAAAATTCCGGAGGATGTTGGGGTTTCGTCATCTAGACCTGACATATTCCTATATTCTAAGAGGTTAAAACATGTGGTTCTTGTGGAACTTACTGTACCGTGGGAAACAAATATACCGAAGGACCACACAATAAAGAAAAATAAATACTATGATCTCACAAACGAATTAATCAAAAACGGTTACGTGGTTAATTTGTATGCAGTGGAAGTGGGAGCGAGAGGTATACGAGGGTCAAACTGAAAGTTCTTAGAACTGGCCACTTATAAACAATATAATAAAAAAATAATTCTAAAATTTGAAAATAGAACTCTTTGCCAATATTACTGAGTATATATTTCATTCATTTATCATTTGTTTTACGATTTGGCGGCAAATTGAAAATTGTCTGTGTCACGTTAACATGAATTTAACACGAGAAAATTTTCGTGCAATGATTTTTTATGACTTTCGATGTCATTTAAGTCAACAAGAAAGTTATGATAGACTACGATTGGCCTTTCACGATGAAGCCCCATCTCGTGCGACTGTAAACAACTGGTTTAATGAGTTTAAACGTGGTCGCACTAATCTCACTGATGATTTACGTGAGGGACGGCCTTCTACGGCGACGACTGAAAATAACATCTGTGTTGTGCGGCGTATGATAGAGACTGACAAAAGAGTGACCTATCAGCAGATTCGGACAAGCTTAGGCATCGGTATGAGTCAAGTGCACAAAACCCTCCACGAACATTTAGCGGTCAGGAAGCTTTGCGCCCGGTGGATACCTCATAATTTGACTGAGGCTCAAAAACTCCATCGTGTGGATTGGTGCCGTAAAATGATTGAAAGATTTAACGGAGGTGACTCTAATGCTGTGTTCGACATACTAACAGGTGACGAAAACTGGATTTACTGTTATGATCCTGAAACCAAAAGACAATCTGCTCAGTGGGTGTTTCCTTTCGAGGAGTTGCCAACTAAAGTGAAGAGAGATCGAAGTGCGGGAAAAAAAATGGTGGCCTCGTTCTTTGGAAGGATAGGTCATTTCGTAACAATTGTGTTAGAGGATCAAAAAACAGTTTCTGCAGAATGGTACACTACCAATTGTTTGCCACTTGTCTTGGAAAAAGTTCGAGAGAAACGACCTCGCAGTAGGATCCTCCTTCACCACGACAACGCCTCGTCGCACACCGCCAAGCGAACGATCGACTATTTGGCGACATCAAACGTTGAATTACTGGGTCACCCGCCGTATAGCCCCGACCTCGCGCCTTGTGATTTTTATTTATTTCCAAAAATTAAAGAAAAACTTAAAGGAAAGCGGTTTATGAATGCTGAAGAAGCGGTGGCTGCGTATCGCGATGCCATTGAAGAGACCCCTAAGGACGAGTGGGCAAAGTGCTTTTCCCAGTGGTTCCATCGCATGCAGCGGTGTATTGACGTGAATGGACAATATTTTGAAAAGATATAATAAAACTAATAACTGGCTAATGTAATCAGTTTTTGATTTTCTAAGAACTTTCAGTTTGACCCTCGTACCAGCAAAATCTCTCTATAACCTACTTAAAGATCTAGGCCTATCGAGAGCTACAATAAGCTCATTACTAGGACGAATGTCTAAAGCGGCACTAGTAGGTTCGTATCAAATTTGGTTAGGCAGGGAGGGGAACTTGGGTAGTGAAGGTGAGTGTTGATGTACATCAACAAAAGGGGCCCCTTCTAAACCTACACTTGGGAACTCGGGACAGTGCCTGGGACTTGCGACCCACGCAAGTCCCAGGCACTGTCCCGAGTTCCCAACTCAGCAACGCGATGGACCCGGCACCCGCACGGAGAATCCATGGATTGCTAAGATTACGGTCTCATATTATACATAGAAACACACAGACCAACGAAAATAGACATATTCATTAATAAATATATTTGCACTGAGCGGGAATCGAACCCTAAAAATGTCGCAGCAGTCGAATGCACTACCGCTACGCCACAGAGGCCGTCGAATTATGTATTTACTATTATAATTTTGATTGATATGTTCGTAAATACTTCACTAAGATCATTAGTTAATTGACTGTATGTGTGATATTGATCTCGTTTAAATAAGAATTCGAAACATCAAATTTGCAATAAAATCAATATGAGTATCGTTTTCGAGGTTTTCCGGGTTGGTGGTTACGAATATACTATCCATTTCGTGATAAAATATGGCAGAGTCGAAATTTTCAATAAAATCAATATGGGTAATATTTTCGAGGGTTCGGAGGTTGGTACGTATATACACTCCATTGCGCGATAAAAGATGGCGGACTCGTAAATTTCAATAAACTCAATATGGGTATAGCTTTCGAGGTTAGTGTTTACGTATATATTATCGACGACGACGAACCAGAGCTATCTATTGAAGAAATTTCAGATCAAGACACTGATATGTTATAGTCTATGGTTACAGAACGAAGTGATCTTTGTCAATTGTCTCTGACGTAAAACTGACGTTCCCATTCTTTTTTTTACCGCGTTTTACGCGTGAGCGTTTGTGTAACTACAAATAAAAGAATCACATTGTCATTAATCTGATCTTGTTGCATGGAAAAAATTTAGTTGAGAAAAAACGGTTTTTTTCCAATGTGGGTAGCCTGATAGTTACTTCGTCTGGGAGGGATTTTATCCAAATTTTATTGGTTTCTTATACTTTTAAGAATATCGTTGTGTTCTATGCAGATTGTGTGTGTTATTAATCCTACGTGTTAGTAAGTAGTGGTAAGTTTTAGTTAGTTTTGTGTTCGTTTGGGAGGGGCCAACATGGTCCCTCCACCCCCTCCCCTGCCTCCTGTCCCTCCAGACGCCATGGACGACTTCACAGAGGCCCTCGATCTGCACTCCATATCTAATGAGTCTATTGTGGCAACAAAGCGCCGTCTTCCGGAGGTCGAGGCCGGTATCGCTGCCAAAAGACGAGATGTTGGAGAACCTATTGCCTCCAATCAAAATTTGTACCTTCATCCAATACTTGTCATTGGCATCAAGGCATATTCTAGCACAGATAAAGGTCCCTTCATTATTCATATTTCACGCTCAGTATCAGATCACTCTACAGAGACTATAATCTGCCCTATCCAGTTTGGTCAATTTCTCGCGCAAAATAATATTTCTAATATTCTTCGTGATGGAGTTAAAAAAGTAGGTAGAAATAAGATTTCTATCCAGTTCCGGTCTGCCATTGATGCCAACAAGTTCTTGGACAATCCCATCTTAGATCGTAACTCGTACCAAGCCACAATCCCTACATATAACATCACCAAAATGGGACTAGTTCGTGGTGTACCGACGGACATCTCTATGGATGAGTTCGTAGAGTCGCTGGTTCTTCCCGAAGGGTGTGGTGAAGTTATTAAAGCTCGCCTATTAAGTAGGAAAGTCGTTAGCGATGGCGTAGCTTCCTGGATTCCCACGCAAACTGTGGTTCTAACCTTTCAGGGCCAATTTCTTCCTGCAGTGCTATTCTCTAAGGACCACAGCCTTGCGCGCAGCGCTGCGCTCGTCGACGAGCTCGCAAAATGCTGCTTTGGATTTATATTTTATTTTATTTTAATTTTGATTTTAATTTATGATTTAGATTTAGATTTAGATTTAGATTTAGATTTAGATTTAGATTTAGATTTAGATTTAGATTTAGATTTAGATTTAGATTTAGATTTAGATTTAGATTTAGATTTAGATTTAGATTTAGATTTAGATTTAGATTTAGATTTAGATTTAGATTTAGATTTAGATTTAGATTTAGATTTAGATTTAGATTTAGATTTAGATTTAGATTTAGATTTAGATTTAGATTTAGATTTAGATTTAGATTAGATTTTTGATTGATCATGAAATCTAAATCTAAATCTAAATCTAAATCTAAATCTAAATCTAAATCTAAATCTAAATCTAAATCTAAATCTAAATCTAAATCTTAATCATAAATTAAAATCAAAATTAAAATAAAATAAAATATAAATCCAAAGCAGCATTTTGCGAGCTCGTCGACGAGCGCAGCGCTGCGCGCAAGGCTGTGGTCCTTAGAGAATAGCACTGCTGACCGTGTTTTCTCATTTTACACTTCCCTTCCTGTAGAATTGTATCAATTCCCCATCATCCAATGTAACAACTGTTGCAGATTTGGTCATATTAAGTCCAAATGTCGCTCCAAGCCGCGTTGTTTCCGGTGCAAGGATGCCCATAGGGGTGCTGAGTGCAGTGTCCCTGAATCGCAGGCGTCCTGCATTCACTGCTCGGGTGGTCACTTTGCTACTAGTAAAGATTGCCCTGAACAAAATAGACAAAAATCTATCAAAATGTTAATGGCCAAAGAGAATATATCTTATGCTGAAGCTTCCATTCATTTTCCCCCATCCTCTAAACCATTTTCTGAAATTGTCCAATCGTCCGCTCCCTCTAGCGACCTCCTCTTTCTTCTTTCTCTCAAAATCGAACGCCCTCTTCCCTTCATTCCCGGTCGTATAAAAAAACTTCATTTTCAGTCCCTCGTCCAAGACCTGCTCTAAGCCCTTCTTATGATAGAGTGGCCCATCAGGTGTTAGTTGCTGATGAACCCTCCTCCCTCCCTAATGGCTGTGCGTTCCTGTCTCAGACTCCCTCTCCTTCTGTATCTCAGGATAACTCTATTCTTCAACATTTATTATTATTATTCTCTTTATGACTCTTAAAATACATATAAATTATATTTTTAAATACATTCTATATAAAAAAAAAAAACAAATATATTTAAAAATATAAAAAATAGTGGCCCACCGGCATCGGGTACAGGGACCAAGCTACCGGTGGTTAGGGCTCCAGGGAGAGGAACCTCCTCACAATACGTGCCGTGTCGAGGAGCACTGCCTTCTGCATCAAGCCCTTGACCCAACTGCCTAACGCGAGCCTCTGGAGATGTTGATCGAGGCTCTTGGCAATCAGTCCGTGAACCGATACGACTATCGGAACAATAATTGCTGAATCCACATCCCACATGTCGACAATCTCGTGAGCCAAGTCCAAATATTTTATTTGTTTGTCTTTTTCGGCTTTCACGAGATTGTCATCATGGGGGATGGTGATGTCAACAATTATTGCGAGACGCTCTGATCGATCAATCACCACTATATCAGGCTTATTGGCTACAATAGTCCTGTCAGTGACGATTGATCGATCCCAGTACAACGTGACACGACCATTATCAAGAACTGGGTCGGGCACATACCTGTAATACGGTACCTCCGAATCTACAAGATCGTATTTCAGAGCAAGTTGTTGATGAACGATTCTGGCCACTTGGTTGTGTCTATGTAAATACTCTCCGTTAGCAAGACGAGAACAACCAGAGATAATATGTCTTAGGGATTCTCCGGGACGGTGACACGCCCGACATATGTCAATCGTGCCGTCCTTAAGGATATACCTCCGATAATTATTCGTCATGACAACTTCATCTGTAATTGCACAGACAAAACCTTCGGTTTCTCCAAAGAGATCACCGAAGCGTAGCCAGAACACTGATGCTTTTATATCTACGTCGGGCCCATTTAAGGCCCGATAAAAACGTCCATGCAGCTCTTTGCTCTTCCATATTTCCTTGCGATCAGCGATGCTAAGTATTACCGGTTTGTGCCAGTTCTCTTTAGCCAGAGCTAGAGGGGTCAGTCCGTTGTCTATTGCCACTACATCTCGGTGCACACCCACGTGAACGTTTAGGAAATATTCCCTAAGGTTCCATATCTCACGGTTGTGGAGAGTCTTGGCGTTTAAAAAACCACGACCCCCACACTTCCGTGGGATATACAACCTCATTACTGAAGAGCGTGGGTGGTGCATACGATTTGCAGTTAGCAACGTACGGACTTTCCTATCCAGGGCATCTAATTCGGTCTGAGTCCATCTTAGTATGCCAAAGGAGTATACTAAGACTGGCATGACCCAGCCGTTGTAGGCTCGCACCTTGTTACCGCCCGATAAAAGACTCTGAAGTACTTTTTTCAGGCGCCCAAAGAAACGATCCCGCAACGTCTGTTTCATGGCAGCCTCAGTAATACCTAGCGCTTGTGACATACCAAGATATTTATAGGTTTCAGTTGCCGAGAGAGATTTCAGTTGTGTAGAATCTGAAAGTTCAATTCTTTCAGATTCCACAACCCCACCCTTCTTAACATGCATGACTGCACATTTGTCTACACCAAACTCCATTCTGATAGAATTACTAAAGGTTTCAGTTACCTTAAGTAATTCTACCAGCTGGGAGTCGGTGGGGGCAAATAATTTCAAGTCATCCATGTAAAGAAGATGGGATATAACTTGACCTCCTCTCCGCAACTGATAGCCTAGTCCTGAATTCTCCAGTATTGTACTGAGAGGATTCAGTGCTAGGCAAAACCATAACGGACTCAGGCTATCACCCTGGAATATACCCCTCTCGATCTTTATCGGTACACCATCCCCAAGGACCTGACCACACCCTGGAGAAAGAAGAACCGTCCTCCATTGCCCCATACATTCCTTTAAGAAGGTGCATAGAGTTGTATCAATTTTATACAACTCCAGCACCCTCAACAGCCATGTATGTGGCACGGAATCGTAGGCTTTCTTGTAGTCAATCCAGCATGTCGTCAGATTCTTTCGGTTACGGCGGACCTGTTGGCTAATGGCTATGTCAAAAATAAGGAGCTCCTTCGTACCACGTGCCCCACTTCTACATCCATTCTGAGAGATAGACATTATAGAGTTATTCTCTATGTGAGCTGACAATTTAGCTGTCAGAATGGATGTAAGAAGTTTATATATTGTTGGTAAACAGGTTATTGGTCTATAATTTTTGGGGTCCGTGGTACTACCTGATTTGTAGAGTAGGTGGGTTATGCCTTTTTTTTTTTTTTTTTTTATCGTGCGGAAATCCCTTCGGATACCCCCCCGCGTGCCAGCGGGGGCGGTTATGTCGGGCATAAAAGCTGGGAGCGATCCTGATTCGAGTGATGACTGGAACTGTGATGCCAAACAGGCATGTGAGCTGTGGAGCCATTTTAGCCAGAAATTGTGCAGTCCGTCCGGTCCCGCTGATTTCCAGTTTGATAACGAACGGACTGCACTGGCGACATCATTTTCACTAATAACTATTGGCTCCATTGCTTGTATTGACTCACATGACTGCCTGACATCCCGTATCCATTCACCCTCTGTATGACTAACTGGCACCGACCAAATGCTACGCCAGAATGAACTAGTGTCTTTAGCATTGGGTCGGCACATATTAGCCACATCTGAATTAGGTTGCTCCCATCTTCTATAAACCCACCTCTCATCTTTTTGGAACGAACGATTCAAGGTGTATCTATCCACTCTCTTCTTGTAACGTCGTATTTATTATTATTATTATTTAGAATCTTTAATAAATATTATCTCCGTTTCAAATCCTAATTTACCGTCCAACATTGCCTCAAAACTGTCTCAATTACTTTCCTTACTTAGTTCTTATGGTCCAAGTGTCCGCCCTCCAGTGGAATACTAAGAGCATCTCACGTAGAAAACCTGACCTCGTTCATCTCATGAATAAATTTCATCCGTCTGTCATTGCCATTTCGGAGACATGGCTGGTGCCTGGATCCCGTTTTAGGATACCCGGTTACTCCTGTCTGCGGGATGATAGGGTAGATGGATATGCTGGTAGCGCTTTACTTGTTAAGCGTTCTCTTCCATTTTCCCAAGTCCCTCTCCCCTCTTTCCCCCCTGAAATTAATGTTGTTGCTGTTAGAGCTTTCAACATTACTTTCCTCTCTATATATATTCCCCACCCACACTCCAACTTGATTCCCGACATTCTGTGTGTCATCTCTTCCGTTCCTCCGCCGATCATCCTCATGGGTGACTTTAATGCTCACCATTGTTCGTGGGGTTCTTATAAAAATGACACTTTTGCTCTCTCCCTTCTCGAAATATTCGATGACGCAAATCTTTGTGTCATTAACAATAACTGTCCGACTCGCAGAGTTCTTCCTTCCCAAAACCCTAATGATGCCGTAAACCTTACTGTTTGCTCAGCTTCCCTATCCTCTATTCTTTCCTGGAACATTTTGTCCAATTCTCATGGTAGTGACCATTTTCCTATTGTAATTTCCATTGCTGTGAGTGCAGTCCCTCCTTGTAACTTTTCCCCATCCCTGAAATATCACCTTTCAAATGTTGACTGGTCCTCCTATGCATCATCTCTGGATATCAAACTTCAGTCCTTGCTTGCTTTAGGCAGTGATAATGTTCTGGTTACCTACAAAGACTTTGTAAGTATAGTCACTGAGACTGCTGATGAGCAGTTCCCACATAAGAAACCTGCTAAATTTAGAGTTTCCACTCCTTGGTGGGACTCAGAATGCTCTGTCGCTGTGAGAGACAGGAAAGAGGCAGAAAAGAATTATAACAACTCCATGACACTCGAAAACTTTTTGCTTTACAAAAAGAAAGCTGCCATTGCAACAAAGACTTTTTCCAAAAAGAAGAAGGAAGGGTGGCTTCGCTTTTGCGAAAATTTAGCCCCAAGAACTCCTTCTTCCTTAGTTTGGAAGCAAATAAAAAGGTATAGGGGATCACTCAACGTTATGAATATTCCATGTAATGATCCTTCATCTTGGGTCGAATCATTTTCTAGTAATTTGGCCCCCCCTTTTCTTCCATATGTGGATTGCTTTCCATCCCCCCCTAAACCTCTCCCTAGCTCCAATTCACTAGACCTTTCATTTAATCTTTCAGAACTGCACCTGGCGTTAGATGGGTTAGTGGATTCTTCTCCTGGTCCTGATGGCATCCCTTACTCCTTCATCCAACATTCCTCTGATAATTGTAAACAATTGTTTTTAAATTTTATAAATGCCTTTTTTGAGGATGGGTTTGTTCCCGAATCTTGGAAACTTCAAACCATCATTCCGATCTTAAAGCCCGCCAAGGATCCTTCTGACTCAAAAAGCTACAGACCTATTGCTTTATCGTCAGTCTTATGCAAAATCACCGAGCATATGATAAAGCACCGTCTTGAGTGGTTTGTTGAAAGTAAGAACTTGTTGGCTAAATCTCAGTTCGGATTTAGAAAAGGTGTGAGCACAATGGACAGTTTAAGCCAAATAACAACGGACATTCGGTTATCTTTTTTGAAAAAGGAGTATTTAGTTGGAGTTTTCCTTGACATTTCCTCGGCATATGACAACGTGTTACTTCCGGTGCTCAGAAACAAACTTATTCACCAGCTGGGCCTACCTGAGAAGCTGGTTCGTTTCATTTGTAACTTTTTTTCTGAACGCACTATTTCCATCAAAGTTCAAAATTCCCTTCTCCCTCCCCGTACAGTTTGGAAAGGCCTACCTCAGGGCTCAGTATTAAGCCCTCTACTATACAGTCTATATACTTATGACCTTGAACAAACGGTTGAACCATTTTGCCAAATTCTGCAGTATGCAGATGATTTGGCTCTTTATGTTCCCGAGAAGTCTATAAGTGAGGCGGAATCGCGATTGAATTCGGCTCTTGGCTACCTTTCTGACTGGCTCCTCCAACATGGCCTATCCTTATCTGCCTCCAAAAGTTCTGCTGTTGTATTTACAAAGAAAAAGTCTGTCCCATCCCTTCTTATTAGAATTAATTCTGATTGTATCCCTCAAAATAATAAAGTGAAATTCCTTGGTGTTTGGCTGGATACTAGGCTATCAGGTGTTCATTACACAGACTATGTGGTACAAAAATGTGAGAGAAACATTAATGTGCTGCGCTCCTTGTCTGGTGTTTGGTGGGGAGCGCACCCCGTTACTCAAAAGCTTCTCTACAATGCCATCATCCGTTGCCACATGGACTATGGCATGTTTCTTTTGGACCCCATAAATATCTCTGGTCTCCAAAAACTCGACAAAATCCAAGCCAAATGTCTCCGAATAATTCTAGGAGCTATGAAATCGTCACCAATTAACGCCATGCAGGTCGAGTGTGGCGATCCTCCTCTCTCTCTTCGCAGACAGTTTTTAGCTAATCGTTTCTTTCTTAAATTGATACAAAATTCTAACCATCCTCTGCTTCGAAAATTAGAAGCTCTATCCACCTTGTACAGTCCCCACAGGACTGTTCAAGGTTCACGCAATACTCTGCCATGCCTCCTCCGTGCTTACCTCCAGTTCACCCACCTTCCCAACCCATTTTATCAAAGTCCTCTACTTCCTCTTTATTCTGTCTCCTTCAATTCCCTACTATTCCAGCCCAATGTCGTACTGAATTTTGGTATTGGTAAAGGTCCAGGGAGGAGTCAAATAGTGAATTTGCCCACCGGTTTCAATCGAAATTCAAAGACTGGACTGCCTTTTTCACGGATGCGTCAAAAGTTTCTAATGACAGTCCAGTAGGCTCAGCGGTGTGGATTCCTTCTACCCGTATTATTTTAAATTTTAAGTTACCATCTGCTACCTCTGTATTTACAGGGGAAGCCTTTGCTATTTTAGAAGCCATCCGTTTCATTAAATCTCACAATTTAAATAACTCTGTAATTTTTTCTGACTCACAGAGTTGCCTTCAGGCTATCTTATCTAACCCCTTTAGATCTAAATCTAGATTTCCCATTATCCTTCAGATAAGGGAAGAACTCTGGCTATGTCACAGTCTTGGAATTAACACCGTTCTATCTTGGATTCCTGGCCATTCGGGAATCACTGGGAATGAATATGTGGATACTTGTGCTAGACAAGCTATTCAAATTGGGTCTGAGCATCGTCAAATTTACGTCCATGACCTTATTGTCACTCTTAATCCAGCTTTATATAGTTCGTGGTGTATTTCCAAGACGGTGAAAGGCAAATACTATGGTGATATTCAACCCGACATCCCCTCCAAGCCCTGGTTCTCCAAATTCCAGACAGACAAGGTGACGACCTCCATTATTTGCCGCCTGCGTTTGAACCACTGTTGCACCCCAGTATTTTTGTCCAAACTTAGGATAAGGAATTCTTCTCTCTGTGAGTGTGGTCTGGATGATGGTACGGCGGATCATTTGTTCTTCAGTTGTCCTAGAATGCTCTATTCTCTATATGATGTGCTCCCTCCTCACGTCCCTCGTCCTAGCTCCATCAAACTTCTACTATCCCTTGTGTACACTCCCCTAGTTTATATTTTATGTAAATTTATTAAAACTAACAAGTTAAAATTGTAAATATGTATTTTTTATTTCTAAGTGTAGTCTTATAATATGTTTGTGTTATTTGTTTGTGTATGTAATATGTGTATAAATATGTTTGTATTTGTAGCTGTAGATCACACTTCAACTCTGCTTGAGAACCAAGTTTATTGATTCTTTTTTTTGACCGTACAATTTCATTCAACATTACAATCTCTCAGTTCACAACACTCTGACATTGGCAAGTTGTGGCATCACACAGAAGCCATCAATCAAGAATTGAATTGAATTATAAGAATCAAACAAAATTACATTGTTTCATTACTATTTACACGATTGCACTGATTGCAGTACGATTTAATAGTGGCAACGAGAATTGGTGAAGTTCTGCAGTGAATCATGGCTAAAGTGCCACCTAATTTCATTGAATTTTATGATACTAAAAACAAGTTTAAAAGATGGGTGCAGAGGTTTGAAAGTGCCTTAACTATTTACGACATCAAGGAGGAAAGAGATAAGAACTCCTATCTTCTTCATTACATCGGTGCAGATCTATACGAGACTTTATGTGACTTAGTCTCGCCAGCGGAACCAAGCTCAAATTCGTTTAATCAAAATGTTGAAATCCTTATTAAGCACTTAGATCCAGACCCGTTGGAGATTGCGGAATACTTTAAATATCATCACCGTTGAAATAACAGACAAAACCTTTAAGTAATACAAGGTTTTATTATGCTTAAAAATGCGATAAATTATGACAATGATAAACTGACATTAATTAATAAGAGGAAATGTTTCATAGAGACCGAAGAAGTAAAGAGTTTATATCATTCTCCCGCGCTAGTCTGTAACATAATCAGTTAAAAATGTTGGTGGTCTGCGCACGCGATTGGATTTACGAATTATCTCCGGTGGCGGAGATAGCGGCGGTCGTTCTTGTGACACTCGCTCTTCACTTTGGTCAGAAACCGGCTCTTCTGCCTCTGTAGACGAAGAAGGTGTCATGTTACGGTTCTCAGTTACCGATGATGTAGGTGGTATAACAAAAGAATCAGTTTCAGTTTCCTGGCGAGCTATGTCATCTGGTCCCAGCGGCGCTAGATAACGATTTGACACTGTAGTCTCTCTCCCATCGGGATATCTGACATAGGAGTAATCTGGATTACTATGTAACAGTTCCACTTCCTCAACAATTGGTTCATATTTGTTACTCCTGTTTAACTTCTTCAGTAATACTTGGCCGGAATTCGTAAGCCAAGTTGGAATAGAAATCCCGTTAGTAGATCTCCGTGGGTGTCTAAACATTCGTTCATGCGGTGTGAAATTAGTAGCGGTGCAAAGTAAGGAGCGAATAGAATGCAAGGCTTGCGGCAAAACTTGCTCCCAGTTCTCGACTGATAAGTTTTTAGTTTTCAGTGCCAAAAGTATTGTTTTCCAGAGCGTAGAATTAAATTTCTCCACTTGCCCATTGCCTTGTGGATTGTAGGCTGTAGTTCGGCTTGTGGCGATACCTCTTTCATAAAGAAATCTTTGCACCTCAGCAGAAATAAAAGCTGTGCCACGATCCGTATGAATATACGATGGAAAACCAAATATCATGAATAAATTGTTGAGATGTTTGACCACTGTTTTTGAGCTGACGTCTGAGCATGGAAAAGCGAATGGAAATCGAGAAAATTCGTCAATTACAGTTAAAATGAATCTGTTGGCTGTATTAGTTGGAACTGGGCCTTTAAAATCGATGCTCAAGCGTTCAAAGGGTGCCGTTGCTTTGATTAGTCTTTTATGTTCATCGCTGGTATTTCGTACGTATCTCGGCTTTATTTCTGAACATGTCCGACAAGAGCTTGTCATATTTCGGACATCTTCAAGGGAATATGGTAGATTTTTAGAGCGTATCCAATGGTACATACGTGAAACACCGGGATGGCAAAGAGCTTCATGAAGTGATATAAGTTTGGCAGTGCGTGATTCTGTAGATGCACAAACTCTAGATAGAGCATCAGCAGCGTAGTTTTCTTTGCCGGGTCTATACTTTTTTAATTTTGCTTGAGTGTTTCATATTAAACATAAAAGCAACCGAGCGTTGATCGGTGACCAAGCGAAATTGCTTACCAATAAGGTAATGTCGCCATTTCTTTAGTGATTCTACAATAGCGTAAGCTTCCTTCTCTATAGCAGAATGATTTTGTTCGGTTGGGTTTAAGGTTCTTGAAAAGAATGCTACAGGCCTGTAGTCTTGCGTTAGTACTGCTGCGATTGAATGGTCTGATGCATCAGTCTCGACACTAAAAGGCACATTTTCATCAATAGCATGAATTGAAGATTTAGCAATATCGTTTTTTAGACTCTCAAAGCATCGATGTTGCTTATTTGTAAGGGGGAAAGATGTTGTCCTAGCAAGTGAGTGTATACGTTCTGAAAAATTAGGAATCCATTTAGAATAGTGAGCGAACATACCGAGTGTACGTCTGAGTGTCGTTATGTCTTGTGGTGGTGGTAAGTCAATAAGTGGCTTGAGGCGCTCAGAGTCAGGTTTGATAATGTGGTTGTGAATGTTGTAGCCAAGAATATTAATAGAATCTTGAGAAAATTTACATTTTTGCATACTCAATGTCAGACCGTACTTTTTGGCCGAAGTCATAAAGCGCTCTAAGTTTTGGTCGTGTTCTTCACGATTAAGGCCACAAATGGTGATATCATCAAGATACGCGTACGTCTTTTGAAGTTTTTCTTTTCTGATTATCCAATCGATAGTTCGTTGAAAACTTGAGACGCCATTTGTCACTCCAAAAGGTATGCGTCTAAACTGATACAAATTACCCGTAGCTTCAAAGGCAGTATACTTTCTTTCTTCGGGTAAAATTGGAACTTGATGGTAAGCGCTTTTCAAATCTATTAAGCTGAACATTGAGTTTTTGGCTACTTTAGCGACTAAGTCCTCTATGTTGGGTAGTGGATATGCGTCAAGCTCAGTATAACGGTTGATTGTTTGCGAATAATCAATTACAAGCCGTTTCCTATGCGTTTCATTTTTCGTTATAAGGACCTGGGCTCTCCACGGTGATTTACTCTCCTCAATCACACCTTCCGCTAAAAGTTTGTCAATCTCTTCATTAATAAATTTGGTATCTTCATCGCTGTGTTTCCTGGATTTTACAGCAATAGGTCTGCATTTAGGAGAGACGTTTGCAAAAAGTGGTACGGCCGGCACAGTTGCTGCATTTACATTACACACGTGAAATGACTTCTTTGGCCCACCAAATGAGAATTTTAGTGACTCATGTTCACTGAGAATGTCATGACCGATTATTATATCGGCGCAAAGGTTTTTGACAATAAGGAAATTCACATTTTCGTATTTGTGATCTCCAATGTAAATTGTCTGAAAAATTTGGCCTTCTACTTGTGAAACATGGTTAAGTGAGGCCATTGAAATAGTTTGATAGCTAGGCTTTATTTTAAGTCCACAGAGTTTGGAGAAGCTGTCATTGATAAAAGAAACAGAACTTCCTGTGTCTAAGAGCGCTTCTGCTCTTATACCTTTGATGTACGCAGGCACGGTAGCTTTTCTTAGGGACGAAGGTGATGCTGCTATAACAATACATCCTGAATCATCCTTGTCTGTTGTAACTGAATTTGCTATTCTGGATGAGCTTCTACAAACCGAAGCAAAATGTCCCTTTTTGTTGCAAATTTGACAGACTCCATCAAACGCAGGACAGTTTCTCCGAAGATGTACTTGCCCTCCGCAGAAAAAGCATTTTCTTCGACGAGTAGCAGCAGAGAAACTCTCATTTTGCTCATTTTTTTTAATAGTGAAATTGGAGGCAACCTGAGCCGAGCCGGTTTCCTTTTGAGCTGCGTTCACTGGCAGATTATTGAAGCTATTGGAATGGGCCTCGGCTGTTTCTAAGGAAAGTGCTTGATTGTAAGCTTCATCGAGTGTCAAAGTAAGATTTTCTAAAAGTCGTTGCCTATATTTATTCGATAAGATACCTGATATAAAGGCATCACGTATACAGTCGTTTCTGTTTGTTTCAGCGTCGACGGTAGTGAAGCCACAGTCTTTAGATAGTTGTTTCAAAGCTTGTAAATAGGTATCTATAGTTTCATCGGAACGTTGTTTTCGCGATGCGAGCATGTGTCGTGCAAATATAATATTTTTGGGTTTCACAAACAGCTTCTCTAGTTTAATAATCGCTTCGTCATACTTATGAGTTTCACTTATGTAAGCGTATACGTTACGAGAGATATGGTTTACTAAAATTTGATACTTTACTTCATCCCATTGATCTTTAGTCGTCTGTGCGTCTTCCGCTGATGACGAAAGAGCGGTCACCTTTTTCTGACTGGATAAGAAGTATTCAAATGATTTACGCCAATGCTCCCATGTTTTGGATGCAGTAGAATCCGACGGGTCGGCATCAAACCTTTCTGGCCTTAGATATTTGTCCATGATTATTTAAGCAAAATAAATTGAAATAACAGACAAAACCTTTAAGTAATACAAGGTTTTATTATGCTTAAAAATGCGATAAATTATGACAATGATAAACTGACATTAATTAATAAGAGGAAATGTTTCATAGAGACCGAAGAAGTAAAGAGTTTATATCAACCGTCACCAAAGGTGAATCGATTAAGGAATATTTAGCGGCGCTGAGGAAAATGGCCTCGACCTGCAATTTTGGTACTTTTCTGGATACAGCCTTGAGAAATCAGTTCGTGTGTGGTGTCAGATCACAAAAAATACGTGACAGGCTTCTTGAGTCACAGACAAGCAGTGAGGGTTGCCACAGGCATAGAAAGTGCTCAAGCAGAGGGAACACAAACAATTGAGAGAGACGTACAGGCAGTATACATAAACAAAAAGAAACCCTCATCTGCTCCACCATCACAAACAAAGCCAGGCATCAATTACAACGCAGGGTTGTTGGAGAAATCTGGGCCAGCAACATCATCAAACATTGTTTGTTTCAGATGTGGTGGAAACCATTATGCTAACAAATGCATTATGATGAACACTAAATGTAATTTCTGCCAGAAAACAGGACATCTTAGAAAGATGTGCCTTCGATTAAAAAGAGTTAATGCTGTGGATGTAACTAATCAAGGGGATTATAATACAGAGGAGGTGGTATTTGTTAATAATTGCAACGTAAATGCAAATACATACAAGTTTTGGATAAAAGTAAAAATCAATGGGTCCGAAGTGTCAATGGAATTTGACAGTGGGTCAGCAGTGTCCATAATGAACCTGGGAGACTATAGAGAAATTTGTGATAAGGAATTGGTTTCTACAAAAACTAAACTATGTACTTATTCTAATCAATTTTTAAATGTTTTAGGTGTCGCTAACGTAACAGCTGCCATTGGAAAGGAGAGTAGAAGTGTCAAGTTATACATCATATCGGGGAACCAGCACCCACTCCTGGGAAGAGAATGGATCAATAATTTTAATGCATTTTGTGGCTTCAGGGATTGCATAGCACAGGTTAATCAAGTATCTCCAGGTATTGTGTCGCATGCCCATTCTTTGCCAAAATTATTTAAAAAGTACAGTACATTGTTTGATGACAAAAGCGTAGGTAAAATTAAAGGGGACCCAGTTGCATTGCACTTAAAAGAAAATGCCAAACCTATTTTCTATAGGGCTAGCAGTGCCTTTTGCATTGAAGGAGAGAGTTGAAATGGAAATTGATAATTTGGTAAGGGAAGGGGTTTTGATCAAAGTTGATTACAGTGAATATGCCACTCCAGTGGTACCAGTAGTGAAAGCGAACGGCAAAATCAGGCTTTGTGGAGATTACAAGATAACTCTAAATAAAAATTTACTAGTAGATGAACATCCTTTACCAACTTCAGAAGAGTTATTTAATGGTTTGGCTGGTGGTGACAAATTTTCTAAAATTGACCTTCGAAATGCTTACTTAAATTGGGAAGTTAGAGAAGATCAACATTTGCTTACACTTAATACCCACAAAGGGCTTTACAGATGTACACGATTAATGTTTGGTCTTAACTGTGCTCCAGCGAAATGGCAAAGGAAAATTGAGAATATACTAAAAGGCATACCGGGGGTACATTGCTTCATTGATGATATCCGCATATCAGCTCCAAATGATGAGGAACATCTTGATAGGCTGGAACAAGTTTTTGCTAGGCTTTCTGAATTTGGGTTGAAAGTTAATTTAGAGAAATCAGAGTTCATGAAAGATATGATTGAATATTGTGGGTACAAAATCAGTAGAGATGCAATCCATAAGTCAGACAGTAAAATAAGAGCTGTAGTTGGCGCTCTTCAACCTTTAAATATCTCAGAACTGCAAGCCCTCTTAGGTTTAGTTAATTACTATGGCAGGTTTTTACCAAATTTAAGTGATATATTAGAACCATTGCATGAATTGTTAAGAAAGGAAACTAATTGAGTTTGGTCTGCTGATTGTGAAAAGGCACTATCGGTGATAAAGAAGCAAATGCTTTCAGACATGGTACTCGCTCATTACACACCAAACTTACCTTTAATTTTGGCTACAGATGCTTCTTCTACGGGGGTGGGAGCTGTACTTTCACACATTATGCCGGATGGTACAGAACGCCCTATTCAATACGCTTCTCAGACTTTAAATGTTACACAAAGGAAATGGGCACAGATTGATAAAGAGGCTTATGCAATAGTGTTTGGCGTGAAACGTTTTTTTCAATACCTATATGGGAGATTTATCCTTTACACAGACCATAAACCGCTTGCTCAAATTTTCTGACCATCTAAAGCCTTACCTCATTTTTCTGCTACACGCATGCAACACTATGCTATTTTTTTTACAAGGGTTCCAGTACGATATTAAATACAAAAACACCAAGAGTAATGCAAATGCAGATGTCTTCTCGCGGTTGCCCATAGCGGAAGAAGTGCCATCGACAACGCTCGAGGAGGCAGATGTTGTTCAAGTCAGTATGATTACTGTTCTGCCCGTGACGGTCACTGACATTGCTGCCGCTACACTTCATGACATTACGCTTAAGCCATTGTTGGGGGCGTTACGAACTGGGAAGATGGTGCCTCTTAATGACAGGTTCGGTATTGACCAAATAGAGTTTTCCTTGCAAAATGATTGCTTAATGAGAGGGAGCCGCGTTGTTGTGCCTATATGCTTGAGAAGCAAGATATTAAAGGACCTGCATTCATGTCATTTCGGAGCTACTAGGATGTTGGCTTTGGCTAGGAGCTACTGCTGGTGGCCTGGGATGGACAAAGACATTAGGGAATTAGTAAAGAATTGCACGGAATGTTCCTTACATTTAAATTCACCGCCGTCGGTAGCGCCCAAACATACGTGGGAATACCCGTCGAAACCATTCGAAAGAGTGCACATTGATTTTGCCGGCAGATTCCATAATGTATATTTTCTATTACTAATTGACGCATTTTCAAAGTGGCCTGAAATACATATTTTAAATAGAATAAACACGGATTCTACAATTGAAGTAATAGACAAAATTTTTACAACATTCGGTAACCCAGATATTGTGATTTTAGTGATAATGGAACACAATTTGTTAATCCTAAATTTAATGAGTTTCTTAAAATGCGCGGAATCACACACAGGCGGTCAGCTCCGTACAACCCGGCTACAAATGGACAAGTAGAACGCTATGTTCAAACCTTTAAGAATAAATTACGCTGTCTCAGCACATTGGGGGATTCATTGGAAGCCAAGTTAAACCAAATTCTTTTTCAATATCGCATTACACCACACCCTGCTACAGGCAGATCTCCAAGTGACCTGGTTTTGTCCTACCAGCCTAATTCGCGGTTATCATTAATTTGTCCAAACAAGAGTACAGTGCTTCCCCGAAAGGATCCGGTTGGTCTAAGCAATAGTAAAGAGCCTTTCGAGGGAGAGGTGAAGGTGGCGCGTGTAAGAACACTAGTACCTGGGGATAGAGTGGTTGCTAGAAACTATACGAATGAGGGTCATTGGAAGCTGGGGGTGATTAATAAGGTTTTCGGGAAGCTACATTATTCTGTTAAACTTGACAATGGCATGCTGTGGCGTCGACACATTGATCAGATACGTAAAGTGGGCGGTAATATACCCATATCCGAGGAAAGTGCAAATGCACCCGTCGCTTGCGAGGAGAATAACGAACGACCGATTTCCAGTCTGACTCCTGCCTGTCATTCAAAATTAGACTCTTCTCCAGCTGAGCCGTGTTTGGACTCGAGTACGGTTGCTCAACCAGACTCTGAGCCAACGGTTGCTCAACCGGACTCTGATCCAAATATTGTTGCAAATTCTGAGGCCGAAGCGAACACCCCCACCGGTTCGGGCACCTCATGCTCAGAACAAGGTTTGCGCAGGAGTCAAAGAGTTAGGAAGCCAGTAGTTCGCCTTGATTTGTAATACTTAGATTTAAGTTTGGGTTATGTTTTATATTTTATGTTGATGTTTTCAATCTTTAAGTTAATTATGTTAGTAAATTAGTGAACTAAGTTGATATCGTCAGATTTACGTCCCGGGGGGTGAAACAGTCGCTTCTAAGTGAGGGAGGAACTGTTATAGTCTATGGTTACAGAACGAAGTGATCTTTGTCAATTGTCTCTGACGTAAAACTGACGTTCCCATTCTTTTTTTTACCGCGTTTTACGCGTGAGCGTTTGTGTAACTACAATTATAAGAATCAAACAAAATTACATTGTTTCATTACTATTTACACGATTACACTGATTGCAGTACGATTTAATATGATACAACCCAAAATACTTTGACAGACGAACCTGAACCTTCCACTTCTGCTTTAATTTTCATATAGTAGTAACTGATCCTCTACTTAGCGATAGTGATTAGATAGATGTTCATAAAAAAATACTTTATGCAAATTACTGTGATTTATAGTAACTATTCTGTGATTTATATTAAGTATTCTGTTATTTATATTAACTATTCTGTGATTTTATTTTGTCAATAGATAAGCATTTTACTTATTTTAATATAGAGTATTAAAAACGCACTGTTTTTCTAGGTTTGTGTTGATCGAGAAATACTGTAATTTGTATTGTGTAAGGCGAAATCTATTTGTTTTTTAAGCTTAGTAAGAAAAAATAAATAAAATGAACTTTTTTAAACAAGCTTTTATCAATAAATATTACACGAAGGTTTAGCTGATTTCAAAAACTTGTATCACGTATTCTTTAAAAAAAAAGACTCTCTGTTTTATATTTGAGCTACAAGCTTTGAAATCAGCACAATCCTTGCAAAAAAATATTATTTTCGTTTGAGTACAACTGATTATTTTAATGAAAGCCTGTTTTTAAAAAGTTTTTTACTAATTATCAAACTATTTATACTGTCGATTGATGGCACTTAGTGGACCTACAGTGCTGTGATAAAGGTAGAAAAATGAATGCAATTAAGGCTCTTGAAATAAATAAAAAAGAAAAAATAAATAGATTGATCAAAACTGACCGAAACGTTATATTAAATCAAAAGTTAGATTTAAATCGTTCACCGCTACACAATACAATAGATAATGACATCTACATATTTATTAATGTAATTCAATTTGGACATATAATAATTTTGACATGTTATTCAATTTTGACATTTAATAATTTTGACATATTTATTTCCTGATATTTACTAATTTGACATTTGTAATTCTAATTTAATGAATTTTGTGTTTCTGTATGTATCGGTATTTTTTAAATTTAAAATTTTCTCCCAAAATTTATGCATTCTTTCCATCTACCGACATTATAAACCATTATAAACATTGTTTTGAAAGCTCTTACATCTGAGTTTCACTATACTTGGTGACTGTAATAAATAGATAAAAATAAAAAAAATCCTTTGAGAATTCCGTAAGCCATAAAATAAAAATAAAAATCATGAAAAAAATTCTCGTACCTTTTTTTTTTTTTTTTTTTTTTTCGTGCGTGCCGTCTCGGGTCTTAAGACGCCGGGTGTAAGGTTACCCATAGAGCATATCCCTCGCACCCCGACTGACCCTGGGCCATCTCCGGTTTCGAGATGGCCCCCTCACTTGCTCTCCACTGTGCCATCTGCTAATCAGAGGGACACGTGGAAACCTTCCGAACAGCCCTCAACAGGGCCGTCCTCGCCTCGGTCGGAGTTGGCCGTAGGCGGCAGCGTCTCTCCCGCCATAGGAGAGAGGCGCTGCCGTCTCCGTTGCCTAGGGTGCACCGCGTGGAGGTCCCCAACCAAGCACCCCAATGTTCTCGTACCTCAGCACGTTTTGTTAACGGGTTTAAATAAACAAATCTCACAATAACAGTCAATTTTATTGTTCTTGGTGTGAAACATCAGGTGTCCAATCTAGAATTATAGAGTAATATTTAGATTGCTTCAAAACATCAATTATAGTCGTTTTAATTTTTTCCGCAATTAAAGTAATCAATTCATTTTGAATGTTATGTCCAAGATAATGCGGCAAGCGATGCTGAGATCTTTGAATACGAGCAATATGTTCTGATAGTCCATTATCAAAAAAGATATACTCTCTACACTCTACCAACTTTAAAAAATTACCGTTATTTGTGTCAAACAACTTCTCAGTTGTGCCCCTCAAGTGTCGTCCCAGGCCTTCCAGGACTTCACCGAAATGAAAGAAGCTCTTCAATATCTTCAGTTTATTGAAATAATTAAATAAGAATACAGACCGCCATGGTACAAGAAAAAGCGAGGCAAAAATGTAATTGTATCTCCATGACATCTGTCAAATAGGGTTGTACTGATAATACCGATACATACTCGTAACAGCCCCTAAAAGCTATATTTTGACCTGCCAATCTCGATTATCCTCTCCAACACTGCCGTCCACCTCTTTTTCTCGCGGTCTATTTCAGCTTGATAAAAAGAGTCTACTGTTTGTCCTTTCAATAAGTCCTTTTTTTGATCCAAATATTTTTTTAAAGAACATAAGTGCGCTGAACTTTTCTCATGTCGATCAATATTTCTCGACAAATGCCCCCAGCCTTTGATTTTTTGCACTTTGCATGGCGATTGAAAGCAGTGCTATTAATATTAAAAAGCTTACAGTGAAAACAAAATAGAGAATCAGTAGATGTGAAATAAATAAGCCAATCTCGATGGATAACTTCGCTGTTTCGTAACTTTTTACTGTAATATGTGTTCGAAAACGACCTATTGTTACTATCTGAAGGATAGATATTACTAGATAGAAGATATTACTATCTGAAGTTAGATTTTTTAATCTAAATTAGTCCACGTTCTGTTAAAAATATTCTTAAATTATCGGGTATTACTTGTGGCCAGAGAGCAGGATCATTCGCGACATTTTCACAAAATCGTGCATCTGGTTCTGTTGCTTATTGGTATACAACTAGTTCACTTAGAGTAGGTGAAGTACTGGTACTAGTGTGAGGTGGGTCTTCTGAAATAGAAGTTCTCTCTTCTAAAGTAGGTGTCTATTCTAACTGTCCGGCTGATGTTGACGAAGATATACTTACCTAAAAAAATCCATAAGTGAGTCAACAATTTGAGTAACCAAGTGTGGTATATAACCACGCAATAGTATTTTTAGACAACAACAAAAAAAATTTTATAAGTGTTTCGTTTTTTCCATAAAAACAGCGAATCAAAGACAAGAGAGTGAGACAAAATCACCCCGATGGGGATCGAACCCAGAATACATGACAAGTCACCCGACTTACGTCACTCATTTGCACCACCTTCAATTCACCAACTGAACTTACGGTCGAAAGAAAGAGTCAATCGGAGTAGTTAGCTTTTTAATTTTTTCTTCTTTCTCTAGTTTCCTTTTTCTGTTTTGGGCACCCGATGGTTTCTTTTTACCATCCCCTAAATCGGCCATCTGCAATCAAATATAGCAATTAGCATATAAATATTTCACTCACTTCAATGAAATTGAACAATATCAAGCCCAAGTAAAGTAGGTACCTATCATAAATTAAGAACTCACTAGTACTTATTGTGTGTTATTATGATGAATGATTACAAATACCACGATATGGCATTAATGGCATGAATTATGTAGGTTTATTTTTTATTAATTAATTAGTGGGTATATCGGTATTGTAACTATAATGTACTAATGTAACAGTAGTAATATCTCAATGATTGTAACCGTAACAAAAATAACTCTTTAAAAATAAAATTGACTTACCTGGACAGTATTCATTTTCGTTGTTTATGATTTAAGTACGCACTGAAAAAATTCCATCCATTTGCACATTATTTTTTTACAAAATCACAACACAATCAATTAATCGATATAGGTGGACCGTAACTGAATTTCCACTAGCTAGAATTTTTAGGGCTATCGCAAATATAATGAAAAATTAAGGATAAGAAATTGATTTCATATTTCTCTAAGGTTTCACAGCATTAAACAAAATCAAAGTTTAATTTTCATGCAATAAGATTCAATTCGTCTAATGACATCAATCAGTAACCGACACTCAGAGCCGCATCGCGAACTTACATTACAATTTACACCCTAATGACCTAATAATAGAGGCCATTTCACTTAAACTGCGGCCACCAGGCGGCTATTTCAAAGGGTCGCACCAAACGTCTTTGGAATGGAGATATTGCCGCGTGCGTGTTAAATAAATTTAATTGTTATTTATATCGATATATGAGCTATTTTACCTTGCATATCGTGAACGGTATGACACGTGCCGAAAGCTTTGATTATATAAATAAAATAAAAATTATTTAATCAAAGGCCGAAAGGCAAAAGTGACAATAATACAATGATAATTTAATATTGGTTGATGCCTATATTTTTACGCATGTAGGTGTTTATTTGACGTAAGTGTACGCAACGGGGGAAAGGAGTTAATATTGTACTTATGAGTTCAAGTTTAATTAAGGAAATATCGAAATGTTTAGAGCTCGGCCTGCGCCCCCTCGGGCTCCGCGCCCGTGTGTGGCCGCACCCTTGAACCCCCGGTTAAGACGGCCCTGGTCTCGGGCATGAAGGCTGCCTCGGATGTGAGAGTTACTTACACATCCTCACGCGTGACTCTACACATCCAGCGCAGTGTATTCACCTCCATGACGTAAGACTGCTCCTGCTTGAGTTGCTCTAGCAACGACCATGCTTCGCAGCCGTGTAAGAGGACAGGCCTAGTGATGGTTTTATAGGCCTTCGGCGTAACCGGCATTTTGGGGCCAAAAATGGCATCAGTTACCTCACCCCATTTAGCTCATGCAGATTTCAGTAATCGGAGTCTAGAAGTCACCAACTACCTCGAGTTTTGGCAATATTTTACAGCCTCTACCATATAGCGAGTGTTATGACGAACCCTTACAAGCCCACCCTCTTCTTTCCTATCCAAAACAATACGTGCAGGACTGAGGTGTGACCCTCATACGGTGGTAACGATTTCATCTAGGACCAAACTGTTCCAAATTTCCGTGCCCTACATAAAAAGTCTTAATAACCATAAGAACTGTAAAGAATATAAGAATTTTGGATTGGGTTGTTTTTCCTTCTCATCATGAAAGTTTTAGGCAAGGTGCGAGAGGGATAGAGAGCAAAACAGGTGTCAATGAACTCATCTTCAAAGCAAGCTGTAAGCTTCTTGGGCACGACACACATACACAAATCAAAATCACATCACCTACAAGTTGGGTTGGGAGTTGTGAGGATTTTTTTAATATTCAATCAGCTACATATCGATTATTTTGAAAAATATACTATAAGCAACTTGAAATTTAATGGCAAATTTGAAAAAGGAACCCTTCATACTCCTATTAATGCACCCAATTTAAATATTAATAGTACATGTTGATGCTCTTACTGTTATTGCAATTTAGTACGGTACTTCGAAATTTTCGATATTTTTATTGAACATTATATCCAAAGATCATATCTGTCATAATTTTTACAAAGGCCATCTGCCATCACAACACTACATAAACTAAATGACACGTCTTCTACCTGCCAGTCGTTCTTGTGTGGCGTGTAATGATTTTTCGTTCTAAATGTATTAAATTAAATACTTAACCATGGGTGGCCAAAAATTTGAATATGATGAAAGTGGATCTACATTCTTTTACTTTGTGTTGTCTTTCCTTGCCTTAATACTTGTACCTGCAACATTTTACTATTGGCCAAGAAAAAGGAAAGAAGGTAAAAAATCCATGTTTTGCTATACTTATGTACGCATTGCGCGTGATTTGAGAATAGTTGTGTTTATATGTTACAACTCATCTAAAAAGTGATTTAATGTGGTTACAAGAAGTAACTTAGGCAATTACCGTTATGTCAGAAACATGTCGATGTATAACTGCGCTTGTTTTCAAAACTCTTGGTTAACAATTAAGATAGAATACTTATTAAAATCTAATTCCTTTCTAGATCCAGCAAAACGAGCAGAACTATGTCAGTGTCCAAACTGTATAAACAAACAGGTTATAATAGAACAATCACAACCATACAAGGGTGTCAAAAATTTCTTTATAAAATTAGCGATCATATCAGGATGGGTGTTACTTGGATTCTTAGCATACAAAGTGTCACAGTTTGACTACGAAATGTCCAATTTTGACCCATATGATATATTAGGTTTACCTCCTGGTGCAACTCAAGCAGAAATAAAAAAATCATATCGCAAGCAATCACTTATTTTGCATCCTGATAAAGAAACTGGTGATGAAAAAGCCTTTATGAGGCTTACTAAGGCTTATCAGGTGAGTTGCTGTGTGAAAATTACAGCTAGAAAAATCTTTCCAGAAGAATGAAGTTAATTTACATAAGTAAAAATAATTCAAAAGTAGTGTTTGAAGATACCTTTTCTGACCTTAGTAAAATGGCTGAATGTATTTGGATAAAATTCGGAACCAAAGAAGCTTAGCTTAGCTTAATATAGGCATCATAGCAGCAACATTTAATACACATTTCTGTGGGCCTCAGCTACTATAACAAAATTTTTATTATCTACATAGATATTCTGCAATCCAAATGTTGTACAACTACAATCAAGTGATTTTGTATTGAAGTCATTCTAGAAATTTCTGCGACCTATATTTGATGAAAAGCAAAAGTCAATTGGAAATCAAGTTATTTTGCCCACCTAAATTGAATCATTTAGTTAACACGCAATTTTATTAAGACTGATGATAATGATGATGATTCCTCCAACCGGTTTTGGCCATGGCAACCACTTGACTGAACTCCTATTATTATTATTTCCAATGGGGACACTGGTGACCGGGCAGATGATCAACCTAATGTGAGTGTACTATTTTACCCATTTTCCCTGGTCTTCTCTTTTGGGAGGATGTGGGATATTCGGCAATTATGCCATTCCATCAAAACTACCTGATTCCTTGCAAAATATTACCTTCAGATCCACCAAGTCTTTTATGTACAGTGTGTCCGTCTCCATGGTCTCCCATCTTATCAACACATGGGACATTTGGCGAGCAGTTGGAAGCTGATCTAGTCTGTATACATGCACTCTGGGCATCTGGGATTGCTTTTCATGTGTCAGTGTCAGGTGTCCTGTTAACACTTCTATGATGAGCCTCATGCTTCCTCTGGAGAGTTTCATCACTTGGCTCATCCTTCTTTTGTCTGTGTCTTTGATGAAATTCTTCAGAAGATTTCCATCTACGGTTGGTCTCTACTACTGTGCTTTGGCTGATTACCCCCTTGGTTATTTCGTGGGCGATTGGTAACCTGGTCTTCGGGCCGACCTGGGTTTCATAAGCTCCTTACCTGGCCAGTTCATCCACTATTTTGTTTATTTTGTTGCCTGTGTTGCCCTCATGACTCAGTACCCAGGCAATCGTCACATCAACAGTTCTGCTTTCTAATGACTTTTTTGCAATCTTTGACAACGGCTGATGTTGTCTCTACTATGCCAAGTGTCTTCAAAGCTGCCTGGCTATCGCTATAAATGGTGACCTTCCCTATAGTTCAGTGGCATCCATAAAAGTGAAGATTTTTGCTTGGAAGGCACTTGCAAACTTTCCCAGGTGTATTGATCTATTTATCTCTAACCTATCTTTGCACTCCTAAAGCAAGGCGCTTGTGTGCTTAAAGATGGGTAATATAGCCGAACTTGGAAATAAGACTAAATAAATAAACCTAACTCACTATTCCCACCATAAACAGACTAGGGAAATATACATGTTCCGTCTCATTTCTAGGTGTTGAGATTTGTAACATGCTGTTTGAGGTTGTGTGCTGCCTATAACTATGTTATACATTTTGATGGTCATGTGAAAGACTGCGGGCAGATGCTGGATTCGGCAAGCTGAAGACAGGGCGCTATGGCGCTCATTAGGGGAGACCTATCTCCAGCAGTGGACTAGAATAGGTTGATGATGATGATGATGATGATGATTCATGAGCAATATATTACTTTTCTGTAATGTGATAAGAAAACTATTTTTTATTTCAGGCCCTCACTGATGAAGAGGCTCGTCGTAATTGGGAGAAGTATGGAAACCCTGATGGTCCTGGTGCTATGAGCTTTGGAATTGCTTTGCCTAGCTGGATTGTGGAGAAAGAAAACAGTGTATGGGTGCTTGGCCTTTATGCTCTAGTGTTTATGGTTGCTTTGCCAACTGCTGTAAGTAATGTTTTAAGAGATTCTTATACTTAGATACTGTGGATGTTGCTTTGTCTTGTGGATATCTTATAGATAATTAGAGACCGGATTTAATGCACATTAAATGCTTGAAATATGCATGCAAATAAACATAAACTCACGCCTATATCCCCGAAGGGGTAAGCAGAGGTCCCAATGTAATAGGTGGCGAGCCTATTGCCATTAACCGGGCACTTATAAGCCTGCGATAAATACACACATAACTTCGAAAAGCATCGAAAAGTCATTGGTGTGTGCCCTGGTAATACCTGGGATCGAACCCGAGACCTCGTCTCAGCAGTCCTTTACCCATACCACTAGGCTACCGCGGTTTAAGTTTAATTTTGTTTTGGAATTCAATCTGAATATTGGGCAATTACAAATTCATAGATTTTGACAATAATGTAATTAAATGAACAATTTTTCCTTGTAAACTGTCTATTTCAAATGTTTGGTAATAAGATTGTCTCTGATAACTCAATATATTTTTAGAAGTGGAAAACGATTATGTCAGTAGCTTTGAACGATTTTGAAAGCAGTGATTGAATCGTTGAGGTAGTAACTAATTAATAAATATGTAGTTTAGCCAGCATCAATGTAAGATTTGCTTGTCTAAAAAGCTTTCCATTTACCACACGACATTTGACGATTTTATCGGAAGTAAAATGACTAGAAAGTTATCCTTAAAAGGTAGAATTATGCAATCACGAACTTTTCTGTAGACATATAAAAAAGGAAAAATCCGACCATACATGGTTTTGTTATATCTGAAAGGGGTTAGGCAGCATATTCGATTGTAACTCATAGTCGGCCCTCATCTTGACCGACTATTGTCATATCTCAACAATAAAATAAAATAAAAAACAGTTCCTAACATGCGATCGGTTTCAGTTAAAACCATAAGCAGTTATTTTAAGAGATGCTTGACGTATCAAGCATGCCCATCCCACGGGATACATATGTAGTTTCGAATGCCGTCCTTGCGACGCACGCTGCTGCGAATTATTTTTCCACTGCCTCGCAGGTTCGAAAGCTCATGGACTCGAATGAAATGGTCGCGAAAGGCGCTGTTTCGAAAATCATTTTCACTGCCTCATACGCTCGAATATAGTCACGTTATCGAAATCCAACTTTCCGGACTAGTGGTTCCAGCTCTATAAGCCGAGCGAGGCAAGAAGTGCTATCTATGAAGAGAGATCTCTGTGTACAGTGCTTCCTATGTACCAAGATGTCTACAAACAATGTTTTCTATCAACAAAATTTTCGGCGAAAAGTGCTATCTAGGAATGGAGATTTCTATTAGCTGTGCTTTCTGTATGATTTCTGTCGTACAAGCGTGTTTCTATCTTAGGTTCCACACTCGTTTTCCAGGGCGTCTCTCACATGATCACGTACTCTGTGCACTTGTTCTATAGTTGAATGGTGTTTCCGAATTTCCAGTGATCATTTCATTCATGCGTGTATTCTCTTGTACCTTTTATAACAATGGCAAGAGGCTTATAGTTCGGTATGACGAGGTCAAATGTGGTGGTTTTGCGGGCTTAGGGACCATCGTTATTTGTGATACTTTCCAGTTGCTTGGATAATACACAGTTCTTAGTATGGCATTGAATAATGATGTCATAGAGACCATGCCATTCTTTGGTATTTTTTGTAGTAGGTACTTCAGGTTTTACGAGGTCATTATTGTGTGCCTGAGTTCAGTTGGTGTATAATCTAATAGGAGTACTAAGTTGAAGTTGAAGTTGTTGTTTTTAGCAAAGAAGAAACTTCGTCATCCATTCATTTATACCAGGAGTTTGGTTTGGTGTATACGTCAGCTAAGATACGTCAGCTAAGCATCCGCTCTCTCTTTGTTTGTCTTTGCCCATGTGCCATCAGTATTATTAAGAGGGTGTTGCACCATATTGGATTTATTTCGAGACTTTACAATTTTTCATAATGACTTCTCATTTTTAGGGTTCCGTTGCCAAAGGCAAAAACGGAACCCTTATAGATCCGTCATGTCTGTCTGTCTGTCCGTCCGTATGTCATAGCCACTTTTTTCCGAAACTATAAGAACTATGCAGTTGAAACTTGGTAAGTAGTCTGTGAACCGCATAAAGATTTTCACACAAAAAACATAGAAAAAAAACGATAAATTTTGGGGGTTCCCCATACTTAGAACTGAAACTCAAAAATTTATTTCATCAAACTCGTACGTGTGTGGTATCTATGGATAATGATAAAATGATATTGAGGTTTCTAATATCATTTTTATCTAAACTGAATAGTTTGCGCGAGAGACACTTCCAAATTGGTAAAATGTGCCCCCCCCCCCCCCTCCTGTAACTTCTAAAATAAGAGAATAATAAAACTAAAAAAAATATATGATGTACATTACCATGTAAACTTCGACCGAAAATTGGTTTGAACGAGATCTAGTACTTAGTAGTTTGTTTTAATACGTCATAAATCGTAAACCGCAATTTACCTTACATTCAATCAACTCAAATATAAAAATTAAAAAAGAAAACATTATTATGTTACTTGCTGCTACGGAACCCTTAATGGGCGAATCCGACTCGCACTTGGCCGCTTTTTAGTGGATGTTACAGGTGTTAAGGTCTCTTAACAAATTAAAACAAAATAATTTGAAACTGTACACGCTAACCTTCCTCTTGTATCACTTTACATATTAATGAGAACCGTATCTAAATCCATTGGGTAGTTTAAAAGATCTTAGTGTACAGAGACAGGGAAGCGACTTCGTTTTATACTATGTAAAGATAGTTACACTCCGCCGAACAATACTGTACCTCAATACAGCTGAATATGCATAATTGTTTATCACTGCATCTTAACCAAAAAAATGTAATGACTACTGAAAATGGACTAAATAATATGCAAATGCTTATAATCCAGTCTCTATTGATAACATTGTGAATTTAATATTAACCTGGTGGATGCTTAATGGATATTACCAATGTATCTCATTTGTTAACTGAAACTTCTTTTACATAAATTGTAATAAAAATAATTGTATAAATGAATTGGTCATAATAAATTAGATGATGATTTTTATAATTTTAAGGTTGGTACATGGTGGTATCGCTCCATACGATTCTCAGGGGAACAAGTATTGCTGGACACAACTCAGATGTACTTTTATTTCTGTCATAAGACTCCATCTATGCCTTTGAAGAGAGCTCTCATGATTCTTGCTGCTTCTTGTGAATTTGATAAAAGGCATAACTCGGAAATTATCGAACGGGTCACTGATAATGAAGAAGTTCCTATGGTGTGTATTAACTTAACTTTATTTTTAATATAAGGAAATCTTATTTTATGATGAATCTAAAGTAAAATAAAAATTATTTTATAACTAACATTCAACTTCCATATAGGTATTTAAACTATCATGGTCACTAACATAAGTATTAGAGTTAACGGGATAAATACCATGTGTTTTTAAGAGTGTCCGATCAACAGTGCCGAAATATCGGACACTCTTAAAAACACATCGTAAATATCCCGTTAACTCCAATACTTATTCAACTTCCAATATGTAAATTAGGATTACATCATTCATTGAAGAAATCGAAAAATCGAATTACTTACAGTTACTTCGTGAACTTCCGAACTTGGGGGAAAAGAATAAGGAGCAGCCATTGTGTCGCCCGTACAGTATAAAGGCACGCGCTTTACTCCATGCACATTTATCACGTATGCGTTTGCCACAAGATACCCTGGAGTGTGACAGGCGATATATCGTGGGCAGGTGTCCGGATCTCATTGTGGAAATGGTTAACTGCGTCAATCAGCTAATTGCCCTAGCTTACGCTAGAAGAAGTAAGTATCATAATAATATCTCTTATTCTCTCACTGTGAAATTAGCGTAATTTAGTTTTCATTTAGCATTGAATGAAGCTGAAAATAAAATAAAAAATAAAATATTCCCATGTAGTTATAAAAATACTTATTGATTGAAATCAGCAGTTTATAAAGCGTTCTTTCTATCGCGGATCATACTGACAGTTACTTTAATATTTATATACTTGGTAAATAAATACCTTATCTTATGAATTGGAATATAAATACCAGAGGTTAAAAATCCAGAAACATTGTGTATATAATTATGATTACGATTGTTCCTTATGATAATAATCTATAACGTATGTATCCAAAGTGTGATAATGTATATGGGGCCCCACCAAAGTCTTCGGAGCCCAAGCCAACCTCAACTACAGGCCGGTACACCTGCTTGAACCGACGAGGCTCTGGCGCAGGCCTTCCTCTCGGGGTTCGGAGGGTTATAAGAACCTTGACCCTGGGCTCCAAAGTGCAACCTTTAATTGCAACCAGGATAGGCGCTCAGGTCATAAAAACTAATATCCATAGTGTAATAAATAATTTCTTAAATACTTGCAGGAAAACTTCGTAATTATGGGGTTTAGTAACACATACTCTCACTAATCCAATCTCTAATCATTACAAACATTTGTTTTCCTCAATTAATACAGCATTATAAGTCATTGAATACTTACGAAACTCATTATTATGTTTCAGTACCACGTCTGCCAACTATTGAAACAATTGAAAATTGCATGAAGTTGTCTCCAATGACAGTCCAGGGGTTATGGGAGTACAAATCACCCCTTCTTCAACTACCGTACATCACTGAGGACCATTTGAAGTACTTTACAAACCGTAAGAAGCATATTAAGTCACTCCTGCAATTAGCGCAATTGCCTGGTGAAGAAAGGAGACAGGTGCTTAGATTTTTAAATGACAAGCAGTATGATGACCTCATGAAAGTGCTAGGCAATATGCCTTATATTCATTTCCAAGTGAATACAGAAGGTAATTATAATTATTACATTATTCATACATTATTATTATGTCCGCAATGGAGGTTGTGGCGAGCTGAATTTGTGTGGTCACACACAAGAGGAGGTAATTGAACAGTCAGAGAGAGGTAGCTAAAGCTTCATGTTCAGTGGTGGAAGTCTTACTTTCGAGTCTAACCCGCTTCAGCATTTAAATTATAATGTTTCTTTTTTAGTAATTGACGATGAAAACTCCACTGTGGTGACTGCCGGCGCAATAGTGACGGTCACAGTATTCCTTCGTCGAACTAACATGAGGGAATTGTTTGGAGATACAACTATTAAGGAAAAGGAAACTATAAAGTAAGCTGGTATTAATCATCAACTTGGATAAATACTCACAAGTTACTGCAAATTACTCTCCAAGCCAATAAGAATAAGAAATAAACTTCACAACTCTAAAGATACATCATTAGAATTGTGAAGTTTATTTCTTGCCGCTTATAACTTGCAACTCTCGTATTCGCCTCTCATTTTTAGGGTTCCGTCAAATGGCAAAAAACGGAACCCTTATAGATTCTACATGTCTGTCTGTCTGTCCGTCCGTATGTCACAGCCACTTTTTTCCGAAACTATTAAAACTATGCTGTTGAAACTTGGCAAGTAGAAAAAATAGAAAATAGAAAAAAAAAACAATAAATTTTGGGGGTTCCCCATACTTAGAACTGTAACTCAAACCCATACGTATATATCTATGGGGTGTGTGTTGGATTGGGGTGTGTGTTGGGTAACCTCCTCGAGTGTCGCTCCGATTCCGATCCCGCTGCAGTCCGGGGGGAACGGAATCGGAGCGGCCGGTACACCCTGGGCGGCGGTCAATGGCTTCCCCTTCACCCCTTCATAGGGTTGGCATTGATCGTCGGCCAATACCCAACGTGGCGGGAACACATCGCTCTCCGTACTCCTCTGCTTTCAGAGGAGACAGGATGAGCGATGCTGTTAGTGGTGAGATGGCCCAGGGTCAGCCGGGGTGCGAGGGATATGCTCTATGGGTAACCTTACACCCCGGCGTCTGAAGACCCGAGACGGCGTGCGGTTTTAGTCGGTGCAAGCCCGACATAACCGCCCCCGCTGGCCGGCGGGGGGTATCCGAAGGGATTTCCGCACGATAAAAAAAAAAAAAAAAAAAAAAAAAAGGTATCTATGGATAGGTCTTCAAAAATGATATTGAGGTTTCTCATATCATTTTTTTCTAAACTGAATAGTTTGCGCGTGAGACACTTACAAAGTGGTAAAATGTGTGTGTAACCCCCTGTAACTGTAACCTGTAACCCCTGTAACCCCCCCCCCTGTAACTTCTAAAATAAGAGAATGATAAAACTAAAAAAAATATATGATGTACTTTACCGCATGTAAACTTCCACCGATAATTGGTTTGAACGAGATCTAGTAAGTAGTTTTTTTTAATACATCATAAATCGTAAACTGCAATTTACCTTTCATTCAATCAACTCAAATATAAAAATTAAAAAAAAAACTTTATTATGCTACTTGCTGCTACGGAACCCTTAATGGGCGAGTCCGACTCGCACTTGGCCGCTTTTTTGTAAGATGGCATTACAGAAAGCGGCAAAACACCGCCTTTTATGACAAATTTTCTGAATATTTTACTACTTTCAGTAAAGTTTGTCATGGTATATACACTTCAATTACTCTGAGAAGACATGGCAAACTTGAAAGTTTTAACATTTCACATTACCAAGGTACAGGTCAAATGAACGGCTCGGCATTACCGTTCGCGTGAGCGTATCTGTGATATAATGTCAAGCGCGTAATGAAATTGTGTAACACGATTTGTTTGAAATCGAATGTGTGAGGCCACTGGCTGCTTTACGCGTAAGGCAGCGAACGGTCTGTCACTGGGACTCGAACATATTGGGGCATATTTCTAGAATTAGCTGTCTATATTATTAGATAATAGAATTAGAAACCCAAGAACCCAATGCATAATCGCATTGGGTTCTTGGGTTTTTGGGATTCGATTATTTGGACTTTCGACTACCGCAGGGATATCAGTCTCCGTCAGTTTAAGATTTATTATATAGAACACAACAACCGGAGAGTGATCTGTAATAGAAGCATCAAACACAAGTGTACCAGCAGTAGCTTAGGAGCGAAGTAGGCACTATTGATTCCAACAACTTTGGGAACTACTGTACTTTTACCCACTCAGTGCATCCCCTTGTACCCAGCGCCATCTACTGACAGCATGTTGAAGTACTTCGATACGACCACAGAAATACCGATCCTGCATAACTAAAGTACAGTTCAGGTTCTGAAAGGTGAATCATGTGTGATTCAGCATTTGTGTATTTCGTTTAGGGTGTGTAATATGACTTACCAATAATAGAGGAGATCTGGTGCTCGGCGGCCGTTGTGGCGCATCGCTCGCTCCGCACGCTCGCCTTCCAAACCTAACCCTTTTTTTTTTTTTTTTTTTTATCGTGCGCAAATCCCTTCGGATACCCCCCCGCCGGCCAGCGGGGGCGGTTATGTCGGGCTTGCACCGACTAAAACCGCACGCCGTCTCGGGTCTTCAGACGCCGGGGTGTAAGGTTACCCATAGAGCATATCCCTCGCACCCCGGCTGACCCTGGGCCATCTCACCACTAACAGCATCGCTCATCCTGTCTCCTCTGAAAGCAGAGGAGTACGGAGAGCGATGTGTTCCCGCCACGTTGGGTATTGGCCGACGATCAATGCCAACCCTATGAAGGGGTGAAGGGGAAGCCATTGACCGCCGCCCAGGGTGTACCGGCCGCTCCGATTCCGTTCCCCCCGGACTGCAGCGGGATCGGAATCGGAGCGACACTCGAGGAGGTTACCCAACACACACCCCTCCAAACCTAACCCTAATTTTTCATTAACAGTAGATAATATTTGATGGTACATCACATATTATAAAAACATCCGATTCTTCCACGGTCACGTTTTCAGCCATAATTACAATATTAATAACAACTTGTTCAAAGAGTTCTTCTTCTTTTATTAAGGTGGCTCCTTGCATCGGTTATTTAGGTACCGATGATTCTGCCAACATCAAGGTGGAAGGTAGATTTAATCGTTTATAGAGGTCTCTAGGTATCTGTGAGACTCTAGTAATTTAAACAACATGTCGTTGCTGCTCTCTGAAAAGGGACAACACAAGTGTTAGTAATTGTTAGTTAAGATAAAGAATTTTAATTTGGTATCAGGGAAAAACATTTGGGTACTTAGTGGGGTGGTTAGATGAGTAAAAAGCATAAATAGAATAGGAAGGTAGGCAAAAGAGGGGGTTATAGTTTTATTTCGTTTCAAATTAACCGGTCGAGGCATTGGTTTTGGAAGGAGATCATATAATGGTACTGCTAATCTTGGACAATAGTAGAAGATATGCTCAAGAGTGCCTTCATCCAAACCACACTCACATAAAGAGTGATCCCGAACTCGAATTTTGGCCAGGAATACTGGTGTGCAAACAAATCCTATGCGCAGGCGAATTATAACCGAGGTAGCTAACTTGTTAATCTGTTTATGTCTAGAGAACCATGACTTTGAAGGGATAGACGGCTGAATGCAGCCATAGAATTTACGCTTGGTCATTCTAGAGGTTTTCCATAAGTCGTTCCAAGATTTATCCAGGTTAGAGCTGGCTAAGGTGCGCAGGTCCCGGGCAAAAGCGTAATTGTATACAGTGCATCCTGATTGAGCCGCTACTCTCGCGCGAGAATCCGCAGTTTCGTTGCCTGATATGCCAACGTGACTGGGGATCCATGCTAAGGCCACCTCAATACCAGACAAGTGACACCTATGCAGTATGACTTTTATCTTAAGAGTGAGTGGGAAATTATTCCTAGACTTAAATGGACTTTTGAGTAAATCAGTCAGGCAACTCAGGGAATCAGATAGGATGAGAGTTTTGCTAAGCCTATGTGCTTCTACATGTGTGACAGCCTCTAGCAGAGCAATTGATTCACCTGAAAAAATTGAGTTATAAGGAGGGCTCTTGTAACTCAGAATGATCCTAAATCTGGGAATCCACACAGCAGAACCAACTGGTGCATCCGAGGATAATTTTGAAGCATCTGTGAAAAGGGTCATCCATTCCGACCAGTCACTGTCTATGATGTTTAAAAACATTTGGTTAGCTGTCTGACATTTTTTGCTTATGCCGAAATTAAGGATGATTCTAGGTTGAAATATTATAGACTGGTAGTCTTGATCAAAAAAGGGGTTTAGGGAGGATTGATGAATGGGGACTGAGAGGTTGACCAATTTTCTAAAAGAATTTATAAGGAGAGGAGGAGACTTATTCTTCCAGTACTCAGAAGAAGAGACTAGATGAGTAAGTTGTTGAAGGATAGGGAGGAGAGGATGAGAACTAATTTGGGATGCATTAAAAAGATACCTATCGCATAAAAATTGTCGGCGGAGATGAAGAGGAGGCTCCTTACATTCAACTTGGAGAGCGTTGATAGGGGAGCATTTCATGGCGCCAGTTATGATACGGAGGCATTTAGTTTGGATCTTTTCTAGTTTGGTGAGTGGCAATATATTACATGGCTCGAGCAGGAAAGCACCATAGTCAAAGTGACTACGCACTATGGCATTATATATTAGTTTTTGGCAGAAGGGGTGAGAGCCCCAGCGGACCCCAGACAGTGACCGCATGACATTCACACCCCTTTCGCACTTATTTACAATGTAATTTAGGTGGGGAGCACCAGTCAATTTGGAGTCAAGTATACGACCTAAAAATTTTACATTGTCCATAATTGGGATTGATTCATCAGCAACAGAGAGGTTAATGGCAGGAATGTTTCGTTTGCGAGTGAAAACAACTGCACTACATTTAGGAACTGAGAGGGAGAGATTATGATCCAAAAGCCAATTGTTTAAATAATAAAGAGCGGAATTGAGATTGGCAGCAGCAACTGAAAAGGTAGGAGAAGTAGAATATAGAGCAACATTGTCAGCATACTGCAGAATTTTACAAAAAGAGTTGACAGAAAGTTCTAGATCCAGAGTGTAGATATTACAGAGGATTGGAGACTGAGAACTGATCCTTGAGGGAGGCCTTTCCAAACAACGTGGGAGGGTAGGAGGTTATCTTGGTACCGAACGGATATTGTACGACACATGAGCATATTGCAAATGATATGAACCTCATTGCTCATTACGAGCAAACGCCAGACGAATTTCTGAGGTAAGGATACTTAGGCTGTCCATAGTGCCCTTACCCTTTCTAAAGCCGAATTGGCTGGAAGCTAATAATTGTAGGCTTCCAAAATCCATTCAAGACGGTTTTTAATAAGAATTTCCATAATTTTGGCAAGCAATGGGGCGATATGAGGAAGAAATTTTTGGGTCCTTCCCAGGTTTAAGGATTGGGATAACAATCTGGTTTTTCCAGGTGTCTGGGGTTTGACCAGAGAGGAAAACGGCATTAAGAATGCTGAGGAAGAAAGTTTTGGAGGAGTCAGACAATTTACAGATGAAGGAATATTGGATACCGTCAATGCCCGGAGATGAGTCATGGAGATGATCAAGGGCACAAGACAATTCAGCAAACGTAAACGGGTTGTTCATATGATCTTGAGGCATGCTGACATCAGCAGGGTGTAAGACGGGAAAACAATCAAGTTCAGATGCAAAAGGAGGAGCTAGGCTAGATAGGAAGTCATGTAAGAAAGTATTTGGGTCATTATTCGAGACAGATGTGTCTACAACGCTTCTTCTATATGCTTTGATCCTTTTCCAGACCATAGAAAGAGGAGATCGGGGAGACAAGGATTCACAGAATTTACGCCATCCCAGTGATTTCTTTTTGGCTAGAAACTTAGAAGTTGTAACTGCAGTCTTCTTGAAATTGATGTAGTCTGCCATGGATAGGGTTTGTGCAAACTTATTCTCAGCCTCTGTGCGTTTCTGGACACTATCAGTGCACTCCGAATCCCACCAGGGCGGGGAAGGAGTGAGCAGTTTGGCTGGTTTTTTCATGGGAATGGAAGAGTCAGCGGCTGATTTTATTGCAGAGATCAGGCAATCATATGAAAAAAGAAAATTAGTAGAATTAATCTGAGGAAGAGAAGCCAATTCTGTATCCATTATTGATGCATACGCCTCCCAAACCCTGCGGGTTGCAGACCCATCATTCAAAACACATAGATTTAAATCATCTAGGATGTCAAGAAAAGGTGAAGAAATAGGATCATTAAGGTGCGAACCCCATAAAGTATGCCTTTCTTTTTTTTTTTTTCGTGCGGAAATCCCTTCGGATACACACCCGCCGGCCAGCGGGGGCCGTTATGTCGCGCTTGAACCGACTAAAACCGCACGCCGTCTCGGGTCTATAGACGCCGGGGTGTAAGGTTGCCCATAGAGCATATCCCTCGCACCCCGACTGACCCTGGGCCGCGGCGAGCAAGTTGCGGGCTCGGCGTACCGGGAGAGTTCTAAATCTCTCCCGGGCGCGCTCCGCCATCTCCTTCGCGAGCATTACGTGCTCGCAGAAGGAGGTGGCGGCGGCCCACACGCTCGCGTTCCGCACCATTGCCGCAATCATGCTGCCGAGCGAGAGGACTCCCACCCCGATGGCTGCCACGAGGTCACGCATCGGCGCCTCCCACGCCGGGCAGTCCGCCAGCGTGTGCAGCCCTGAGTCCTCGCTAGCGTCGCAGTGATGACACTTAGGCGTTGGCTCCTACCTGATCCGATGCAGGTGGTCCCCGAAGCACCCCTTCCCTGTGACCACCTGCGTCAGTCGGTACGAGAGGCTTCCGTGTCGCCTCTCTAGCCAATCCTCCATGATGGGCCTTACCGCCGCTATTGCGGTGTGCCCTGCGCTTGGTCGCCCAAGTCGTTCCTTCCGCTCCACCACGATGGCCTGGCGGAGCTGGAACTGCACGGCCTCGATTTCTCGAGGCTCGGGGTTCCGTCCCTGCTCCCGCGCCTCCTTTCGCCACTGGTACAGTTGCGAAAGGGCTCTCGAGGTCCCATGGCGGAGTTCCGGCAAGGAGACTCGCCGCCTCGAAGGAGATCGTGCGGTAGCCGCGGATGACCCTGATGGCCATCACTCGCTGCGGAGCGCGCAGCATCCGCAAAGTTCTGGTCCTCAGGGCCTCCGCCCATATTGGGCACCCATACAGGGCCATGGACCGCACGATTCCCGCGTAGAGTCACCTGCAGGAGTCATCGGGCCTCCTCATTTTGGGCAACAGCCGAGCAAGAGCGAGAGCTGTGCCCTTCAATTTGGGGGCCAGGCTTCGGATCTGCTCTCCGAAGTCCCATCGGCCGTCGAGGACGAGCCCCAAATATTTCATTTGGGGTTTGATGCCGATGCGATTTCCTCCCACGATGAGACTGGATCCCTCGGGTGGCTTGCTCCGACTCCGAGGCCCATGATAGAACAGGGCCTCGGTTTTATGCAGAGCCACCTAGAGACCCAGCCGCCGGATGCGCTCAACGACTTGAGCAACCGCGGTCGTGGCCTTTAGGGTCGCTTCGTGGTACGTCGCCCCGCACGCCGTCACGAGCGTGTCGTCCGCGTAGTACGTGACGGCGGCACCGTCTACGAGCTCACCGTGAAGCACCCTGTCGTATCCGATGTTCCACAGGAGCAGCCCCAGGACCGGTCCCTGTGGAACACCGCACGACATTTCACGCCGACCGAGACCGGTCACGGTTGGGTAGATGACGGCTCTCTCCGTCAAATACGCCCCGACTATGCGGCGGAGGTAGAGAGGCACTTCGTGATACACGAGCGCCTCCCTAATGCAACTCCAGGGCAAGGTGTTGAACGCGTTGGCGATGTCCAGGGACACCGCCAACATCACCTCACTCCGGGCTACTGCATCCTCTGCCAGAGACCTCACGCGCATGATGGGATCCACGGTGGAGCGCCTCTGGCGGAAGCCATATTGGCCATCCGCCAGGTCCGGCCCCACTCTTGAGAGGTGCTCGACGAGGCGCTTCGCAATTACTCTTTCAAAGAGCTTGCACACCTAGTCGAGCAACACTATGGGCCGGTAGGCGGACGGCGAGTCCGCCGGGCGCTCCTCCTTTCGGATGAGGACCAGTTTCCCCGTCTTCCACAATTTCGGAAACTGGCCCCGCTCCAAACATGCGCTGAAAAGCCCTCTCAGTCGGGGCTCGAGAGCGTCGTCGATTAGAGCTAGGACCCACGCTCGGCCTGGAATGCCGTCGGGTCCCGGGGCGGTGTGTTTGGCCCTTAGCCTTCTCACCGCCAGCTCTAGTTCTACCCAAGTGACCTCGGGCACGTTGTCGTCATCCACGTCGGGCGACATGGGCGACCGAGGCGGAGTCATCTGCGGTGGAACATATTCCACCGCCCGCGCTGGGAACAGGGAGCCAACAACTCCTCCGAGCAGCTCCGGCTGGAGACACCGGGTTAACGGCGTGGCTTTGGGGCGCAGCTTGCCCCTCACCATCCGGTAGGGCCGCCCCCAAGGCCCCAGTCCAGCGTCCCCAGCAGCTCGCGGAAGGCGGCCTGTTTGGCCCGCGCTATCTCCGCTCGGATGGCTCGTCTGGCCTCCCTATATCTCTCGTACAACTCCGCCTCTCGGGCCTCCGCATCTGCGGGGTGGCGACGCCTCCTACGGAATCGGGCCCACCGGCGGTGCGTGATCACGCAGGCCCGTCTGAGCTGCGCGATCTCCGACGACCACCAGTAGACCTGACCCCTCGGATTATAGGGCGGAGCCCTAGGCATCGCTGCGTCACAGACACGGGTCATGGCCTCCCGGAACCACTCCGCCTCATCGTCTATGCAGACAGGCCTGTCCGGCGCAGGGGCCCAGGCCTGTACGATGGCGGCTTCCAGGAGGAGCTCCCGATCAAGTCGCTTAAGCGCCCAACGTGGCTCGGGTGGAGCCGGTGCAGCCGGCGCGTCGCTCGCAGGGGGGGACACGTCAAACCGAATATATCGGTGATCCGAACTTGTGTCCTCTCCCAAAACGACTTGCCAGTCGTTGTCCATAGTGGAGCGCCCCCGGCGAAAACCAAACTGGTTGTCCGCCAAATCCGGCCCTACTGTCATGAGGTGCTCGACGAGGCGCTCGGCTATGATCCGCTCAAAAAGCTTGCAGATCTCGTCGAGCAATACAATAGGCCAGTAGGCGGACGGTGAGTCCTCAGGACGCCCCTCTTTGCGGATCAGGACCAGTTTCCCCGTCTTCCATATTTTTGGAAAACGGCCTTGATCAAGGCATGCGCTAAAGAGCCCTCCCAGTCGGGGTCCGAGAGCCTCTAGAGCCAGGACCCACGCTCGGCCTGGAATGCCCTCAGGTCCTGGAGCGGTATTTTTGGCTTTGAGCCGTAACACCGCAATCCCTAGCTCTGCCCAAGTGACTTCGGGCACGACGTCGTCTTCCACACTGAGCGCTTGAGGCGGAGCCATTGACGGTGGAGTGTGCTCCTCAACCCTCGCAGGGAACAAGGCGCCTACGACCTCTTGAAGCAGCTCCGGCTGGAGACTCCAGGTTAGTGGGGGCGCCCATGGGCGTAACTTCCCTCTCACCATAAGATAAGGGCGCCCCCACGGATCACGCTCAAGAGTCTCCAGCAACTCTTGGCGTGCCTCTTTTTTAGCCCGCTTTATGGCTACGTCAAGAGTCCGCTTGGCAGTTTTGTACGCCGCTTCGGGCTCCGCCTCTCGGGCTGCCGCATCATCAGGGCGACGACGCCTCCGACGGAACCTAGAGCACTGGCGCCGCGCGATCACACAGCATTGCCTAAGCTGTGCGATCTCTGCTGACCACCAGTGCACTTGGCGCCTTGCCGGTTTGGGCTGAGCCCTAGGCATCGCCGCATCACAGATGTGCGACATGGCCTTCCGGAACCACTCTGCCTCAACATCTACATCGACAGGCCCATCGGGTGCCGGGACCCAGGCCTGAACGATGGAGGCTTCCAGAAAGCGCTCCCGATTCAACTGTTTAAGCGCCCTGCGTGGCTCGGGTGGCACCGCTCTGACTGGCATAGCAGAGGTCTGGGCGGAGACATCAAACCGAATATACCGATGATCGGATCTAGTCTCCACCCCCTTTACAACGCGCCAGTCTTGTACACGGCGTGCTAGTGTGTGGTTCGCGAATGAAAGGTCCACGGAAGTGACCCCCCACCGCACCCACGTGTAGTCGGTGCCCCGATTCAGGAGAACTAGGCCTGATGACACCGCCCAGTTCTCCAACGCCTCGCCCCTCGCATTGGTATATCGGGAACCCCAAGTCTCCGACCAGGCGTTGAAGTCCCCGAGAACCAGTACAGGATAAGGGCGACAGGCGTCGACGACGCCGGCCAGGTGAGTGAGCCAATCCTCGAACTCAACCTGGCTTCGGCTCGGTGGGCAGTAAGCAGCCACGACCGCTATCCCCTCGGTGACCGCCGCTACGCATCCTAGTCCTCTTGCAACGACTGCAAGAGGAGGGGGGGGGGGGTGCCAGTGGCGGTACCACACACGATTGCCGCTAAGCCGTCCAGGGCCACGGCCCAGGCATTCTCAAGTGGGATATGCACGTACGGCTCAGCGACAGCCGCGATATTAATTGACCACTCCGCCTTGCTTTGGAGCAGAAGGTCCTTAGCACTGGCGCAGTGGTTTATATTCGCCTGCAAGAGAAATCTACCTAAAAAAAACATTATGTTACTTGCTGCTACGGAACCCTTAATGGGCGAGTCCGACTCGCACTTGGCCCCTTTTTTGATTTTCCTTTCTAATATTTATTATAGACTTCACAACCTTTAAAATTTGCTGGATGAGCACCAAGACATAAGGCACATTTTGCAGGGGTATTACGATCGGTCTTTGGACATTCAGACGTCTTGTGTAATTGTGCACATTTCACACAGCGATGTGGCCTCATACAGTAATTTTTGGAATGGCCATACTGCTGACATCTTTGCCATTGGACTATAATTTCTCGTTTTCTTGTATCCTCTATAGTAACTGATTGATGATGAATGTACTTGATATTTTTGACGGCTTTATTGTTAGGTGTAGTAGGTTGGCAAATAATGTGTACGTAGGTTTTTTGTCAGGCCCGTATTTAGGATTTATTATTTGCCCAACCACGGTGTTCCAAAGTTTCTTTTATTACAGTGGTGGGTGTTATATGTTGTAGGTTTCTAATTACTATTCTATATGTACGATTTTCTTTTTTGTTGAATGTATGTCCAATGAGACCATTTTTTCTTACAATATCTATTATGCGTTTATATACTTCTGCATTAGCACTGCTGATCCTCAGTTGGTTTTGGCTGACTATTTTGTAATTAAAGTCCACCTTGTTTGCTACACTTTCCAGCAATTCCGTAAGCTTGTTGATTTCTTCAATGCCATAGAGAATAATGGGTGGTGGTTTAGTGACTTTTTTAACATTTTCATTCGGTATTTTGGCGTAGTCTTCCTTTTGATCAACAGGAAGTCCACTGAATTTGTTTGTGATCATTATTCTATCTGGTGATGGTGAAGATAGTTTTTTCCTTTTTGCATTTCTCAAAGTTGGTACCCTCTGCCAGGTGGGGGGATTGGTCTCTTCAGGTTCTATAGTAATTATGCCTTCTTGATTTTGAGTAGCAGAGTTAGGTGTCAAAGTTTGAGTTTGGATATTAACATCTGGCACGGAGCTTAGTGATGCACTTCTAGGCCTTGATATGAACAGGCTAGGATGGAAAGCTTGCTGTATTAGCTTCTTATTACTATCTTTAGGACCAGTAGCATTTACTGATAGGGGGGCCTGGGTGCCCGCCCCCCTGCAGTCTTCGGTAACCAATTTCTCACTTACAGGCCCGGTTACCTGTAAGCGCCGGGTGCTAGCCGGGATGCATGGCAAAACATGATCATTATCTTGCCTCATTTCATTATGAAAGTTGGGAGAATTAATCACAGCACTTCCCCAAGGTACTATGTGCACATCTTTAGAAGGCATTTAATTCTTCTTGGCTCGTGCTTGCCAGATAACGGGTTACTTAACCGCCGCCCGTGGACCGGCGTTGCTAAGGTTGCTCAATTAGCACCACCCAGGGAGCACGAGTAGGGTGGGCCTTGACTAAGGTGGTCACAGCCTACGGACGTGAGCAACCACTGCCCCCCATGCAAGAGCCGGAGATTTGACCAAAAAATGATAACCGACCTCCACGCGGGTGGAGCCGCTGGTATCAGCATGTTGTTAGGATAATTGTAGTTGTAATGATATGTAACCCTTTTAGGTTAACTTTCTTACTTCTTTTCTTGCAGATATACCCTGTATAAACCGGTATTTTAATCAAACTACTTGGGAAACATACGTAAAAAAAAAAAGAATTGAGTACTTAACCTCCTCCTTTTTTTTGTAGTTTGATAATAAGGTCCATTCCAGGACTGCATGCCAATTGCCGATTAGATATCACTTGTGACCTTGTAGTCAACTTACGCGAAGTGGATACATTTCATCTCTATTGTATATTTGCTCTGTGCCGTAATCGTTTTAAAATTTTCTACTCTATTAACAGAGAAGAAGAGGAAGGCGCCGGCGAGAACGGTGAAAAAGCTGAGAATGACAAAAATGACAAGAAAGAAACATTCAAGCGACCAGTTTGGATGAAACAACAGACCAAAAAACATGCTGCATCTAAAAAGGCTAAGAAGCCTGTTGCAGCGAAACCGCAGGTCAAACCCGCGCCTGCCACGTCGACGCCGCCGCCACCTAGTAACGAGACTAAGAAAACTAAAGAATCGAAGAAAAAGGATGATGACGGTAATAATTGCGATTGAATAAATCTAATGAATATTGCCACTCATTAGTGATTGCGGTTTATAATAGCGAGCGGCCCGCGAACCGACTTTGCACGACAGTTAATTCGTAAAAAAATCCCATAACCCGATTGCAGCGCACTCTACTGTCGGGAATGTAAACTATAAGAAACTTTAGTTATTCCTCAAGCGCCGTGAAAGAATATATAGGAAATGAACGGAAAACAGTTCGTCGTAATTCGGCTAAATAAGGATAGTGTTGTGTAAGTAAAGTAAAAACTATAGTAAAACCCGTCTTACAAAACGCGCCACATAAGTTTGCGCCTATGAAGTTGACTGAAAGCTGAACGTTGTGCAGGTACACGTTTTTTTTTTTTCGTGCGGAAATCCCTTCGGATACCCCCCCGCCGGCCAGCGGGGGCGGTTATGTCGGGCTTGAACCGACTAAAACCGCACGCCGTCTCGGGTCTACAGACGCCGGGGTGTAAGGTTGCCCATAGAGCATATCCCTCGCACTGTGCAGGTACACTCTCAAAAAAAGCGTACTGAGCATAAAAATACATTTTATATACTGTTTGCTTGAATTTTTTTTTTTATACCACTCAGTTGGCAGACAAGCTCACGGCCCACCTGATGGGAAGCGGTCACCGTGGCCTATGGACGTGTGCAACACCAGGGGCGTAACACTCGCGCTGCCGACCCTAAAAAAAAAGAAATTGCAAAGCAGGAATAGACTTTAGTCTTCCGGGAAGACTAAAGGCTACTCCCGCCTCTCCCTTCTTTTTTAGTTTTTGTGCTGTCAGAAGGAAGACTCTTCCCTCTGACAGCACAAAAACTCAGTGAGCTCTGGCTACCCTACTCACCGCCGGGAACACAACACGAGGTTATTATGACCGCGGTATTCTGTAGGGCGGAGGTACTTCCCTAGTCGGACTGCTCTGTCGGACGGGAATACCGTCATGCCCTACCCAAGCAGCACACGAGGCTGCTTAATAGCCGAATAACAGATTTCCAAAACGCTTAAAGCCGAATAAGGAAGCTGCATTAAGTCTATACGACCTTATACAGCTCTTATAACTCTTAAATGGGCACAAATTATTCAGCCTTGGGTTCACATAGCTGCTTAAGAGCTGTGTAGCAGCAACTTAACAGTGTTATAAAGGGTAACATCACAAATTATTCAGCCTCAAGTTCACATAGCTGCTTAAGAGCTGTGTAGCAGAAATGTAACAGTGTTATAAAGGGTATCGACAGTACTTTGCGCTGAAATCCGACTGATTATGAGATCACAAGTTACTCTTTATTCAGAAAATATGTCATTATGTATGCTCTAATACATATTGCAAACCGCGAAACGCTACTTGCGGCCTGTGTAAAATTAAGTGAACAGCAAACTGGGTTTAATAAGCAATCCTCTTAGCTGCCTTGATGGACATATGCATTTATGTTACGTGAAGTGAATTGGAAACGATACATGGTGGATAATATTCATATTCCCTGGTTACATTGTTTTACATATTATTGAAGGAAAAATGATTGGGAATTTAATTTTACTGACATTATACATATATATTATCTAAGAAAATTTTAGTGCGCCATGAAAATATTTTGTTTTTAATTAGTTTTGTGATTTAAATAAGCTGTGATGTAAACTATGACTAAATAATTTGTAGTGCTTTGAAAAGAATTATAAGATAAACAGTTATTATTATGATATTAGGAAATAAAAACTAATGCAATACATTTTATTTCTTGCACAAAACATCGTAAAGGTTGAAAAATCAATCAGAATATGTTTAGGTTATAAAATAAAATGGTGGATTTTTGTTAAACAGTAACGTGAATAGTTAAAACTCTTATATTCTACAACAGGCTGTCTAATAGTTCACTAGTGCGCTGTTATTCTACAAGAAACTGAATAATATTAGACATGTGAACTGTATACAGCTATAAGCTGTTTTCTTTACTTTTAATTGTTCACAAGCTCTACCTTTAGCCATGATGTGAACAATTAAACAGTTATTATACTGACTCTTTAGGGATCCCTAGTATATATAGTTACACTGACTGATTACAGTACCACATATGTTACTTTTATTCAGATAACGTCGGATTTAAGGTACCTACTTATGTGAACCATTATAAAGTACTTAGAAGCCGTTAATTCTATACACTAGTGAGTCTATAAGCAGCTGCGAGGCATCTAGTGAATGTTTGAATAGCCGCTATGCAGATACTATCAATTGCAGTATAAAGGCTGTTTAGCGGTAGACATATTCAGGTACCTATAAGCTGTAATATGGGCCACATTATCGTCCATTATACAGCTATTCGCTTCAAAATAGTTCACACGTGCCCCTTTAATAAGTCAGTGTAATAGGAGTTCACAAATATCTCCTTAAACAGCATTTGGCGTAATTTTATGCACTAAACAGGCCTTACTACGGTTTAGGCATTAGAAAAGGTTAGAAGCTGAATAGAGTCATTAAAAACATACCTTTATAGCAATCTTAGCGTATTAATGGTGGTTTTGTCGATCTTAATCAGCCTTAATACAGCTTTTAATTAGCTAAAGCTGTTTAAATATCACTGACCGCTATTATGCAGCTGTAGCATCACCAGTGTCCTCTTAGAAGCGTCTTAATGCGCACAGAGTTTCAAATAAGTCTAAAAGTGAGTAGTTATACAGCTATCTGTGCTACTTGGGTACCTCTCTTTGATGAAGATACCAAATTACTACTATTATAAATAGTAGTAATTTGGCATCATCATATTAATAATAAGAACACTGGCCAACTATTATTCTAGCCTGCCTTTTTATAACTATATTTCATCTCGGCATTTTGGGCCATAGCTAGTATATAAATATTTGTTCCCACTAGCACAACTGTACTAAATTAAAAAGAAAAAACGAGAACTTCGAGAGCTTCGCGAGCAAAAAGGACACATAGAAAAGAAACAAATATGTACCTTTTTTTTCGTGTGGAAATCACCTCGGATACCCCTCCCCCCCGGCAAGCGGGGGTGCTTATGTCGGGCTTGAATCGACTAAAACCACACGCCGTCTCAGGTCTTCAGACGCGCGCCGGGGCAAATATGTACCTCGATAAATATTTTAAAATACTATATGATTACATGTACGTATATGATTACTAAATCTATTAGTTTATTTAGCAAATGGCAGTGATCTGTTGGAAGGAGGCGGCGCAAGACCTTTTGGCTGTGGAGTTCATTGGGCTAATATGGCTGATATATGATGACGATGATGATAATATTAGCTTTGACTGAAATTTCACAAGTCGTAGGCGAATAACGTTTAACCGCTTAACAGAAACGAGTGCAAAGATATTCAGAAATATTTTGGTGCTCACAAATTCTTTGGAATAGTAGTAAACTTTCCAAATTTAAATATTCAACCGGCACCTTTTCTCATATTCATATGTAATCATCTTTTATCCAATAAATATTAAATCGTTTATTTCTATTTAGGTGAGGACTCTGAAGTGGGTAGTTCAGACGAGTCGGCATCTCACACTTCAGTGTCAGAAGACGAGTCACGCGACAAGTCGTCCGCGGCAGAAGATGATGACGACCAGTGGGAGAAATTCCAGAAGAGATTGCAGAAGAGGGAACGATTAGAAGGACGGTCAAAGAGCTCACATCCTGTGCATTGTCCTTACTTCCCACAGGTAAATATTGCATTTTTTTTATACCACTTAGGTGGCAGACATGCACACGACCCACCTGATGGGAAGCAGTTACCGTCGCCTTTGGACGTGTGCAGCACCAGGGGCGTCACACTCGACCCGAGGGGGCCATCTCGAAACCGGAGATGGCCCAGGGTCAGTCGGCTTTTTGAAGTCGGTTAAAAATGAAAAAATACCTAACAAGATCTTCGGGGTCCAAGTTAATCTCACCTGCATGCTGGTGAACCTACTGATTGACGGACGAGGCTTTGGCGCACACTTTCCTCTCGTGGTTAGGAGGTCCCATAAAAGCAGCTTAAGTCAAATTATAAGGAGGAGTCTACACTACGAGGGAAAAGCCTCGCAACCAGGAATAACGACAGACATGACATGACGAATCTATAAGGGTTCCATTTTTTGCCATTTGGCAACGGAACTCTAAAAAACAGTAAATTATTATGTTACTTGCTGCTACGGAACCCTTCATGGCGAGTCCGCCTCGCACTTGGCCGGTTTTTTTTTGTATTTTTATGTTAATTCACGTATGGGTTTCATGAAAAAAATATTTTGACTTTAAGTTCTAAGGGAACTTCTTCTCTTCTTGCTTTTTTTATTTTTTTGTGAAAATCTTAACGCAGTTCACAGAATACATCTACTTACCAAGTTTCAACAGTAAAGTTCTTATAGTTTCGGAAAAAAGTGGTTGTGACATACGAATGGACAGACACATGCCGAATCTATAAGGGTTCCGTTTTTCTGCCATTTGGCTACGAAACCCTAATTCTTCATTCTTCTTCTTAATTCACATTATTTGAAATAATTTCTGTGTAAATAGTTTACTATGCAATAATATGAAATAAATCTTGTCCTGCCCAATCTCTGAAACAAGTAATATTATCGATTTTGTCTGCTTGAAGACGACGAAAAGAAATACTTTATTTACTTCAGCGTTTAGTTCCAATCGAACTAAAATAAAAGCTTCTCAAATAACTCCGAGGTCTTCCTTTTGTTTACTAACACGATCGTTCAGCAATTTATAACCTTTAGCATTATTTCTAGCCCATGTTCGCGGAAGCGGTAACGTTTCGCTAATGGTTCTTCCCTGACCTTGCATATACATATCCACGTGTATAATAATATCGACAACACTATTAATTTATTAGTTACTGAATTTGTGTAACAGATGTTAAACGTTATTGATTGTTATGAGCATAAAGAATTGAGATGGCCAATTCTGTGTCGAAGCAAAACATCTTCACTTATTTGTGTACGTTAGTAGGTAATAACCTAATTTACTATAGATGTGACCTTAAGACGTAATAATGTATCGGAGAATTTCGAATATCTGGGACGTCTCTAGGTGGCTCAGTTGGTCAGAGCATTCCCCCTGTAAGGGACTGGTCGCGGGTTCATGTCCCGTCCTAGATGTTCTCTTTTTCCGATTTAAATCTTTAGAAAAAAGTAAGCATACAAAATGCTTAAAAATTTAATTGATTTAATTAGGCGGAGTCATCAAAAAACAATGTTTAAAAATGACTGTAAAGTTGTTCATTGTTTCCGTAGTTCGCAAGAATTACGGTAGATGGCTCCAACGTCGCCTTAAGACGTAATAATGTATCGGAGAATTTCGAATATCTGGGACGTGTCTAGGTGGCTCAGTTGGTCAGAGCATTCCCCCTGTAAGAGACTGGTCGCGGGTTCAAGTCCCGTCCTAGATGTTCTCTTTTTTAAGGATCTCTAATTTGTTCTAGTAATAAATATAGCCTATGTTACTCAGTGATAATGTAGCTTTCGGTACGGTAAAAGATTTTTTGAAGTAGGTCCAGTAGTTTTTAAGTGTATTCGTTCTATACAAAAATACAAATCTTTCCTTTTATAATATTGGCGTTGATAGATAGATGTAAAAAAATTGCATCCGTGAAAAAAATATCCTAATGGCAGAGAAATAGTTGTGACTTTTTTTTTTTAGTAGTGTGTGTGTTGTTTTAAGTCGCGTTTATTATTAGTATTACCTTGCGTTATCGTATTTGTGCATTTGACGCATATTGAGTTAGGTATGTAAGTTATCAATTGAGCAATGATGATTTAAATTGATTAAGCAATCGGAACTGCTTTTCTACTAGTTCCACCATTATATGATTGTTTGTAATTCTTTTCAATTGACTGCTATTGGTAAGAAGTTACTGGAAGAAGTTTACAACCACGTTTGTGTCTGTATTCTGTACGTTTAATCAGGAGTCACACATTGCAAAACGTCTGTGTAACACACAAACCGCTAACGGCATCCTTAAGTTTACCACAGCATGTTTAACTTAAGCATCCAAATTTGTACAGAAATGTCCAATATGTTGTGTATACAGATTACCTTCTGCATAAGCTATATATAATAAGGGCTCTTTATCTATATATCTACGAATAATTTATATTTAATACGTAGTTTTCCGTGTTCGCCGATTGATCACACTGATAATGTCCACTACGTAGTCTGGTCACGCGTTTTAAATGATAAATAAAAGGTGACGCGACTGCAGAGTTGCATTGCATGTGCTTACTGAGTAATATAGTGGATTTTTATTTAAACGCCGCAGATTAAGTATCCGTAACAGAACCCAAATTGTGAAATCACCATTCGTGGAATGGTTTGTAAGACATCAGTATTGGTAATAATAAACAAGTTTTATCTTATCTATCTCTCAGTTACCGTGATCAACTGATCGGGGACGAAAAAAAACACGACAATAATACTTGATTATGTAATCTACGACATTTTTATATGTTATGTACTAATTTTTGTGTGTACATGAACTTGGGTATCTTGCAGTAGCGATGGTTAAATATTTTCGGAAGTAATACCGATAATACTAGGGTATATCTTGGAATTACAACTGTACAAAATACTCGTATGCTATAGATAATTATATTTTATTGATACATTTTTCTCTCAAGGCCCGAATACAAAAGTATCAAAAAAGTATTGTCCGATAAATCTAGACGGTAGAAATATTTTTGTATGACTCTTCGTTATTGATATCTAGTTTAGAAATTTGAACAGATAACTCTGAAATAATTTTTATTCTGTTTATTACTATACAATCCTTATCCCCGGACTCGAATTTACCGGGCAACTTCTACTCTCTCACTTAAAAACGACTTTAGGTACCAGTATGCTTCATTCCGTATGGTTTATGGGAGTACCTACCGTAGTCCGCCTGGTTCCTTCCTTTTCCCCATTTCGTCTCTTACCTTCCCCTTCTCCTTATACCGTCACATGGGCTGTGTACTTCTTTGCTACGGTAGGAAGTAGGTTTTTTTAAAATAACTAAAATACTATAGCAAAGGTACTTACTTATCTAGCTCTGAACAACGATGAGACTATATGTATTGTCGTAGCTTTTAACCCCAACTTCATCCGCCAATGGTGTTTAAAAATTGTTAAGTATATCGCCGGCTTCCGTTACCAATTAGCTTAAGACTCATTAAAATAAGTCCATAATAGAAGTGTGATTCTCGAACATGATTTTGGATAGTACTAGTAGTGTCTCATCTCTCAAAATGAATGTAAAAGTGAGCGAGCTTGCCCCCTTTATTTTCTGTGTTATTTCGCTTCCGAAATTTCGTTGACCTATATTTAATCGTGATTTAATTACGCGAAGGTTTAATTATATAAGCAGACGAAAGCTTATGTAAGTTAATGACGCATACACATAGATGAGAGTCTTTTATAGCGGTCAGGGTCACGCGGAGCTTTGAATTTAGCTTCGTCGACCAAATGTTAGAGAAAGTGGGCGCATTACTACTTGAAAGCTTACTTTCAAAAGTTAACGATTTAGAACAGAGTGTATGCTATTTACACTAGTGTGTTTTCAATAATGTCTACCGCAATGTTTTATTTTTTTTAATATTTAGGACACGTCAGTTTGACTTCACCTAGCCTGATGGTGAGCTGAAGGTAATGTCTCAAGAAAGAGGGTCACCATTACATACACGTATCATGTTAACAATGGTGGCACTCAGCTTGACGGCCTCATCTGAAGAGTATTGTCGTTGCAGCACCGCTTGACACCCACCGGTCCCACTACCCAACTAGCACACAAGCGCTTTAAGAAGCTCTACAGTGGCCGTTAAGAGGTTGTTGATTACGGCATTGGCTTTATAGATAGGCCGTACAGCAGTCGTATAAACTGCTATAGCGCTACTCTAACCCCAAAATAGGCACTTTTTATAACGGTATCAGCTCTACAATTGCGCTATAGTAGTGAAATAAGAGTTAGAACCGCCATATAATGACGCTACAAGAGTGGTAATGTACGTTAATGTTTGTAAAATGGCGCTAAAAGAGTGGTTGTGTGCGCTAACGGATATACAATGACGTTTGAAAAGATGTAGCGTACGCTGGAAAAGTAAAATTATGTTTTGTAGCGCTATTCTGCAGCTCTTGTCGTATTTGATCGCGATTGTGTGACTAAAACTAAATACTTAAAAATAAATAATTGTGATTGTGCAAATGAAAGTGTCAGAAGGTTTACATACATAAACCAAATACATAAACTCATGACATACATCATCAGAACATATTACTGTGCCATATTTATTGCGAGTATCAGTTTACTGTGAATAGGTATATACATCTATTTTCGCTTAGATTTTGACGCGCCCACAAGATAATACGTTTTTAGTGTCATAATACTTTTATAATATTGGTGACATAGTTTTTTTATTTTATTAAAACCACTTATTAAGACTTCCCAATAGATGTTTAAGTCATTTATGAATATATAATATCGAAACATTTTTTGTCGTATGTTTCCCTGCTTCTTTATTAATTTCCAACTTTTTGTTCTATTCATAATTATGATCGAAGATTTTAACTCAAAATGGACAACAAAGTATACTAATCAAAGCATTTGAAACCGCTCCTGTCCCACTTAAAGCGTTATAGTAGTGCTATAAACGTATTACTCACGGTCTTAAGTAATTAAAACCACTACTATAACGCCTTTAGCGCTACGAAAGAGTTCATTTCCTCAAATATAGCTCCTTTACCGCTACTACAGAGTAACTTTTACTCTACTGTAGGTAATGACGCTACAAGAGTGGTGATAAACTCTATTATAGAACTTAAGAATCTATAGAGACGCTCTTTTCCACTCAAAGTGATTCAGTAGCATCCTATAGCGCCTTCCAAACACTCATACCTTCCAAAACATCATTTATACCTGTACTAGTGATAAAGGAGTGTTAACAACTCTACTATACCTCCATTACCTGTAGAATAGCGGAATAAGATACCATTGTAACTGCGTTAGTGTAAATGATTACGGTTGTATGGCCACTGTATCGCATACCTGTATAATGACGTTAGAATACGTTGCTATACAGGCTGAGGAGTTGGTTTTAGCTTTTCAACGGCTATTGTATCGCTAAGAAGCTCTATATAGGCGGTGAAAGCTGCTTGTGTGCTAGTTGGGTAGTGCTGCGACCACGATCCCCCTGCCCGGATATGCACTTGCTGTCCCCTGAACGCAATCAAACCGAAATTGGATTACTATGGAGGGTTTTTCGCAATCGTGCACGGTGGTACCTTTTTTTTTTTTTTTTTTATCGTGCGGAAATCCCTTCGGATACCCCCCCGCCGGCCAGCGGGGGCGGTTATGTCGGGGCTTGCACCGACTAAAACCGCACGCCGTCTCGGGTCTTCAGACGCCGGGGTGTAAGGTTACCCATAGAGCATATCCCTCGCACCCCGGCTGACCCTGGGCCATCTCACCACTAACAGCATCGCTCATCCTGTCTCCTCTGAAAGCAGAGGAGTACGGAGAGCGATGTGTTCCCGCCACGTTGGGTATTGGCCGACGATCAATGCCAACCGGCCGAATTTTGTGACAAATTTGTGTCATCAAATTTCTACCACCAGTATTTAAAACCACCATTAATTTCAGAGGTACAAGACTAGACATGAAAACCGATAAATCGTTGAAGTTTACGTCTTCACTTCTTTGCTTGTAGTTGTGTTGTGAAGAAGCTTCATCAAAACCCGATAATGCTGATTAACTTCAAGCATTCGTCGGGTGATAATGAATCCATGCTGGTACCAATAACTTGATGTATCTTCTGAACTGTTAGAGCCAATAGGGCTTGATGCTTCACTCTAGCTCCTCTGTCACTAATTTCTCTACTTTTTGCTTCAAGCAGCTTGTGATATGACGGCATAACTGGAATTTCACAATCTGTGAGCAACTTTCTTAAATACACTACTGTACTTCCACATCGATAGGTTGAAAGATGTGTAAAGACTTAGAGCATGGTCTTCGTCTAAAGACTTTATCTTATTCTTCCCAAACAATGTGGTAAGAGCTATTGCTATTCTATCAGGGTTCTTCATGATATGATCAATAACAGTAGCTAAGTCGTTCTTCATATCCATTCTCGGTTTTGCAACTAATGCGAAACCAAGTTCTTCTGACAAATTGTCTAAAAGTGTCCCTTGTAGACAATTCGTCAGAATAACTTGATCACGGAGGAAGTTCCTCCGTGATCATGGCGCTTACAACAGTGCCGAAATATCGGACACTCTTAAAAACACATGGTAAATATCCCGTTAACTCTAATACTTATGTTAGTGACCATGATAGTTTAAATACCTATATTATAATTTTTTGCTTTACACACCAGCTGTATACATTTATGAAATTTTAAATTGGATAGGGAATTCGATAAATGAGTATACCTAAATAACCTGTCTTGCCATAAATACTGTAACAAAGAAAAAACAAGTTTTCTATTGCAAATAACATTTATTACTTTTACTGCTGAGACGAGGTCTCGGGTTCGATCCCAGATATTACCATGGCACACACCAATGACTTTTCGATGCTTTTCGAAGTTATGTGTGTATTTATCGCAGGTTTATAAGTGCCCGGTTAATGGCAATAGGCTCGCCACCTATTACATTGGCACCTAAACATAAACTGGCGAAATGTGGGTGCTAGCACCTCTGCCTACCCCTTCGGGGATATAGGCGTGAGTTTATGTGTTTATGTTGGGTTTTACAGTGTTTTAGTTTAATACATAAATATAAAGCAACTAGCTGGCCCGGCAGACTTCGTACTGCCTCAATCGATGACAAACCTTTTAAACCTTCTCTGGACCTCCATAAATAATTCCAGATGAAAATCAGCCAAATCGGTCCAGCCGTTCTCGAGTTTTAGCGAGACTAACGAACAGCAATTCATTTTTATATATAAGAGAAGAAGATTTAAAATATAAAAAGCTTATTCGAAGTGGTCTCCATTGCAATACAGTCCTTATGTTGAGGCCAGTTATCCATAGAAGTACGCACTCTTTCCATGGGAAAATTCTTCACTGCCAACCGTATGGATTGTTTTAGGGACTCCAAATTATCATGGCGTTTAGAGCAAGCCGTACTCTCTAAAACTGACCATAAATCTAAATCCAGCGGATTAAGATCGGGACAAGACGACGGCCAGTCTTCAGCTCTGATGAAGTCCGAAACGTTCGTTTCCAACCAAGACTGCGAAGACCGAGCTTTATGACCCGGCGCCGAGTCTTGCTGGAAGGACCATTCTTGGTTATTGAACATGGTGTTGTTAAGGGGCTTATACACTTGTGCCGATGTTTTGATACCTTCTTCACAAAAGTATGGCTCAGTCACTCCTTCATAGCTAATACCCACCAAACCATCACTGAAGTCGGATAATGGCCACGTTGCACTCTGTCGACTAATTGGGAAGCTTCCTTACAATTACAATCCTGCTAATATTATAAATGTGAAAGTTTGTATGATGAGAAATGTTTGTTACTCTTTCACGCAAAAACGGCTGAACGAATCTGCCTGAAATTTGGTACAGGGATAGGTTATAGCCCGGAATAACAAATATGGGCTACTTTTTTTCCCGGAAATAAGGTCCCGTGGGTTGCGGGAACGGGATCAGAATTTATAATCAGATCAGATAATAATTTTAGAGACGCGGGCAAAACTTGTATATTACAAATAGTTAATTAAATACAATATTACGATATGTACATCGATGTTTTCTAAGCGATATTCTTACACATTAAGGTTAAAATCTAATACTTTTAAAACGGTAATAATAAACACGGAATAAAACGTGAAAATAGCCATCTCCGGATTCGAGATGGCCCCCTCGGGTTTGGGAACCAAGGTACTCAATACTCAATACTCAATACATTTATTGCGTTCCATAATGTGATACAGATGTCATGTTATTATTAATTAGTTACAATTATGGACCCTGTCGGGCACAGCACAATGTTTGGAGAGAGGGAGAATTTTCTGTTGTACACAGTTTCGCATCCATAATTTAATTTTGGATATTATTATTATTTATCTATTTGTTTTTATTAATTAATTGTAACAATCTTAATTTTATTCCTATATATTATATCCTGTATGATGTGATGATGTGAGTAGATGATTTAGTGTTTTATAAAATATTATTTGACAATAGTATTCAAATAAACGAAATATTAATAACAAATTATTGTTCTATGTCCATTTATATCATTCATGCAGATACATATTTGTTATACATAGTCATTAACGAATACATAGTTTTTTATTACATTTTAGTTCCCATTTTTTATTAATATTTTTAACAAAGACAAAAAATATACAAAATGTCAATACTATTATAGATGTCGATACAGAATACAAAAATGTCAATATTAGATGTCAATACGAAAACAAAAATCTCAACATTAGATGTCAAATACAAAACACTAAAATGTCATTATTAGATGTGAACGTTTAATCCATTACATACTCCGTTTTTAGTAGGTATATAGACATGAATTGTCTCCATCCAATGTCAATGGTTTATCAATCATTAATAATTCTATGTCCTAGTAATAATAAATTGGCGTCCATGTAAGTTATTTAATGTCATTATGAATTGATTATATTATTCATTTTATTTATTAGGTGTATTTTGTGTAGATATTATTTCAGATGTCTTATTAAACATTCAATAATTTTATATAATTTTATGTAAATTAATTTCAACTTTTATCATCAAAGTATTCTTGTATGCTGTAATAGCTTTTAATTAGTAGAAAGTTTTTTTAATTTGTTAACAAAACTGCAAAACTTTTCTTCATTGTGTCCCTATCTTGCCCCGGAAAGGGGAGGGGGGCACTTGTTGCCCCGCCGCCTCGGCCTGCTTCTGCTGGGGTGACAGGCGGCCTCACCTGCCACCCCCAGGCCTGCGCTCATAAAGAACGGCCTCCGGCGTCTTAAGTCACTTGCGCCGCGCGGCGAGCATGTTGCGGGCTCGTCTGGCCGGGAGAGTCCTAAATCTCTCCCGGGCTCGCTCCGCCGCCTTCTCCACGAGCATTACTTGCTCGCAGAAGGCGGCGGCGGCGGCTCACGCGCTCGCGCTCCGCACCATTGCGAGAGGACTCCCAACCCGATTGCTGCCACGCCTCGGCACCTCCCACGCTGGGCAGTCAGCCAACGTAATGCAGCCCCGAGTCCTCGTAGACCAATAATAAACATCGACTGATAACGCTTTGGAAAAATCCGTACGCTCGAATTTCTGGCAATATCTAGATGGCGCTGCCAAATAGTCCGAAGATTATTGCTTAAACAGTTTAATATGGTTTGTTTTAGTTTTTTTTTATAGGCTTCTACTCTAATAATGATATTATTATTTTATTGATTTAAATATTACTTTATAATCTTTGCTTTTATTAATTTTTATTGAACTGGGTAAGTACAAGTGTCACCTATTTATAAGAGATGGCGTTAATATCGATTCAACACACAAACTTGAAATCATGACCCTTTTAACTCACGAGATGTCGTCTAAATAAAAAAAATGATACCGATGAACATAGATGATGTGGCCTTGGCTGCTCTGCCGGGTGCCGGCTGGTAGCCGCCTGTTATGCGAGTTGCGATAGATGGACGTAAAAAATTGAGGCGATGGAATGAATGTTTCACTTTAAATTAATTTCAGAAGAACCTTCAACAAAAGATCTCTGACCTATCGAAATATATGTGATCTGGCACACACATAGGTATGTTTACCTTACGTCTTCGAGAACTAAACTATATAGGTCTTCATCTCAGCGTTGTTCCCGACCGCATCAGAGGCCTTCACCTCGGAGCTCGGTGTCCACTTACTCCTTCTCCTCCTCTTATGGGTACATCTGACTGACCTCCCAAGCCCGAGAGGAAAGACTGCTCCAGAGTCTTGTCCATCAATCAGCATGTGCGCCTCTCAGGGTGAGTTTGTATTGGGCTCCCAAAATGATGGTTGTGGGGCCCAAAAAACACCCAGAATAAGGTATATAGATATAACCATTTAAAGCTTTATTATCTTTTTAATCTAAACTTTTCTGTTTTAACTAGGAGAAGCAAGAATACTGGTGGTGCTACATTTGTGACCGTAAGTCACACACTTTACTGACGGCGCCAGCGCACGTGACGGCGCTCGTGGACTCGCACGAACTGCAGCTGCGGTTCACCGCGCCCCGCTGGCCGGGACTATACACCCTAGCTTGCTGTCTTAGATCAGGTAGGCACAAACATGAATTAGGATCTAACTATAAATGTTTGTATGGTAAGATCTATGAATATTTGCATCTCTTATGTATTGTAGTGAATACTGAGTTTTACAGAAAAAGCATGAAAGTAAATTGAACGCTGTGGAAATGAGATGTAAATGGAGTGTCGTTGATGGAGTGGCATTGATGGACCAAGTGAGGAACAGCGTGATTAGAGATTGCTGTAGTATGGTTGAAGATGTAGTGACCAAAATAGAGATGCTTAGATGGTTCGGACACGTGAAGACGAAGGACGAAAGTAGATCGACGAACGAAACTGACTTATGAGACGAGAGTAAATAGGCAACCCGGTAAGGGTTGACCTAGCCGTATGTATGTCAAGTAGATCGAAGACATTTTAAAAAAAGGCCGGGTCTTCAGTACCCGCAACCGGCAAGCATGTATGAAAATATGAAAGCAAAAGAATCGAGAGGCCAGAATCGTAGCAAGTGGAAACTTGTGGTTTGCCTCCCTCATTGCAAAAGGGGTGTGACTAAATGTAAAAATGTGTATGTATGCATAAATTTTTGTTGCTAAAACTGCTCGTCAATGGTTATACATTCATAATATTATATTAACCACTAATCTGCTTTATCTGCGGTTATTTGTTTGGGTCGCTTTGCCCGTCCGGTCAATAAACATCTCGGCTATGACCAGTTAGGTATATAGGTAACATGCGTATGACAATTAAATTCACATTAATAAATTGAGTAATTGAACAATCATATTTATTTTTTTAATTGTTCCCAATTCATAATAGGAACACGTTGGAATAGTTAAACCTATAGACTGTCCTTTCACTCAATATATCGCCTTATCTACTAGAATCCTTCGATAGGCTCCATCAACGGATCCAAAGAAACATTTCCTTCTTTTGGATCTATACTTAAAATCAATGAATACAAAAACACTATCGATGTCTTGACCAGGCACATCAATGGATCCATGGAAACGTTTTTGGCTCTTGAGTCTATTGACTCTGTTAGATAGCACTTTTAATTAATCTTTGATTTCCTGTTTTGATTCACCCTGGCTGACCCAGGGCCATCTTTGATTTCGAGATAGCCCACGGTGTCCCCGTCTTGTCTCTGAAAGGGTCGGGGCGCTCGCAGCGCGCCCCCGCCCGGACCTGCTTCTGCTGGAATGACAGGTGGCTTCACCTGCTGTATAAAGTTATGTGATAAAATATCTGAGTGAAACTAAGATGTCCCCATTAATTGCATATGGTCGCGATAGATGGCGTTGTAGTGATATGCTGAATCGCGGTATGGTTTCGTTACCAACAAAGGTATATATTGCCCATATTTTAATTTATTAAAGTATCTTTGTCTTGGAGAAAGGTGTTTTTATTCACCTGCTCTCCTATCTAACTCTACCATGGGGCTGTCCCATGATGGAGTTCCGGCAAGGAGACTCACCGCCTCGAAAGAGATCGTGCGGTACTCCCTGATGACCCTGTCGGCCCATTACCCGCTGCGGAGCACGCAAAGATTGGGCGCCCATATAAGGCCATGGACCTCAATATCCCCCCGTGGAGTCGTGCCCTAATTTACCCTAGCACTCGAGCGTGTGCGTTCCCATTAAGCGACCAAATTTAAATTGACCGTATTTTGAGCCTTTGAATGCGCCTGGCTTTAATAAAAGTTCTCAAACAATTGTAAATGCAACCAATAATTTGGAAAACTACCTTTTTTTTTTTCGTGCGGAAATCCCTTCGGATACCCCCACGCCGGTCAGCGGGGGGGGGGGGGGTTATGTCGGGCTTGAACCAACCTAAAACTGCACGCCGTCTCGGGTCTTAAGACGCCGGGGTGTAAGGTTGCCCCTAGAGCATATCCCTCGCACCCCGGGGCCATCTCCGGTTTCGAGATGGCCCCCTCGGGTTTGGGAACCACGGTGTCCCCGTCTTGCCCCGGTTTGGGGGAGGGGCGCTAGTCGCCCCACCGTCCCGGCATGCTTCTGCTGGAGTGACAGGCGGCCTCACCTACCACCCCCAGGCCTGCGCTCATGGAGGACGGAGGTCGTTAAGCGACCTCCGGCGCTTGAGTAGCCTGCGACGCGCGGCGAGCATGTTGCGGGCTCGGCGGGCCGGGAGAGTTCTAAATCTCTCCCGGGTGCGCTCCGCCATCTCCTTCGCGAGCATTACATGCTCGCAGAAGGAGGTGGCGGCGGCCAACGCGCTCGCGCTCCGCACCATTACCGCAATCATGCTGCCGAGCGAGCGGACTCCCACCCCGATGGCTGCCACGAGGTCACGCCTCGGCGCCTCCCACGCCGGGCAGTCCGTCAGCGTGTGCAGCCCTGAGTCCTCGCTCGCGTCGCAGTGATGACACTCATGTGTTGGCTCCTTTCTGATGCGATGCAGGTGGTCCCCGAAACGCCCCTTCCCGGAGATCACCTGCGTCAGTCGGTACGAGAGGCTTCCGTGTCGCCTCTCTAGCCAATCCTCCATGATGGGCCTTACGGCCGCTATTGCGGCGTGCCCTGCGCTTGGTCGCCCAAGTCGGTCCTTCCACTCCACCACGATGGCCTGGCGGAGCTGGGACTGCACGGCCTCGATTTCTCGAGGCTCGGGGTTCCGTCCCTGCTCCCGCGCCTCCTTTCGCCACTGGTACAGTTGCGAAAGGGCTCCCGCCTCCAGGTCCCATGGCGGAGTTCCAGCAAGGAGACTCGCCGCCTCGAAGGAGATCGTGCGGTACCCGCGGATGACCCTGATGGCCAATACCCGCTTGATGCTGATGCGATTTCCTCCCACGATGAGACTGGATCCCTCGGGTGGCTTGCTCCGAGGCCCATGAAAGAACAGGGCCTCGGTTTTATGCAGAACCACCTCGAGACCCAGCCGCAGGATCCGCTCAACGACTTGGGCAACCGCGTTCGTGGCCTTTATGGTCGCTTCGCGGTACGTCGCCCCGCACGCCGTCACGAGCGTGTCGTCCGCGTAGCACGTGACGGCGGCACCGCCTACGAGCTCACCGCGAAGCACCCAGTCGTATCCGATGTTCCACAGGAGCGGCCCCAGGACCGATCCCTGTGGAACACCGCACGACATTTCACGCCGACCGAGACCGGTCAAGGTTGGGTAGATGACGGCTCTCTCCGTCAAATACGCCCCGACTATGCGGCGGAGGTAGAGAGGCACTTCGTGATACACGAGCGCCTCCCTAATGCAACTCCAGGGCAAGGTGTTGAACGCGTTAGCGATGTACAGGGACACCGCGCTGCGCGACCTCCGCGCAGTCTGTCTCGCTAGGTAGGGCGGGTTTTGGTTTTTTATTTTGTGAACTTATCATTAGGTTCCCACGAGTATGAGACGAACAGATACACTTCCCGGGTGACGCTCATTCCGGGAAGCGGGGTATATACTGTGGAGGTCCCCCGGTATCCACAGGTTTTTACGACTTGGCTGTCGGGTTTTAAAGACTTTTCCTTGTCACGGGCCGGCCAATTAAGGCAAGCCCCGCGTCCCCTCGGATCACCACGTCGCTCGCAGTGTCCCCTTGTTAACAGCAGAGGGGTACCTGGAGCGACCACCACCGCGAGCCTTGCAGGCCCGCCATACCCCGACCCCCTCGTACAATGGGGTCAGCTGGCCCTGAAAAGGGCCGGTTGGTCAAACTCTTGGCCGTTGACGTTGAAGCCAGCTACTCCGGAGGAGCAATCAATGATGCGTCATCGCCCGCGTTGCCCAGGGTGCACCAAACTTGGAGGTGATCCAACCAGTCGCACCCCAATTTGGAAAAGTACCCACTCAAAAGTTACAATCAAGTTACCTCGTTAAAGGTGTTCCCTCGGTCATAACGTTGAGGCATCTATATCTCATAACCTAGATTTAGCCACTGCTATAAATGACTACTTTTAGTAAAAGATTTGCCCTAACTGGCCAATCAAAATACTAATAAAACGACTGATCAACCAATGACGAGCCCTTTGAGCCCGTGATTAGTTTTATTGATCTATAATTAGCGCAATAGATTATATTGCCGGGCCTCCGCCGTCACGGCACGCGCTTAAAGAAGCGCCAAAGAGACCTAAAAAGCCCTACTGCGCATCTCGAGGACATTGTTAAGATTTCCCCACCCCCTCCCCACACGTTTTTCGGCATACTCATCCGTTCCGGCCTGGCCCGATGCGAATCGGCTGGTCTGAATCGTACCTTTTTTTTTTTCGTGCGGATGTCCCTACGGATACCCCCCGCTGGCCAGCGGGGGCGGTTATGTCGGGCTTGAACCGACTAAAACCGCACGCCGTCTCGGGTCTACAGACGACGGGGTGTAAGGTTGCCCATAGAGCATATCCCTCGCACTCCGACCCTGGGCCATCTCCGGTTTCGAGATGGCCCCCTCGGGTTTGGGAACCACGACACCGTGGTTCCCAAACCCGAGGGGAGACGGGGACACCCCCGTCTCGCCCCGAGCAGAGAGTGCCTACAAAACCTGCTCTACAACTACCCCCCGATTACCGAAAATTCTATTTTCACGTGCAATTATTTTTCAATTGAATACTTTTTCGGTGATAGTTCTTCCGTTGCTAGACCGATTTTCAATTTTCTTTTTGTGTCTTAAGCCAATAGCTAAGTTGCACATTTTGGCGCCAAATCGTGGTCTCACATTGATAATTTTGAAGAAACTAGATTTTGAAATTTTTGAAAGGTGATTCCTCCATGGTATATTCAATTTTCAATTTAATTTTTTCTAAACCTTCCGGGTATCAAGTTGTATTTACATTCCAAGTTTGGTTTAAATTGGTCCATTAGTTTAGGAGTAGCGTCACAACCGAAATACAGCGAGTGGAGTATAGAGAACTTTTCGCTCGATTTCGTCTTACTCTCAGCTCAAAAAAACTGCATTTTCCTAAACAGTTTAGTAAAGTAGTCGTTAGTAAAAATATTCCTAAAGGATAGACTGTAACATTGGTCTATTTAGTTTAGTTTAGCTTAGTATAGCATAGTTTAGCTACGTAAATTGATATTTTCTTGCGATAAACGTTTCGATTGAGGGACCACCTTTAACCGATTATAAATTTTGAGTGGCTACTTCTACAAATAATTGGTTGCATTTACAATTGTTTGAGAACTTTTACTAAAGGACGACGCATTCAAAGACTCAAAATACGGTCAATTTAAATTTGGTCCTTCAATGGGAAACTACGTCGGGTTTTCTCCTCCCCTTTACCGCAATGCCTAAAAACAAAAGTGTTCGACCAGTGCGTCCTACCTGTCATGACTTACGGTGCCGAAACGTGGACATTGACAGTGAGGCTAGTCCACGACTTAAAAGTCACGCAGCGGGCTATGGTGCTAGCTATGCTTGGGGTTTCTTTGAAGGATAAAATTCGAAATGTGGCCATCCGACAAAGAACTAAAGTCACCGACATAGCTCGCAGAATAAGCAAGCTGAAGTGCCAATGGGCTGGCCACATCTACCGAAGGACCGATGGCCGATGGAGCAAACGAATCCTAGAGTGGAGACCACGAACCGGGAAACGGAAGGTAGGTCGTTCGTCCATCTTGTTGGGGGACGCCCCAACAAGATGGACGATCGACCTGAAAAAGGTAGCTGGGATAAACTGTCGCACAGATCGGGTGCTTTGGCGTACAATGAAAGAGACATATATGTCCAGCAGTGGACTGCAATAGGCTTATTGATTGATTGATTGATTGATTGAATGGGAACACACACAGCTCGGTCCACTTGGGCTAGCTGAGTCCCTGAAATAAATAGTGGTCCGCCGGCTGGTACAGTAAAATAAATTCTGTAGAGTGAGACTCTACTGTCAATAAGAGAACCGTCTTTGTTCCTAGCCAGTGATTGCCTGTGTCGCGTTCGTACCGTAGAAAGTGACCCGCTAACCATATGGCGAACCAAAACGATTGGCTATCGCTGTAGACCGCAGTTTTATAACATATTCTAAACATTTGATGCTAGGTTATTCCGACATGTTAACTGTTTTTAGTTATTAGGGATAACCAGTTTTACAGTAACTATGCCAGGACTATTTAGCCATTGAAGCACTCACCAATATGCTACGTTATGATTTCTTTATCACCGTCTGGGAATGTCAGTGATTTGTCAAATGATCACAGTACACCCGAATCAATTCCACTTTTATACAAACTGGCGAATCGTGGGTGTGTAATACACCTCTGCCTACCCCTTCGGGGATACTGGCGTGAAGTTATGTTATGTTTTATACCAACTGCATAGTGCGCGACCCGTGTTTTTCACTTTCGATTATACCTTGGAACCGTGGGTTCTTAAAGAAATAATCTATTGTTAACGGCATAGGTAATAGTTCAATTAGCTGAATTATTTCGGTCCGATTGTCAGTAACGAGTGTCCTAGACATTTGCATGACAATGCAGGACCAATGGCTCAACAATATCAATAGCGTAACCAGTAAATATTAAAGATAAGTTTACTCATTCAATCTTATAAATAAAAAATTCGTCTCTGTAGCTAATTTTCGGGTGTGTTTCATTCAGATGATACAGTTAGGTATTGTTGGCATTGCATAAAAGTTTCTGACTAAAAATTTATAAATTTGAAGACGTGATTTTAGTGATCCTGAATTCGGTTATATTGTGCACTAGCTGTTGCCTGCGCCCGCCTGAAATTCTGATCCCGTGAGAGCTTCCCATGGGAATCTATTACAGTGATAAAAAGTGATAGCCTACGTATTATTCCTGACTATATCTATCCCTGTACCAAATTTCAGCCAGATCCGTTCAGCCATTTTGTGCGTGAAAGAGTATCAAACATCCATTCATCCATGCATCCATACTTACAAACTTTCGCTATAATATTAGTATCTAGGTACGAATAAGAATCTTGTTGTGATTTGGCTGTTAGTTTCCCAAATAAGAATAAATAAACACCAGAGGACAAAGTTAATATAATACACAATTTTTTTTACATAATCAATAAATTCGATTTTTTGTGCTAGTTTTATCGTTGATTGTCCCTACTATCGCGTTTCATGGCGCACAAACAACGTATTTTGTCCATAAATATATGATACTTAGAAAGAAAGAAAGAAAAATCTATTTATTTTGGTGCAACACAAATTACAGAACTAGGTTACAACAAAAAAAAAACCAACTAATACATTGCACCAAAAAAGGAGCCAGTTCAGCATAATGCCAGGTACAAGTACCTGGCGCTGGTTTTCAACTGACTCCTATTGTGGAGGACATCCGGCAAACATATAGGAGTTCTTAAATAAAAATACAAAAACGAAAAGAAATCAAACACATAATTATAAATCAATTACCTAACAATAAAAACAAACCATGTCAACCCCAGCCGTTCCCCACCGTCACGTGTCACTCTGATAGTCTGTGGCTCGGACCGGCCGGGGATGACAGTTCGGCGCTTTTACGTAGTCTGTGGTTCGGCTTACCACCACAGCCAGAGTTAAAAACGCATTACGTTAGTATTATTACTTTAAGTACAATTCACAAATGGTAAACAATAACAACAAGCAAATATCGTAACTTGCCATAAAAATGTACTTCCCTTTTATATTAATTACTAACTGTTGCTCGCGACTTCGTCCGCGTTAAATTCGGAATAGATTAAGGTAGTTTCGAACCCAACGTGTATTAGGTTACCTATTACGTCGTTTTATTTCAATCATTTATCATGAAGAAATAGAGGTTTCTATGTAACATCGTAATTGTTTCTATCCGGTTCCCTATATATAATAGCGTGATGATATTTATTATTAAAGGTTGAATCTTTAATCAACTATCTTTTACACGTAGGTAACTCTGTAATTTAGAGATTTCATGTTTTACTGCTCATCACCTTTTAGCTATAACGTGACGATTTATAGTCCGAACGTTGAACATGCCCGAGTTTTATCGAACTACCTCGTTACGGTTTTATTATATGTATAAATAGATTAACCCGGATGAGTATTATCAGGCAATAGGTTTTCTGCATTTCCGTCCTTTAGTGTAAAATTGTTTTTTTTTTCCTATCAGATTCTTATATCGGCATGGACCAGCAGCAAGATATGAAGCTCGACGTAAAGGAGGCGGCTGCTGTTCCTGCAGAGCATCCGCAGTGGGATCTTAGCGACTCCGACACGGACAACAATGACCAGGTCAGTTACCGTTGCTTCCGAGTTAGTGAAACACAATCTTAATAGATAAAGCCACTGTATTATAAGAATCTACCTGATAGCACAACACTACATACACTATGTGCAGTGTGCTAGTTTGCAAGGTACAAATGTCTATACTTTTAGTTCGATGTTCTATAGTAATTATATGATTGTTCGTCTTACCTTAGGCTAAGGTGATTTTTAATTCGGTTCCGGCTTTAGTACTTACCGGTACTGAAACCGTCTACGGCACGGCTACAATTATATTTTAATATACTTATCCGTGTCGTAATCTTGTGTTTCGGTCATTTGAATTACCATAACGTGACGAAAAATTAAGACTGCAATAAAATAACACTGTATGACTAATAGGAATATTAATCTATTTGTGTATCATTCGATTATTATAGTAATTGCATTAGTCGCTCATTATGCAATATGTGAGATCTATCTTTGTTTATACATTAGAGCGTCGATAACGTTTTTGATAGTTTCGTATACGTGTAGCGCGATAGCTTGAACATGAAAATACATTATCTATACAATGTTTTTATACAGTAGATACATTATTTTTTTATTTCTCTGAATTCTCTGCTAACTTTGATTTCGATTCTTTTATATCAGATGCCATAGGAATAATTTAGGCAACTGGGTAACCGTTCCCGTTAGATGGAATGATTCGCATCGCATCTTACCTTTTTCCTAAATAAAATTCTTAAAACTTCAGTGTTCACACTGTGTACATTTCGTAGAATTTTTATGAACTGACCCAGCTAATTTACGATTCTTTTCAACAGGGAGGCAATGAGAGTGAATTTACGACAGACGATGAGGTTGAAGAGGAGTAGCCGAGGATTAACTAAGTTATTTTTATAGAGTTTATTACGAGGTGTTTGCAGATAGTTTGTTGTGTGGTCTGAGAGCAAGTGAATATAATGTTTTATAACCAAATATATCTTTCATTTTACCTGTGTACTTTTTAAAAACAAGACTAATAACAAAATGAAACAACAAAGATGTTAGATCCGAGGAGATAACCAAAGAAAACAATGTAAGTATGCTTTTGTAAAGTAATGTGGAATTATCACTAGAAGAAGAAGTACGTCAGACGAGAAGGTCTGAACATTTTTTAAATTCTTGTTTATCTGCATTTAGCTGTAGGTATATTTGCTAATCATCCTCCATTCATTTTTACGTAGCGATAGATCTTTCCCTCGACTTCAAAGAACAAGTATTAAAATTAAGGATACTACCTAACAAGATCATCCTGTTAAAATGACAGTTGAATTTGATGTTGAGAAGTCAATGTCAGCGATGGCCGGCTTAGCCGGCTTATGGTACAGTGTTACATGTAGCACTATGTGAAGGTCCAAGTTATACAAAGGGATGTTGGTGCGCGGCGAGGGTATCGTCCTCGGTCCTCGGAGGCTGCGCGGGCGCGGCCCGTGCTGCCGGCGGGCCGGGCGGGGCGGTGGGAGGGGGCGGCACGCCGGGGCCGCCGCGCCGCGTCGCGCACTCGCGCGCCGTAGCTCGCATCAGCTCCACGATCGAACGACTCACGCCCGCGCACGGTGTCGTATTACCGCTCTAAATATAACTTGCGAGCGCGATCGCCAATTTAGAAACGGTCGCGCGCCGTGTTTTAAACCAGTGATTGACAGTGCAAAGTGAAGAATACTACCCGATCGTCGAGCTATCGGCCCTCGAAGTAAGTATTCTCGAAATGTAGACTAGATATAGGCGACTCTGTCTGTATTATATTACCGCATCTCGATTTTAAAATAAACAGCTGTTCTCGGAATCTATAGTGCTGTGGTAACAGTGCCAAATTGGGAGTAGCTTACAATGAAAGTTTTGGGAAATCCTAGATGATCATGCCGTGGAGTGACCGCTTCAGACGTGGATCCTGAAAAGTCGAAGTGCGTGAAATCCTAATCATATCATAAATTATACTTAAGTATCTAAAGAATCCTAAACTGGAAACTTTCAGCAATGAATGTCTTAATAATATGATGCGAGTCTGGATTTATCGAAAATTGTATAATTTGAATTTCTGAATTAATCTCACCGACTCGATTCTGTATTTCTTACCTTACTGGACTGTTTTGTTTATACCAATCTTCTTCCTTCTTGAAGTATCAGGTAGTTTGCTTTGTTGAACCGAATTGCAAAGGAAATATGCGATCGTTTTGAACATTAGAGTGAATACCTATTTGAAATATTGAAACACCTACGCGACGTTGGCATAACCATTACATTTGAAATCTAGATCCAAAGTAAAGACAAGTCTTGGAACCTGGTCAATTGCATAAGTACCAATTGTAGCCCGGGTACCGGGCTACTAAGTCAGTCCGCTTGTGATTGTCGTTAAAAACTTACTAAAACTTGTTGGCAACTACTGCAGAACTAATTGGCAATAATACGTAGAGGAGAGACAAAGCGAGTAATAGATAGGTAGGGAACCTATAGCTACGCAGATAAATATTTTTTTAAGTTCATATAGGATTATCGCACTATAGTTTGATTTCCTATAACTGTTTGTGGATACTAGGTATCTACCTATTTTACGCCGACCTAAAATTCAAAAATCAAGTTTTAAATAACATGATCGAAATATTCAGCGAACATAACATACAAGCTTCCATGAACAAATTGCTGACATAGCAAAGGTATTTTTCATGTTAAGATAAACATCCTCTTAAAATATGTATCAGCAAATATTGAGCTATTTTAAAAAAATCTTCGCATATTTTCGTTCGTAATGTGATAGCCTTGAATATTTTATTTCATCCTGTCATTTACAAATGTGGGTAGTGTAGCATAAAATACAGAAAATGAATAAATTTTGGAATATCGAGAGATTCGCTTAGATATATTAACCCGCGACCGGGTCAGGTTCCGAATAATCGAAACAAGCTATGCTGCTCGTAGAAAGTGAAGCCTAAATAATGGTAATAATGGTAATATTGGCTCTTTCTAAGGTACCTTTTTTTAAACGTGTGGAACGTGCTTAACCCCATCGGTGGCAACGATAGGATCAATCAAATTTACATTTATGTACTTAATCCTCAATTGATTAAGCTTAGCACTCTACTATAAGCTTACTATAGTCGATCTATTCTGAGATATTGGTACTTATCGTTTTTAACCAAAGGGATTTTTATGCTCTTACAAGTGGAGTTGTTTCCATGGTAGTGTTTGAATATGGCCTGCAGTTACCATTGGTGATATCCCAGCACATTGGCCATGGGCGTGCGAGCGATGAATCGAACCGCGAACTGATAGCGGGCCGGTTAGACGAGTCCCGCCGCCAGAGAGTGCAACGGCCCAAACTAAAGGGATTTTAAAACGTTCATACAACATACTTGCAAGCCCTCTGATTTAATACTGCAAGTTTTTGTATTATAAAGCACCCCTATCTAGACTAAAGACGTACTTATTTATCGTTGAAAAACTAATATTTGAATAGGTACCTACTGATGTTCATTATCCCCCCTATTACAACGTGCTCAACAAAGCCTAGGCTTAGTTTTCTACATCGTGTTTTTGTTAGCCAACGATTTGTAATAGAGTTGAAAACGTAGATGACAAGATCCCACGACAAGACTTATCGATGTCATGTCATGTAGAATATTTCATATTGATTTGCTAACCTTATGCCTTCTTGATATGGGATATTCACTGAATCAGATTGTTCATAATATGAATTCAATATTTGTTATTCATGGTTATATTTATGTAAATAGACATGACTCTTATAATGTAACAACATGTTTGTGCAGTTATGTGTATTATAATTATTCATCGCTTGTAATCTACCTTTTTCAGTATATAGAACACGTTTTCCTTTTGATAGCTTTAGCTGAAACTGACATAAACCAGGAATACCTTAACACACATAATGTCAGGAAAATAGACACATTATAGTACTTACCCATCTTCCTACAATACGGGCACATTGTCACATATTTTTGTTTTAGATGGATAATAATATTGTGATAGTGGTGGTTAGATAAGGTTACGATGTTTAAAATGTATAATATAAAAACAGCACAAGATATTAAGATCCAAAAAAATTATTAACAGAAAAATAAACAAAGGATAACTCTCGAATTCATGAAATAAATAGTGCGAATGAATTTGGGTTACAAATAACTGATTGATTAAGTGCAGTCGGTTTTATTAGATACCTACACATTCATATTATTAGGCAGACTTAATCTACTATACAAATTAATAAAAGTGTCTATTTGTAACGTTAAAATAACAGTTTTTCAATGACCGCAAATGAATGTATGCACACTACTTACAACAAAAATCTTTTTGTTTTTACTTTTGTCTGTCTGTCTGTTTTAATTAGGTAATATCTGGAACGGCTGGGCATATTTTAACGGGACCTTCACAGGTAGATAGAAACACCTGGCATTCTAAAAAGAAGTTTATAAAAAATATAAAATATCAAGCAAAAATAAAATATCAATTTGTAAAATCGATTGCAACTTCTTCAGATTATTATTTTTTATTTTATTTTTATTTTTCTGACATATGTTATTAATTAAGATTGTGTGTTGTGTTGTATTATTATTCATTATGTACTATATTTTAAATTTATTTTTAATGTAATGATAGTGTATGATCCAAATGTTGATCGAAATACCTAAATTGATTGAATTGAATAACTAAGTATTTGATGAAAACTTGAACTGTCATAAGTTATCGTTTTTTTTTGCCATATCTCCGGCTCTGCGTAACTAATTGCAATCAAACATACGGCAGATTCTAACCAAAATCTTTTTAATAAAAAAACCATCAAAATACATAGGTACGTCCAGTAGTATTTGCGTCCATCGCGAACAAACAGACAAGAATTAAAAAAAAAATATTTTCGGTTCCAGAATCGGTAATTCAACATAACTCAAGTATTTTTTTATAATATCTACAATGACACAAATAATTTTCAATTTTACAATAGTATACATTTATACAAGAATTTAAAGTATTAGATTATTAGTTGGAACTGGCGGCCACGGAAGAAACAATGATTACGAGCTTGAACTCAGCTACCTAGGTAGGTCCGAGGGGACTTCCGCACGAAAAAAAGGCACCTAGTTAGGTAGGGACATACCTAACCTACCTTGACAATGAAGTTCAGGTCATCAGTTTCTATAAATTTTATGTTTTAAGTAGGTCGGGTAGCTCCTAATATAATCATAATATCACAATTATGTACATATGTAAGTAAAATAATATAATATATTTTAATTCTATAAAGTATATAGTAAGTATATAATATATATAAAGTATAGTTAAAATAAATACTCAGTTTTTCTTACGCAGATGGCTACCGTGTTAGGTATAAGCTTATATGGAAGAACACAAGCGCAAGTAGGTATAATACTTATTTGGGCCGCCGCCGCCTCCTTCTGCGAGCATGTAATGCTCGCGAAGGAGGTGGCGGAGCGCGCCCGGGAGAGACTTAGAACTCTCCCGGTCCGCCGAGCCCGCAACTTGCTCGCCGCGCGTCGCAGGCAACTCAGGCGCCGGAGGTCGCTTAACGACCTCCGTCCTCCATGAGCGCAGGCCTGGGGGTGGCGGGTGAGGCCACCTGTCACCCCAGCAGAAGCAGGCCGGGACGGTGGGGCGACTAGCGCCCCTCCCCCAAACCGGGGCAAGACGGGGACACCGTGGTTCCCAAACCCGAGGGGGCCATCTCGAAACCGGAGATGGCCCAGGGTCAGTCGGGGTGCGAGGGATATGCTCTATGGGCAACCTTACACCCCGGCGTCTGTAGACCCGAGACGGCGTGCGGTTTTAGTAGGTATAATACTTATTACACCTATTAATTGGTAAAGTAGTAGGGATATTGGTACATGTGTGTAGACTGAAACGCCGCTTCCTCAATATACATTAACTGCATATGTGCAATTCCCAAATATAATCTATCCCTGTACAAAATTTCAGCCAGGTCAGTTCAGCCGCTCGAGCGTGATTGAGTAACAAACATCAAAACTTACAAACACCTTCACAAACTTTCTCATTTATTATATTATACCTAGTAGCAGTAGGATTTTGTATCCATGAAAATGCTATTACCACGAACCGCGCCTCGTCGCGCGTCGCTGTCGTTCTGTCAATGTGGTCTTCGAAGCACACGACGCGACGCGGCGCTGTCATCGAGGACGAGACTTAACATCTTCGTTTTTACGACTGTAAGTTATCACCTTATGTTTACGTAATAATACGAGTTTGAATGCAATTGTGAACTTCATCTGCGTCGCGACTATAGAGCAAACTTGTTTTCAATTTAAAGCAAATTGTATGTAGGTATGTGGTATGTGTTCCGTTTCAGGTACCTTCAATCTTTGTTTATATGCTAATTTCTGCTTTTTGACATTGAAGAAAAGTGTCTGTTCATTTTTCCTTGTTACAAGTTGTACCTACTTATTTAGATATTTTAGTTGTTTGACCTTTGAGTGACTGATAAAGTGTAATGTTATACATCACCTAACTACTTAGGTAGCTCCTTCTTTTAGTAATGTGGCCGATATTTACCCATACTCTTTGTCTGACATTGAATCCGACCGACATTGGCTTCTTTTTTTAAACCTTGGTCTCTAAAAGATGAATCATAAGGGTCGTCTGTCTGGCTATGGTTTTGATTACTCATAATCATAATAAACGATCGCTTTATATCTTAAAACTACGTCGATACAACGAGCACTAAATACAATTTGGGAATAGGTAAGTACTTAGTAGTACCATGAGCAATGTAATAAGTTTTCACCAATAGATGACAGTAATAATCTCTTAGTTAAAATATGAATAAAAAAATACCTATTTTAACCATATTAAGCTGTGTTAAGGTTCCTAAAACCTAATACTAGGTTAATCAATATCCTTGTGGCTACAACGTATTTATGAGAAAATTAATAACATTATATGTGACAGTATTTTAATAAATGTAGGTAAGTACCTTTTTTTTCTTATTTACGCCGACTCTAGGTACCTCATTTTCATATAATATAGGGCAAGGTTCCAATCACATCTCTCTCCCATTGGAGTAGACAGAGACAATAATGTTACACTGTCGCATTGCGAATTCCTGTAATGACTAATGTATGTAAGATAAATAAATAAATAAAATAACATCTTGTCAGTTGTTACAATTATCGTATACGCCTTTCGCTTCTTTTACTTTCCCGGCTAGCTGCAGGAACGCTAGCCTTTCCTTGAATAATAATTATAATAATTTATTTCAGATTTCTCCATATTTCTTGTTATTTAAAAGAACTTATCCACTATTGTTAGTATAAGACACAAAATTTATTGAAACACGTACGCCCAGGTTGCCTATTCACCCTCGCCTCATAAGTTTTATCCATCAGCTCTACATGTACGAAGAATCTTTCTCTATCTCGGTCACATCATCTAGCGTACCACAATGTTCCCTTATCACGCTGTTCCTTACTTGATTCATCAACGTCACTCCAGCTATACCTACTTATCTGATTTCTCATGATTTTCATATACCCACTTACGTAGGGAGAAAAAAATTACAATCTTTTATTATTTCCTCAAAGATTGTCAATGTTTGACTGTCGGTGGGTTACCTACATGGGTGAAACATGGGTATTTCCGGTATTTCAACTGAAATATAGGTAAACGTCGAAGTCGGGGACTTCACACTAAATAAATCCATTTAGATTTCAGCGATGAGACAACACAAGAGACAGCAGAGACTACAAGTTAATTGACCAGAATATATTTAAAAAATAATACTGTGGTTATGTTATAGATTCCAAACAATTTTTTTTTTCATATCTCCTGTTCGGAAAGTATAATTTTCAGGGGTAGATAGCAGGGTGGAAAGTAGCTTATTTCATCCCTAGGGTGGAAAGTATTTTTTTTTAATTTTAGGGTTTGCCATGGTGTCCATGATAATTAAGTTACGTCATAATACCTTGATATCATGACGCTTTTTTTTACATGGCCGCCTAGATACTCGATTACAATGTAACCACTGTTAATGTTCTCTTGTTGGCAGTATGTACGTGAATTATAACTTTTTTTTCAGCGTAAAAAAAAACAATTTAAGTTTGCTAAATAATTAGCGGGAAAACGAGATTCAATATAAATAAATACATTGTGTTAATTGTGGTTAAAAATGGTTTCGGAAAGTTATTCCAGTGACATGGATATTAATTTAACTCCCGATGAAATTAAAGAACAGGTAAATGTTGTTGTTCACAATATATTTCCAATTTTACTTTAAATTTCAACTGATTATCAATATACCTGTTTCATTAAGTGTGTGTGTGTAGTATTTTAATTTCCTCACATAGTCGAAATGAAAAGTAGAGTGTTTACATCGGGTGAATGTCACCATTTCACCCTCGAACTATTGGCGCCAGAAATATTTCGGGTGAAATGGCTGACTTTCAACCCTTGTGTAACAATCTACTATTTAATTCTTGTTTGTTCGTGATAGAGGCAAAAATATTGAACGGATTTTGATGCGGTTTCTTCTATTAGAAAGGTCATGATCAGACTTAAAATCTGCCGTATGTTTGATTGCAATTGGGTAAGTAGAATCATGGGCTTGTACCCTTTTTTTTTTTTTTTTTTTTTTTATCGTGCGGAAATCCCTTCGGATACCCCGCCGGCCAGCGGGGGTGGTTATGTCGGGCTTGCACCGACTAAAACCGCACGAATTTTTTTTCTATCTTTTCTGTAGGCGTCTAGCACCGTTATGTATATGTTCATGTGAAACCAATAAATAAAAAATTTGAAACGGAGATATGATCAAAAAAACGATAACCGACCTCCGGGCGGGTGGAGCTGTGGGCAACAGCTAGTAATATATATTTCTTTATAAAATTAGACTTTACGCAAAAGTACATACATGCGTTTTACGGTACTTCTCATTTTAATTATTTTTCATGGTTAATTGATTAAATGTATATTCAAGAAAGTTATCTCGGCTTCTTCGAAAAATCTTGAACTTTCAATATCATTTCTTCATAAGTTCATAACTAATATCATGCAGTTTTAGGGTTCCGTTGCCAAATGTCAAAAACCGGAACCCTTATAGACTCGTCATGTCTGTCTGCCTGTCCGCCCGTATGTCACAGCCACTTTTTTCCGAAACTATAAGAACCATGCTGTTGAAACTTGGTAAGTAGATGTATTCTGTGAACCGCATTGAAATTTTCACACAAAAATAGAAAAAAAAACAATAAATTTTGGGGATTCCCCTATACTTAGAACTGAAACTCAAAATTTTTTTTTCATCAAACCCATACGTGTGTGGTATCTATGGATAGGTCTTCAAAAATGATATTGAGGTTTCCCATATAATTTTTTTTCTAAACTGATTAGTTTGCGCGAGAGACACTTCCAAAGTGGTAAAATGCCCCCGCCCCCCTGTAACTTCTAAAATAAGAGAATGATAAAACTAAAAAAAATATGATGTAAATTACCATGGAAACTTCCACCGAAAATTGGTTTGAACGAGATCTAACTCAATTTACTTTTCATTCAATCAGCTCAAATATAAAACTTTAATGGGCGAGTCCGACTCGCACATGGCCGCTTTTTTGTAAGAATCTATTGAAGCTGTACACTCAGTTTAGCATAATTCCTCCTTGATATCAATGGATGCCAAGAGAGATAAGAACAGAACAATTAACAATTAACCTAAAGAAAATATGGTCATCTTTTCGACTACGACTTATTGGGCGTGCGCTGCCGATTCTATGGCACTATAAAAATGTATGGAACTTTCACTATAGCGGGCTAGCTGATTTGCAAAACTATAGTTAGTAGGTATAGTCAACGAAAAGTTGATTAACGGTAAAGCATTCACAAATCTTTTTTATATTGGAATACATGTACCAATAATAACTGTATAAGTAGTTTTATAATCCCCAGAGGACAAAGTTAATATATTTCATGTTTGTTTTTATTTTATAAATCTTCAATAAGGTGATTATTATATTAGAATTTGTTAAGCTACTTTTGTCATTAACTATTCTATAATTCAGTTAACATTCTATCAGATTCACACTAGTCATAAATTACAAAATGTAGAACTTGTTGAACCTAGTACTTACACCTAGCATTGCCAAATCCTTAGATTTTACATAACCCGCCAAAGTAACTAAGGAAAATCTTTAATATCTAATTATGTATTGAAAGTAAAGTGCTGTAGGAACTAATTAAGGTCTGCCTTTATTTTAAATCGCAGAGTAGGTACATAGATATCCCTGGGGGTGGCACGTGAGGCCGCCTGTCACCCCAGCAGAAGCAGGCCGGGACGGTGGGGCGACTAGCGCCCCTCCCCCAGACCGAGGCAAGACACCGTGGTTCCCAAACCCGAGAGGGCCATCTCGAAACCGGAGAAGGCCCAGGGTCAGTCGGGGTGCGAGGGATATGCTCTATGGGCAACCTTACACCCCGGCGTCTGAAGACCCGACATGGCGTGCGGTTTTAGTCGGTTCAAGCCCGACAAAAAGCCTGTTTTTAGTGTATGTGAACGACCTATGCAATCTCAGCCTGGATAATGGAAAAATATTTGCGTACGCAGATGATACAGCACTGGTGTTCTCTTCCGGAACCCTATTTGGGACATTTGGTGTCGCACAGGATGGATTTAACACTGTTAGCCAGTGGCTTAAGGAAAACCTCCTGACCCTAAACGTAGCCAAGACTAAAGTGATTCATTTTTCCATTCGCAACTATGACATACCCTTAGAAGATTCCTTACAGATCTCTGTTTTGCCAACTGACGATCGATCCTCAGCTGGTATCCACTGTTTCATTGAAAAGGTACCATCTATTAAATATTTGGGGGTAGTTCTTGACCAAAACTTGACATTCAAACCTCATGTTGATTATATGACGGGCCGGGTACGGAAACTCATTTATATTTTCCGGCAGTTACGTCAGTCGGCCGATCCGAACGTTATGAAAATGGTCTATTTAGCGATATGCCAATCTATCCTGTATTATTGCATTGTGACCTGGGGTGGCGCTGCTAAAACTAATATTCTTTTGGTGGAGCGTGCACAGAGGACTGTTTTGAAGGTATGTTGCTTTAAGCCTCGCCTTTATAAATTCTGCCAAGTTTTGACCGTCAGGCAGCTCTTTGTACTGGCTATCATTATCAAACAGCACGCCATAACGGAGTATCGGCCGGAGTTTACTCGCCGCAATCATCTTGTGGCACTGTCCTCGAGGGTCAGGACATCACTTAGCCGGAGATTCTTTCTTTTTCTGGGACCGTACCTTTATAACAAACTTCCCAAGGTCTTGTGTCTGTATGGTCTGAATATGTACAAATGTAAAACTATCGTACACGAATGGCTCCTTTGCCAAAACTATTGTGACACCGAGGGACTTCTGGAGGTCTGGGATTGATAGCTCGCCTATGAGCCAAGAACACCCACCCTCTAGCACGTGCTTACGCACTCCCTCATATGCACTCTCACACACACACATACACCCTCTCACTCATAACAATACACATATTCCCTCACACGCACACACACACACACGCTCACACACATGTACTGCCATTTAACTATATTCTTTATGTATATTTTAATGATAAGTTCCTATTTATTTTGGGACCAAACCGCTTTCCTATATATACTTATTGAGCACTTTTTAGTCACTGTGTCGAAGTGGAATCCTGGTGACCAGTAATACAGGTAATTTTATTACCTACCACAGGCTCCAGCGATCCACAACCAAAACTTTTGTGTCCTCTATGATAGCAAACATTGTTTTCAATTTTGGTTGTTGGTGAGAAAATAAATAAATTATTATAATTATTATATTATAACCGCCCCCGCTAGCCGTCGGGGGGGGGGGGGGGGGGGGTAACCGAAGGGATTTCGGCACGAAAAAAAGAAGGTACCTACGTAGATATTATTCATTACATTGAAGCTTTGCTAAAACGGTTCTGCGATCATTTTATTTGCTTTTTTAAAAACAGAAATGTCTATTGTATAGTCTCTGTACTGTAATTTCAACTTTATATAGCTATTTGTTTAGCTGCAGTCTGAATATAAAATTATAGTTGTCGCGTAGACTGGCATAAATAGTGAATCGTGTCATTCATAAAGATGTCAATGTGGCACCGGGATCAGTCATGCACATCCGTTGTTTCGAACTGGAACATACTTTAATGATATATATGAATTAGTCCAGAACAATAATATGGCTATTTATTTCATTATTACTCATGACAACATGACGTCATCATCTGTCCATACGTGTATCATATTTATGTAACTTCTCAGAATGACCACAAACCTTACGTAAAGATATCTGCAAATTGCAAAAAGGTACCTACAAGACGAAATGAAGCTCAGACGGCGTTATATGAACATCGTGTGTAAATAAACCGTTAATCGAACAAAATATACCTATGTAGGTATATAGGAGTTGTGATTGTGAAGGATCGTTAAATAACAATGTGATAAATTGACTCGCGACTTGATGGACATGATTATTTACTGTTTAAAAAATAATTTCATGGTCATCTAATTTCGCTGGATTCTTGGGTAGCCGTAGAGATACCTAGTTTAATATTATTGGTATCATTGGTATTGTGCCAAAACTTCACTCTATGTGACACATATTATGCTATTCATGAAGGTGTTTATTCGAAAATTGTTGTTTTACGGTAAGCTGTAAGGTAAATGTACCTACCTATAGTGACACTTGAATATATTTTTGTAGTTGTATTGTGTAAAGTATTTTAAGCACAACAACATTGAACTTGTTCTTCTCATCAATGAATGTTATTTTACCGATGTATTTGAAATACCTATGTGGACCTGGTTACGTCACACATTCAAACCACAATATGCGATGTGATATAATCTACGTGAAGTTCAATCAAAGAAACCGCTCTAGAAGCCTTTCTTAAAAAATATGACTCAAACGCAATCTGGAATGCTTGCATGACATCATACTCGTGCATAAGAAGCCTCATAAAAAATAAAAATGCAAAACCTTTTTCAAATCCGAAAGATGACCCACAACTAAACATATCTATCCACTGGCTAAAAACTGCTAGTAAAGGCACAGATTACTTAATTGATAAGGGTATATAAATAGTCAGGTTTAGGTATTTGTTGTTTTCATACAACAATTCACACCTAGTTCTTTGCTGCATCTTCCAGTCCGTAGGTAATCGCCACTCGAGAATCTTTGAAGCCAGCCTTTTCTACAATTCCGTAATTTACCCCTGTTGTATAAGTATTATTATTTTCATCATAATCATAACTTCATGTATAAGCAGTCGTAATTTTTAGAAAGAAAGTGTTTGCGTCGGTCCTGCGTAGATACCTATGTAGAAACTAAATAATTTTTGATTTCAAGTTGTAGGTGTAGATAGATACGTCGTTATCGTATAATATCTTTTTGAGCGTGTGTGAACACGCTCAAAAAGATGTTCACCATTTCAAAACTTTGATCAATTCCCTAGGCCGCCCACCGATTCACCACTGAATGCCTACCATTTTTTTTGTTGTGCGGAAATCTCTTCGGAATTAAGCCCCCCCCCCAGCGGCCAGCGGGTGCGGTTATGTCGGGCTTGAAAAGACTAAAACCGCACGCCGTCTCAGGTCTTAAGACGCCGGGTATCTTTTAGACAGCTGGCCTGGACGGGACCTAGACTGTAAAGGCACACAACGTATCTTCTTCACGAAAACAAGGACGACCGTGTAGAATGTGTAGCTACCTACAGGTGTGTAGGTTAAATTATCATAGAAATAAGTAGCAGCAGAATCATATTAAAATACTTTAGTGTAAAAACAGCATTACACATGGAGAGGCGAATACTGGTAACGTGTTTCATTAATGAGGTACAGTAGGTACTAGGGTTGCTACCCGTAGTATATTATATAGTATCGTGCTGTATAAATAAATAATAAATAAATAAATAAATATTCTACGACATTCTACACAGCGCTTTCTAGACCCAAAGTAAGCATAGTTTAACTAGCTTGTGTTATGGGTTCCAGAATGCGGATAAACATACTTATATACTTTATTTTTTTGTAAATACATACATATTATACATAGAAACACCCAGACCAATGCAAATAGACATATTCATGCATACAAATATTTGCACTGAGCGGGAATCGAACCCGCGCCCCCTGTCGTAGCAGTCGAATGCACTACCGCTACGCCACAGAGGCCACAGAGGCCGTCGATATCAGTCCATTGTACAATATGTTATAAAAAAATAATATAGTACGAATAATACTATATTTTCATCAGTAATTCAGTTTTCGCCCTTTTTAATTTACTGTGACTGGAACGCACCCGCAACACAGCATTAGGAATAAATAAATAATAATAAATATTGTACGACAAAGTAAACAACGCCATCTAGACCCAAACTAAGCAGAGCTTGTCATATGGGTTCTAGAATGCGGATAAACATACTTAAATACTTTTTTTCTTGTAAATAAATACATATTATACATAGAAACACCCAAACCAATGCAAATATACATATTTGCACTGAGCGGGAATCCAGAGGTCATCAATTCCAGAAAGAAACGCATTCACGTCCGTCGTTGCTCACACGTCACGGCAAGTTAACGTCATCTTCTTGGCAGTATTGGGCTTAGTCACCTTAGCCTTTCGGGAAAGGGAAAAAATCCATAACACTTTTTTATTTTCCATCTTCCGCTTTTACGGAAAGAACTTTTTCCATAATGAATATAAAATGGTGAGAAGAGAGGAATAAGTCTCTCTATTAATTAAAGTAAGAACGAATTGCTATTTTTTAAAATATGGATGTTAATTGCTCAAATTCCTTTAAGCTAAGACAAATGCGGATACACATGGAAAAATAAATAATTACTAAAAATAACTGTAAATTCTATTTTCTTTCTTGAATTTCCCAATAGTACTATATTTTTTGCAATGTTCTGAAAAAAAAAAAACGATATTACCTTCAAAAAAAGGTGGTAACCCTAGTAGGTACTTTTTTTTTTTTTTTTTTTTTTTTTTCCTCCCGGCTTTTGATTTGGCATGTCGCCGTCGTCACTCGCTGCTGAGTTGCCGGGAGGAACAGTGAGACTCTTCTAAGATTTCAATGTTTCGGTTTTACAGAGCGAGCGTAGAGAGCTGTAAAAAGTGCTTTGTGATGCGCAGCGTTTATCTAAAGCTTGATATATATTTAGAGTAATTAGAATCGAAGTTATGCTTAGTTTCAATATTTAATAAACGCAAACTGTTTAATTACCCTATAAATAAAGGTACCAAACTATCAGGCCGATTTACTAAAGAGAGAACGCTCTACAGAACCGAAGTAAGTGCTTTTACCCAGACTCATTCTTCGCGCCGTGGTGACGTGCCAAATAAAAAGCCGGCTACTGTAGGTACCAAACTAGTTGTTTGAAAATGTATTAAATTTTTATACCTAATATTATTTTGAGAATTATTATCTAAGTATTAAAGGATTAAAATGCAAGATTATATTGCGTTATGCGACAAGTCAAACCGGTAAAGCAATTGATTTGACTTGAATGTATTGGTGCTACTGCTACTACAGTATATACAGTTCCAAAAATACATACTATGCACCTATTATATCAAATGATCTAAGCCTAAACACTAAAAATCATTTCCTATAGATTGCTTATTTGTGAACTACGTTATCGCCGAGGCGTCCGAGACGCGATGGCTGGACGCCAACTGTTTTGTAACCACTCTATATTTATACACCAAGGTTCCTACGTTGCAGTTTGGGGGTTATTGACATTAATCCAGGTTTACACAACATATTATCTCATATAATGAAAGACAAACCTGGAGTGTGATCAGCCGTGGAGAAAAGAGGACAGAGAAGTGGAGTCGAGGGAAGCGCGCGCCCAGTGTTAGTGTCAAGTTTACGCTAGCGTCAATGAGCAGACGCAATCGGCACTATGCTCACAGAAATAAAACGAGGGTGACTATATATAAAATATAAACGAAAGGTGTTCGAAAAATATTTCCCACATAAAGTGTAGGAAAAATGATAAGCCTAAAATTGAAGGCGGTAAAGTAGAGTTAGAGACCGACCCCTTTTAGCCCGTGTGATCTCCTCAATGTTTACTATGAGAGCCTAGGCAGGCTCTCATAGTAATATCTCGTAGTAATGCAGAAGTTATTCTAAAACGCTAACAAAATTATGAACAGTTAGGTAGGCACCTATTGGGGTGTGTGTTGGGTAACCTCCTCGAGTGTCGCTCCGATTCCGATCCCGCTGCAGTCCGGGGGGAACGGAATCGGAGCGGCCGGTACACCCTGGGCGGCGGTCAATGGCTTCCCCTTCACCCCTTCATAGGGTTGGCATTGATCGTCGGCCAATACCCAACGTGGCGGGAACACATCGCTCTCCGTACTCCTCTGCTTTCAGAGGAGACAGGATGAGCGATGCTGTTAGTGGTGAGATGGCCCAGGGTCAGCCGGGGTGCGAGGGATATGCTCTATGAGTAACCTTACACCCCGGCGTATGAAGACCCGAGACGGCGTGCGGTTTTAGTCGGTGCAAGCCCGACATAACCACCCCCGCTGGCCGGCGGGGGGGTATCCGAAGGGATTTCCGCACGACAAAAAAAAAAAAAAAAAAAAAGGTAGGCACCTATTAATAATAAATGCAATAGGTATGATTTTACTAACCGACTTCAAAAGGAGGTCACTATTTGACCTATATGTTTGTATGTATATTTGCCCGCGATTTTCTCGCATTTGGTTCAACCGATTTCGATGCTGGTGATGGTTTTCAGAAAAGGTTTGTTACATTACGTAGAAGGTTTAAGTATACTTAGCCGACTTAAAAAACGGAGGTATGTTTTTCCGTAATTAGGTATCACGAGTTTCGGACTGCCTGGCGTGGGAGGTGCCGAGGCGTGACCTCGTGGCAGCTATCGGGGTGGGAGTCCAGCTCGGCAGCATGATTGCGGCAATACTGTGGAGCGCGAGCGCGTGGGCCGCCGCTGCCTCCTGCGAGCATGTAATGCTTGTGAAGGAGATGGCGGAGCGCGCCCGGGAGAGATTTAGAACTCTCCCGGCCCGCCGAGCCCGCAACATGCAGGCGACTCAGGCGCTGGACACCCTCCTCCATGAGCGCAGGCCTGGGGGTGGCAGGTGAGGCCGCCTGTCACCCCAGCAGAAGCAGGCTGGAACGGCGGGGCGACTAGCGCCTCTCCCCCAAACCGAGGCAAGACGGGGACACCGTGGTTCCCAAACCCCAGGGGGCTACCTCGAAACCGGAGATGGGCCAGGGTCAGTAGGGTGCGAGGGAAATGCCCTATGGGCAACCTTACACCCCGGCGTCTGAAGACCTGAGACGGTGGGCGGTTTTAGTCGGTTCAAGCCCGACATAACCGCCCCCGCTGGCTGGCAGAGGGAATCCGAGGGGATTTCCGCACGAAAAAAAAAGGTATAACGAGTTTGTGTTTGTGATTTTCATGCGGTTTTCAGAAAAGTATGTTACATTTCGGAGAAGCTTTTAGTATACTTAACCGACTTAAAAAAGTAGGTATTTTCGTCCGTGAATTCCGTGATTAAGTGTCTAGAGATTGGTTGAACCGATTTTAATGCGGCTTTCATCAAAAATGTATCTGATACATTCTGGAGAAGGTTTTGGTATACTTAACTGAATTAAAAAAAGGAGGTATGTTCGCGGTTTCTTAACAATAAGTCGTCGTATGGTCTTCTAGTTTTCAGTGTTAAATGAATTATTTACGTTCACTAAAAAGGGAGAAATAAATACTTTATTTTCATTAAAAAAAATCAACCAAGAAGGAACTAAAAAGGGAAATATAACTGAATAGATATTTAATAATAGATATTTAATTCAAAATACAAAAACGCTCATAAGACTTTCCCGTTGAAGTCGGTACTAATACTACTTATTAATAATAAATGAGGTAGGTATGACATTCCCAAAATATGTTGTAGTCATTTTAGGAGATTACCTACATACTCAAGCTTGTATCTGAGAATATTCTCACCAGAAGAATAACACCAACCACCGACAATTATGTACATGGAAATATATGGATTCCGCAGGGCTACTCACCCTTCAGTAGCTATTAGCTCAATTAGCCTATCGCAGTCCACTAATGGACATAGGCTTTTCTGAATTTGCGCCATAGCTCCAGATCCTCCGCCTTTCACATCCCGTCTATCCCAGCTACCTTTTTCAGGTCGTTAATCCATTTGACTGAAGGGCGTCCCACATTCCGTTTGCCGATTCGTGGTCTCCACTCTAGGACTCTTTTATTCCAACGGCCATCGGTCCCACGACAGATGCGGCCAGCCAATTGCCACTTCGGCTTACTTATTCTATAAGTTAAAAAATTTTAGTTAAAAATTCTATAAGTTTAGTTCTTTGTGAAAACTTCATTGCGAATTTAATGCTTCAAAGAAACTCCAAGCATAGCTCATTCCGCTGCACGACTTATAATTTGTGGACTAGCCCCACCGTCAATATTCAAGTCCACATTTCGGCACCGTAAATCATAACTGGCAGATCGTACTGGTCGAAAACCTTCGTTTTGAGGAATTGCGATAAGGGTGAGGAGAAAATCGGACGTAATTTGTCAAATGATGTCCAATCTAATTGGAACCTTCTGGCGACTTCTTTACTATTGTCTACTTAGGACGAATTTCACCAATGAAAGTAATGACATTAGGAAATCAAGTCAACCTAAACTGTGCTATCAGGTTTTATTCAATAAATCTATTGTCTACTATTAAATAATTTCATCGAGTAAAACATGATATTATCTATCATGAATTCATGACCGTGATATAATCTGACACGAGTATTTCAATTGCAATGATACAGGTAACTACCCACTGAGCACTCATGCAAGTCTACTCCAATATGTTTATGATAATGTAAATTTTATTCTTCATCCAAGCTCCAATCCCGGTTGCAGCTAAAGTTTGCACTTTTGAGCCCGGAGTCCGCTCTCCCACTTCTTCCTTCCTCCTCCCTTCTATAATTTGTATTTGACTTCGCTGGTGTGTCAATCACCAGGTGTGTGTTCGTCTTGCAGGTGAAATCTTGATGAGGGTCCATACAAGTCAATTGATAATTTGAGTCATCGTAATTTAAACATAATGCTTATTCATATAGCCTATGTCTATCAAGGATAATCTACCCCTACCTTTCAAATGGTGATTTTTTTTTCCCAATAAGTGCATTGGTCCCGAAGATTACCCCAGACATATAAACAAACACAGAATTCAGCCTCTCTGTATAATATTAGTATAGATAACCCCTCTAACCAAGAACTTACAGAACTGAGAGCCCAATATGGTAAATAAAAATATTAAAATCGCAATTGTAAATGTATAAAACATGCAACATAATTATCGATTATTCGAACACGAACAGCAAACAAACGATTGGTGGCGCCACGTCGCGCCCAGTCTCGTCAGCTGGTTGGAATTCTTCAGCAGCAGACGCTAGTGCTTGCCGGTCTTGCGACACCTTCGTCGAGAGCGCGCCGGTCGCGACCGGACACTGCTCTGGTATGCAATAAGCGTTTGTCTCATATGCAAGCATCGCAAGCCTATTCAACGAGTTATTTCAATAATGGACCCATACAACACCATTTTATTGACTAATATTATCAGTTCGCATTGGTACCTATTGTCAATATCGATTTACGTTTGAGGCATCGTGAACACTGACAAGGCCACAGTTGAGTAAACAATTTTAAACACACGTAAGTATAGTACTTCATAATTACAACATAGAAAATTGCATTATCATACCGTAAATGTTTTACTTTTAGGATGCTTTGTAGAAATTATAAATGGTGCACCAAATTTACAGAGACATCTTTTTATCTGTGATCAATGGGTGTTCAGACTGTAACGGTAGCTTTATACTCTATTTATAATTATGATGGAATGAGACGAGACTCCCACGCATCCCGCATTAGTTCCCGCTATGCTACTGGCTCAGGTGTGTGAACACATACCTAATCATTATAGCTTGAACTAAGTTTTCTATCTTTGATTTTTATTATCAGTCACTAGTAGTCACTGCTGGCAAGCTTATAAGCTTTTTAAGAGTTTTGGAAAATTGTCATAGTACTATGACAATTTTCCAAAACATTTTCTTATATGACAAATTAATAAGTACTTATTAATTTGTCATATAAGAAAGTACAACTATTTATGTAAGTTAGTAATCGAGCTATAATAGTTGTCAATAAAATTCATCTTACTGGCTCTAAACCTTCATCAATTTAGTACCTATATAAAAATATAAAAAACCGGTTCTTCCCAATCAGCGAAGGAAATGATTCACAGTAGGTACAACAAAGCTGCTTTCTATATTTTCACCAATGATGCTTTTAAAATGTATTATAAAACTATGTTAATACATGTCTTATGGTGTTCTTAATGATATCTGCACGATTAAATGTTACACAAATAGAGATATGTAAGGAAACGCAATATATATTATTTCATTAGAATTGGTCTCGTGTCTGTTGGTATTGTGGTCCAACTCGAAAGTGAATGATTCGAGTTTCTTCCTTGAATATAATTTTAGCGATGTGCCCAGAAAAAACTTTAATTTCTCCTGATGTGTGAAATAAAGCTGTCCGCATACCCGCGCGTGACGGCGATCGGCATTGGCTGTGTGAGTCTACTCTAGTAACTAGTCTCTCTAGTAGTAGTAACTCTAGTCTAGTAACTATTGTCGTATACTCTACACCTAAAATATGTGGATCGACATGCGGGCTTCATCTACATACTGAGCGCTGTCATCTGACATCACCTTTTTGCGGAAGGATCTGCTCCATGTAGATGGGAAACCCCATACCATCCACACCTGCGGCCAGACCTAAATTCAATAATTTTATATATTTTTACGTGCATATTGCCATATCTCGCGAAGAACCGACAACCGCTGGGGTAAACGTGTTCTTGAGTGGAGACCGCGACTCGGCAAACGTAGTGTAGGACGCCCTCCGGCCAGGTGGGATGACGATCTGCGAAAGACTGCGGGCAGATGCTGGATGCGGCAAGCTGAAGTCAGGGCGCTATGGCGCTCATTAGGGGAGATCTATGTCCAGCAGTGGACTAGAATAGGTTGATGATGATGACGTGCATATTTTTGATATTATTGCTATATATTGATTACCTAATTGATATGATGCTTTTATTAAGAAGATTTTTAATGGCAAAACTTCCATACTCCTGCAACTTGAACGTGAATAAATTCACATTATTTTTTACAAATTAAAGCACAGTAGTTAAGGATTTGAAACAAAAGCATTCAAACCAAGAAATCTTGCAATGAAATCTCTAAATCCAAGGTCTAGTACTCTTTTTAAATCATATTCTTAATTAACACGTTCCATGCGTTTACTAAAAGGAAGCACTTACCGCAGTGCGTCATTAGCTCCATACATCTCATACCCTTATTTATTACTGTGCGTCTTGAACATTATTTGTCCATATCATCTCCTTCCTTTAACAGTTAATAAATTTATGGAATTTATAGCTATTTTAATATTTTTAAACCAAGTCTAGTGTATAATGTAGTATCCATATATACATATAGTTACGTCTTTTTCAATTGGGGTAGTCAGAGTCAACATCTTTCCACTTGCTACGATCCTGGCTTACGCCTTTTGCTTTTTCCACTTTCATAAAATTGTTTCCATACATGCACGCTGGTTACGCATACTTCTGACCCGGCCTTTCTTCAAAACAGTCACATCGTCACTTACGTCCAGGTGAGATAGAGGTCAAACCTTTACCTTGACCTTTACCGGGTTGCCCAGTAGCCCTCGCCTTATAAATCTGTTTCGTTAATCTCCTTTAATCCATCCTCTCTACATGTCCGAACCATCTAAGCATCCCTTTCTCTATCTCTTGGTTACTACATCTACATCTCCACCATACCATAACGTTCCCTTATTACACTGTTCCTCACTCGGTCCATCAACGTCACTCCAGCTATACTTCTCAGACTTCTCATTTCCACAGCATTAAATTTACTTTCATGTTCCTTCTGTCACATCCAACATTCACTACCATACATAAATATGAGGACGAGTATTCCTCTATGATGTACAGCCAGTCGCGCATCTTTAGATACTTTCTGGCTGATCATAAAATTATGCAGCGCCCCATTAACCCCCGACGCAAAAACGAAGGGGTTTTAAACGTTTGACGTGTCTGTGTGTGTGCCTGTCTGTGGCATCGTAGCTCCCGAACGACTGAACCGATCTTGATTTTGTTATTTTTTTATTTGTAAGGTGAATTAGTCGGGCGGATTCTTGTGATGTCAGGGTTTTTGAAATTTTTGATTAATTCTTTAATGAATCAACTCCCAAACGTAAACAGTAAAGTAGGTACTTCTAATTCTTTAACTTATACAATGCAAACAGTTCTACTCCTCCAATTTATTCGTTCTACTTCTGATTAATTTCGATGCGAGTTCCAAGACGGTTTAACTTTTTCTGGGACTTCCCGAGTGTCATTAGTGTCATTACTCGGTCTGTTCGTGGGTCACTACTGTTGATCCTGGTGTACAGGAGTTACAGTAGTGGGAATAAGGGTCGGATTAGTCACAATAAAAAAATGCAAACCTATTGCTAGACTAAATAATTTATAATAACCTCTTATTTATTAAATTTCCGTCTTCCATTATTTCACTAAACTGTATTCTTTTACGTAACTTTTTAAATAAGCGAAACTTTTGCTATCGCTTTGCCTCACTATGGCGGACTGATCACGCAGCGCACCATTCTTTTCATTTTCATTTCTTTCATACTCATAGAAAAACCTTTAAAAACATCTTTCGCCGCATGGAATGCACTGTATTTGCATTGCATTGTCTATGGTCCTATAGAGTTCACAACGCACGAGACATGTTAATAAATCATTAAATAGTTGACTGTCAAGAAAATCGACTAAATTAATCATTATTATAACACGATTTTAGCTATTAGGATTTTTTCTAAAAATATTATAGCACTGTGCGAAGACAGACATTGGCAGTAGGTATAACACTTTTTGGGAAGTCGAAACAAGAAGTATAAGTAAGAATTAGTCGTTATAAGAAATAGCAAGGATCCGAGTAAACTACCCTGAGGAACACCGCGTTTAATTGCATAAGAAAAAATGCTTCTTCTTTTTGCCCATCGCAGCAGCATAAAACCTATGTAATCTGTGATAAAACTTAAGATTGTTTGTTGCTTAATCTTTTGGGTATGAATATATGAGATTCAAGGCGTAAATACTATTAATGCAACGCTTTCGTAAGGTTAAAAAAAACACAAACGGTGTATTACGGTCGACATAGAACATGACTTCAAGTCATGTCATGTCGGGTGACAAATATTATAAATACCTGGAGTGGATTTTGGAATGCATTATGCACCTGTATGAGTGGTATACTGCCGTTCTCTAACTAAAAAGCGGCTAAGTGAAAAAGCAAATTTGGAGCATATTGCAAATTTGAAAAAACTAAGCTAGTATTTATCTTATTACGTCAATTGCCATTTAAAGGTGGATGGATATATCTTTGAGCATTTACGAGACTAAAGTTGTGATTGAAATATATAAATATGTGTTCAAAGTTAAGAAGGGAAAATTGACCAGAAATCACTTAGCCGCCTTTTAGCTTGAGGACGGCAGTATGTAAGGACAGTAGCAGATAGCGGGATGTTGTCTCTGCCTACCCCGGAGGGAAAAAGGCGTGAGTCTATGCATGTATTTTTTAATTACGTGTTCCTTGCGATATAATAATAAATAAATATTCTAGGACAGCGCCATCTTAACACAAAATAAGTATAGTTTAACTAGCTTGTGTTATGGGCGGTTTTTTTATATTTTATATTATAATCTATATTATACAGGGTGTCCCGAAACTCAACGATAACCTGGTACCGGGCGAGAGGCCAAGGTATACCCGTTATGAAAAAAAAAGAAAATCTATGTCACTAACTTACTGTCATTTCTGAGGCGATGCAGAGCTTGTATTCGTGCCGGAGGGAAACAATTTGAGCATCTTCTAGTTTTAGGATCATATTAAAGTGTTACGATAATTGATTATTATATTTCGATTGCGTTTTCAATGAGGTCCTTTTGCAAAAAATACAAAATAGCACTTTTATTGGCAAGAGAAGTGGCAAGTGTTTTACCATTTTGAAATCTAGACTAAATGGGCCATCTTTTCAAATAACTTGCCTAGGGTAGTGTGGTACATTTTTTTTTCAACATGGAGTCTCAAAGTTAACTGACAATGATTTTGTAAACCATAACTCGTAAAAACTTTATTTATTTTACTTAGTTAACAATGTTTATTACTTTGATTTGTAGTTGCGATTAATAGCACTGTTATTTATGATTACTTTATTAAAAAAATCACTGTAAAATTGTGAAAATTGTGATCACAGTACTTGAAAATGCGACCAAGAGTGTACAATTTTCAACTTTTACAAAAAATGTCTATTGGCTCTTGACTAAGTGACATGGATTTTTCTTATAATTAAGCGTAGCGAGCCAAAGGCGAGCGAAGCGTCTTTGGTTTCAAAGTTGCATTTCAAACAAATGATACTCCTCCGGGACCGTTTGACCGATCTCGACCAAATTTGCCACGGTGATCAAGTAGACATTACTGAGTGTCGTAAGGGGTCGAATGTCCAGATCGGTCTTACCATCGAGGAATAATCAATAAAAAACCAAATCAATGGAAAAAGTCGACCGGTCACGTTGACCTATTGTTGGATAGGCAAATCTTGCTACGCTTAAGTTTGGGTTGATTGCCAAGCTGGCAACCGTCCTAGTTATTTTGTTTCCGAAGATTAAATTGTTGTTCTTGAGCCTGCGTATTAAACTTTATTGTGTCAGTTCACTATTTTGTCCTTTTGTATTTCATGAATAACTTCCGTTTCCGCTTATATCAGAGTCGAATTTCTTTGCTGAGCCGTTTGATATTTTGTGTTCTTGTTTTTTTCTTATTTCGTAATAAGGAAATTTCAATAAAGTTTGCGTTATTCGACATTTGGCTGATGCTGGAGACGAGATGATATTTCACGTCCCACGATGAGTGTTTCCATTGATGAAGCATATCAGAGGAAACTCTTCGCTCGTGGAAAAAGGAACACAGCCTACGACCAATATTTTTGAACATTCAGGTTATCTAAAATTGTATCGATATAGTATAGATCTACCGAGTTCAGATAAAACATGAACGAAGCATGGAATTGATAATGTGTGAGAAACATCCTGTAAACACTTACCAACACCAAAATTGAATTATTGTTAAGCTTCAAGAAAATGTGGTTGCTTTGCAGTATGAATACCTAAATTGTACAAGGGGATCATTTAAAGTCAATAAATAAAATAAAAATACACTTTATATTTATGTATATAATATCAATTGTAAATTAGTTTTGTCTGTACATTGGAGATATTTGAAAAAATAAACTTGGGTTATGTTAAATGAACGATTATAGATACAAAAATATTTTTTTGTAATTCTTGCCTGTTTGTCTGTTCACGATGGACGCAAAAACTACTGAGCTGATTTTGATGCAGCGGGCATCGGCTAGTTTATTCATAAGTTCATAATTCATAACATAAAGTCTTCATTTCACTTAAATACCGGGTAAACCGCTTTTGTGACCGACACGAGCGCGGTGTTTACTGGTTACTCACCGGTGACGTCATCGATTAACATATGACTAACAGCCCGATGAAAAATCAAATGTGTTAAATGAATATATTGAACACCATGCGTACGGTG